>CAMZMU010000041.1:36653424-37253424 GCA_947311845.1 Poa pratensis | reverse complement strand
CTTCCTATTACCATAGGTTTGTATTGTTGGCCCTGGAATACTTACTATGCTATGCAAGTGCTTAGCCATGCTTAGTGAAATGCCTAGTTGTACTAGGGATGGTGAATGCTGGAAACAGGTGTTAACTTGTGACAGTGATGTTGATGGTGGAGAATTGTGGAGATGGATAATAAAATGCTAAGAAGGTGGGGATGAGAGGCACATGGAATGTGGTGGGTTGTCTCGTTCTTGCCGCCTAGGTGCGAGTTCTGTACCTCCTGAACCAAGACTGAGCGTGCAACCATGCGTGAGGCCTATGCATTCACAGTGCAGGAACCCTCATAGACTAAATAACTCGAGCGGGGCTAGCCAGGGTCCTCTAGTTCGGCTTCCATTTGCGCGTGCGTGATGATGGTGGTATGAACAGATGAGGATGGTGGTGTTAGGAAAATAAGTGGCCGTGGGGCGGGGTGTGTGATCCTGGCAGTCCTACCGCCACTGATGATCCTGGAAAGTCCTTAACGAGGGAGAAGTCGACACCGCTCCCACCCAGCCGGCTTTCCAAGGAAGAGAGCTAATGCGCAGGTAATGGGCCGGACGGTACGCGTGGCGAAGGAACTGGGGCCCCTCGGGACTGGGACTTCCACTTTGTACACCCCTGCAGGGATAAATCTTTTCGAAAAGCCGTGTCCACGGTTACGGACGACTTGGGAATGGACGATGATCATAGAATAACTTAAACGGAATGATTAAAACTGGGTACTAGAGGTACCAATTTCACGAATGTAAGGTTGACTTCCTCGAGGGTGATTCGGGGAGGTGCCTTTGATGAACAGGTACAATGGTGATGTTGGTGATGTTTGAGAAAGGTGATCTCAAAGAAAAGAGTTACTTCTTACCCCTCTTTGAAAATGTTCTAATAGTCGATGCCTTTGAGTTATGTTTTTCATAAATAAAATCAGCTTTATGCAAAAGAGCCATAAAACCTTGACAGCTAATCATCGAGCATATATTAGCTCTTAATCTTGCGAGTTCGTCGAACTCAACGTCTTTGCTTTTGTTTCAGAGGAGGACTTCACCGACTCGAAGGTGGGTTCTTTGTGGACGTCGACGAGTAGTCTGGGGTTCCCAGGTGGCAGCTTGGGACATCCTGGAACAGCTGGCGTGTGATGTTTATCTGTAGGCCTCTTAGGCCATATGTTGGATCTTGTTGTTTAGAACAACCTAATTTGCTTCCGCTTGTTGTAATGTTGGGTCTGTGACCTCTGGTTGTCATTTGCTATCTTTCTCTGTATAAGAGTTGAACTATATGATTTTGTGTCGTAGAGTCTGTGATGTGCCAGTTGTTCCACAAGTCTTGATCTTACTATTATGCTTTGATAGTTGTGCCTGTGTTAAGGCATCAATCGGGGTGTTGCGTTGTCTGGAGTGAGGTGTACCCAGCAACGCCTGCCAAAGGTTTTGGCCGGGGATTGGTAAACCCGTAACCTCCGGTTGTATCGCTTAACCGGTGACACACAGCATCACTGTATAGCAGTCGGGTCGGGCGCCACAAGTTGGTATCAGAGCAGTACTGCCTGTAGGAAACCCTTCTACTGGTCGATGTTGAGTCTAGTGTTTGTGAAAATATTTTAACCTAAAAATGAGTTGTGAAAACCATCTTAGGATTCTTTTTACTCCTTATCTGGTTACCCTCTAATCTCGGAGCAATCTTACCTCGATTTGAGTTTAAAGTTTTGCTTCTCACCTGTTACTTCAAAATTAGGAGAAACGTGGGTGGGTTCGACCTTGAGTGTTATGTGTCACGTTGCTCCCGCTGCGTTGCAATCCCAAATCAACTCAGAGTTCTACCGAGTCAATCATTTGATCCTTTCTTTGGGTTTTAACCCACGGACTTGAACATAAGGTCCCGGATTGTGCCAACTAGAGTGTGTTAAGTTGTGATTTCTTAACTCTCACTAGTAGCACATGATGCTGATCTTCGACCCAAGTTCTATCTTGTTGTTTTCCTTCTCGCAAAGTATTATCGTCCCTAGTCTGTGTACTTGTGAAGACGCTAATGCTATTGTTCGACCATTCGGAGAAAGATACTAACCGTGTCATTGTCAAATCTCCAGAATGGCTCGAGGAGGTCGTGGAGGCCGTGGTGGTCGCGGTAACCACAATGATGATGAGGATGATCTGCCGCCACCACCCACAATGGCTCAAGTCTTGATGGCCATTGAGGAGAACCGTGGGCGCAATGAGCGTTGCTTGAGCAGTTGGTGCAGCAAATGCACGGAGGAACGAGTGCAACACTCTCACTGAGTTCCTGCGTTCGCAGCCACCCACCTTTGCTGATGCTAAGGAGCCACTGGAAGCTGATGATTGGCTTCGTGCTTTGGAGCGCAAGTTCTCCGCGCTGCATGTCCCATTGGCTGAACAAGTCAACTTTGCCACCTACCTCTTGGTTGGTGCTGCTGGCTGTTGGTGGGAGAGCCATGTGGCTTGTTTCCAGCCAACCATGTCTTCACCTGGGCTGAGTTCCGCACTGCCTTTCGAGCGGAGTACATTCCCCAGCCTATCATGGACTTGAAGAGGAGGGAGTTCCTGGATCTGCAACAGGGACGGATGGACCTCCGCACTTATGGTCGTGAGTTCAACCATCTCTCTCGTTACGCCCCAAGGGACGTGACCAATGATGCTGACAAGCAAGAGCTGTTCCGCAAGGGTCTGAATCCGCAGCTCGCTATGAGTTGCTTCCCTTCAGGTTCCAGACCTATCAGGAGCTGTTCAACCAGGCTTTCACCTTGAGCAAGGAAGAAAAAACTTGAAGCTTCCAAGAGGCCCGCACATGGGGATCACCAGAGTTCCTCGGGTTCTGAGAGCAAGAAGCGCAGGGTGTTTGTCCCCTACAGCGCCGTACCTCGTGCTCCCTTCATGCCGAGGGCAGCAGGATATAGGCCACCTCCTCCGCGTCCCACTACTTCGACACTTGGGATAGGCGGAAGTGGGTACCGTCCTATGCTACCTGCTCCACCTGGACTCACTTGCTACACCTGTGGCCAGGCTGGTCACTACTCCAGGGAGTGCCCCCAGAAGGCACCTCTCGCTATAACTCCTGCACGAGCCCCTGCCACTCCAACTGGCAAGGCTGGACCTTTGGTGCGTGGTCGCCTGAACCACGTCTCTGCTGAAGAAGCTGAAGAGGATCCTGGCGTCCTTATGGGTGAGCTTCGAATCAACAACCATCTTGCTACCGTTTTGTTTGATTCTGGAGCATCGCATTCATTCATCTCTATTGCGTTTGCAAAAGATCACCAAATACCGTTTGAGAAGATGAGCAGTCCCTTGATGATCTCTACCCCTGGCTCCAAATGGCAAACCGATGGCGTTACTCCTGAGGTCCAGATTATCATAGCATCCCTGTCCTTCCCTTTCCCGTTGATAGCCTTGAGGTCGAAGGGCCTTGATGCCATACTGGGCATGGACTGGTTAGCAAGATACCATGCTAATCTCGACTGTGCTGCTAAGTCCATCACCGTGACCCACCCTTCCGGTTACGATGTGCAGTTTTGGGCTACATATTCAGGACCTCCATCATCAGACAATCCCCTCTCCCCGGAGATCGCCCTATGTTTCATGGAAGGCTTGTCCCCTCCTGAAATCCAGGACATACACGTGGTGTGTGACTTCCCGATGTGTTCCCAGAAGAATTGCCATGCCACCTGATCGAAGTGTGGAGTTTGTCATAGACTTGCTTCCCGGTACTGCTCCAATTTCCAAGAAGCCCTACCGCATGCCGGTGGAAGAGTTGGCTCTGTTGAAGGAGCAAATTGATCAGCTGTTAGCTAAGGATTTATCAGCCTAGCAGTTCACCTTGGGGTTGTCCGGTACTCTTTGTCAAGAAGAGGGATTCTACCGTGCCTCGTCTTGTCTCTGACTATCGACCGTTGAATGCGGTGACAATCAAGAACAAGTATCCTATCCCTCGTATCAATGATCTGTTGGATCAGTTAGCTGGTGCAAGAGTATTCTCCAAGATGGATCTGAGGTCAGGGTACCATCAAATAAAGATCAGAAAGGAGGATATCCCAAAGACGGCATTTGTTACTCGCTATGGCTCATATGAGTATACCGTCATGTCCTTTGGTCTCACAAATGCTCCAGCTACTTTCATGAGGCTCATGAATTCCATTTTCATGGATTATCTTGATAAGTTTGTCGTCATTTACATCGATGACATCCTCATCTATTCTAAAACCGACGAAGAGCATGATGAACACCTTCGGTTGGTTCTGACACGGCTTCGTGAACACCGTCTCTATGCCAAGTTCTCCAAGTGTGAGTTTTGGTTGGATAAACTTGTCTTCCTTGGACATGTAATATCTGCCAATGGTGTGGAAGTCATCCCCGACAAAATTCAAGCTATTCTAGACTGGAAAACTCCAATGTCAGTCAAGGACATTCGTAGCTTTCTCGGATTGGCGGGTTACTACCGCCGATTCATCGAAGCTTTCTCCAAAATAGCCAAGGCATTGACTGACCTTCTCAAGAAGGATAAAAGTTTGTATGGGGCCGAAGCTGAAGAGAGCTTCCAAACCTGAAAGCCAAGCTCACGTCCGCTCCTGTGCTTGTCCTGCCGGACACGAGCAAGGATTTCGTCGTCTTCTGTGACGCCTCTCTACAAGGCTTGGGTTGTATGATGCAAGATGGCCATGTGTGGCTATGCTTCTCGCCAACTTAAGCCGCATGAGCTCAATTACCCAACTCATGATCTAGAGCTTGCCGCGTGGTCTATGCTTTGAAGCAATGGAGACCATACCTGTTTGGTAACCGTTGTGAGATCTTCTCGGATCACAAGAGTCTGAAGTACCTCTTCACCCAGCCGGATTTAAATCTCAGGCAAAGGCGTTGGTTGGAGTTAATCACGGACTACAATGTGAGTCTGAACTATCAACCCGGCAAAGCAAACGTCGTGGCTGACGCGCTAAGTCGGAAGTCCTATTGCAACAATCTGATGATTGAAGAAGCCCAACCTGCCCTCTATGAAGAGTTCTGTCGTTTGAACTTAGAAATGGTGCCCTCCGGCTATCTTGCAAATCTGGACATAAAATCTACTCTTGTAGACCAGATTAAGGAGGCTCAAACTCGTGATAAGGGTATTCAGAAAATCAAGAGAACATTGCTAGCGGGAAGGCAAAATGTTTTTCTGTCAATGAATCCGGAGTTGTTTATTTTGGTGACCGCTTGGTTGTGCCAAAGAAGCAAAAACTGAGAGGACTGATCCTCCAAGAAGCTCATGAATCTCCTCTCTCTATTCATCCTGGTAGTACCAAGATGTACCAAGACCTTCGACCACAATTCTGGTGGACTCGTATGAAACGAGAAATTGCCAAGTATGTTGCTGAATGCGACACATGTCGACGGGTAAAAGCTGAACATCAAAGACCTGCCGGCACTCTTCATCCTATTGCAGTCCCCGAGTGGAAATGGGATGAAATTGGTATGGACTTCATCACCGGTTTCCCCGATCTCAAAAGGGCAACAATGCTATTGGGTAATCATTGATCGTCTTTCCAAGGTTGCTCACTTCCTACCCGTCCGTGATGATATACGTGCAAGTCAACTTGCCGAGTTGTATTTGGCTCGTATTGTTCCATTGCACGGGGTCCCTTTGAGGATCATATCGGACCGTGGAAGTATCTTCGTCTCCAAGTTCTGGCACAGTTTCCAAACTGCTATGGGGTCCCGTCTCAACTTCAGTACCGCTTACCACCCCCAGACTGATGGTCAGACTGAAAGAGTGAATCAAGTTTTGGAGACATGCTTCGGGCATGTGTCATCTCTTTTGGCCAAGGTTGGGAAAATATCTCCCTTTCGCGGAGTTCTCCTACAACAATAGCTATCAAGCTAGTCTGGGCATGGCTCCATTTGAGGTTCTCTATGGAAGAAAATGCCGCACTCCTCTGAATTGGTCTGAAACCGGAGAGAGAGCCTCTTTGGTCCAGATATTATCAATGAAGCTGAGGAGAAGGTTCGAATCATAAGAGAGAATCTGAAGATTGCTCAGTCTAGGCAGAAGAGCTACTATGATAAGCACCATCAGGAAATTCACTATGAAATTGGTGATAAAGCTTATCTCCGCGTCTCTCCCCTTCGTGGCGTTCGCCGCTTCGGAATCAAAGGAAAATTGGCACCTCGCTATGTTGGTCCTTTCACCGTTCTGGGCAAGCGAGGAGATCTTTCTTATCAATTGGAGTTACCGGTCAAATTCCCAAATGTGCATGATGTGTTTCATGTCTCCCAACTCCGCCGGTGTTTCAAGGATCCTATCCATGGAGTTAATCATGAGGAGCTAGATCTACAAGAAGACCTCACTTATCGTGAGCATCCTATCCGTGTCTTGGATGAAGCTGAAAGGAAACCCGGAACAAGACTACCAAGTTTCTCAAGATTCAGTGGTCTCACCATTCCGAGGAAGAAGCAACTTGGGAACGGGAGTCTAGTCTACGTGAGGAGTATCCCGACTTCTTTCCGCAATCTTAGAATCTCGGGACGAGATTCCTGTAAGGAGGGTAGAATTGTAACAGCCCCAAAATTTGAGTACCAAATTTTCACTTTTGTGTCCTCTTTTGCATCATGGCATGCATGCATCATTGCATCCTTTGAAATTGCTAAACCACACACAATTTATTATTATCAATATTGAAAACCAATAATGCAAAACTTGTCCCAACAAATTTCACAACAAAGAAGGCACTCAAACTTACACAACAAAAATTCTTGACATCTTGTATAATTGTCAAGGAAGTTCCAAGAGTTCGGATAATATTTTGTACTTGCTCCAAGTTGTTAAAGGAGCAACATTTTGAACTCTAGCAAAAATGCCATATTCAAACCCTATGAACAAATATTGCTCAAAACATTTTATTTTGCAAAACCAATTTTTGTGGTACTTCTATATTATATGGGGAGGCTCCCCAATTTTTCTCAAATTTTTATAAATTATTTTGATGCCTCATTTAATTCAAAACCTGTGCTGTTGTAATTTTTTTTAAACAGAAAAGGACCTGTTCGTAAATAGTTGAGGACCTGTCCGTGAGGAAAATCGAAGTCCAGGGATCTCTCTGTAATTTTTGGTCGTCTCTCTCCTTCCTCACTGTAGCGACGCGCAGCGTCGCGCTGCCGCCGGACCCTCTCGCCGAGCTCGCCGCGCCCGGGCCACCTCCGCTGCCCCCACTGCAGGGAAGAGCACGCCGCACGCCGGGCCCCCCCCTCTGCTCCCCATCCTCACTCGCCACGCTCCTCTCCCCGTGCTCCTCTCTCTTCCTCCACGGCGCCATGGCCGCCGAGCTGCGCCTCCGCATCGCCGGCGATTGAGGCCGCCCCACCCCGCGTGAAGGCCACCATCCGCTCCGCCGTGCCGTGCTGATCATCTCCGCCCGAGGAATCGAAGTGGGAGGCTGCACATCGCCGCGGCCGTCCTCGTTTCGCCGCACGGTCCTCCGACCACAGCCGCATCCCCGCCGCGGGATTCCGCCGCCGCCGTCGCTCCTCCGCCGTCACCGACCTCGCCAACTGGCTCCTGGTGAGCTCCTGCACCACCCCGTGCCTCTCCCTCGCTCCTCCCTCGCCGTGGTCGCCGCGCCGTTGCAAATGGTGCCGTCGCCGTAGCGCAGCACCGTTGCGTTGATGTATCCGGTAGAAAACCCGGATTTTTCCGGGTTCTATACCGGGTTAGCGTTTAGCTACTGGACGGTGGTTTTTAGCCCGGTCTATACCCGGATTATAACCGGAAATAATTCCGGACTGATTTTTCTGCCGGTACAAAATCCGGAAATTTTCGGGCTGGCATCCGGAGTTCGATACTGATTTTGAAAATTCATTTCCTTTTCACCCCGGTATCCCTAATCGATGTAAATTACATATTGTGGTTATTAAAATCATCAAAAGATCATACCCAAAAGTAAAATGTAAATAAAAATCATAATTTTTATCGGTGTATCCAAAAATGCGTGTAATACACCAAAATGCACCGAAATTTGAGATTAAAACTTTAAAATAAATATTACGCATATTTGATCCCAAATAAATTACGGTGCCTCTAGTAATTTTATAACCATAAGTTCGAAGGAGGAAATTAATAAAAATAATAACTTTTTACCGGGACCTCCGAAAAATGCGTTCCTTATACCGAAATGATCAGAAAAACATGAGTGATCCAAAATCTTCATCATCATGCATAATGGTTCACAATCACAATAATGTGCTCTAGTAGTAATTATAATCACTAAGTTTAAATATGGGGTTTATTCCAAATAATGTAATAATTATAACGGGACCCTATTTAACTTGTTGTTCATGTTTAAAGCTTCTAGGGTGCATTTAAAATGTCATATCATCATCCTTGTATGCATTGCACAACTGCCATGTGTTGATTGTCTTTCCGGTGTTGTTTGTGCATCGGTAGATCAAGGAGGTGAAGTGCCACCCCCGTCTTGTGACGATCCGTACTACCAGCACTCTGAACAAGGCAAGCGTAATCCCCCTCTGAGCATATCTTATCCTATTTTCCGCAATTATTTTCTCCACTATAATATTGCATGCGGTTCTAAATGTCTTTTGCCTGGATTAGAGTATCCTACTAGTTGCATTAGAATCCTGTTGCCAATACCTGTTTTACCTTCCTATTACCATAGGTTTGTATTGTTGGCCCTGGAATACTTACTATGCTATGCAAGTGCTTAGCCATGCTTAGTGAAATGCCTAGTTGTACTAGGGATGGTGAATGCTGGAAACAGGTGTTAACTTGTGACAGTGATGTTGATGGTGGAGAATTGTGGAGATGGATAATAAAATGCTAAGAAGGTGGGGATGAGAGGCCACATGGAATGTGGTGGGTTGTCTCGTTCTTGCCGCCTAGGTGCGAGTTATGTACCTCCTGAACCAAGACTGAGCGAGCAACCATGCGTGAGGCCTATGCATTCGCAGTGCAGGAACCCTCATAGACTAAATAACTCGAGCGGGGCTAGCCAGGGTCCTCTAGTTCGGGCTTCCATTTGCGCGTGCGTGATGATGGTGGTATGAACAGGGATGAGGATGGTGGTGTTAGGAAAATGAGTGGCTGTGGGGCGGGGTGTGGTGATCCTGGCAGTCCTACCGCCACTGATGATCCTGGAAAGTCCTTAACGAGGGAGAAGTCGACACCGCTCCCACCCAGCCGGCTTTCCAAGGAAGAGAGCTAATGCGCAGGTAATGGGTCGGACGGTACGCGTGGCGAAGGAACTGGGGCCCCTCGGGACTCCGGGGACTTCCACTTTGTACACCCCTGCAGGGATAAATCTTTTCGAAAAGCCGTGTCCACGGTTACGGACGACTTGGGAATGGACGATGATCATAGAATAACTTAAACGGAATGATTAAAACCTGGGTACTAGAGGTACCAATTTCACGAATGTAAGGTTGACTTCCTCGAGGGTGATTCGGGGAGGTGCCTTTGATGAACAGGTACAATGGTGATGTTGGTGATGTTTGAGAAAGGTGATCTCAAAGAAAAGAGTTACCTCTTACCCCTCTTTGAAAATGTTCTAATAGTCGAAGCCTTTGAGTTATGTTTTTCATAAAATAAAATCAGCTTTATGCAAAAGAGCCATCAAACCTTGACAGCTAATCATCGAGCATATATTAGCTCTTAATCTTGCGAGTTCGTCGAACTCAACGTCTTTGCTTTTGTTTCAGAGGAGGACTTCACCGACTTCGGAGGTGGGTTCTTTGTGGACGTCGACGAGTAGTCTGGGGTTCCCAGGTGGCAGCTTGGGACATCCTGGAACAGCTGGCGCTGTGATGTTTATCTGTAGGCCTCTTAGGCCATATGTTGGATCTTGTTGTTTAGAACAACCTAATTTGCTTCCGCTTGTTGTAATGTTGGGTCTGTGACCTCTGGTTGTCATTTTGCTATCTTTCTCTGTATAAGAGTTGAACTATATGATTTTGTGTCGTAGAGTCTGTGATGTGCCAGTTGTTCCACAAGTTTTGATCTTACTATTATGCTTTGATAGTTGTGCCTGTGTTGAGGCATCAATCGGGGTGTTGCGTTGCCTGGTGTGAGGTGTACCCAGCAACGCCTGCCAAAGGTTTTGGCCGGGGATTGGTAAACCCGTAACCTCCGGTTGTATCGCTTGACCGGTGACACACAGCATCACTGTATAGCAGTCGGGTCAGGGCGCCACACTTCGTCCTTTTAATAAACACAAGCTTCAATTCTGTTCTAAACAATGTGTTTTCTTCGGTTATAGTGGGCTGCATAAGGGATACAAGTGCCTAGATGTCTCGACTGGTAGGGTGTATATTTCTCGCGATGTTGTTTTCGACGAGTCCGTTTTTCCCTTTTCCAACCTACACCCTAATGCCGGTGCTCAACTCCGGGCGGAAGTGCTCCTTCTTCCACCTACTCTTGTTAACCCATCTCCTTTTGATCATGGGGGTGATTTGCATGATGATCATATGTCTATTTCTAATACTAATGATCAAAATTCAGATGAAAGTGTGCAGGAAAATTCTGCAGAAAATTCTGCAACAGAAAACGCTGGACACGATGCGTATTCTCCCGTGCAGTCATGCACGCGATCCCATGGCGCCGCAGGATCTGCTCCGGGATCGGGGCGCTCTGATTCTCGGCCTGCTGGTCGGCCTGCATCTGCGCGTCAGACGACGACGCGTGGTGGCGCTGGGCCGTCGCTTGGTGGTGCTGGGCCGTCGCTGGACGTCCACGACGCGGAGACCAGCCCACATGCGTCTGCTTCCTTGGACGAGACGCGGTCTTCGCCACGCGTCGACTCCTCACCGGTGTGGACCGAGACGTCGACATCGACAGACGCATCTTCTGCGCTCGGATCTCTTGGGCAGCGGGATGCAGACGCGTCTTCTGGATCTCCTGCGGCTACTGTAGAACCAGTGCTCCCAGTTGCACGAGTACATACACGTTCCAAGAGTGGTATTGTAAAACCTTTTAAATACACTGATGGATGTGTTCGATGGGCAAATCTTTGTGCTACAGGTGAACCTCAGAACTTGCAAGAGGCTTTTGATGATGACAAGTGGCGTGGAGCTATGGATGAAGAATACTCCGCACTAATGAGGAATAATACATGGCACTTGGTTCCGGCTAAGAGGGGAAGTAACATCATCGATTGCAAGTGGGTTTACAAGGTGAAAAGAAAATCCGATGGCAGTATTGATCGATATAATGCGAGACTTGTAGCTAAAGGCTTCAAGTAAAGGTATGGAATAGACTATGAGGACACATTTAGTCCTGTAGTCAAGGCAACTACAATTAGATTAATTTTGTCTATTGCTATATCGAGAAATTGGAGTATGCGACAGTTAGATGTGCAAAATGCGTTTCTTCATGGTGTTCTGGAAGAGGAGGTCTATATGAGGCAACCACCAGTATATGAGGATTTAGAAAAGCCTGAGTTTGTCTGCAGGTTGGACAAGGCTTTGTACGGACTGAAACAAGCTCCGCGTGCATGGTACTCTCGGTTATCTACCAAATTACAATCACTTGGTTTTACTTCTTCAAAGGCAGATACATCTTTGTTCTTTTATAGCAAAGGCGGCATAGTTATGTTCATGCTTATTTATGTTGATGATATCATTGTTACAAGCTCTTCACCTGAGGCTGTTGATGCACTTCTTCATGATTTGAGAGCTGTTTTTGCCTTGAAGGATCTCGGTAACCTGCACTATTTCTTAGGGATTGAGGTAAAACAGGTAGATAATGGTATCTTGTTGTCTCAGGAAAAATATATTGGAGATGTTCTCAAACGAGTTGGTATGAAAGAGTGTAAGCCCGTCACCACTCCATTATCAACTTCAGAAAAACTTTCGGTAACTCAAGGTGTTCCACTCGATGGTGAAGATTCCACTAAGTATAGGAGCATTGTTGGTGCCTTGCAGTATGTGACGCTCACTAGACCAGATATCTCTTTTTCTGTTAATAAGGTATGCCAGTTTTTGCATGCACCAACCTCTTTGCATTATTCGGCTGTGAAGAGGATCTTGAGATATTTGCAGTATACATCATCGCATGGACTGAAATTGGTGAAATCAGATTCCACACTTGTGAGTGCATTTTCAGATGCGGATTGGGCCGGTTGTCCTGATGACAGGAGATCAACTAGTGGGTTTGCAGTCTTTTTCGGTTGTAATCTTATTTCATGGAGTGCACGGAAACAAGCAACAATGTCAAGGTCGAGTACTGAGGCTGAATATAAGTCGTTAGCAAATGCAACGGCTGAGGTTATTTAGGTGCAAACATTGTTGAAGGAAATTGGTGTTGAGCATCCTGAGGCTGCGTCACTATGGTGTGATAATATTGGTGCTACATATTTGTCAGCTAATCCTGTTTTTCATGCCAGAACTAAACATATAGAAGTGGACTATCACTTTGTTCGAGAAAGAGTTGCAAACAAGTTTCTGAATATCAGATTTATACCTACAGGAGATCAAGTTGCAGATGGGTTTACTAAACCACTTTCTGTTCGGCAACTAGAAGCTTTTCGATGCAATCTCAACTTAGCTAAGTTGTGGTTGAGAGAGGATGTTGAAATATATGTAAGTTGTCACGTGTGTTTGTATAAACACGTGAACACCATTATACCGTAGAGCTTCTAGATGGTTAGGTTGTTGTAGATGCTAACCGTAGCTAGATTGTGACTTGTAGATCAAGTTCATTCTGTTGTAGATCATGGATGATCGGTTGTAACTAAACCATGTAAACCCTAGCCGTTGTGGCTATATAACACGCAAGCACCCGAGCTCCAAGGGTATGCTTCCCACATATTTTCATAGTATTTATTGAATAGGGCATCAAGCACTGATTCACCGAAATGGCTCGCAAAGAGAGGCCCCATCACTGCTCTCATGCACTTGGCGACGTTCATTCCACTTTGGAGGGAGTCGTGCACACAGTCGCTCTCTGAGTAGTCATAAGGATCCCAATTGGACTCGAACAATTTAATCTGATTAATATTGAAGAGCTTGCTTTGCTTGATCACCATTCACCGTCTTCACTTCATCAACCGATGGGCCGTAAATTGGTAGATTGAAGGAGTCGAGCTTTTCCTTCTCAACAACACCCTGTAGTGATACCGTTACGAACAAGATTTGTAGGAAATCTAGACTGTGTAATAATCATGGTTATTTACAGGCAATCGATATGTTACCTCTTCAACCACTGCGATGGACTCCTTGAACCGTTCGAATATAGAGCTCGACAACCCGGCAATATAGAAGCGAGGCAATGTTTCTCCCTCGTGCCCCACTGCGATGGACTCCTTGAACCGTTCAAGCGACTGGAAGAGATGGTTAAAGTCGTTTCCTGGTAGATCATTGAGGAATAACTGGAGCTCGACGTCGGTACCAGCACCGAGCTTGCTGCATATCGTGTCGACCACCTTGGAAACAAACAAGAGGGTGTTCTCACCGGAGGAGCAGCCTAGATCACAGACGGTCATGGTTGGATGGCAGAGAGCCATGCACACTTTTCTCACAGCCTTGTCAAGCATCGGCGTAGTCTCGAGCAAAGCTTTCCGCTAGCATGCATGCACAAATGCAAGAGATTTTTTTAATCCAAACTGATGTACAATAGCTGAAGCCAAGATCCATGTGGTCATGTGGAGGGATGTCTACAAGATAATTTACAAACCTGAAGCCAGGAGTTGTTGGCATAGCTGGTCTCTCCGCCCCCTTTGGCCATATGGAGGCCATGCTTCATCGTCATGTCAAGCAAAAGCTAGCTCTCCTGTGCTACTACAATTTATAATTAGGTCCAGCAGGAAGAACGATACGATCGGTCTACTAACTGGTCGACCATATTTATAGGCAGAACAAGATCAGAAATAAAGACAAGTAACGAAAGGCCTAGCACATGCCCTTTAGTAACCCTTTCTCCCACGAAGCCGCCTCTAAACGGCCTGCGCATCCATGGTCTGAACCGCTCGTCATCCGTGACAGTGCGGCCATCTACATCTAAGAGGTATTTTGTGATGACCTCAAATGATAGGAACCTCAAATGAATAAGGCAAAGCCTTTGCCTTCGTTTCAAAAATAAATCATTTGTAAAATGTGAGTAGTAAATTGCCGCTTACACAGAGGCGTGGGGAAAAAAGGGTATCCCTAGCTCTGGTTCAAAGTAAGTGTTGTTGAATTAGGGTAATTAGTTTAAAATTGTGACACTTATTATGGATAGGAGGTATTATACCAATACAAAAATAAATCTATATGTGTGCTCCGGTGAACTCCCTGCACCCTGAACCCTAAGTTCGCCGGCCGGCGAGCTCTCACACCCCCAGATAAGACACTAGCCAGCCTCCAAATGCGTCGCCGCGACCGCGTCGTCACCGAATATAATGAGGTTCATTTCGCCTGGCCTACAACGTCACGGCCAACAACGCCATCCCCATATGCAGCAAGTTCTGCGCCTTTGGTCATCTTCCTCCTCTCGCTCTCGCCGGGTGTGAGAAATTGGGTCAGGCCCAATTTGACAAGGGGGTACGCGGGAGCTCAAGCTGGGCATAAAGTCCGACACCCGGACAACCTGAACCCGAATTTTCCAAACCAAAAAAACCCGATCACATTCTCCGGCAGCTGTTTCAAAAACCTGACTACGAAGAAACTACAAAGCCCATAAAATAATTTTGTAAAAAGGCCAGACCAGCCAATCACTTTAGCTATCCTCTTGACTCCGACCAAGTCAATGCGTCGCCCGACGCCAGTAAGTTTCTCCACTCCGACCTAGCCGCTAGCCGCCATAGCCACACACCACCCGACCACAGCAGATCCGCCGTCGTGCCCTACTATCCGCACCGCCATCAAGGGTCGAGGAGCTTTTTGCCGCTCCCCACTGCCCGACGTCGCGCCTCTGCATCTTCCCCGGCGAGGAGACAACAACGACAAGCTCTGCTTGGAGCGAATTGCTGCCGCGGTACACGGCAACTAGTATTTTCCGCAAAAACAGAAACCATCACAAATATCTTAGGGCATGTTTGATTTGTAGGATATGAACGACGTAGGAATAGGAACACCACAAGATTGCCACGTCATGCATACTTCAATCCTATAGGATTTGGAACTTGTTTGGTTCCACCAAAAGAATTCTAAAAGGAGCCTGGAGTGGTGGAGTGGTTGTTACGATTCCTATAGGAAGTAGTACAAATGAACCCTTAGGAAATATTTCTAGAGTCAATCCTACAAATCAAACAAGGAAGAAAGGAAAAATTCTTGGATTGATTCCTACATAAATCTATACAATTCCTTTGAAGCCTTAGAGTCCAGAGGTACAAAGCCCAACAAAAAAGATAAAGGAAAAAGGGCCACCAGGCAGCGTCGGCAGGCCCAGGTCCATCCGACCGCTCGTCCTCCTCGTCTTGCCCAACTCGCCCCGCTCCCAAACCCTCGCCCACGCCACGCGCGCCGCCGTCCACCCAGGCACCAAGGACCCGCGCGCCGCTCCGCCGGCCGCAGGTACCTTCCTCGCCCCGCTGCCTGCCGCCGCCTCTCTACCTGCGCTGCCACACCCCCCTAAATCCCTCGCGCGGCGAGCCGCCGCCCCGTGTCATGGCGCGGCTGCCAACTCCACCGGCGTTCACCGCCGTCAAGAAAGAGCCCTACGCCGACACACAAGCCGCCGCCGGTCGCGCGCTCCACCCGCTCAGCCACAAGAAGCCCCGCGGGGGCCGCCCCCCGCTCCCGGTAACCCCAACCCAGCCGCTCCTCACGCCCCACACTATCCCCTCCGCCACCCCAAGAACCGATTCCTCCTTCGCCATCAAGCGATGGAGGGATCTGGGCCTAACGCCGGAGACCGTGCCCACCTCCATAAAGCGCGAGCCCGGCGCCCACGACGACGACGCCGGGGCGGGCAAGTACGCGGGAGGCAAAACATCGGGCACACCTCCACGCAAGAAGCGGCGTGCTCACTGCCTGCTGGAGAGCCCGGGCCAGCAGCCCCTCTTCACGCCCGGAACCACCCCGCCGGGCATTTCAAGGGGGGCGGGTTACTCGGTGGACAAGTGCGGCAGCGAGCAGCCCGGCCCGACGCCCGCCACTGCCTCCGTCAAGCGTGAGCCAGGCACAGACGCCCGCAAGGATGCGGGAGGGAAATCGGTCCAGAGACGGCGGCGCCCGTACCCCCACGCAAGGCCCACGGCGGCGGAAACCCCCACTTCGTGGCTCAACCGTGGCCGCCTCGGCAGGCTCCTCCACGATCTATCTCGCACACACCGATGGCGAGACGCTGCCGGGGTCTTCGCTGTGCTCCAACCTGGCATCCAGCACCCTGACTCCTTTGAGGAGGCCCGCAGCATTTTCATGGTAAGCACAACATGCCAGGTGTAATTTCTTATAGCAGCTCCTAGGTTTTGGTTAGTGTTTTCTGATGAAGACGAGTTCCTCTGTTGCAGGCTGGGTTGGATATCCATAGGCAGCTTCATGAGAACGATGGCGTAATGCTGGGTGGAAAGAGACGCTACCACTTGAGGACAAAGAAGATTTTCGATGTTTGGATACGGCGGCTAATTTGGTTGCCTACTTGTGCAAAAGTGAGTCCCTAATTTGTTGTGAACTTAAGACCATTGCAACTTTATTCAGTTAATTGGTTGAGTCTAGTGCATACCATGACTGAAACAGGAGACACAAAAAGATCTGAACAAACACCTGAAACGAATACCATGGTTTGGTATAGTCTGTATCACCAATGATAAGTACCATTTAAAGCATATTTGGACATTAAATGTTTCCGGAAGGGCATGGAATTCCATTTCCAGTAGGAATCACTAGGGTTTATTCATTTGGGTATAGGCAAGGTCAAAGTTCCCCACCGTACATTTTGTTGGGTTTTGAGAATTTTATGAGGAAAGGGCATTTACTCTGAAGTCTCTGACTGGTTGATAATTGTATGCGAACTAGTGTGTATAAGACAGGAGTCTTTGGCATTAGCTGAATAATAAGATCATGCTATACATGATAATCTTCAGTTCTAATTTTGTGCTGATCTCTATATTATGACTGATCCAATCTTTATTACGATTTGTTATAGATCTAAAACCATCGTGCTCCTTTGTTTCTGTTTAACCCTGTTTATTTGTTAACAGAAATACTTGGTTAAACTCGAACAAGCACTGTATTATCTTTCACACGGAAACATCGGCGAGGCATACAATTCAACAAGAGCGTAAGTCGTCTGCACTATGTCAGTGTTTACTTTTGTCGTGTCTTATATGCACTTTGACATGATGTTTCTGGGGAATACATTGATCTGTACACTATAATAGGCTTATTCTACGCCATCTTGGTGGTTGTTACAATGTATAGGCTTAATTCACTTATTTCTTTAATGAAATCAATACCAGCCTGTCAGGTTAAATCCAGAGAAATTATTGTTTCCTATTATCAGGCACGAAAAGGACTTGATTCCTTTCAACCAGGTATTTGTGATAGTGACAGATTGAACCACATTTTTATTTTTGTGCCACGTAGAAGCAGATTTTGCACACACAATTCCACTTGAACCACATTTTAGTATTTGAAGTGTTTCTGACATGATGGCCCCACCCTCCAGGGGTTACATTGCGCTCACATTGACACATCACAGGCCGACTGGCGACTGGATGCATTCTTCACAAACACTACCCGACATGGCAGAGTTCAGCTAAGGAATATGGCACAGGCTAGCTAGAAGCCCAATGTCCAACGTGGCAGAGGCTGGCTGGACTATTTTACGCATATTTGTAAAATCTATATCCGAGTGTCGTGTGTCTGCGCATGTCAAGCAATGTACAACTCGCTAACAAGTGTGGCCATCACATTAGAGCTACTTCAGATGCTAAAATGTTGTTCAGAGTGGAATCATTTTGTGCAAAATCTGGTTGAAAATGTCACCAGAAATAAATGTGGTTCAATCTGTCACTACAGCACATCATGTACCTGATTCTGTGCAGAATTTACTCTTTCATTAATAGAAGAAATAGGCATCCGGATTCAAGTTGAGAGTATTCTAACATGAGTTGTGTTGAAAGATGTGGTGTCTTAATTCTGGTAACTAAAATACTTTTCAAGTCTTGAAGCATTTGGATAAGTTAGTCGGTTGCTGTTTTTAAAATTTTATGTTCCACAAATGTCTTCTTAGTATACCAAGATAAAGAACTGAAAGCTTCTATTGTTTTTCAGCCTTATTGCTAAGGATGGACTACAGATGGAACCAACTCTAAATCTCATGCATGGTTTGATATCATATGATAAATGGTACTCTGGCTTGCCCAAGGATATGCAACTTGAAGAATTAGATGTTTACAACGAAGCATGCACTACGTCTATGGGTTCTAATGGCTATGGAGAAAGTGGTCTCCAGGATAGCTCAGATGACAGCATTGATGTTGATGAAGCCAGTTTTCGTCCTTGCTCTTCAGAAAGCTCTATCAATAATGGGAACATAGACAAAAAGCAGAAGATTTTCAAGAAATATGTTCCTGTTTATCCTGTTAAGGAAAATGATTCAGTTGGTTCAGAGGTGAAAGAAGTGGGCCATACAGATTTTCGAAGTGTATTTTTTAATACCTCCGATACTCCTACCTGTGGTTAGTACTTTCTTCAAGATGTTTATCTGTTTTTTTATCCGCTAAGCTCTAAGCATATTAAGGTAGTTTTAGAGTTCTAGGGCATCTATAGAAATGACACTGAGTGGTTACATTACTGGAACATTATAGTGACATCATAAAATGAACACTGATTTTGTGTGATATATACTATCTAATACATTTTATCCTTCTATCATCCACATCCGCATGCAATAGTGCAACCAGATGTTAACCTTCATTTACTTTTATCTTTTACATCTGGATCTAAAATATGATTTCAGTGGTATGAATTTCCAAAAGAGTGCTGATGAAGGGAGGAGCAAAATTATAAGCGTCTAGAAATATATAAATAATGGTGCTCGATCTGTTGTATAGATGCATCATATTTTGTGATCAAATCAGTTCTTCATCCTTGCTAGCAATATTTTGCGTGTAATTTTTAGCATCTTAGCTCACCATTTTAACTAGCCTCATTAATGGATCAAAAATTGGTCCATTATATCTCTTTTGTTTCTTTTATGATCTCTATCAAGCTTATTTATAGCTCCACATAATCATGTATTAACATATTAGATGTTATTATGTACTTGAAGGATTGGAAAAAAGCTTGTTGCCGTTACGTCTAAAGCATTCTGTCGGGACTTCAAATGATAGCTTTGATTCATACTGGAAGTACAAGTCAACACCTAATCGCTCCTATGCGGATGCAGAAAGATGTCTAAGAGTGGCTCTTCATTCATCGCCACCAGTAATGCCAGCCTTGTTACCATTGATACAGGTACTTGTTTTGCATATAGCCATACCTTTTCTTTGTATAGGTTTTGTTTTCATCTGATTAGACCTTTGTTTGGCTACCTTTGTTATGGTGTAGATTCTCCTGCTTGGTGATAAACTGAAAGATGCCCTTTGTGAACTTGAGAAGGTCTGCCACAGTTCAACTACAGCGCTCCCTTTCAGGTTGTTAAGGCATCATGTCATTGGTTATTGTGTAAAGAATCTGTTATCTTCTATCTCATCTCTCATTTGATATTGCTAGAACATCTTTCGTCTATCATTGTTTTTGTTATTTGTTCTTTCTCCCTATTGAGATAA
The DNA here is from genome assembly GCA_947311845.1 of Poa pratensis. Lineage (NCBI taxonomy): Eukaryota > Viridiplantae > Streptophyta > Magnoliopsida > Poales > Poaceae > Poa > Poa pratensis. The sequence continues at coordinate 37,233,736 of CAMZMU010000041.1, read as the reverse complement.
GCTGCATTGGCTAAGTTCAGCTTTTTAATTAATGCAGATTGCGAGGTAGACTGGTTGAGTATTATGACCCAAACCAAGTATCAACTATTTCTTGTTGCTATGAGGAGGCTTTGCGGAAAGATCCTACATGCAGCTACTCGGTTAAGAAGCTTATTGAAATGCACAGAAAAGGTTTTGGCTAAAGACATTTCTCCTATAGCGTTCTACTACCTCTGTTCTGAATTATAAGATGTTTTAGCTATTTTCAGATTCAGATGTACCTATGCATGTTTTAGTGTGTAGATTCACTCGTTTGAGTCCGTATGTAGTCTCTATTGAAATACCTAAAACATCTTATAATTTGGAACGGAGGGAGTACTAGTTAATCACAGTTTTAGCTCAGTGGTTGATTTCATTCACTTTTATGTAGGTACACTTGCCTGACAGAATGGTAATGAACTATATTGAAAGTGCAAATTTCTCCTCCAGTTAAGTTGTTGTCAAGGGGGTTAAATAAATAAATAAATGAACTAGTGAGGAACGAAAAGAAAAATTTATGTCCATGTGTTATTACTCGACAATATCTGCCTCCTACAATGTTGAAACCTTCTGTATTATAGGAATTATTGTGGTTTATGTGTTGGTTGGGCTCGTTTCAGCAATTGAAAGATCCCAAAGTCAAGAAGTTTAAGGGTGACTATTTGGCACTACAAAAAGTTCAAACTGGTTACATTTTACTCTACATACCACTATTAACTGCCATACTACAACTACTCACCCTCTGTTGTGGCACTTGATTTGTAGAAAATGCAAATGTTGTTTAAATATGCTCTTGATTTTGTCAATGGACAAGCTTTGTGAAACCACAAACCCAAAGAAAATGTCGGATACTACAAAAGGGTGGAAATATTGTTTAGACAACAGGATGCAAGGTTTCTTGGTTAATTAGACTGAGGCATTCTTGGTTGTTGTGTTTCCAGTGTTCTAGTCCCAACCAACCCATACACCTTGTGGTTTCCAATGCTGTCTCCACTACTACTAGGAAAGTTCTTCCATTGGCTAGCTGACCTTGACCGTTGCTGGACGGCGGAGCGCCTCGCAAGACGAGGGCTGCAGCACCACTCCGCCTGCATGCTGTGCGACCAGGCCCCCGAGACGATGCAACACCTCACCATTGGTTGCCCTTTCTCAAGACAGATTTGGAACGACATCCTTGCTTGGCTACGCTTGCCCTGCACCACACCTGACGACAACACCACCTCGTTGATCTCATGGTGGGAGGCGGCTAGGCAGGGAACACCCAAAGCAATGCGCAAAGGCTTGGCGACTGCCACCTTGTTGGTACCGTGGATGATCTGGAAGCAGAGGAACTCTTGCGTGTTCGATGGAGCGCAGGCCTCTGTCCAAATCTGCACCACACAGATCAAGGAGGAGGCCAGACTATGGGTCAGGGCTGGTGCGCTAGGGCTTAGAGATATCCTACCGCAGACTTGGGATGTACACTGATGTAGTTTACCTTTCATGCCTTTACCTCCTAGGAGGTTGTAACCAAAAACTTCTTTCTGTTCAATAAAAAGAAACGCAAAGCTTTTGCGTTTTCTCAACAAACAAAAACTACTACTAGGAAAGATTATGGGTGAAGTATTTTAGAGAAAATCTTAATTTAGGCAATATGATTATTCAATGAAGCCACTGTCATAATCATCAAAACAGAATATTGGAAGTTAGGGCAACATGGACTTCAATGCAAGTAGTTATTTCACTGGTTTCTAAAGTTTATGCGCTGCTTGTGTATGCAAACTTCGGAAATGTTAACATTTCGATTGCTTTGCTTCGGTAATTCGTGTCATGGCCTAATTGGTGATACTTACATTTTTTTTACTTGTTATTGGTTACCCCAGGATATTATAATACTGTCCGTCTACTTGAGGCAATAGCTTTGCACCTAGATTCTGTGAATGGGAAGCCTTTCATCTGGGAGGAGCTCGCATCATGCTTCTGTCGGCTTTTCTCTGGTCGTGCTACTGACCATGAGGATCGTATCTCCTGTAATGCTGAAGGAGATGCAGTGATCAATGCTTTCAGTAGTCTTTCTTCGGTTTTCTGTGAGCGACATACAAGGGAATCATGGAAGCTCCGCTGCAAATGGTGGATGAAGCATCATTTCAGCCAAAACAGCTATATGTCGGAAAGTGTGAAAGGTAACTGCTTGTCCCTCGAATTCAGTCATTGGTGGTGCTCCACTTCATTTAATTAATTTTGTCACATAGTAAATGCCATCATGATGCCATTGATCTAGTTCATTCTCTAGTCTGGACTCTCCGACATTGGCATCTACGAACTCAGTTTTGTTGGCAGTCCACGTTTTCATACTGAAAAGCGACAAATTTCCGTATAAAGTGGACCCTGGCCCTATTTGCAAAAAAAAAAGTGTTCCGTGGTCATGGCACGCTATCCATGTGTTGCGATCACAGATGATAATGAAGTTTTTCGTGTGCTTACAGGTGATTGCAAGCTCCTCGCTTCCAAGGCAGCCTGTGCTTCTCACCTGTTTGGGCCTGGATTCCAGTATGTCAAAGCGGTCGAGAGCTACCTTTCCAAGCAAGAAGCTAAGGAGGATGAGTTCGGGTTCTTGTCCATGAACATGGAGAATTCTGTCAAACTATTGCCTAGTCTGGAGAAACTGGCGTAATGCCTCGGTAGTGTAACAGGTCCTTCTCACCGGCTTAGTATAGTTCATACTGTTGCAACTTGTAGGTGCAATTTTGTTACGATACTACTAGGGTCCCTCGGTATGCTGTCGATTTTGTAGAACTGGAGATGAACAGTGTTGTTGTATCTGAATGTATTGTGCAGGGTGGTCATGAGACATTAGGCTCAATTGTTTGCTGCTGGGACGCCATGTGATATAAACAATTATGTTGTAATCCTTGACCTGTTTGGATAATTATCAATCTTACACCAAGTATACAGAGGGCACAGGGCCTTTGTGTTTTGACGAATTTGATGAGAAAAACAAAGCTGCTGTAACTTTTTTTTGGCTGGTATAACTTGATTCAGTTCGCAAGACGAAGCATATGCAGGCCGTACGGATGATCAGTGAGTCTGTTAAACCCATGTTCAAAGGGATTCACTGTAATCCTACAGCAGGTATGCAACATCAAGAGTCAGCTAACCGCTCGTCAAAACGTAACAACCAGCTGGGTCGCTGACTTGAACAAACAACATCACAGTGCCACTCATTAACTGGAACTCTCTAACAACCAGCGGATCCTGCCAATGTACATCAGCTCAGTGTGTTTTCTCTAGCTAATTCGAAGACGTTCGCACGGCCTCCACCATCCCACATATGTTGTTGGTCCCGCAGCTAGGGCACGTACCGCCTCTACAGCTCCTCGGCAACTGAACTGTGCACTTTCTCCATTTCAGCCACGCGCGTGTGCCAAGTCAAGGAAAGCATCAACGAACACACACGGGAGGAAGCGGAAGCAGGAGCGTATAGCCCCGAGCAAAAATGTAGTGAACTAGTGAGACAGCTAGTAAAAAGGATATCCCCGACCTCCTCGTGTCGTCTGCTCCTCCTGAACCGCCTCGTCTTTTCCATCACAGCCTCTATTAGAGCTCTCTTTGCTCGGGCATCAGCCACTTCCTGACAAAGCTGGAAAAAAGGGCAACAAGAATCATTACTGAAAGAGTCATCAGATCATGCACATTCCTAACAGAACCAGTGAACTGAATACTTGAAAAAAGCAAGTGCTGTATTTTGGTTAACATATGAGAAGCACTATAAGTTGGAACTAGTTCTCTCTGCCCTATGCAGCAGCAGCAGCCGCCTCAGTACTCAGGTCGGCCACAACATTTGGAATTTCTTTTGTCATAGTGTTTTTTATCATACAAAGTGTCCTGAGACTAATATACATTTTGCAAAATTGATGAATAACATCGTCATCCTCATTATTTTCATTATCTAAAGGAGAGATTCACATGTCCGCTACATTAATCATATAGCATATAAAACTAGGATATGTGTTGTGGTTATCAAAATAAAATATATTTATCATTGATGCTCTTGTGAACAATATAGTCAATAGACATCCAAACAAGTGTTTCGGATCACATCCATTAATACTTCTATAATAACCTGTTTATGATCAAGATGATTCGTTTGGTACTCTTCTTCCAATGCATTTATCTCAGCCTCCACGTTGCTCACCTTATCAGCCAGATCTGTCGATATACCTTCTGAGCCAGCAGTTTCATTTTTGTAGCTCACATAATGACCTGACAAGGTGAACATTTCAGTCAAGAGGAAACAAAAAGACAACTCTACACAGCAAAAACACTAATGGAATATCATAAAGCAAATGGGAGCAGTGTCATGCAAGTGCAACTAATGTCCTTAAACATTGCAGACAAACAGTTAATAAAATTGTCACAGAAGAACAAAGACCACAGTAACGTGTATTTCAAAAAAGGAATTTATACTCACAAGTATATATACAAAACACAGAATCAAACATTCTGAAGCTTTTTTATCCTCAGTCACAAGTTTATACTATCATGGAGAAATAGAATTAAATATCATAACTATTAGCCATCACCTAATTATGTGCAATCTTAGTCTTATATGGCACACCCGATTGACCCGAATAACATTAGCAAGCTTTTGGGTACTAGACAATATTAGTACCCAACATGGATGTACAATATCCATGCCTCCATGGTCTATATTTTCAATAAAAGGAAATAAACAACTACTATGTATAAGCAATAAACATGAATAAAACGGTTTGCAAATTTACAGGAACACCATCGTAAGGGATTTCAGGAAAAGAAAGTTGTTGCTTACCATCTGTTGCCTTGCCTTGATTACTGTCTGTTGCCTTCCCTTGCTTACCATCTGCTGACAGTTCAGAACACTTCCCTGCTATATCTACAGAAGCCATCTGTTGAAACTGCCTGCAAAGGGAAACATACTTTACCTCCAGATAATTAGGAAAGCAGAAACATCCGACACAAGTTTCAGCTAGCAGGTAAGCAAATACCAAATGGACATAAACACGAAAAATCTGAGAGGTGATTCAGTTGGATTATTTTGAAGATTTAATAGTAACTTAGCAGTGTTCCTTCCACACAAGTTGTTTTCCATCCTTATGTCGTTAGTAAAGGAACTTCATAATGTCCCAGACTAAAGCAAATGTCCAAAATTAGGAGACGACGAAATAACACATAGTATTCACATGATTGCCATTACGGCATTTTTTTGTTTTAAAACATCTCCACTGCTCCATACTTCATACACAACTGCAATTTTCAAATCCACACATATCGCTATTCGATCCCACACTATGGTTTCAACAGGCATAAATCATGCCAGCCAATGACCAAAATTCTTTTACAATACCAAAAAGCAACCAAGAGATGCAGCCCCAGCTACAGCTGTTTAATTTCATATGCAGAAAACGACATGGAGTCGTGGCAGCCAAATAAGATTAGAGCACGCACCTTATCCTTGCATTCATGTCAAGCATCTGGTTGATGAACTCGTCTCTGAAACAAGGAACCCAGGAGCATGTCATGTGTTATAATTCAGTTGCTACCAGAAATGATATCCTACTGGAGCACGAAAGTGCATAGTGTTCATCTTAACTCACCTCTCACTGGCATTCTTCCTCTTCAGGGCCATTACATCAAACACCAGAGACAAAACATCAAACACACAGCAGTCAGATCAAAGCAGGAGGAGGGGACCCTAATATGCTGCGATTTTCGAGATTCCTGACCTTGAGCTGTTCCAGCTCTGAGCCCACCCTCGTGATATCCTTCTGGAGGTTCGAGTTCGTCGCCTGCACTCGCCGAAACACGTTCGTGGAGCCAAAATCAGGCGGCGCCGAAAAACGGAGAGATGCATGCTTTCGCCGATTTGGGTCAGCGCGGGGCGAGGGAGGAAGACGAACGACGGGAGACCGACCTGGAGCACCACGGTCGCCGTGACGGCGATGGAGGCCTGCAGCCGTCTCAGCTCCGTCTCGGCTCCCTCCCGCGCGCGCTTGGAGGCCTGCAGCTCCGGCGGCGTGGCCGCGTCGTCGAGGCGCCGCTTCAGGCCGGACGCCGCGCGCCCTGCATGCGATCCCCAACGGAGACGCGATTTTGTCAGCCAGACGAGGAAGGAACGGGGGAACCCTGGCTACGGTACGGCGTTAGAAACGCGGTGGTGGTGGTGCGGGCGGGGCGCTTACCGCCGTGGGACCTGGCGGCGGCGGTGAAGTCGCGGATTATGGACGGGCGCTGATTCTGGGGCTCGGCCACCGGCGCCGGCGCCCGTGCGGCCATGGGGGAGAGGAGAGGGCGCCGGCGGCGGGAGCGTCCTTCTGGAAGGTTCTAGAGGGAGGGTTTGGAGGAGCGGGAATGGAGCGGCCGGCTGGTCGTGCTCTGCTCCCTGCCGCCACTGTACGGCAGGCTCGGAGGCGAGGCGTCTTTTTGCTCTGTGTACCGCGGCGTATTGTATGGGCCTGTAAGCCCAAAACGGCCCATAACTCGAAACTTTCTGACTGCATAAAGCTTAGGTCATTCTTTCTCCCAAAAAAACAAAAAGGAAACTTAGCCTAGATTTTTTTTGAAACACAGTACAACGTAGATGTTCATATACACGCGCACACACTCACCTTTATGAACGCACACCCTACCCCTATGAGCACATCTGAAAGACCGAGTCGGCGGGTCGAGTCTTGAGATTGACGAAGTCACCACGGGCGTCTCGCTGTCGACGGGAACGTCGCCTCACACTGAAGAATATTCCGCCTTAAATGAGAAACACCAGCGTCAAACCTGTGGTTTGAACTCTGATGAACTGGGGGTACAACCAGACTCCTAACCATCTTGTCACATGCAAGTTCTCAAAACTTAGCCTAGATACAGTGCAAGGAAAATCTAGAGACATACTAGTCTAGGAAACTTACCACTCCAAAGCCAAATCTAGCATTGATGGCTATGAAAATCCAACAGGCAAGGAAAATAAAATCAGGTGAGACGTCTGATCCGCAGAAAAAAAATAAGAGATGCATGAGGCCAAAGAAACAATGATCGGTCCAAGATCGCCGCGTAGGACACGGGCCAAATCTAGAGCACACGGTAAACAAACAAGATACATAAGCGGCATCACATCACAGATACGGCAGCTTATGACTGGAAAGCAATTGCTTGCCAGCTGATAACACTAGACTACTAGAGGCGTTCGTTAGTTCGCCGACACGCGTTCAATATCAAGTGGTCAATGATGATCCTGCGTATCACAAATGAGCAATTTGTCAATGCCATTTCTTCTTTTATCAAAGAGATCGAGAACGATTTGGTTGTCGACGAAAGAGTCCGAGAGTCTGGGGCTCAACACAGCAAGCTGGCGTGTGAATCGAGAATCAGGCGATGCGCAAATTAGCTTGTGACCATGACTCACTCAAAGACGGTTGTTTTTCTTACTATCGTGTAAGAAGAAAGAAACCAGAGAACCGATATGTGTTTGGATAGTTAGGAGATTGGTCGTACCTTACTCAATCAGAGTTCAGTGTTTTTTATTAGGCGCATATTCTTTCAGTGCGATACGGCGTACCCGTCGATAGCGAGACGTATTTGATAATTACATCAATATTAAGACCCAATCTACCGGATCATTCATATGGGCCGGTAATGGTACTAGGCGTGTATGAAAACATGTGTGTTTGCATCATGTTTTTAAAAAGCTAAGGTGAAATTAGGGCAGGCCGTTGGTGATGCTACATGGCAAAGTTAGGACCTACGTCAGTGAGCTCCCTGCTGGCTTCCCCGAAACTTAGGAAGTGGAGCAGGAGTATAGAGCCTGAGCTCGAACGCGGTCCTGTACGTTGAGAAGGTCTCCAGTAATGCAGGAGGGTGTTAAATGCACTGATCTGTTCCAAAGTTGTGTGGAAGAAACCATCTTCGATTCGAGTATACAGCATGCATGCTGTAATTTAATCATCACTGTTGGTTACTTTGGTGAACTTAAGTTCAGGGCACCTATGGTCCAAAAAAAATGCAGCACATATCAATCCAAGAGAGAGTAGGAAGGAATTTGGACGCTAGATTTGTGGCCCGACGAGGCGACGACCGTGAAATAAACGACGCATGTAAGTGTTGGCACTTAACACACACGTATGGCGTATCAGTTGCACCTACAGAAACATTTGTGCTAAGTACAAAAAAACAAGGTTACATACCGAAACGGCATTTTGGACCGACTGAGCGGTCACTTTGTTACCTCGTGAGTCACACGCCCCCTCCCCCTTCCACATGTTTCTCCACCCACCATAGAGACGACGCCAGCAACATCGACCTAGCCGTTAGGGAGCTACGACGAAGAATTCACCGTCGAAAATGCGGCAACCCAAACAGTGGGAGCGACCGACGGCGAAAATCTTGCGTGTGTGTAGGTTAAGGAGGGCGGTTGTGGGGAGCGTCAAACTAGCGGAGGCCACAATTTGAGAGGAAGGGGCTACAAGGCGGCACGTGGGAGGGTTGCAAGGTGTGAGCGACTGTGACTGCCGGGGTGGGCATGATCTTCCCCTCCCGGTTCGGACTTATTTGGTCGGTTTCCTTCTCGGAAAATCGATCAGAGTGGTTGCTCGGCCGAAAAATAGCAACACCCATGACGTACCTGCAAATACATAAAACATTTCCTTGCAACTGAAACGTTAATGTGCATGATCTAAGCACATGCATGTACTAGTACGCCACAGGACCATAACCACCGATACATGCATCGATCCAAAGGTTCACTACTTATTGGCCATATATACAAATCGGTCCAGCATGCATGTAGAGTACAAAGCAATTATGAAGGGCCGTCGTCGAGATCAATAATCCCATCAGGCAGCAGGTGTCGCCCTCCGATGGAACTCTCCGGCCGGTTGGGTCGAAGCCCTGCACTGTATCAGTGACCACGAGAAACTAGCTAGCTACTAGATCGCGAGAGCACATGCGGCGGCGCTGCCTGCCGGCCATGTGATCTCCTATGATCTATCTTGAAATTAACCATCAGGGGTACAACGGTATTAGGAATAGATTACTAGCAGCAATACACAGTCGCATGGTCTCTTCGCCGAGAGATGCAGCAGATAGTAACAGAGAAGCAACTGATCAAATGGCACATTGGCATGCAACTGTGGTTATCTGTAACAGTATAACTTCTGTGTATGATTTCAGTTATCGACTTTCAGGCCCACAGCTTCAGGGGGCCACATGAGCGCATTCATGGATGTCCCAGTTATACAGGAGGTTGTCTGGAAAGTCCATTTGAAAGTCGAGCTCCATGGAGCTCGGTATCACAAAAAAGACTAGAAATCCGCAAATTTATGATGGATCCAATAAAGTGGTTTGGCTTAATTAGGACGATGTAGGAAAATGTATTTTATGATGGATCCAATAAAAGGAAATTGATGTTTTAAATGGTTCTTGGTTGAAGTTGTTTGGCTTAGGTCTACAACTTGGATTAATTAAGAACGGATCGAGAGGGTACGTTTTTCGGGCAAATTGCTCCTCATGTGCTCCTTATCCTAAGTCAAACTTGTACAACTTTGACGAGTTTGTAGGGAAATGTGCTAGTACCTATATAGCATCAAGCCCATGTATGAAAATCTATTTTATGATGGATCCACTAAGGGAAATTGATGTTTTAAATTTTGCTTGACTGAATGAAATTAGTTTAGCTTAGTACGATACTCCCTACGTCCCAAAATATAAAGGGTCCTTCAATTTTGCTGGTCAACAACGTATTCAAAATTAGTAAACAAATATATGAAATTAAAGAGTTTTATATCTTGGGAGGAGAGAGAACTAGAACTATGATTTATTTAGAAGGGTGGGGGTACCAAATTGTTCCATATTCTACCCCTCATATCAAAATACAAGACGTTTGAGCCTTTTTCTGCACACATGTATTTATACAAGTTTTGTGTAAAATTTATATGAATCTTGCACTAAAATATACTCAGTAACCCACACAACCTACCCAACCAGATAGTACTAGTGCATGGCAGGTTGATCTGCGAGAATTTTGGTTTCCCGCCCTGCAGGGAAGAGGAGGACGAATTGAGAAGTGATGTTTGTGTACGTACACCGAGCAAAGTGCCAAACGGAAGGGGAATTCCGGTCACATGCGGTGCCGCGCGCCCGGCCGGTGGTCACGACGTCGCAAGTATGGGAAATGGAAGACAGCGCACCGCACATCCCACATGCAGAAGAGGACATGGACCCGGATCTTGTACATGATGCAATGCAAAGTTGCAAACTAGGAAGGGGGGCATGGGCCTTTGCCTATCCGTATGCAGCATGCTCCCATTTGGATGTGTAGCGTGAGCCCTAAACTCCAGTCGTCCCCCCAGCGCCCATCCCAGGACGCTAAATAGCGCCGTTTTGGGCGAATAGCGCCGTTTTTCTACCAGCCGGCCCCCCAGAAACCCAAAAAGCGCCGTTTCGGCGGAAAATAGCGCCGGCGCCCCCCAGCAAGTTGCAAGCTAGGAAGGGGGGCATGGGCCTTTGCCTATCCGTATATATGCAGTATGCTCCCATTTGGCTGTGCATGTAGCGTGAGCCCTGAATGAACTTTTGCACTTGTGTACTAAACTTAGATGGCCGGATTTGCTGGGTAAATATTGCACGATGACTCCGTTAACCGTTATAGCTCGCAATGACAACTGGCTGAACTAGACCAATTTGCTTGCACGATCCTATCTCGGTTGTCGATCAGACGAGCACACTCGGGTAGCAAAGTCGGCGAATTGAAGGGAAGTATGGACAGAAGAGATTGATGAAAATGTGTGGATTTTGCCCACTCACAACAACATACTCAAAACTGATATTCGCTGAGAGAGCTTGCCTTCTGTACACACAAAAACACACATACTGATGATGTCTTAGTGATCTGTGTAGGACTGGTCCTCTTCATGGCATGCAAGGAAAACTCCGACGCATGCATATATGTATACACAGTATATATACTCGTATAAATTCATGTGACATATAGCCGTCGCCACATTGACAGATCACAGATGCACCCCTGGCTGGCTGGCTCCACATCCTCGTTCTTGTTTAATTTGCAGCAGAATTTAACGGCCTGGGGGTCCAACCACATGCAAATGTTCCGGTTCCCAGGGCACAGATCGATACGGCGTTAATTAACGTTTTGCCAAGAATCTGACAGTCAATGTACACGTCTAAATATGTGGGCTACACAGCATGTAAAATAATACAACGACCAAATAATACATCGCCCTCCGGGAGCATGTCGTTGTACCTGTGTACCTACGTGTTTATTGTCGATTATCCGCTCAATCATTCCATGCATGTGCCGTCTCACCGGACATATACATGAGCTCTCTCTCCAGTCTCACTGGTAGTCTGGTAGAGTGTGGTTCATGGACGTATACCGCATTTTTTTTCGAGCTGTCACCGGGGGGAGCACAAAGGCTCTGACCTGAATCTTCTCATTTTCGATTTTTTGAACATGTTACAGAGGGAGGGGTGCGTCACCAACAGACTGGTGGGCATGAGGGATCAAAACAAAGATTACAGAGGTCGTTCAGGGAGAAAATAGGTGAGCCAGACGTCGACGTCGGCTCTGTGCTCAGTGGGGAGGCAGGCGCGCCAGAGAATTGCATCATCCCTGCATTTCTTCTTGATAAGAGCCAAGGAGGGGGAGAGGCCGTCGAAAACCACACCATTCCCCAGAGGTGCCAGAAGCATAGGAGGCGCAGGGTGGAGGCAGTTCTCAGTGGAGCGCTTGGTGGAATTGGGCAGGAGGCAGCGTCAGCGACCGAAGTGACAGGTGTTCTGGCAGCACCGATCGACGCCCAAAAAACTAGGACTATCCTGCTAGGTACTCGCTCTGTTCTAAATTAGTTGACTTCTATTTGTTCAAATGTTGACGTATCTATACATGTTACCCGTGTAGATATATCCTCATATAGACAAGTGAAAGTCACCAAATTTTGAACAGTGAGATTACAAGTTAGGTCATCCGAATACTCAAAACACCCGGCTGAAACCTCTTTTGGTGCTGGAGCTCAAGGGAGCTCGATTTCTAGAAAATTGGATTCATTTGTACATCTTCCAAAATATTAAAAACAATATATAAGAACATATGATGTCTTGTATACGTCTTCATGAAAATATCTTTTCAACTGAGATATGCAAACAAAATAGATAAATGGGTGGAGCAGAATCAAGTATTTTTTATGCCTATATCTAATTATCAACTACTCCCTCCGGTTCACAAAGATTGTCGTACGAAATGTACCCGCTTAGAACAAAACTTGTACACACTAGTGACACAAATTTCGGATCGGGGGAGTATAATTTTTTGATTTTTTGTGTAGGCCAACATAAATTATGTAATAACAATATTTCAAGGTTCATAAGGAAGATTATCTTGATTGCGGAAAATCAGAACTTTCTGGAACTTCTAAATGACATTTTTCAGTTATCGTGATTTGAAAGATAACAGTTGATCGACCAAGTGTGGATAAGCATGGTACTGAGAAAGCGGTGTCAGGATCTGTCTACCGGTTCCTCTTTCGTCTCGACACCGCTCCTCCCAACCCTAACCTAGCCGCCGCCGGCCGCCTCTCCCTCCCCTTCTCCTCCTCCTCCTCCCTCACGCGGCCTCGCCGCCCCGCGGCGGCCGGCCGCGACCTCGGCCTTTCCCCGCCCGCGACCCTCCGTTTCGCATCCCCTGTCGCCGCGTGGAGGAGGCGGGGCTCCAACACCTTGGCGGCGGTGCTCCTCAGTGGCCTCGGGACGGTCTCGGCCGGGAGGCGGCGTGACGACGGCGGCGCACGTGGGGCTGCAGGGCAGAGCAGCGCCGCGGGCGACGGCGAGCTGCAGGGAGGCCCGGCTCGCTCTCGAGCTCGGCTGTGCCTAGCCATGGTGATCCAGATCGGGCCCTGGAGCCCAGGCGGGGCCCTGCAGGCCCATCTGGATCGGGCTGGGTTGGCCTCTTCCATACCGCATTCGGCAGCAGATGGTGAGGTAGGCCGTGCAGGGGCAGCAGAGATGGCGGCCGGCCTATTGCAGCGTGGCAGCGGGCTTCATCGGTCTGATCTGGACCCGGCTGGACCTTGTTAGGATTGGTTTGCCCCCAAGGGGGCTTTACGGCCAGGCGGGCATGGCCGGACCTAAGGGGGACTGGTATGCTCTGTGGTCGCGTCCGGTCAACTACCGTCTTCGACGGTGGAGGTAGTTCCCGCGCGGCCGCGATCTCTGCTTTTCCGGTATTAGTTCTCTTCGTCTTCGTCCTTCCGGTCTCGTGACGATTGCTTCGGGGAGACGACGATGATGACTTGGTGGTGAGTTTGGTGGTGGCGAGGCCTCGCCCTCGCGGGCTCCTGTTCATCGGATCGTTTGGGAGTGTGGACATGGTTATTCGGGAGAAATCCTTGTTGACTTGGCCGACACCGACGCGGTGCCGCCTTTGGGTGGCATCAATCCTTCCTGAAGGGCGTCGTGGCTAACTGTCGTCCGTCTCCCTGAGTGTGCCGGGGGAAACCCTAGGACCAGTGATGGTCCGGGCGGCATTCGTATCTCCCTTCTTTAAGGGGCTGCTTGATACTAGATGATTCGACGCAAGGAGCGTGATGGTACTTCATCGGAGAGGGCGCAGCGGTTGCGGGTCATCGTAGTTTAGTCGATCCACCTTTGTCTCCATTTCTTTCTGCTTTTCCTTTTTGTTTGGACGTTTGTGTGTGTTTGCTGCTGCCCCAGCTTGTGCAGTGTCGAGTTTGTATTGTCAGTTGTATGTTGGTCGTTGCTTTATTTATAAAGCGGGGCAAGCCTGTTTCGTGGAAAGCGGTGTCAGTACAGCATTGACATGTAGACTCGAGACTGATCTACAATCGTACAAACTATGTAAACCAATGACGATGGCTCTTGACCAAGATCATATCGCCTGGCCCACGGTTGATGTGGGTAGCTAGGCCGATCTTTCTTGGTCAACAAGATTCTATGCGTGTGGTTCGATTATTATAGATGAGATCGTTGTTGTCGTTTGCTTACCAAGCATCCAACACTACCAAAAAACCCTCCGGCTGTATATTCCGACACGCCCAAGCCATCTCAACTACTACTCGTCTAGGGATCAAAATGTAGTGGACGAACTGCCTTGTTTTGTGATGCGTGCAAGTGCAATGTAGGAGCTGAGAAACAACGTCCAATATTGACAGGTATAAAAAGGAGAAGGAAGTCGTAACGAATGGATTAGATGCCCTCCAGGGCCGGCCCTGAAATTTGAGGGCCCCGGTGCAAGACAAAAAATGGGCCTATATACATAAATAGTTTTTTTTAGAGTTATACATACACAAATAGTTGCTCACATACACAAGGCCTATCTAGACTAGAGACGTACGGGCAGGGCGCTTGGGCCTTTTCTTCTTAGCGATAGTCGGAGTTGCTACTAATTGACCAGGGTCGCTGCTTTTCCCCCCTATAAGCTAACCTGCTAGCTATACGTATGTACTACCTGGATGGGGCCCTACAGAATCGGGGGCCCTGTGCGGCCGCACTTGCTCAGGGCCGGCCCGGATGCCCTCGAGCATTGTTGGTAAAAAGGCAAACCTGCCGGCCGGCATGAGATGAGTGAGCGCCTTTGTATCGAGCGTATCTTCTTTTATTTGATTAAAATGGCCACTTTAGATTAGCCACAGTGATAGTATCATAGGTAGTATAATGCATGTCATGTTGCTAAAAAGCTGGCGTGCCACTGCAATTAATGCTGAGAGAAGTGATAGTGGTAGTATCATAGATAGATACCATAACATAACGAATTTCAATGCAAGATGAGTCTACAACCTAACAAATGCAGCACTATATGATACTCCCTCCGTTTAGGTGTGTAAGGCCCCTCACGCAATGCAGCACGACCAATGTATAATTCTACTGGTTGGTACAGTCTGGACAGCACGACCAATAACATAGACTAATAACATATGCATGATACTTTGTGACGGATGACTTTCAGACAAATATGACTCTTTTCAAAAATGTCATTGGCTTATGCGTGCTGAAGATATGAGATGCTCTGAAAATTTTAGAAAACGTCATATAGTTAGGCGTATACTAAACCTGAAACGCAAAAAAATTTAAGTCATTTGATATGGCATTTTTAGACTTAAAGGCTCTGCGAATCTCACAATATTTCATGAGATATGGTGTATTATGAGATTCTCGGAATCTCTGGGACTGAAAAATGACATTTTAAATGGCTTATCTCAAATTTTTTTTTTTTTTTTTTGCTTTTTTCCAGAGTAGGCCAAGCTGGGCGAATATCGAGCCAACACGCGTCTGGTCCATCTCCTGCCTGTGTCGACTTAAAGGACCTGACCCAGTTTTTTGTCCTCTCGAGTGGGTCAGCACGATCACGAAACAGATATTCTACGCAAAAAAAAACACAGAATAGATATAAAACTGATCCAAGCGGACACGAATGAATCAAATTGGTCGAAGTTGCACGATAGTGCTGAACCGCACGCCTAGTCGCGTCTGCGCCGGCCATGCATACCCGCGCGCGCCGTGAATGCCTGGCACGACGCCGTGATCGGTTTCAACTTTCACGTGACGCCGGGGCCGGGCGCCACCAGCAAGTGTAGACGACCGCGACATGATTGGCGCACGTACTGGCTAGAGCCGTACCCTAGAGTTTGATACGGAGTACTTTTGTAAGCCAGAACGTACTGTCCTCCTCCTTTTACAGGCAAGATGAATTAGGTACGTAGTAGTACGAAAATGCGGAGGAGCAACCGGCGACGCCCCCTGATATCTAACCGTCCCTTTCGTTAAGAGCGCGCGGCTAGGATCTGCCTCCTTTCTTGTATCCGAGGCCGCTATTTTCGTATCTCCACCGTATCGTTCGCGTATTCTGCCGGCATCCTGTACCAGAGGCCCACGGTGTGACGTAAGCCGAAGTTAATGCGGAGAGACGTTGTGCCGTCTACCCGGCTTCTTCCCCACCATCGCCTGTTCTTAACCCCCGTATCCTCCAAGCATTCTATCCTGCCCTTTCCTGTCATCTGTTGTTCTTCCCCCACACAGATCCATCTGCCCACCAAAACATTGTTCGTTCCGATCTTCGCCATTGATCGGAATGTTAACGGAGAACTCGGCGTCTTCAAGCGCCGCAATAAACCACGGTGCCCAGGAAGACATCGCTCCCCTTCCGCTCATCCGATGCCCCAGATGTCACCACGGAATCATTGAGTGGTACATTTCCAGCACCGCAAAGAACCCTGGAAGGCATTTCTACAACTGCCAGTTTCAAGGGGTATGCGATTCTCGCCCAGTACATATATGTTTTTTGTTGCGTCATTCGTGTCAAACTCCTTTGTTCATCTGTATCCAATTTTCTGTTTGTTTTATAGTAACTGATTTCGATCCCTTTTTCGGCATTTCTTTTGTTTTCTTAGACTGGCGCTTGCAGTTTCTGGAAATGGGAGAGCGCGTACGTAGACTACCTCCGATCTCGGTGGGGTTATGTGTTTGGCACCGCCCCTCAGCCCCCTCCGGTCCAGCCATCCAGAGAAATCCAAGTTCTCCTTCTGCAGCACCAAACTGAAATGAAGAACATGATGTTTACCGGGTTAGCGATGATCGCGATGGCGATTGTCGTTGTTCTCACCAAGTTCTAGAAATCGTTGGATGAGCGGCTCCATGTATCCTGACAGCTTCATGTAGTTTGAGTGCTCCTTTGTAATATCTATTTTCACACTCGGTGTGAGTGTTAAGAGACATAATTAGTTATTTCGTTAACCATCCATTCGACATAATGTAACCACCTTGTGTAACAAAGTTATTTTTATGTAATAGTAAAGATCGTTGTACTACTATTTTTACCGCAACTTTACTTTTTGTAAACGAGTGGTTTACTGCCTCGTTTAACTCCCTCATTTAATGCATGGTCATATTTAATACGCTCCTCATCAAAGGTAACAACACGCCTCACACGGACGCCGTTCAAACCGATCATGTTCATCACTCGTGAATCGCCAGGGTTACTCGCCGGTGAACAAGCAAGGTGATGTGCAAAGCTTTTCAGTTTTGATTCATCGCTTACTCATGCCTTCTGTTCCTTTCTGTTTTTCTTCTATTCAGCGTCAACTGAGTACATTTTTTTCAACAGTTCATGGGTTCCTCATCCTGCCCAAGCTCCGGCACTCACAAATCCGGCAGCGGGAGCCAAGACAGAGGTGGTTCGTCTATGCAAGACGATGCATTCAGCAATATCACCCCTGGACCTTCAACAACGTCTCGAACATCTGTTCAGAAGGTGGTTTCTGTAATTTCAGAGCTTTGTGGTTACAAGAAATTCCTATTAGAAGAAATAGGCTTTTCCGGGTTGGTCAAGCTCCCCCACATTTCCAAGATGAACTTGAAGTTCAGCAAATGGATAATGTCTAGGATAGATGCTCCATCTAGATCCATTGTCATAGACCAAAATAGGAAGATTAGGTTTTGGGCCGCTGACGTACACAAAGTGTTCGGCATACCTTGTGGTTCCCGCGACATTCATGATCCACAATACGCGTGCACGGAACAATCTGTTTAGTTCATAGGCTCTATGCTAGGAATGCCTGACAAACGCTGTCACATTCTAAAGGCAGCTGAAGCTGTCATCACCAGGCCACTTAGCGAAAAATCGTCCACCAATGCTGAGAAAGAAGGCTTTAAAATGGGGAATTTTATTTTTTGCCCTACTTTACTCGGTACATATCCGATTTGCCCTCCATTACTTTGACCCTCCCTTTTTGCCACACTTTTCTTTGCTAGTTTATTTTTTGCCCTTCTGTATATTTTTTTTGGCCTTCTAAGTAAATAGACAATATGTGTAAGACAAATATACCCCTGCACGTCCATGTCCGTGAGTTGATTCGATTCCTCAATCTGTTTCTTCTCTGTTCGTCCCGAGCTGTTCGTCCTGAGCTGATGAATCCTAGCTAGGACAGCTCCGGCCCGCGCCGCCGCTCTCGCGTTGCTGCCACCGGCGGCGCCGCGGCGCCGCCCAGCCCCAGCCCCGCAGTTAGCTTCTGCCCCTAGCGCCCACCCCGTGCAGCTAGCTGCTGCCCCCGTGCCGCTCGCCGCCTGTGTACTACTGGTACATCGAGATAATCAGATATCCTAGCTCCTCCTATCTGCTGCTATGTCGCACGCAAGCTCCAGCTCTGCAACAGTTTGGCCATCACGAACAGTTAGCCGCAGGAATTCATCCAAAATCCATCTTGCGCATCCAATACTCTGCATCCAAACGGAAAACGGCCGACATTTAGGAGGAGCAGGGACGAGCAACGAATTAAATCAAAACGGGGACCCGAATCAAGACAAGGGAGCTGCAGCCAGCTCGTCGCCGACGGACGGCCGGAGCCCAAAATTCTAAACCTAGCTCTCAGCCGTGAGAGTTGTCGCCGCCCTGAAGAAGGAGTCGTACCTAGCGGCGGGGGGATTGCCGCCGCCGTGGTAGTTTCTGCCGATTCCCTCTCTAGCTCTCGCCGCCATGGGGGTGGCGCTGCCGCCGTCTGATTCCTGGACGGGCCTGGGAGCTCTCTGTTCTGTTACAGGGAGGAAACGACGAACAGAGCTCAGCTCAATCGACCCAGCTCAATGATCTATGATTGGGGGTATTCTGGTCATTAGGTGTGTGTCTCATATGTCGGGGGGCAAAAAAGAAACTAGCAAAGAAAAGTGTGGCAAAAAAGGAGAGTCAAAGTAATGGAGGGGAAATCGGATATGTACCAAGTAAAGTGGGGCAAAAAATAAAATCTCCCCTTTAAAATGGCTTTCGTGATATTCGTGATGGGACACTTGTTAGCTCCGTCCACAAAACATGATTATTGAAACATCAACTACTGGTCTGCAATCGTGAACACAGAATTCATTAGCGAATTCAACTGGTGTGAATACGTTATTCAAGACTTGCTAGCAGCCAGAGACTTCAGTCAGAAACTCAGGCATCCAGCTCAACCACGCACTTGCAAGGTTGCCACCTTTTTTGCCAGGTATTTTGAGATTTCATAATGGGTTATAGTGGACGGATTTTTTAGACAGCAATGCAGGGAATGTTACATGTGTTTTTCTGTTTTTTGATCAAACCTTTCTTGTTCTTAAGGTTTTTTACCTAGACAATTTAAACCTGGGTATATTCAATCTGCGTCATAACGTGCTACCCCGCATATCATGTTTTGACGATGTCAAGTTTAGAAGGATGATCAATCAATGTGGAGCTATTACGAAGGGCCCAGAGGATTTTGGAGCAGCGCCAGTAAGTATAAACATCTAAGTGCTTGTTTTATTGTTTGCCAATACATTTATGCTAACAACTAGCCATCTTGTCTTACACAGTTACGTCAGGCTGATCAGATATGTTACACTAGGAGTATGTGGGACACTCAGCCAGATAGGGTCACACCTTCTGCAACTCAGCTACGCCGCCCAATTGCAATGCTACAAAACCGGACGGAAAGGGTTCCATGGTATCCACACCACAAATCCCAATTGTCCACAACAACGTCGTAGCCGGGTCTTCTTTAGTTGTTCAGCCTCTCTCTGCTATCGCCCCCAACAGGACGCTGTCCAATGCATATGCAACCGACTCACGGACCCTAGCAATTGGTTCCACATCTGCTGTTAGCGGTTCTGATTTCGGGAACTACATGAAGGATAGATATCCACAGCTGGTAAAGACCTTTTTTATTTCAAATTCTTCGAAGCGATTTTACCCGTTGCAAAATCAGGTTCCAACATCCCGTATCATGTACAGGCACCTAACCAGATGGGTATGATGCTGAAGCATCACAATGTTGTTGTATTCCAGCACTGCAACTCAATAAGGAACCAGATGCACCAGGAGAACATGAGGTTCCTTGACAAGATTGTATCTACACTATCTGAAACGTGCATGTGCTGCAGCATCCGCGGGTTGCCGTGCGTAGCCCAAAAAATGGCTCAAGGTGATTCCCAGGAAAAGCGAACATGTATCGCCGCCGATTAGACCTAGATGAATCAGATGGTAATTGTTTTCCATTAACTCGTAATACATGTTTTTCATTTTTGTTTGCTTCCATTGCTTACACTCGGACACGATACTCCAGAGAGCTCATCATCAACCATGAACAAAAGGGCCAGGGCATCATCTGAGGCAACTCCCCGTGCACGCCCCCCGCCATCACCAGGTACATATTAACTGTTATACAGCTGCACACACCTGATCAACAATAATATGCGCGTGTTTCATGTTTTGTACACAGCTCGCTCTTCACCAATTATAAAGACGCCTGTCAAATTGAAGCCACTGGTTGCAACTTCCCCTGACCCATTCAATATGTTCGAGGCTACAGATGACATCACTGAAGCAAGAAGTTCAGGTACGCAAATAATCTTTCCAACAAAGTTAGACATCATCTATACTTACTGCCAGCAGAACAAGTAACCATTATTGCTGACAGCACAACAACTAACCACAATTACATCGTTCAACAGGATATGCGGAAGTTAAAACCCCACTACCACGTAAACCTAAACATTTCCCAGGCACATCAGAGTCGTCAAATCATGGTCTGAGTCCATCATTTCCACCATTGTCATGCTGAACGATGTTTCAACCCCGCCCCCTGAAGCTGTACTGATCGACCAAACATCGGAGGAATTCCCCGTAATGAACCATGTGCATCACATCAGGTTCGCGGATCCACACTGGACTGCATCGAGAGACATCAAATACCCATCGATCGCAACTCAAGACAAACTATTCAAGATCATGTCTTCCCTATCCGTTGCCCACATGAATAGGTACTGAATTTCATAACATCCATCTTAACAGCCATGCGGCATGTTGATTTCATCAGCTAACTACTTTGTTACAATTGATCAGGTCATTTGTAACGCATCTGAAACCACGGTTCATTTCCATGCCGATCATGTCTGTCGTCACACAAATCGTTGGCAACGATATGCTAGAACATGAGCTATGCTCTATCATATTCCGAAGGCTTCAGCAACTAGATTCAAGTATTCTATACAAGGGATTTGACGATGCATGGCGATTGTTTTTCGAAGCTGATTTTGCGGTAATTAACCCGTTTGTCCGTAGTCACCCACGTTTTATGTATGCACTAACAAGCATTGCATGCTGAACATATGTTGCTGCATTCCACAGACTAGCATCTTGTCCGGGGAAATTGCTTGGAAACTCAAATCAGTCCAGGCCCAGTTCACAGGCCAACACATCAAATTCAACATATGCAACTGCAGGATGGTACGACCCATGTCTTTTTTTCAAAAGTATACATTGCATTTTTAATTCATCCACTTTTTTTATGTGCAGATACATGTACCTGTTATCCTTCAGACTGGATGGTGCCTATATTCTTGGGATATGTTGTCGAAAACTATAAACGTTTTTGACCCTGCAAGCAGCATTCCTAACTCTCCAGCAAGAAAGATGCTTCATGAGATTGTTTCTGGCAAAATCCACATTGCGTTATTCATGTGTATTCACAAGTTTTTCCCATTGTGGAAAGTGGAATGCTCTGACTGGACGAAGAAATACCATTCCTTTTTGTCATATCGATTTACCCGGTTAGCATAGTCAACATTCGTTCCAGCTGAAACTTCCACTGTGACCATGTTGGAAAGTTTTTTATTGTTTGTTTCATATGTAGGGAGGAGTCAGGTATCTGCATAATACACATTGCTAGGCACTTCAATGGAACATCCCTAGAGGAACAATTATCAGATGTAAGTTTAACGTTCTGTATAGATGCTTGTTCTTACACTGCAAAAACACCCCAAGACGGCAATCATCTTTTATTTTTTTTTGCAAATTGTATTGCAGGAATCTATTGCCAAGGAAAAGGTTTTGTACTTGCACAACTTCGAAACACAGAAGGGAATTTGGCCCAAATCCCAGCAGAACTGGCTGGAGTCATGGAAGTTTAGTATCTTCACTGGTAAGTACCTCACCTTTGTATTTTGATGTTTTTAGCCGTGCATACCAACATAGTTTGGAACGTAACATCTTGATAGTGTCTTTTTGCCCGCTGTTGAAATGACATCATCAACACTTATGCACCATACGTAATCAGCAAGAATTACATAAATCTTTTTCTCTATCTTGTATGTTTTTTATTTATTCACGACCCAGACATAAATATACTTACTCAAAAACAGGAGATATTGCGAAACAAAGTGAATTTGTTATCCTCCACGACCTAGCGGAGAAAAGCTGAAGAGGACAGTACATGGCCAAATCACGGGACATCATCGGAGTCATCCAATTTGTTGTCAGCACTTTTAGCATTGATGAAACTACCAAATTATCTATGTAATAAACTTAATGTTAGGATATCCTCATTCGCAATCATCTAGACCATCCTATCAGGATACATCGCATTTGTTCGTTTGGCCTTAAAACAGTTTCCCCATGTGTTGTTGTGGGTAATGTAAAAATACCGCGTTTGCTGAGGTAGACACCTGAGATGTCAGTTTTAGTTTTCTTATGCCCAAGTTCAACTTTCAAATCATAAATTGCATTCCATGAATCCTGTCAAGGCTCTACTACGAACACCCATCTCCCTTCTCATCAGGGAAGAACTCACGTAGCCATAACCAGCATGGCATCAGAACACTTAGCATGGAAGAGTAGTTGGCATATCGAAGTCCAGTTGTTTTTACACATCAAATTTCCGCTAATGTTATCGTTTTACTATAGGACCATAGAACAACAAATCCAGCTTGTTATGTTCACGGGAAAAGCACCAAAAGGACCAGTCGTTGCAAACCATATAACCATATGACCACGAAACTTTTCGAAAAAACGCAAGCAAAACAAAGTTGTTCCAAATAAACCACGACATAGCAAAGTGCAGCATCATATTACATTACATAATCATCTTAGTCAACTAACATAGTCTCACACATGCCCTTGGTCTCGCATTAGTTTTCAGCATTGTTCAATGGTAAAACATGGTTGGACCACACAGCATGTTTGTTGTCATCACTCCGAACCATAGGAGTCACTCCAGAAATCTGGGTTCGTCACATCCGTGGGAGGATGTCCCTTGTTCCCCGGCATCGTAAGCACCATGTTCAGGAGTTCAGTCCTCAGCTGAACCAGCTGTTTCTGTTTTCAAAATGGATGATATGGTTGTTAGTCCTACTTCAGCCACAAAACATGTTTGCAATATCAAACATTAAGCCAACTAACCTCATCAGTTGTGTCCTCCAAACCCAAACCACTAAAGTTCATCATGTAGTACACAACGTACATCCCAGTGTCACGGCTGCAGCAGTTTCCACAACAATGTTAGATTTTTGTTTCTATTTCCCCATATGGTTAATAAATATAAAGAAGACATACTCAGAGCTGCTTGGATTGAGGTTCTGATGGTATGTGAACTCGAAATCTTCCCTCTTGAGATCCCAATCTTCATAGAAGCTCTCAGTGCAGGTGACAAATGCATCTATTATCTTCACACAGATGTCTCTGTGTACCCGCTCAAGAACCTCTCGCCCCATGCAAGTCCTTTTTGGATCAAGTACATGAACCTTTTCCAGGTATGGATCAACCCCGTATAGAACATAGGTGTCATCTTCCTCTCTCTTGTGAGGCATCCATATCTGCAATCAGTCCAAAAAAGTTGTAATTCACAATTCTAGGCACCAACATGAGCTTCATACAAGTAGGCACTTACGATCTGGCAAGTCTCAATGTCGTAGCCTATGTCTGTGCCCATGAACATGTCCTTAATCCCGCGTCGTGCTGCACAGTTACCCCCTCCAAGAACAACATCCTGTAAGAATAATCAGTAGGAAGTCAACAATGAGACATATATCTCATCAAATAAACATCACCTAGTAAAATACATACCATCCATTCCTTAGGCATGTAATGCCTAAACCTTGACATGTCTTATCGTCATACCAATGTTCATCAGCCTCTACCAGCATTCGTCGAGACACCACCTGCAACATAAGTGTTGGAGCAAGTATCATCGAGCTGAACAGTGGCAGTAGCGCTATGCGTTTTCTTGCTTCCGCCAGTTTTCCTGGACCCAACCGAGTTTGACAATGAAGATGCTCTCGACTTCTCCTGCATACTCAGTCCATCCTTGTCACCAGACAGTCCAATGGCCTTTGCTTTGAGATCACACAACCCTGTCATAACACATTCAAAAGCATCAGGGTTGCTATCTCCCAAATGAACAAGCTCCAGCGCGGTTATATACATTGCAGAATGTCTGAATGTCATTGCTTCTGGAGGCCCCATATCCTTTTGGTAGTGTTTTATATGGTCAGGGAGTATGTCTCTTGCATCAACTGTTCACCTTTTCATAATGTGCTGAGCTGGAAGCCTTTGCACATCAAGAGTGATCATCACCTGTACCAAAACACTTTTTGTGCTGATCATAACTTGAATGTTCCGCACATCGTTGCTTACCTTAATTATGTGACAGCACACCATACCCATATGCTCATATCTTCCACACTCACAGGTATAGGTTGAACCATCGTCTGCAATGTTCACCTCGTAACGGCTCTTGAACCAGTCTGGCCTAGATGCTAGATTGACATGTATTGCCACATATTTCCTCATTGGTTATACTGTCTGGACAACAAATGACCCAGCAACATATAAAGCTCTTCCAAACATTTCAAACATTGTTCTGGTGTACACCTTGCTTGCATGTCTTTCGAGTGGGATATTAACTTTAAGCACAGCACCCGCCTGCGTTAATGTCAACATTAGTGCATAAAACAGAATGTACACTCCTCCGCAAACGTTAGGCAACATGTATATATCCAATAGAAATCATCCACTTACCAGCCTGGTCCTTTTTTCTTGGAACCCGTCCTCCTGCTCTCTGTCATACTGCAGTTTTGCATATTGCTTAACAAAAATATTCATTGGACAAGCAGGCGGCACGTAGTTCTTCAACATATGGTTTGCACTCTCACTTCTCTGCGTGCTTGCTTGTTTTGCGCAAAACTTCCCACTGAAGTATGGTTTGGCCCACTTCTTACGAACTTCGTAAGCCTGGACAAGAAAAGTATTTCCAGATAGTCCATACTTTTCCATCAAACTCTTCCACCCATCTTCAAACTCGCCAACTGTCAGCATCTCATCGACGAGGTTGTGGAATTTTGTCCGGAACCCACTCTTCTTGCTGTAGTGAGTACCAAGGGACTCTTTGGCTTTGCGCAAAACATGCCACTTGCACCATCTATGTGTCGCTTCGGGCCAAACGTTTTCAATAGCAACCTCCATCGCCCTCGCCTGATCTGTTTAACAGTACGATTCACCAGTCAGAGAAACATCAAGAATGTCATACATGTTCCTAAAAAAATTAAATTAATGACATGTTCGTACCAGTCAGAATCGTAACTGGTCTCTTTCCACCCATCATTTTCACAAATTATGTGAACACCCACTCAAAACTTTCTATCTTCTCGTCGCGCATCAACACACCGGCAAACAGTACACTCTGGAAATAGTTGTTCACTCCGACAAATATACCGAATGGCATGTCATACAGATTAGTCTTGTATGTAGTGTCGAATGTAACAACGTCACCAAAATGATGATACTGGAGCTTGCTCCTACCATTTGTCCACAACAAAGACTGAATTCTGCTTTCAGAGTCAACCTGCACGGTGTAGGTAAACTCGCTGTCCTTTTCTTTCATCTCAGAGAAACTTGCATTGTTTTCTTAACATCATCATCGCCTCGTTCTCTACTGATTTTCCCACACAATGTTCTAAGAGTCCTCTTAGTGAACGGTACGTTTTCTATCTTCCCAAAAAAGCTTCCAATAATGCCATAAACCTTGCTTAAGTTAATGTTATTTTCACGGAGTTGTGAAACCAACTCCCTTGTGTATTTATCAATGTGTCTATGAGAAGGGAAATGCAGCTTCTCCGCACATGTCAATAGCAACGCGTGGTTGTGCACAAGCCTTGACTCACTTATAAACCAGCCTTGATCGGTTGTCCGCAGCAACCTAATCATGGCAGGACACTGGCAACGGCTAGATGTCGTGTTTGACGCTTTAGGCCTACCCTGAAGTACAAGAAACATTAACTGTCAGCGCATAATACATGATACTATCATGGATATGTACAACCGTCGAAGAAGGTTTTTTTGTACCGCGCAAACACACAGCAACTCCTGCATACACTTTGTCCCTTTCACATTCTGCCTGCTCTTCCCATGGCGAATGCCAAATCCACATTCCCAAGAATAAAGGTTGTAGTAATCATAAGCCTCTCCAATCGAATCGAAAGTTACTCCCACCGCAGGGTTAACAATCTCTGTGGTTGTCCGATGTGCAAACTCTCTGAAAGATGCCTCAAGTGCTGACACCCTTTCAGCTTGTGTCTCCCTCTCGTCGGCCATTGTGCCAAGCCTTGGTCTGAAAGTTGCAAAACATTTTTTTTCATGTATTCGTTCGGCTTTTCACTAAGTCATCTCATAACATATACGTCACTAGCAGTTTTCACAAATTACCATTGATAGCAGGAGTAATATTTTTTTTACTTATCATTCGACCACACCAAAATTTATTTCTACAATTGCCAACCTTAGGAATAACGACATAGTTTCCTTTAAGCTAAAGTTATATAAAATGAACTCGTTTTATACCTTCGCAACCAGCTGTCATTTTAGCAAGAACCCCCCACGCCATTGTTGACGCTATCGACATCTTGACCACCATCTTGGCCATTGCACACTCCCTTGCCCCTCAGATCGCTCTGAGAGTCGGCCACTGTTTCACTATCGGTTTCTTCTGGAACAGTCTCCAGAATCCTGTCCACAATTCATCCGAGGTCTCAATACGGCTTGACAAAACAATAAATGAAGATAGATCTGAAAAGTACAAATTGGAAATACCTGATGCAGCTTGCACCATTTTGCATGCTAGCCTTGTCCTAGCCCTGTAATCTCGCCTGCCCACCCGATTCAGCGACCACGGGGAAAAAATGTGGAGATCCCGACGAGGAGCCCGATCCCCGCTCCTCGCATAGCCGAGAGCTGGAAGAACGATAAACAGTAACACCATCTCAGGGGGTTCATAATTAATTAATGTTTGTCTCGGGGGGACATTTATTGCGCGATTAATGCATCATGCTCGTACTCTAACCATCACCTCTCATGACGGAGCTTAACCAGACGATGGGTACTGTCGTAAACCCTATCAGCCATATCATGGTGCACTAACTAACAACACATCATTTGTTTTTTTACCGTACAAATTTCATGACCAAAATGTCGTCACCATTCCAGGCAAGTAAAATATATTCATGTTCATTTCATGCCCCCAGAACCGCCAACACGTCCTAGCATGTTTCTTTTTGTTATACAAAGAACCAAATTTCAAAATTCATCATCTTCTTCAAACAAATGTGAACTGATATTTTACACCATGTTTTTTATTCACCTGAATCATAAGTAAAAAAAAATGTTGTATTTACTCACTTGCAAAAGACGGCATTTTTCCAAGTGGTCAACCTCGTTTGACCCTCTCTTCCCTTGACCTGTGGGGTCGGCCTGGCGCTGCTCGTGGGACCGGGCAAGTGGGTACAGGGTGCGTGTTGTTTGGGGACAGGAAGCGAGTTAGGTGGGGAAAAATTCCAGTTTAAACAGGGTATCGGCCCCACGGTTAACAAGTCGTCAACTTAATTAACTCATTAGGGAGCGTCTGTTGTTTAGTACGTCGTTAACAATAAGATTAAACTGAAATTATTATTCACATTTTAAGTGAAACAGAAACTGATAGAGGGACTACGTCGTAAACACCGAAACTGAACTGAAGAACTTATGATTCAGGTTTACAAAACGGAACTGACATCACGATTAGCAGGGAATAACATTGGAATATACACCGATAACAAAATATGACGGCGGCTTATACAGGAGATTATCAGTTCACTATGCACTGTTGCTACGCCGGCGGCGGCCTAAACTACTAGTACTAATCAGTTGCAGTGCAACTAAAGCACTGCAACTGCTACTATGCCGGCCTCGGGCCCGGCTCCTACATGCGCCGCCTCTTGGCTGGCTGTCCATCGTCGTCGTTGTCGGAGTCGTCGGAGTCGTCGTCGGAGTCGGAGTCGTCCTCCTCGTCCTCCTCCTCCTGCTCCTCATCCTCCTCCTCCTCCTCTTCCTCCTCCTTCTCCTCGTCGTCGTCGTCCGAGTCGGAGTCGGAGCCGTCGCCGTCGCCGTCATGCGGCAACAACTCCGGGTCCTCCTCCTCCTCGGACCCGGTGTGGTCGCCGGAGTCGGGGTCGGAGTCGGCGCCATCACCGTCCCCCCACTGGTCGTCGTCGTCGCCCTCGCCGTCGTCGTCGGAGCGGGCGTGCTCCTGCCAACGCCCGTGGCCCTCATCCCACCACGGGATCGGGTTCCCTTCTCCGTCAGACTCGTCCGGGATGTCTGGGTTTGTCCACCATGGATCCATTGCAGAGAAGGGTGGTTTTGTGTTTCGGGGCTGGAGAGAAGAGAGGAAATGAGGAAACACAATGTAACGCGATTGGGGTTTTTATGCGTGAAGGCATACTGATGGAATCACTGCTGCCGGCGCGGAGATCGACAACCGCCTGCGGCACCGAACAGGCGCGGTTCGCTTCGTTTTCTCCCCATTTGCAGTTGGAAATGACAACACAACCTACGGATCTATATTCGCAATGATGACACTGTGTGACCACGCTTCACGTCTCGTCGAAATGACACGCGTGTAAGTGTTCATCACGTCATTTGCTGCATTTTTTACGTGTGTAGTACAAGTGTCGAACAGTTCATGTGCGTTGTGGTTCTGGTCAAAGTTACTACAGTTAGAGACGATGTGAGACATCTAGACGTATCGGAATTATTTTCTTGCGAGAAATGACGCCATTTTTTTTGCGTGCATATCTGCCTCAGTGATCCCGTGTCAACAAACCTAGCGTGATCTGGACACGAACCGCACGATGTCCATTTCGTTTAATTATTTTGATTATTTCAAGCTCATTTCAAGCATCGGTCAAAATAGATTTGACCAACATTAAACAAGTTTGAAACATCCAAATGGAAAATTAACCCTGCATCCTTCTTGGTCATTCTAAACTGAAACTTTCGCGACGTGTATGAACATTTCATGTTGCAAACCCACAACCCATTACCCTCAACCTTGAGTTCATACGGCATAGTTCGTGTATATCACCTTAAACACATGAACTTTTTGCCTGAATGTGTATAGACCTGGTTCATCATCTTGAATTGCTAGTATATGACACAAGACATCTATGCGCGCATGATTTTCCTCTTTTTGAATTTTCCGAATACTTTAAGCTCATTTCAAATTACGGCAAACTAACTCTTAACAACAACTAATCCAGTTTCGAAACATGAATTTTGGAAAGGAGGAACACATGAATGCTATGGTACATAGACCGGAACGTAGAACGCAGAACGGACTCGGCACATTGTGGTACATATGTATCATTTTCTGACAACACATTTTGAACTACAAAACACACCGGTAAAAGTTGTCACCGCCCCTAACGAATGTCGTTTTTGGACGATTCACAATACGCAGTGCTTGTTTTAAACCACACGTCGCTTGTTTTGCTTGCAAATAAACACAATTGGTTTGTTTAGTTTTAGAATTTTTACCACAGTGACGTGCGGAACGACGCACCCATGTACACACTACGTATGTGTCACAACAGACGACGTGTACACACCGCGTTCCAGCGTCACTGCGTTTGTGTGAGGTAGTATCCATGTTCAGTAAAATTCAATGCAGCGACGCTTCGCGGTGCTTCTCCTTCGCTGGTTACCGTAGACGGCTTCTTCACGAAGCTTCTTTATTTACCGTAGACGGCGAAGCTTGCCTGTTCATCGTCCATTCACTCTTCTCTACCTCCCACCATTTACCTTTCTCTCATCAACCGTCTGCGTCCTCCCGCAGTAGTCCCCGTGGATCGCGAACATTTCGAGTTGCTAGGACTAGCCCAACCAAGAATCGCTGAAGGTGCTGTCAAGTTCCTTGGTCCAAGGCCATGGAACATGGGCAGCACCGTCCAGTTCTTCGCATGGGGAGGCACCCTATCCACTTGGCGCGCTGCTCAGATCTATCTGAGCCATGTCTCCGGTGGGGCCATGGCAAAGCAGAAGATCCATTCCGGCGCGGGCGGCCATGGGCTGTACGCCTTTGCTGGAGGAAGAAGGGGCCGTGAGATGGCTCCACGGCAACGTCTACTGGGTTGGCGACACCCTCCTGTGTTGCGTCAAGGTCAACCCCAGCCTAATGTACGAATAGGGTCGCCCACTCGTCCAGCCCGTCGTGCGCGTCCTCCTCGTTGCTCGCTAGAGTGACCCTCCAATGGGACACTAGTTCCCTCTATCTAGATCGTCTTTTTTTTTCGTTTTGTCAAGGACATGTAATCGTCTCAGTCTGTTTTTATTTGTCTCAACTATGTATTAAGATCTCATGTGTTTATCGAGTACTAATCTCTATGTCACTGTTTATATTTTATATGCCCTAATGTCAGTGAACGATCAAACCAATTTGATCTGAAACATCGTCTCTAAGATTATTTCTTGTGCAAGTGTGAAATAATTTTGTGTTATACCAGCAAACGGTCTGCACGTTCACACTAGTTTGTGTTATTTTACCAGAAATAATATTACGACAAGTAATGAATTTTTTTTCCATCCTTTTACGGTAGAAACAATTTACCTCCTTTCGGGTGACTAAACGCTGTCATCATGGTTAACAGCAATTTGTGATGCTGAAAGCCATTTTCCACCATCGAACTAAACAGGAAGCCCATAAAAACAGACATCACGAACATAGCAGCCCTGCGCCAGGTTCAAAAACAAATCCAGTTGTGCGCCAGCCAACGAACATGTCCCGAGATGTCCCAATGACGCACATCGTCCAGCATTCAATGCGTATTCGCTCCTGTATTCAACCATTTGTCCATTTCTCTCACATTTCCCTCACATTTCAGAAATAAAAAACACTACCTTCTCCATAGATCGCGAAGCCACCACAGCCGTCCAGATTCGCTCCTCGCGTATCTCCGTTAGCCAAAAGTCTGCGTCCCGTAGTAGTACTATATCGGTGTACCGATCCATCACACCATGCATGCATGTGAAATAATACAACGACCAAATGATAATACATCACCCTCAAGGAACATGCATGTCGCCGGCTCGCCGCTTATCCTCCGGTCAATCATTCGATGCATGTGGTACGTCGTCGAATATACATATATACATGGCCTCTCTCTAGGCCAGTCCAGTCGCATTGGTTGAGTGTGGTGGATAGAGATGTAGTCACACTGTTCTCTTCAACTAGGGGAATAAGCGCGGGCTCCGCCGCGCCCCGTGGACTAAAATTTTGAATTGTTTAATCGTAAAAGTGTTGAAATTCAAAACTTGTCTAGGTCGAGAAGTCGTTCAAATTTTTGAAATAGTCAAATTGGGAAGGTATTCATATCTGAATTGTTTTCACGTTTATTAAATGATTAGATTTTGTGTTCATGATCTATCTGTAATATTCGTGGAAACCGCAGTGCAAAGAATTCTTTTGAAATAGTCGATTTTGAATTTTTATCGAACGACATAATAATACTTCAAATGTCTGTGTTTTTTAGACAAATGACGCCTCTATTATAAGTTGGAACATTACTTATAGTTTTTAGATAAATGACTCTATTATTAAGAGAGATGTAAAACGCTATTATTAAGAGAGCTGATCGTTTTGAGTATTGTACAAAAAATGACTTCATTAACATTTGTTTGAGCAATTGGAACATTGGGTAAATAATACTTTCCTTTTTCTCTTCCTTTTTTTGTTTAAACAAAACTTAGAATGTTTCTTTTTTTATCTTGTTGAAATTAAGCAAAAGCAGATCTTATTTTTTATCACTTAACGAACCCCATCGAGGACGTTGTGTCTTAAAATGTTACAATTCGTCGCAATGTGTCGTTCCGAGCATCTCCAGTTTTGCTTAGAAAAATTATATATTCAAATATGATTATAGTTTGATATAGATATTTATTTGATGTACAAAATCAGTAGGAATACAGTGTGTAAGTATTTTGCAAATTAAAATCCATTTATTTAGATGGAATGCATTTAGGCTTTGTGGAAATATTCACAAAGTTTAAATGTTGAGAAATGTTTGTATGTTGTCACAAGTAGGCAGATTTTGGAAAATGTCCACATTTTAGAATTGCGGAGATTGAGAAATTACTGAAATGCAATGAGTGCCTACATTTGAAGGGTGTTCAGTTTTTGAATATTATTCAAATTTGGAAATTATTCGGATTTGAATTCGACGTTTATGAAATGGGCAAATCCGAAGGGCACTCAATTTCTTGAAATATTCGAATTTGAATTTTTATCGGAGGACATAAATAGTTAGCATTTATTTTTATGCGTCCACTTTGATATATTTGTTGAATTTTCCTAACAGATATTTTAAAATGTATTGTTTTTCAAGTTTTTAACAGATATTTCAAAATGTATTATTTTTCAAGTTTTTTACATTTTTCGAAAAAAAAACTGGCGTGTGGGGCCACTGTGACGTAGCGATGACGTCACAGTGGCCACAACAGATCGGGCGCCCGCAGCGCGCCGCCGCGCCCCCGGACTCGCGCGTGGGCGCGCTGGATGCGCCCGGCGCCGGGCGACCCGAACGTGGTGGCGCCGCCCCTTCTGGGTCGCCGGAGCGGCCGTGGCGGCGCCCGGACGCAGCCGATGACGGCGGAGCAGGCGGCGGCGATTCCGGCTCCTGGGCGGCGTCCCGGCGGCCGAATCGCGGCGTGGAGGGCGAGGCGGCGACGGCGCATCTCCTCGTGCCCTTCGATCTGAGCTGGGAGCGCTGGAGCGGCGGGGCGGCACGGGGAGAGAGAGAGGGAGGGGGTTCTGTGGCGATTTTGCACGGAAGTCCCTGGCGTTTTTTCATTTCGCGGATAGGTCCTTCCGCAGGGGGGTTTGTGCAAAAAGCGTGGGTCATCGGCTGGAACCGGGGTGACCGGCCGGTGACCGGGGACGCGTGGCATGACGGGATTGGCAGAAATTCGCCCAGCTACAGTAACGGGCACGGGGGGCGGCGTTGCTCGATCGTCGCCGTCGTTCGCGCGGATCGGACGGCTCTCACTTGGGGGGCGACGTGGACGCACGAGGGGGCAGCGATTTTGCCCCCTTTTATATATAGTAGAATTTACTCAACTTGGCGGCCCAGGGGTGTCCTTTAGTTCTGAGTTGGTTTAGAGCATCTCCACCGGGACCTCCAAATGTGTGTCCGGCACCCCCAATTAGGCCTCCTTTCGGGGGTGCCGGACATGTGTCCGGGCAACATTTAGAGCCCGCCCACAGCGGCACTCCCCAAAGGCCCACCCCCCAAACGGCCCAATTTTTCAGCGAACTGTCGAACACATTGCGGGCGCACGAACCGCCGCCGGCAACCGCCGCGTCGCTCCGCGTTACGGCAACCGCCACCGGTTCGTGTGGGCGTGCAACCGCCGCTGCTTGGCAGCAATATGTAACCATCCTCGCGGGCGCACGTCGATCTCATTCTATTCGTTTGCAACGACATGGCCGAGTGGGGTAAGCCGGAGATGTGGCATGGATCCACCAGCGAGGAGTCCGGCGGCGAAGGCGCAGCGCCGGTGTCGTCGTCATCCTTGAGCGGCAATGGCTCAGATTCTGTTTCTTCCGTCGAGCCATCGCCATCAGAAGTCGAGCAACTCGAGCTCTTCTACAGGCTCGACGACACCCCTTCACCGTTCCTCGTCGGACGTGGATACCCCCGCAGAGGAGGAGGAGGACGACGAGTAGGAGGACGATGACGAGGGGGAGGAGGACGACACGCCCGACGGGAACGAGGCAGCCCCCGCATCTCCGTACGAGGTCTTGAACCCGCATGGAACCCCTTCGAGGAGGAGGCTGTCGGCGGGGAGGAGAGTGAGGTCGCGCCCGCCGCCAAGGACGTGGCCGTCGATGACAAGGACGAGAACGGCTACGACGGCGACGTCGAGAAGCCGAAGGCCCCCAAGCGTCCTCGCCAAGACGGCGATCATGCGGAAGCTTCGGCCTCCAAGAAGAAGAAGAAGGATGCGTAGACCCTAGACTAGGCGGAGAGAAGTACGCCGCATGTATTGTAATTTTTATTTATTCAAACGTACAATTTCGAATTTAAACGAGATTTAACAAACTTACAATTTCGAATTTAAACGTGATTTAACAAATTAAACCTAGACTAGACGGAGAGAAGGGGACCTATGCAGCTTCTCGCCAACCAATACACGCGCCGGCGAGGAGAAGAGATGTCGCTTCATGGCCGGCCGAAGGAGAGAAAGATGCGAACCAAGCCAAAGAATTATCAAGAGACTTGCATGCCTTGATGATCCGGCGCCGGGATTACATCTTCCGTTCCCATCGGCTACGGCCTTTAGAAACGTTCCCGTCGGTTCCCCCAGATCAAGGGCTCCGGCCTTGAGGAACGTCCCGTAGCCTCGGCTGAGCCGGCTGAGGCTTCTGGTTTCGCCGGCACGTCGTTTTTGATTCAACGCCGTGTCATGCAGTGGGGCGTTTGATGGGATGCCTCTTCGGCTTGCGCCGCCCCTTTCTTCGGTGACAACGACGCTGCTGCCCAAGATGCAGCCGGTTGTAGAGGCAGATCAGGCAGCTCGGGGTCGTCGTCGTTGTCGTCGCCGTCCTCGCCGTCACGCTCGTCGTCCGTTGAGGAAAACTCCGGCGTTGGCTCTCGTCGACCGCTACGACGCGCCTCGTACTCCTTGTTCACCACGGCGTGCCAGTAGGGCGCCGAGATGGAATACTTGTGAAAGGACAATGATGTCGCCTAGAGGGAGGTGAATAGGCGATTAAAACTTTTCCGGTTTAGGCTTGCTAATTACGGAATAAAATTAGGTGTTTAAAATAACAAGCCGACAACCCTAAATAAACTAGGCTCACCTATGTGCACCAACAACTTATGCTAAGCAAGACAAGCAACAAGGTGATAGCAATATAGAATACTTCAAGCACGAAGGCTATCACAATGTAAAGTGCATAAGTAAAAGGCTCGGGTATAGAAATAACCGAGGCACGCGGAGACGAGGATGTATTCCCGAGTTCCTCCTTGTTAAGGGAGTACGTCTCGTTGGAGAGGTGTGAACCGACACAACGGTTCAATAACCACAAAGGTTTCACCTTCTTCTCCGATGAACTGCACCACAAAGGCTTGGTTCACCTTCCACTATCGGAATCTTTCGAGGCGGAATCCGGAGCCTTTCAACAACAATCCGAGGCACAACCCACAATGGGATTGGGGGCTCCCGAACGGCTTTCAACAACAATCCGGAGCACAACCCACAATGAAATTGGGGGCTAACGAACGGCTTTGCAAGTGACCACAAAGGTCCAACCACCACACGGGCGTCTAGGGTCCAAGGACCCAAGAGAAACAAGCTCACAAATTTTCAACTTCCACGAATCCTCTTGGAGAGCACACCGATGCACCAAATGCAAAAGGCAAGAGCACAAGTGCTCAAATCCTTCACTCTCAAATTCCAACAAAGCAACAAATGCTTATGGGGGAATAAGAGAGGAAGAACAAAGAGGATATGCACCAAGAACTCCAAGATCAAGATCTACTAGGTTCCCCTCACTTAGAGGAGAAATCGATCGATGAAAACATAGATCAAGATCACCTCTCACTTTCCCTCAAATATAAGCAAGAATCATGGGAGGGATTGAGAGGAAGAGCAAGCTTTCCAAAGAGCAACAATGGAGGAGAGAGGAGAGGAAAACTTGCTCAAGTGTTGTCAAGACACAATGGGGAAGAAAGGCTTTAAATAAGTGCTGAAAAAATAACCGTTGCACTGGAAAAAAACGAGCTAGCCGAGCTAACAAGCTGGCCCGGTCTGCCTGCCGGCCTGGGCCGGCCTGGAGGCCGGCCAAGCGAGCGAGCCAGGCAGCGCGCGCGGCACCGAGCGAGCGGCCTGGAGCGAGCGCAGTAAGCGAGCCAGGGAGCGCGCTGGGCTGGGCCGGCCTGGCAGCCAGCCTGGGCCGGGCAGGCGGCCGGCCTGGCACCCGAGGCCACCGGCCTGGCAGCCGGCCTGGGCTGGGCTGGGGGCTGGCTGAGCAGGAAAAAACATTCTAAAATGCATAACTATTTCTAGAAAAATCCAAACGAGATAAAATCAACTTTGTTGGAAAGATAACGACGAGTGCTTTCAAGTTGACACACATAGGAAGGTGTGGAACTCTCCTCATGGATAAACCGATAATATTTCCAACATGAAAACGCAATAAGTTTTCCATATGAAATCCGTTTTCAAAGAACTTGGTCTTGTCATGAAGATAACGACATGCACCCAAACCCAACAAGGAGAAAGCCACATGAGAACCAAGAAAGATGAAATGCCAAGTATGCAAAGGTTTGAGCTCTCCACAAAGATGCGATCAAGTTACTCACTTGAGAGCCCCTCTTGATAGTACGACGTCTATCCTAAACCCGGTCTCCCACTAACAACATGAGACCGGTAAAATAGAAAACCTATCAAGAACATACATTTACCTTGCGCATTCCACTTGAGCTCGATGACGATCTTGACTCTCTCAAGTTGGAACACCTTTCTTGATTGTGCTTGCTAGCACATGCTTGATGAAGACTTCTCCAAATGCTTCCCCATACTCCATTATGGGACAGCCTCGCTAAGCTCCGTCTTCATGTCTCCTTTGCACTTCATATTCTACACATGACAATTCTTCATATAAACCCTTGAATAGAGCATTTGTCATCATGTCATCTTCGAGAGTCCAACACATGAACTCCTATAGACAAGATCTAAAAGAATATCTCAATGTAAACATTAGTCCATAAGGATTGTCATTAATTACCAAAACCACGCATGGGGGCAACATGCACTTTCAACTTGGGGTCGAGCTTTTGCTCGTACGGCATCTCCGTCCACTTGCGCCTGAGGAACTCGATGCGGTCCTGCCCGCTGAGCCGCGGCGCCACCGGAATGTTGGCGGCGCTCCGCACCCACCCGTCTGGAAAGGTGGCGTCGTCGTCCACCGGCAGCTGGTGGCGGCTGCTCAGCCGCGCAGTCTCTAGCGAGAGCACGTAGGGAGGCGCGTTGGCGGCCTCCTCGCGCCACATGTCTCGTTGGAACGCCTTGGCCATCTCCGTCTCCTCGTTGCGACGCCGGACTTCCTCCAGCTGCTCATGGCGTTGCTCACCGCAACCCCCGTCGCGGCTGCCCGCCATGGCGGCCTATGTTCTTGAGGGAGAGGGAGAAGAGATGGTGTGAGGAGAAGGGGCTGGGCTGCGTCGGGTTTTAAAGGCGGCCAGAGGAGCGGGGT
This sequence comes from Poa pratensis, assembly GCA_947311845.1. Classification (NCBI taxonomy): domain Eukaryota; kingdom Viridiplantae; phylum Streptophyta; class Magnoliopsida; order Poales; family Poaceae; genus Poa; species Poa pratensis. The sequence goes on along the minus strand of CAMZMU010000041.1, from coordinate 37,196,345 downwards.
TGGGTGGCCTGCATTAACGCGGCCACCGCTTCCCCTGGCCGCGCATTGACGCCGACGAAGCGTCTGCAGGGCGCCGCCGCGGCCAGCCGCTGCGACACCAGCACGCGTCGCTTCCGTCTGCGCCATTGGAAGCGGCGCGGCGTTATTGTGACGTGTCGCTTCGCTCTGCGCCCGCCAGGAGAACGGGCGCGGCGTTATTGCGACGCGTGATGACAGGCGTGGCGCCGTCTCGTCGCATCGACATTAAACGTGGCGGAACGGCCTCCTGCGCAGCCTTCATTAACACGGGACGGGCGCGTCGTGTGTATGACGGGCGGGCCAGCGCTGTCAGGGCCATGCCCGAGTCGATGTCCGAGGGCCTCCAAGTTTGGAGGCCCTCCTGGGGGTGCCAGACACAAAATCGCTCGGGGCGAGACTTTGAGGGGTGCCGCTGGTGGGCGGTTTTGATGTTCGGCCCCCAAAGGGCCTTGGGGGGGGGGGGGGGGGGGGGTCCTTTAGAGCCCCCCGGTGGAGATGCTCTTATATGAAAACTCCTTTGTTTTACGAGCTACTCTCTCTCGTATTAAATATAAGACTTACTACCTAATTTATGTACATAAATTTTGCACTAAAACATGTCGAAATATATGTGTATAAAAAGTAGATATAAAGTGTTATACTGGCCTGTTTGGAACGTAGGATTTTCAAAGGAATACTGTAGGAATTGGCAATCCTATGGAATGGCTACCGTACAGCCGTTTGGAACGCAAGATTCACTCATAGGAATTTTGCAGGAAACTTTCCTTTGTCTCTGATTTCATAGGAAAGGTACAGGAAAGAAAACATTGGCCTCGACCACCTTTTAATTTTCATGTACAGATTTAGCGAAGCAACGTCTTCATGCGAAGGTCTTGCTCGTTGCATGTCCAGTGCAAGCTATTTTCTCCTTTTTAAAAAAAACGCAAAAAGAGTTTGCTCCAAGGCTTGGTACACGTGATGAATAACTCTTCGTAGGTGTAGAAAAATCTTGAGACCATGATTTCACGTGTCAGTTTGTGCAATTTTTGTTTTCGGTAATTAAAAAGTTGATGTAATGTAGTCTTTTTCCATATCTCAAGCCTGCATATTCCTGTGTTTTTCCTAAGCTCATGCAAACGCTCGTATAGGAAATTTTCATGTGGTTTTTGATCATAGGTTTCCACCTGCATTCCTATCCTATTCATGTGATTTTCCCATTCCTACCGGTTGGTATATCCAACCCCAGTTGGTCTATCCAACCGCATGTTACATAATAACACGGGTTCATATATTTTTGTATATTTATTTGACATCTCCATGTCCGCAATCGTAAAACCTACTCCCATTGTTCCATGTTATATGATGTTTTACCTATTCTAATGTGGACTACATACGGATTGAGTATGTGGTCTGTAAGTATTTAAAACGTTATTTGTTATATACTGTAGCAGATAGAGTAGTCACCAACCAATACACGTGTTTGTCTCAGTTGCATGTTTGACCAAAGGTGCTATTCTTGGCCAGCAGCACAGCTGGTCCACTTGCCCTAAAGGCAGATTATAATGTACTAGTGCGATCTCTTGCTTGGTCAGCTAGATTCTACGTGTGGTTCACCTGTTCACCAAGCAGTGGTACTAAAAGCACTGTTATGTTCCACAACTCCATATGTAGCCATCTCGGCCAACAACTTTTGTCCTAGGAAGCAAAGCAAAATGCAGTGGACGAACTACCTTGTTCTATGACGCCTGCAGTGTAGTGGTCTAGCTGAACCGAAAAAAATACGCCCTGCAGCTTTGACAAATACCGGGTGCACTTGAGCATTGTTGGAGAAAAGGTAAACATGACGGTCGGCTTGAGTTGTTGGGCAGCTTTTCTTGCCCACCTGGAACTTTTCTCCGAGTTCTCAGCATCATGCGTACTTTTGGAGGCGACGTACCGCATGATTAGTTCCTTTCGTCAACTTTTCAGCTTTGCCACAATGGTGTCAAACCCTTAATTAGAAAAAATGTTTTGAGAAAGCATCTTCGCCGGCACCCAAACGACCCCCAAAACCGAATGGGTGTCCGGACAAAAAAAGTAGACCACATCGGGAGCCCATGGTGGCTGGGACGCGAAAATATTTCGGCTGGCACCACCAAGCCACCCCAAGCATGGGGCTCTCTACGGGTGTCGGACAACGTCCCGATCCACATGTACCCACTCTAACGAGCGATCCACTGGGTAGTTTTGTCTGTGGCAGCATGACGGTGCGTGGATTGAGCCATGTTCACTGGGCGATGTACTTTCTCCTACTAAATAAATAAATTTCATGAAAATTCGATAATAGTGTATGCTTGGTGCGCGGCGTGCGCCGCTAAGAGCGCCACTGGTAAGACTACTAGTGGCGTGCACTGACACATACACGCCAGCAATAATAACCCAGCAGCTTACACGTGTCTGTCGTCTTCGCCATGGACGACAAGGCCCAGTCGTCTTCGTCATGGACGACTGGATCCTATTTTTGCAAAAAAAAAATCACGTATCATTTCCAAAATTTAATTAATTTAGTATATTATTTAAAAAAATTAGCCAGAAATTCGCTCCAACAGGAGTCGAACTCTGGCGGGCTGGGTGCTCACCAGCAACCCCAGCCACTCGAGGTAAAGCTCGGTCTCGAGGGGCCGGTTTCATTTCACGCATGCATGCTTGGTTTCGACTCCAGCACGTACCAGGCGAGTACGGAAGACGCACTAGCTCCAGCACCGTGCATGTTAATTTGTCCAGCTGCTTTTCCACTGCCCTCCCGAAACGTACTCCATCGACTATATTCTTATGTTGGGCCAGCTGCCTTCATCATGCTTCAGCTGCCGTGCCATACCTGAACAACAGCCACCCTCCAATGTAAGGCACAGTAAAGTAAACCAGGACGGCGGCGGAGCACTGTACCACTACCACGCCGGTACGGCTGAAAAGCTGGCTAGCCCAGCGCGCTCGATCGGATCGGAGCCAAACATGGATGATGATGTGGATCGCCCTGGTCGAGCGGTCAAGCAAGCCGGCCTTTCACCTTTGCCCTGTCCGCCACGCCAACGCCACGTTTTCGGCCCAGGCAGGGGCAGCTAGCACGATCATCGCAGGCACGGACCACGGAGATCATCGCCTCTGCGCCGACCACTGCCTGCCGTGCGGGCGATTCTCCTACGCGCCACGGCGCAGGCATATAGCTCACGGCAGTCTCGATCGAACCTGCTCTAGGCCTAGCTTGGCGGCGCTTGGCCGGGGGCGACCGTCGTGCTACCTAGTCTGCTACTACTGTAGTAGGTTTTTTTTCTTCTTCCAGCCAGCAATAATGTGTTAGAAATTCATAGTGGGGAGTAACTTCAATTAATAACATACACATATTACTAGACTATGTTACTACCCTCATAATGCGAAATAACATAGAGGTAGAGTCATAGATTATCTCATTTATTACTCTATAGACTCATTTTCTCTTGAAAAGTGTGATGTTAACAGGGGCAGATCTGCTTGGGCTGACCCTAATGCACATGCATCAGGGTCCAAATTTTTTTTTAGCTTTACTTATCCCTTAAAAGGGCATTTTGCATCAGGTTAGCAACCAAAGTGTGCATCAAGCAGTCAGAGTGCATCGGGGTTAGTGTTGCTCCAGCTCCGCCCCTGGATGTTACTAGTGTACAACGCAGACGCTCAAATGCACGCGCATACACTCACCTCTATGAACGCACATCCTACCCGTATGAGCCGGTGTTGGATCTTGAGATTGACGAAATCACCACGGGCGTCTCGCTGTCGACGGGAACGTCGTCTCCCATTGAAGAATATTCCGCCTAAATGAGAACACCAACGTCAATCTGGGGTTTGAACTCTGGTGGGCTGGGGGTACAACTACCCTTCTAACCATCTTGCTACAGCCAAACCCCTATCTGTGCGCAGACGTGTTCGCGGATAAGCCTCGAACAACCCCTAAATGTGTCCCTTTAGAGTCATCCACCCTCAAAACTAGTGGCAGAACTTGAACACAATGTGTGTCCGAGGAGTCATCTCAGAATCATACTACCCATGCACGTGCATACAGGGGCAGAGCTGGACTGACGTTGAACGTGATTCACCGGTGTGTATGGGGTTCTTTAAATGTGGAATTTTTAGACACCGAGATAGTTTTTCATGGTATAAGGTGATGCACAAGTTTATTTTTTTAGCTTAAGTATAAAGAAAAATATTTACTACCCTGATGCATGTGCATCACGGTGAGCACATGCAGCTCCGCATCTGCGTACATAACATGCAAATCATACAACCAACATAGATATACCAACATCATTCAGATATATATTTCAACATAGCTCAGATGGACATACACCGACGAATAAAAGTTTAGATAACATATACAAGCACAACAAAATACTAGAAATGACCGGAGCTACTGGGGCGCCTTGCACCTCCCATTGATGTCTCCATCAGGGCGGTGGAGCAGCTCGAATATGGTGTACTGATTTGTGGTCAAGGAACTGAAGGTGCCAGCGCTGCTGGAGGCCGCACCTCCGTTCTTCGACGCGGCTTTTCTTTGTTGCTGGTGTCACTCTCTGTGGAATTCACGGATTTGTCCAGAACCTCTGGGTGATCGGTTCGGGACCATCCGCGGAGAATTCCCCACTATCGTTGAACGACGCATATCCCGGAGGCGCCGATATGCATGCGTCTCCGACTCCGGCGTCCGTTTAGTCAGGCTCAAAGGCACCAGTCGACGACCCCATGTGGCAGCATCCTCCTTCGATATTGGGGTTGAGGCCCCATCTGACAACATCCTCCTCACCTGTCATATGGGCTAGGCATGAGAGGTGCAAGACAAACCAACATATTGGTTTGGTTTAGGGGAGCTGGTTGACAGGTTGAGTCGAATTTTTTTTATTCAAGCTGGGGCCGGCCTCGCTACCTAGGGATAAATATGGGCACCGGTTGGAGATGCTCTTAGGAGTACATGTTCATCCTCGAGATAAGAGGTGTTGCTAAATCATCGATCAAGAATCTACTGAGGACTAATTAATTTGATACCTCACGAATTTTGTATGGCGAGAACACCTTTAATTGATTCAACGCGATTTATATCGGATGAGATATTTAGATGCTGCTAGCTTCTTCGTTTTGGTTTTTTATTTTTTGCCGGGCCTAGCTTCATTTGGTAGGTACTAGCATTGAGGTGCTAAATCGTTCTCGATGAGGTTCATATTGCACCCAATTTTTTTTGGTTAACATCGCCCTCTTCTTTAACTCATATTTGGATAAGCCCAAACATGTCTATCAGACACTTATTTATCGTGTATTTCCCATTTCCAACTCCTGCGAAGTGCCATGCATGGCTGATTAAACCATGGCTACGTACTGCTAACGCCAAGACGCGTACATAACATACCAAGAGAGAATATCTCATGACAAATGTGCTCCAGTATTCTGGATCGTGTTGCGATGTCTAGATCAAATCATCATTTGGTAGCTCAGGATGCTCTCTAGCTGCAAAGTAGTTGTCATTTTTCTTCCCCTATTTTGTTTTCCCCAGGCCCACCGGGCTTTCCACGATGCCCTCGCTCTAGCTCCAAAGTAGGCATCAGGGAGTCTCCGGGGTCGATCACGGGGATGATCATATTCCATTAGTTTAAGCAACCCTCCAAATCAGTTGTCTAATCTGCCGCCTGCTCTGTGTTTCCCTGCAGGCAATGTAGAGTTGGTTTAGACCAGTCATGTGCTCTCTACTAACTGTAGACCGATTTCTGTAAAATTTCCCCGTCCTGAGGCCGATATATATTTTTTTTCATTTAAAAAGCAAAATACAGGGACGAAGTCGAGCCCATGTACGTCTTCCGATCTTGCTCTTCAGGACCATGAACAACTGGCAAAACAAAACCCTACTCTGAAAGCTAGCACTGCACTGTTGCCCGGGCACTGACAGCACACCAATACATAAAACATCTCCTTCCCCTGCAGTGCAAGCATTTAGAAAATCCTGCGAGCGCCACCAAGAGAAGATCCATTCATCGACGACCGGTGATGCAAACCAACATGTCAGCCACGCAGTCAGTCAGTTTTCCGGTGGAGGCAGCGGCGCAGCCACCGGGCATGCAGCAGGGTAAACTAAACTAGCGATCGAACCAACAGATCGCCGCCCGCCACCACCAGGTCACATGCCGCCATGTTGGCTTTCACGAATTGACACTGGGGATGGAGCCTCCCATTGGCCTCTGCGCGTGTTGTTTTGTGAAGAGAAGTCTTGACAATTTGTTGACAGACAGACTGGTGGTTCATCACAAGGAGGCACCGGCTTACGGACAAGATTTACACATACTGACACTGTGGGAGCGTGGGCTGTGGATAAAGATAGGAATTTCTCAAGGCACATGCTCCTGGATCTCGATGCATGCTAGTAGCCCATGGTTGCGTCAGCGATGGTAAGCAGAACATGTTTTATACTACAGGAGATTACCACCACACTAGGTGTACAGAATACAGATCATCCACGACCAGTGAAATAGTTTTTTCGTACTGTTGCCAGAAACTGTTTACCAGCTAACTATGATCAACAGAATGTACCAGCTAACTATGATCAACAGTATGTTGACAGGTTTGGATGGTGGGATGGAAATTTAGATGCAGATGAATGTACATACCGGATGCCGCCGAGAAGTATTCTTTTCTTACTAGTGTGATTTCTTAAATAGGAAAGCCTTAACGCATTGCGTTTGCCTATTATTACTACTTGATTGTAATATCGGACAGGCTGATACTAAATAAGAAATCATGATACGTAGTGTTCAACAAAACCATTTCATGAAACGACAAAACGAAATGAGGGTGAAACGACGAAAATATTATATCATTGCCATAATAAAAAATGTTGTCGATGTAAATGTTGCTTAAAAGGCGAAAAAGAAGAAGAGAATTACAACTCTCCCATTAACAACTATTTTTCCATTTGTAGTAGGACACAATGTAGAAATAACTCGAGGTTATTAGGGCATCTCCAGCCGGTGTGCCCCCCAGGGCCGAAAACGGCGCTATTTTTGGGCCGCCGCGGCGCGATACGGCGCGAAATTGGATCCTAGGGGGGCGGGTTTACCAGTCGTGGCTAGACCCAAGTTTCGGCCCAAAAATTCAAAAATTGGCGCGAACTCATTCATATTTAAAAAGAAGGCGAGTTCATTCATATTGGCGCAAACTCGCCGGGATTACATTGCAGAAATTTAAACTAAAACTTAAAAATGGCGCAAACTCGCCCAACGCGACTAGTTGAGGCCCAGGCTCGCACGGATCGCCTGGCTGTAGTCGCCGTCATCGTCGTCGGAGCCGTCCTCGCCGCCGGGGGGCCTGCTTGGGCCTGCGCCGTCATCGCCGTGCTGCAGCTTGCTCAGCGGCAGGGTCGAGCTTGTAGTACGGGATCTCCGGCGCCACGGGAGGAGGCGGGATGCGGCTGCGGCGGCCCGCATTGGCGGCGGCGGCCCGCTGGCGCTCCTCCGCGCGCCTGCGCTCCAGCTCGGCGAGGGCCACACGCTGGCGTTCCACCTCCGCCTCCGCGTAGGAGCGGAGGCTCCAGTCCTTGGCCCAATCCGGCATCGCCAGCTGGACGGTGTTGAAGCTCGCCTCCTCCGCCTCCTTCAGGCCGGGCCATTCCTCCTCTTGCTCCTCCTCCTGCTAACGGCGACAGCCTTTGACCGACGTGGGAGCCTAGAGGATGAGGACGCGGCCGTTCATGGGCGGTTCTGTTCCGCGCCATTTTCTCCCGCGTCGCTGACAGCGCTGGCCCGCGTCGCCTTTCCCGCCATTTCGCCCCCCAGGCCGAACCCAGTGGGCTGGGTTTCGCCTGGGTGCGCCGGCGCTATTTTCCGCTGAAACGGCGCTAACTAGGCTTCTTGGGAGCCGAGTGGTGCGAAAACGGCGCTATTTGGCCGGCGCGGCGCCAAAAAGGCCTCCTGGGGGGCTCTGGGGGGCACGGCTGGAGATGCCCTTACACCCACCCCACCCGGTCAATATACGTGGAGCAAGGATTAGCCGACTGGTCAACCCGAAGTGCTAGCATGGCCCAAATAAACAAGATGGCCCCCGTAGGGCAACATTTACTGATTGTAGGAGGGCCAAATAACTTAGTTTTACTGTTTGAAGAGTGGGACAATGGTCGGGATAACGTTGTCGGGACTCGGAATTAGTTACGATAAATAATTTTGACAGACTAAATTCTTTAGGTGATTTTTTTTTAAAAGCCGCATTGTCCACACATAGCCATTTATTTGATTATGGTAGTTGGTTCTCAAAAGAGTACAATTCATGGATAACACAAAAAAAAGGGCACCAGCCCCGGTTTCATTGATATCACATGGATCATATAATATCAATACGTGAATCAACCATTTAAAAATAATCAACAAAATGAGAAACTGTTACGTCAACATATTATCTTGTTATCAAGCAGCCACCAGGTTATACAAATTCCATGCAACCGTTTACAAAAAAAATGTTCCTTCGTGTATAGAAACTTAAGCAATTGGTGTGTAGAGTGCTGGTTGACAGACTGGTTGTTGATCAGAGGCAGCGGCTTACGGACAAGATTTTACCCACTGTGTCACTAGGGGTGTGGGTTGTGGATAAAGATCTGGGCACATGCTCCTGGATCTCGGTGTTGTGGTTTACCTTTTGTTCGGTGTTGGCGGTTCGAACCCACTTACACCCAGTCCGTTAATTTAGCGGATACGATGTTACGCTTCTATTTAACCGAGGCACACATAGACGAGAAGGACGTAACAAGCGATTGCCACACACCTCTCTACAAACTCGTTGAGCCGCCTCTCTGTTTTATCCCATCATTCTACCATAACAACGAAAACTAGCGATCTAAGCAACTGTGAAGGGAGTGGCACCACGGGATGAGAACCAGAGTGATCTAATCCTCTTTTGAACAGCATGCCCGGTACTTTAAGCTATGATGATGGGACGAAGGGGTAGGAGAGTTATTGTTCGTCCGAGAGGCGTTGGTTTACCATGTGTCCTGTGTTGGCGGTTCGAATCCATTGCCTACAAACCAAAGACACCAACCAAAGACATACCCCATCTGATAAACAAATCAAGGGAAATACACTAGTAAAACACACCAAAAGAAGACATAAATGAATGCGCAGTCCACACCAACATCTCCTTCCCTTTTTCCCACCCGCCACCTCCTCGCTATTAGTACCCGCGACGCCGTCTCTCCCCCGCCATCTCGACGCCGTCTCCGGCCGAGCCATGGGGCCAGCGCCGAGGGAGCCGATGAAGCAGCGGGTGAACCGCGCCCTGCTCCGGCTCTCCGACAGGGACACGGAGGCCATGGCCGCCACGAGCTGGACGCGATCGCGCGCGGCCTGGACGCCGACGAGCTCCCGGCCTTCCTCGCCGCCGTCTCCGACACGCGTTCCTCCGACAAGGCCTCGCTGCGCCGCCACTCGCTCCGCCTGCTGGCGCTCCTCGTCGCCGCGCACCCGCGGGACGCCGTCGCGCCGCTCGTGCCCCGGCTCGTCGCCGCCGCGCTGCGCCGGGTGCGCGACCCGGACTCCTCCGTGCGCGCCGCGCTCGTCGACGCCGCGCGCGCCGCCGGGTCCGCGTCCCCCTCCGCGCTGGGACCGCTCGCCGACGCGGTCCTCCACGAGCAGGACCAGTGCGCGCAGCTCGCCGCCGCGCTGGCGCCGCCGCGGCGTCGAGGCCTCCGCCCCGACCTCCGACCTCGCCGCCTACCTCCTGCCGCTCCTCCCGCGCCTCCTCAAGCTCCTCCGCAGCGCCGCGTTCAAGGCCAAGCCGCGCTCATCTCCCTCATCGGCGCCGCCTCCGCGGCCACCGACGCCGAGGCCGCCGCCACCGCCGTGCCGTGCCTCCGCGACGCGCTCGCCGGGGACGACTGGGCCGCCAGGAAGGCCGCCGCCGAGGCGCTCGCGTTGCTCGCCCTGGAGCACGGGGACGACCTCGCCGCCCACAAACCCTCCTGCATTGCCGTCTTTGAGGCCAAGAGATTCGATAAGGTATCCTTGAGATCTTTCGCTCCGGCAGGCGTCCTCGTGGATCTGCTCTTCCCTGTCGAGATTTCTTACAGTTTCTTGGCAATGCAGGTGAAGATTGTGCGGGAGTCAATGAACCGGATGATCGAGGCGTGGAGGGAGATCCCGGACGCGGAGGAGGATGTCTGCTCCTCCGACGCGCCGCCGTCCCAGGCGAGATCTTCTCTCACAGGTGAGTTCCAAGAAGATGCAGCATTTGAGTAAATTGTTTTCTTTTTAGTATTGGAGCAAATTGTTCTCTTTTGGAGATTTGAGTAAACTCTTGTCTATTGTTTGGGGTCTGAACTAGTGTATATGAACTTATATTTGGTAAAAGACAGAAGTGGAGTGGGTTTGGTGAGACATTAGTCAGGACAGTCCTTTCCTGGTACTGTGTTTCTCAAAAAAAAAAATCTAAACTGTTTCTTTAGATGCATATGCAGTATTACACATTTCTTGGGTTTCCGGGTAAATAATGAGCCTCTCTGAATTCTGACATTGTTTGGTTTGGCAATCAAACAGACAGCACAAGTGATGGTCGATACCCGGCTGATTCCCTCGGCTCCAACTCCGTTCAATCAGTTACAAAGAGGAACATGATGCCGGCAAGCAGGTCACCCCCATCAGACGCATTGAGCAACGTCAGTAACAGAAGGAGAAGTCCTCCTTCCATCAGAAACAAGAAGAGTTCGTCGCCGGACCAAGCCAGGAAATATGACTATAAGGTGGACGCTGCTGTTGCCGCGGATGCCACCCCGATCAAGACGGTGACCGAGGAGAAGCTCCTGAAAGAGGGTAATGTTAGAGCGAGGCTTGAAGCTCGGAAGATGCTTTTCCAGAAGAGTGGCGAGAAGGGGTACAAGAAGTTGGCCGGGCACAAGTCAGCGTCTAGAGTTGTTCCATACAATGGGGATGGTGAGTCCGAAGAGAGTACTGTGGGTGAGGATGGGCTTCAGGACTTTCAGTCGGACGAGCCCGAGGAGTTTCAGTCCGACGAACCCGAGGAGTTTGAGTCGGCTCACAAAGATGATGGCCTGTCGAAGATCAGGATGCAGCTAGTTCAGATTGAGAATCAGCAGACAAACTTGCTTGATCTTCTCCAGGTAAATTCCCCTTGTTATGTTGTATGTCATGTCTTTACTCTTTAGTACCCCATGAATCTCTTAATTATTTGAATTTACGCACGTACTTTGCTACTGGGCTAGCCAGATACATCTCCAGAGTAAACTTGAGAAAAAAGATTAAACTGACAAATAATATGACAGAAAGATGTGCAAATGAGAAATCCATCAAAGGTCTTCAAAATTTGTATACTTTGGTCACCATAAATAGTGGTGCAAGCTTATGTATTCGGATAAACTTGTGATCGGTCTCAATATGTAGCATTGACCAATGATTATTGGTACGAATCATGCATCCATTGAATGTGTCTTGATGGCACTAGTTCAATGATACATCAGGACATGAGCAATGGCACATGGTATGTGGACAACCTGGACAGGTGCATGCCATTTAGTACCTATATGACAATGTCTTAATCAGCAAACCTGTTGAAGCTTATTATGGTCCTGTGTTATTTTCCACATGATCGATAAATAGTTTTTTTTTTGTACATTTTCCCTCCCTTGTTGTTCATCAGAGACCCCGAACACATCTGACACTTTAATTGCCTTTTGTTCCTCAGAAATTCATGGGGAGCTCCCAGCATGGGATCCGTTCCTTGGAGACGAGGGTGAACGGTCTAGAAATGGCATTGGGCGAGATCTCGCGTGATCTGGCTGCCTCTTCAGGAAGGATGCCAAATTGTGAACCTGACACGAACTCCTGCTGCATCCCGAGCCCAAAATTCTGGCGGAGAAACGATGGCGGTAGATACTCTTCGAGGTATCCTGTCGCCGACATAGCAAACTACTCCGAGGAGAGCAGAACATCATCATCTCATAAGTGGGAGCGGCAGAAGTTTGGAGTTGAAGGTGGATTCGTCACCAACCCGTTAGCAGAGCCAAATGCTTCGTATCTAAGGAGCACGGTGGTTGCTCAGGAAGGCAGGAGGCAGAATTCAGCCCAGTACAATTCGAGGTAGGTAAGTCGATCGATGCAAATTCAACCTCAGTATCTGTCAGTAAGTCCAGGCGATTAGATACGGTAGGTGTGCCAACCAGATGTGCCGAGTACACCCTGGAAACTGACAGTAACATCACAACATATTAATTAGCTGTTTTTTCTTGCATATATGGATAGCATATCAGAGTTTGTCTAATTTATGGTACTATTCCCACATCATGCAATGCATCTTCCAGAGAATTTTTCTTGCAATTATGATGACGCCTCCTTGTCATTTCACGCTCACCCACATTTATCGTTGAATTTGTTATTATAGCTTATTATTCTCGCTTATTCAGCCACTCGGCAATTAATATATTTCATTCTCATTTTATTCAGGATGGTTTAGGCGCGACAAAGGTGCTCCATCTGAAGCCCGAACAACCTGCATTAACAAAGAGGGGATCATCTGAACTATGCCACATCCCACACCTTTCTTGGAGGCTTTTCTTCTTTTTCTCCAGAATTCAAAGCTGAGTCTGTACATGAATTCTGGAGTTTTCTTCACGTTTTGCTTTGGACCGCGAAACCGCGAGGTTGTACACCGTTTGTATTATACATCCGGCCCTGAGACGGCAATTGCAGGTGTACCGAGAGGGTAAAAGCATGTGGAGCTTTAGATCTTAGTGTATGGATGTATCTTGTACTGTTGTACATAGTTTGGATCCGGCGGTTTCTATGTGGGCGAAATGCATTTTGAACAAATGTTCTTGAGTATGCTGATGCTGGGATCATGAAAGCAAAAGATCCAACAGCGGTGCCCTGTGCTTTGAGTGCTTCTGTCTCAAAACGTAGGCCCTAATGTTTTCAGAATACAGAAATGCCAGGTTAGAAGCATATCTATATACAAAACCTAAAACGGAACAGACCACGTCCCAGTTTTCAGTGCGAAACACTGAAAAGTTTGCAGAGATTTATCGCAATCACTCATGAATATGCAATCCTCAAAGTGTATACAATCATAATTCAAAGATATGAAATAGGTGATGAGGAGGATCGTCCACCTAAACTGTCTCGGATATTGCCCACCAGGTTCCTCACGACAAAAATCAGATGCAAAAAAGATATATACACAAGACTTGTCCTGATAACAATAGCCGGAATAACTCAGTCACGGCACAAAGCTGGAATAACAGTGGAGGCGACTGCGCATAGAAATGCAAGCTACTTCGATTGACTTGCTCCTACTTGGCTCAAACCTCCGATTTGTAAAGCAGCAATCACCAAAGGAGAAAATGAAGTATATGAACCCTTGCAGATAGAAAGAAATGCCACAATCAATCAAATAACCGAGCCGCAACTCTCAAGGTAATGTCCAGAGGTATCATAACGACCAAACACCTATATGTGTAGAAAATATCTCAGCGATCAGTCAATCACCTTCAATTCCTCAACTGTATGTCAAACCCGATGAACACATATACATGCGCCAGTGCAGGTCTTCCAGCACCATCAAGATGCTACTGCTAACTATTCCAAGTAGAACCTTCTCCAGTTAGTGGCGAAGCAGCGTCAGCGTACTGTTCTGACATACTATTCTTCTTCCGGGGATGACGGTGGCTGTAGGTCTAGCTTGTATGCCTGAATTTCCATTGGCGAGATGAGGACGTTACCCTCCTGAGCAACGTCACCGATTTGCTCGAGGTACCCTAGCATTTCAGGGTCATCGTTTAAGAGGTTCAGAGAGGTTGCCTTCACGTTCAAGACCGATAGATCTTTGAACATGTCGAATAGGTTTACAGGCTCTTCCCCAATACTTGTGCACTGTAACCCACCCCTTTTGCAGTACGACGCATCCCAGCCCCTTCTCTGCAACAGAAGGGCAAATCTTGGCTCAGCTGCTTTGGCATGAGGAAATTTTAGAGGCTGAGGGACCTTCAAGTTGACGATATGTACATCGCAGGGCAAAGAAGAAGCTAATGGGGCAAATGCCTGTTGATGAAGCTTGAAGGATTTTTCATGTAGTTTTTTGCTCACAAAAGCATGCATTGGGTAGTTCAGGTGTGCCCCTACACGGTGGGAGAGGATTGACGGTTGAAGAGTGAGCAAACTGTGGGATTTGGGCAAAGCAGACATATTTGACTCCCGAGGAGATGGAAGATCACATTCATGGGCCGGTTGTCCATTACCCCCTGACCCAAACCACGACCATCGTCCCGAACCAGCCTACGATCCAACATTATCTCCATCCATCCATTTTTCAAGCTAGCTGCCCCTAATGATTGCTTGGAGTGTACTGAAAATCGGTTTCCAAGCGAATCTTGTAGGAAGGCTAGTGAAGGCATTGGGTAATAGTTTCCCTGCAAGGGGATCTTATCATATGTCTGCCTCCTGCTCATCTGAAAGCCATTTAGATCAGAGTAGAACACTCTCTGGTTGTCAATACTTGTCTTGTATCTTACAATCAGCTCCCTGTCATCAAATGCACGGCCTACAAGTTCAACATGGTATTCCTTCTCAATTAGCATATCCTGTGCAGAGTCCCCACAACTATAAATACGTGTGCTATGTGAGAGAGGTGACTTATCCCACTCCGTCTTTGGAAGGGAATGGGCTTCTTGAACCAATGGCCCTTCAGTTAGGATGAAATATCCTCCTTCCTTAATAATTGGCTGTGCTTCCCAATAGGTTTGAACAAGTAAGCCCCACTTCCACGACTGCTGTACATGGCAATTTCTTCGCCTATCTCAGTTTGTTCCCCATGTTTGTGACGGGTTACTGTCTGGAGGAGGCCATGACTTACGTCAAAAGAAAGTGTATGATAAGAGTTCTTCATCTCCACAGTTTTGCCTTCAAGGTTTGAACAATGATATGGTTCAGGACAAGGAAATTCATGGGAATCTGTGAATGCTTTTACCACAGCAGGAGTAGCCTTTTCACAATCCTGGCCAGTGGCCACATAGTAGGTCTCCAAACCCAGTGCAGGAACAGAAGCTCTCCAATAAAGACGGTGCTGGCCGGTAGATATCTTTTCACCATTCACATACTGCCACTCAGGGGAAATTTGACTTTTCAAACAGGACCAACTTGAATTGAAAACAGATACATCAGGATTGCTTACAACAACCATAACAATCTCATCCCTTGTTTGCTCTAATGGATTAAAAAAGACAACAGAATGTGCCTTCCCTTCACGAGGTATGAGAACCCTATGCACAGGTTGAACATCAAACTTTGACCGTTCCTGCACTGGCTCAAAATGTGATAAAATGGTAGGATCAGATCTGTCATGGACATCTCCCAAAAGCACTTCGACTGCCCTGGACATAAATAGTAGCAAGTCTTGCAAAGAAGTGTGCATTCGAGTCCCGTAGTCCACTACAACATGTTCCTTAGCTGTGCCAGTCACCCCATCATGATGCTGAAAAAGTGCCAAATTCCTCCTTGCTGCTGTTAGTTTGTGAGAGAAACTGATGGGAAGTTTTGCACACTGAAATCTCTGACAGTATCCAAGAACAAATGAACTCAAAATCTCCGAGGCGCGGAGTGTCTGCTCTAGAACACGGTCAACTGCTTTGAAGAATGGCCTTGATACGTAGTAACCACTCCAGTAATCCTGATTTCTATCAGCATATGTAAAGAAATCCCCTGAAAGTGTTGGAAAACCTTGCAGCTCAACAGAACCAATTTCACCAGGGCGTGAATAGTTTATCTTTTCAGCTTCATCTCTAAGAGTAGAGAAGTAATCCTCCAGGGTTCCAAATTTTACTTCAGCATTCAAATGGGGATTAGAGTTTATGTACTCAAAAAGCTTTTCATAATTCCGGAACTGTGCTTCTGCCTCCTCGGTATTAACATACCGGAAATCATCTCCCAAAGGAATGAGAAGTGTATTTGTTCTGTACAGGGTTGACTTTTTCCTGTATTGATCAAGAAGTTTTGTTGCTCTCTCTTGCACATTGTTCAAATCTGTTTCAACTGGGTCAAATCTCCATGGGCAAGACTCATAGCTGAAACCACGCATTCGAGCAAAGTCAAACTGGCAGCAGATAGCTGGTTCCGGTCCACAAGTGTGTGGTATGTCATAAGAATAGAAGGGCATCATATGAACAAAAATGTCGGTCGTTTCCTCTATATCCCAGTTCTGCCTCCACAAATATTCAAGATTCTGCTTCATTGCAAGCTCCTTTTTCAGCTCATAGTGTGTTCGCTGGATTAACATATTATGGAAACCCATTCTCCTCAGGAGATAAGCCATGGTAGATGAATAGCCAAATGGGTCAATGGACCAAGAATTTTTAGGAACAACTCCAATGGTCTCATTGAGCCACATGTTCCCCTCCATCATCTGAGGTAACAAAAATTAGGAAGTCATATTACATTGCACCAACTAATCGGTCCATTCCATATTATAAACATATTGCACCAAACATTTGTATACTTCATTACTCACATGAACTTGTCATCGTGATACTATCTATTAGGTAGTTCGTCCTTATCTGTTATTCCGGGTGTAATATAAAACTTAAGATGGTATCAATCAAAACCATTATAACTTGACTATTATAAGTTCATTTCCAGACTGATAAATAAATGACCAAAACAGAACTAAGCAAGGTGGGGTGAACTTAAAAGCATGAGCCAGCATGGTTGTTAAATAGCATTAAACCACAGATTATATAAAAATAACATCCTACTAAGGTGGTTCCTTGATTTGTACAGTTCATTCTTCTTCGTATTTTTAGCACAATGAGATACACAATAGGAAAAGAACAAAGAACACTTCATTTCATGAATCAGATACAGATGAAATCATAAGATGACATGATTAGCAATAAAGAAGACCAGAAACAGAGTACAAAAACCATAAATACTACTACTAATGATTTGAGTGTACTTGCCTGCTCGATGATGGCAAAATAGTGGGAGTTTGCCTGTATTAAGAAACAGTGGGATAGTAAGTATCTTATTTAAAAATAAAATACATTACATGGCAAAATCATGTGAAAAAAGAAGTTCTGATGAGCAAACACGTCATGTCCAAAGATAAACAATTCAAAGGATTAAACCACAGCATACAAAACTCAACAAATGCAAAGTACCATAAGTAACAAGTGTCCAAAGTTTATCTACATATACCAAAATCAGTAAAATATCGGTAACATGTTTTTCATCAAACGCTACTCTCAGATAGTACCAAATCTCACAATTCAGACTATTATTCTCAAGGTACAAAAAACATAGCATGAATTCTCCATGTTTCATATATACTGACTGAATGACACAAAGAAGCTCCAAGAAGAGATATAATATTGTAGGAAAAAAATTGAAACATGTCAATGTTGTTTGTGATCCTTTATCCATGGTGTTAAATGTGAATCTCCTCTCCATGTAAACCAACAACCAGTACGCCAGGTACACTTTCTATAAGAGTGTGTAGTGGATAGTTCAAGTAGCTTCACGCACATGCGCTTGTAGTTTGTCGGTTTCTAAGTCATGGTCAGGGCAGGCAGCTCAAAACATTTGCACATATACAGCATCGCCAACATGGTATACCCAAAATGATCGTTAGGCATCTACGACATACTCTGCTTGTTAGGCAGGCAGCTAAATCATGAGCCAGCTGGTAAAACATGAAAATAAAATACATTCCATGTATGGCCAAGCCACAAACAGAAACATACCATGCCAAATTAACAAAACTAACCCTAAAACATAAATTAACTCGTGAAATGCCGACTACAAGCAAACATAAACCATGATAGATATAGTCCTAAAACCCTATCTAAACCACAAGTTTTTGCTTGGCTGACCTCATCGTTCATGACCCAGCCGCCACTGACGATCTCGAGCTGGCCATTACGGACAAGCTTGGCGAAGTCCTCCTGCTTCTTCTTCGGGGCGTCGCGCCACCACCTCTCCAGGTACGACATCTCCTCCCATATGAATTTCCTGCGCGGATCCTGCACGGCGAGACACAAATTCGCCGTCAGAAAACACGATCAGGACCCTCTGAAACCAAGTCTCGCGTGGAGATCCATCTCGAACCGACCTTGGAGAGTGACTCGACGATGGTGTCGAGGATGTGGCGCGACTGGCGCTGGTAGTACTCCTCGACGGTGTGGATCCATCCGGGGTCGTTGTGGGAGTGGGGCGCGACGAAGACCTTGAGCTTCTCGCGTCCCACTCGTCGCCCTTGTAGGCGACCTCCCAGCCCTGCTTCCAGGCCCCGCCGTCGACGTCCTGGAACTGGATCCGGTCGTAGAGGCCCTGGTGGTGATGTCGACGGGCGCCTCGCGGCCGCCCGCGCGGCCGCGGCGGCCTCCGCGGCCACGGAGTCGCGGCGGAAGGCCGGCCTGCGGGTGAGGCGGGCGGCGCGGGGCCGGGTGGGGGCGGACGGGCGGGAGGAGGGGAGGCCGAGCGGAGGAAGGCGAAGAGGAAGAGGAGGAGGAAGGAGGTGGCGGCGAGGTAGAGGACGCGGCGGGAGGAGGAGGAGAGGGAGGGTGGGCCCCGCGGCGGCGGGAGGAGGAGGAGGAGGAGGCGGGGGAGGAGAGCGCCTTGGCGCGGTGGTGGTGCGCCTTCGGCTTGGCGGTGGTCGGGAGGAGCGCGCCCGGGCGGCCGCCGCTGCCGGAGAAGAGGTGCATCGCCGCCGGCGGCGAGGGGAATGGGGCGGCGGCGAGTGAACTGGACTAGCCTCGCGCCGTGGGTCTGAACGTCTCCGATTAGCTTTTCTTTCCGGGTCTGGTGTGATGATATTTTTGGGTGTGGCGTGCAACGGGGTGGTGGGCCCCGGTGAAGTATCGCTCACTGACAGGTGGGTTCCCTATGTTCGCGATCGTGGTGGAAATTTTTTCGGGTATTTTTTTTTTTTTGAATTCGGGTTCGGTATACCGCAGACCGTGCAACAACTGCGTGGCCCATGCACTTGCGCGGTTAGAATATCCATTACTTTGTCGTAACATTTTTCAAAAAACTTAGGCAGAGGTATGCATTAAAGGAACTAGTTTAATGTCCGTGCGTTGCAACGGTGCATGAATATTATATTAGATTAGTCTTTAATTGTGTCTGCATCATTTGTGCATTTGTGTCATTATTTTTTTGGGTGAGATTCCTATCATCCTGATTTACAATGGAGGTCAGAAGCATGAAGTAGCGAAAAGGGAACACTATTATTTCCCTTGTTTCTCTTTTAAAAATTCATGTTGTTTCACAGTTAAAGTAATTGCAATGATATTTTTATTAATATTATATATGTGCTTTTATAAAAAAAAGAAGTATTTCTTCATCTCTAGGAGCATATGTTTCATGCAATTGGATGTTACTTTTTTGTAAAGTACTGAGGTCTAATGTTTTTCTCAAAAATTTAAATTCTTATCAAGCGGGAGTTGAATCATGAATCTGCAAAATGAAGAGGGCTTGTGTGAAGCATATTTTCCCAAGCTATATCTAATTTTGCACGAAACTAAGTAAAAACACTACTCGCTTATCATGTTTCTAGAATTCAACTTAGCGTATGATAGTTTCTTTGTATGGAGACGCATAAGCATTTTGCTGGTTTGTTGAAGGTGATATAAATGATGCTGGTCATGGAGTAAGCATTTCTTGACGTGAACACTTAGACATAAGAGTGTCATTCTTGATGGTGGGATGACAACCATCAAAAAAGATTTTCCATTATTGATGGTAGCATGACCCAACAAGAAAGTGATTCTACTTCTTGGCGGTAGCCCCTCCATAATCAACAAGATAAGAACGCTTCATCTCGTGAAGGAAAACATGAAGTAAAATCTGATTTCCAGTAACAAAATTTCTTACGGGACAAAAAATCCATGCAAATCAACGTGTAGCACCATAGGTTATGAGATATACGATTATCCTTTTGTGACGCCAGACAAAAAATGTGATCATGCCTTCTTTTATATTTTCATATGCTCAGGAATGCGAAAATTACAAATTGACACGATTAGTGTGGAATCCTTACAATAGTTATACCCTATTGTAGCGCACCATCAATTACCTAGTGAACTAACTAATTGTTTGGAAGAGAAGGCCCTAGAAAAGTGTATCAACATTCTTTTTAGAAAAGACACTCAAAAGACATCTTATATCTGATATTTATTAAGAAAACTACTGGTACACCGGAGATATAACTCGACGCTACGCTAAAATCAAACTGGTCGTCTTCCTGAACATTTGTACGTACAAAAGTAGGTAAATTCAAAACTAAAGTGAAATAGAAAATAAAGTAAATGAACAGAAATTACCGTCGACATATTTTCATTATTTACCTCTCCTTCATCAAGTCCTACATGAGCATGCAATCGCTTTCCAGAAAGAACAACTTTCGTTTCAATGCTGGGGCAAGCAGTCTTAATATCACATCTTGATAAAAAAAAAAGCAGACGAGCCTCGGACGTCTCCCTCTCTCCCGCTACAGTAGAGAGAGGCGATTTTTCGCCGGCCCGCAGATCCACCTCGGCCACCGTCGATCCAGCTGATCCCTCGTCCTCCGTCGGCCGCTCCGGCGGCGGGAGGGCGGGGGATCTCGTCTCGCGTGTGTGTATATAGCGTAGGGTGTGTGGGCTCTCCGGCCGGCGGCGCCATGGAGGGATGGAGCTGGCGGCTTTTTGGTGCAGGTATGTCCTTCCGTTCGCGGCGGAGCTCGGTGCAGATCCGCGGCGTTGTGCCTGCCCCTTCGCTCCCTGGGATCTCTAGATCCACTGGGGGTGCCTCCCCCTTCCCAGATCTGGCGTGGCGGCGGATCTGGGTCGACGACTTCGGTGCAGTTGGAGATGAAGCAAGCGATGATGCTGGTGGAGGACGATGGAGGCTCTTCGGGGTTCGAGTTTCGACGGCTTCCCGTCCGTCAGGGGGCTTCTTCCGTTCCAAGGCTTCTGGGAAGATGCGGCGGCGGCGCGTCATCGATGCGTCTTCCTCCGTTCCGGCGACATCGACGCAGTTGGACCTATGTGTAATTTTCTTATTTCTGCTGTCCTTTTCTGCCTACTTGTTGTAATCTCCAGTTGTAACCTCGCAAAAAAAAAATCACATCTTGATAGATGCCTGAAACAAAAGAGTTTCGATTTTTTTTTTTGAATTTGAAGAGTTTCGAATTTAATGCAGTGCATCCATTTAGGGCCCTGAGTGTGGCTGAGTGGTCAGCCCTGACTGGTGCTCTATAAGCCGAAGACATGTCCTGAAATTGCACATGTTGACTGACATGTCTTTCTACATTTTAAAAACATGTTGAACACCTCATACTTTGCTCAATGTTATACAATAATCATAGTAGTTTGCTGTGGTTGTCACCCAAAAACAAAATAAACTATTCGACAGCTGCGCTCTGAAGCTTTCTATGAAGATATAAGAGTGCATAGTTAAGCATGTAGACATCACTGCATTTGTCAGGCAAACTGCAACTACAAAAGCCAACATTTTTTCCTCCTTTACGGGTAACTAACTTCTCTGCATTTCAAAGGCAAAAAAGAAGGCAAAACAAACTGCTGGCACATTTCAGCAAACATCTCGTGTGCAGCTAAACAATATACTGAGAGTGATAACGGCCTAGATGCGCAGAGTCCAGTACAAGAGAGTAAGAGACCCACAATGACGCACAAGCACGATTCCTCCAAGCTCAGGCGCTCGCACGGGGACCAACCGGTGGCTGTGGACTTCGGCCACCCGTGGCCGGAGTTGTGGCGCTGATGGAGCTCCTCCTCCAGAAGGGCCAACTCGACCCCTTCGCCCTCGCCGGCAACGTGCCATCCGAGCCGCTTGCGGCTTGCCTCCACTCGGCACTCGCCACTGCGTCTACCTTCGCCGCAAGGCCTCTATGGCTCTACCCGATCTGATTTGTCTTCTCTGCTAGGCAGATTGCAGTACATGGATTCGTCGCTGACTCGACCGCGCGCGTGCTTCTTCTGGCTCCGCCATGGACGGTGTAAAGAGCTCAGCTCAGTACGAGTCAGCCGGAACAATCTCTTCCGCACCCTCGGGCCGGCGTTCTTCATTTCGACCAGGCACATCGACTTCGGCAAGTGGGTGACCACGGTGAATGCTGGCGAGACCGTGATGGATCGCTCCCTTTTTGTGGCCATCGTTCAGCTCGATCTTTTAATTTGGGATCTATCGGATCGTTGCGTCTTGCGTGGGCAACGGGATACGCGGTTGCGGGAACGTAACAGAAACCACCGAATTAAACGCCGAGGAACTCCATCGAAAGATAAGCTGTTAAAATAGGTTGACTCGGTGGTCAGGATGGGAATGGGCCGACCCGGCCCTAGCCTTGGACCTGGCCCTTGTGGCCCTAGGGCCATTTTGAGGGGCTACGGGTCGACCCATTTCAAATAAGTAAGTAGCTTTGCTGGCTCAATGGGTATTCGGGGCCGACCCAAGATTTAGCAGATTAGTCTCAATTGAATCGATTCTCTAGACTAAATCGAACGAGACTGTATTACGTATGCACATGCACAACTAGTAGCCGGGAGAGCCCACAGAAGCAATGTTAAGGCAGGACACTAGTAGATCAGTAGTGTAGGAGGTGTTACAAAAATTATGTACAAGATTGAAACGAATCTCTCCGGACACACACTGTACGGTTGTACCTCATTTTATTTATATTTTTTTCTATTATGCATGCATGGGTCCAATGCAACTAGAAACCCACACTGCTCCTCCTACATTGGCCTAGAAGCGCTACTGACGTAATGAAACAGTGCAAATGAGCACTTATTATATTTTTTAATACAACATAAATATTTAGAAATATCCACGATGCTGCCACTTAAATTAGCCAATTCCTACTAGATGTCAGCATATATTAAAATTCATCACGAATAGAAATAAGACTACAGATGGGTCGGCCCTACATACCCAATGGGTCACTCAAGGCCGGCCCCGTTGACCCATATCTGGTTTGAGGCCGACCCGTGTGGCCCAATGGCCTCGATTTTTTGGGTCGGGTCGGTGACCCGGCGGGTCGACCCGGCCCATTCCCATCCCGACTCGGTGGCATTAGATCAGTAAATATTTTGACGTGTGACACCAGGCACCACGGACTCTCCTTTAATAGTAAAGATTACTGCGGCTATGAATTGGAGCATGACACGCATTGACGCGTTGTCATCGAATCTGACTGTCAGGTGCTTGTTCACTCGTTGAACAGTGAACAGTAAGGAGTATGATCCTTCTCCTATTGGAGTTCTTATTTGAGATGCCAAGATGTTGGCCAGACTAAATTTCACGTCTGTTTCTTTTAATTTCTGTCGGCGTGAATGTAATAAGGTAGCGCATGTGATGGCGGCGCTAGGGGCATCAGGTAATGTTGGTAATGGTATTCTCTGGCCTGATGTTGTTCCGGAAGATGTATATCGGTTATTGTGGCTGTCGATTTGGCTATGCCTCTGGTTTAGTGGAATATGTTTATAAAAAAACATATGGCTGTGTGCTAATGAAAATTGAATATTAACAAGTTTTATATCTTCCTCTTCAATAGCTCTAGAAATGGTAGAAGATAAATCTTGGTTCGGTTATTCAAAATAGAACCAGTTTTTCACGTACTGTGTGCTTCTTCCCACAATTTTTCTTTTAGCAATTTGGTAGTATGGAAGTTTAATGTATTTGTTCTTCAATTTTTACAGTAGGAGAATAATTTATTTTGTCTTAAAAAAGATGGCATAAGTGAAGTTGAAGAATTGATTTGAGTGATGACTAATGTTTAGTCTAATGGCATAGCTCATAGCATTTTTTGTGCTTTCTTATAGCAGGGTCCACCCATGGATCAAGCTACACCACTGTATAAGAGCTAAGGCATACGACAATTTTAACATGCATGGCTAGATCAGCATAGTCGTATGGTATCACTTAGGCAAGTTGATATATTAGGCAAAATGGTTTACAACTTGATGTACAAAACTTAATATATTTTCAATTTTTAATAGTTGAGACAACCATCGTGGTAAAAAAAGCAACACAAAACACATTCAAATATAGTGACCACTAAACAACATGTGATGTGTTCTATTTTATTGTGCCAACCATTCTCTTGATATTGTTGGATACATTAAAAACCCAAGAGTATAGAAGAATTGGGTACATTATCGCCCCTCTATTTCGGTAAGCGAAAAGTTGTTCACGGATGTCTGGATTCCCAAGTTCTCTATTTCAGCACTTCGTCGCACAAAGTAGGCAGGGCGACTGGGAGCTGGAAGCATGGTGCACCCGTTTTCTAGGACGAATACAACAAATGACATGTGTGGCCTGTCATCTGGATTCTCCTGGACACACAAGAGTGCTACATGGATGCAAAGAAAAACTTCATCTGGTGAACATGTTTGCAAGATAGATGAATCTGGCAACTCCTCGGTCTTCCCTTCCTTCCACTTACTCCATGACTGCGACAAACACAAGAAAATTATCAATATTCAGCTCAATTTGTTTGCCAAAATAAAAAACTCTTTGAACTTTAATCAACTTCTAGAATTTCAATTTGAGTTATGTATCATGTGTACTCACATAGACCGTGAGGCTAGGGAAGCCCATGGTTTGAATATTGGAGCTTCTCCTTATACCAGTTACAACCTCTAGTAGTAACACGCCGAAGCTATATACGTCAGACTTAGTAGAGAAGATCCCTTCCATTGCATACTCGGGAGCCATGTAGCCGCTGCTTGATCATTTCAGTTTCAAGATTTATCAGATGGGAGTGGAGATTACTTGAAAATAATATGATTTTGTAATGAATACTCACTATGTTCCAACGACACGTTGGGTATTTGCATTTTGTTGATTGTCTTCGAAGATCCTTGCCATACCAAAATCGGCTATCTTTGGTTTCATCTCCGCATCTAACAAAACATTTCCAGCTTTAAGATCCCTGTGAATTATGGTAAGTCTTGAATCTTGGTGCAAGTAAAGAAGTCCCCTTGCGACCCTTTAATTATATTAAACCGTGTCACCCAATCTAGCGACAATTTTCTTGAGTTGTCTGTAACAGATGGAAAATGTGAGCACATGATGTTTTTTGAGCTGGTTTAGGAAATCACGACGTGAGTCACCAAAATATTTACCAAATAGGGTAGCATCTAAGCTCTTGTTAGGCACATACTCATAAATCAACAACTTTTCATATCCCTGTGCACAACACCCCAGGAGCTGAACCAAGTTTCTGTGCTGCAATTTAGCAATTAGAATTACTTCATTACTGAACTCCTTTGTTCCTTGTTGAGAATCCCTACCTAACCTCTTGATGGCAACTTCTTGTCCACCTAACATTCCCTGGATAAATTTTCTTGATTTGAGTTTGTCACATGCACCACTTCGTTCCATTACGCTAAAAATAAATAACATATAAATATTGAAGAGTTACCTTGTAAACTTTGCCGAATCCTCCCTGTCCAATCATCACTGCTACAGAAATGCCTTTCTGTGGCTCACCTTTTTGGAATTCTGTGGCGCACCCGCCAAATTGCTGGGTGCGCCACCGAATTCTCGCCACAAAAATTATTTCTGTGGCGCACCTGGCTTGGTGCGCACAGAATTCTCACATTTCTGTGGCGCACCTGGCCTGGTGCGCCACAGAATTCTCAAAAAATTCAAAAAAAAAATATAAAAAGTTTCAAAAAATCAGAATATGAAATAATATAAAAAATCCTAATTACTGGAACTATTTTCATATTTTTTGAATTTTTTGAACTGATACCTTACCGCTAGGTCACCCATGCTCAAATTGCTCCAACCCTATCACGCTTAACTTCTAAGTTCCACCCAGTCCACCTACTCTTGTGCTACTCAAGTTCTTATATCATATGAACCCTCTTAAGACTTGTATATGTATATCTGTGGTATGTGTTATAAATATGTGTTTTTAAATTTCAGATTTTTCAAAAACTTTTAAAGTTTCAAAAGGAGATTCGAAAGTTTCAAAAGATCCAAAAAAATCAAAAAACTTAAAAAAATCCAAAAAATTCAAAAAAGTCAACAATCTTCTTTGTTACACATTTCTGTGTCTTTTTTGAATTTTTTTATTTTTTTATTTTACTGTGAAAAATCGTCCGTTTGAAATAAATTTTTTTCTTTTGGAATTTGAGGAATCTGTGAATTGCTGACCGGGTTAACCCGGTGGATTCGAACTCAGTTTTCTCTAGTTTTTTTTGGCATATTTTTTGCGTTATTTCGACGTCGTATGCAAAAGTTATGGCCGTTACAAGATTTTTTTTCATTTGTTGCAGAAAAGGTCAAAATTCATATTTCAAAATTTCTATACCTACTAGACACTCATACCTAAATACATGTCAAAGGATTTTATTTATTGAATTTTTTATCATTTTCCTTGACTTCCGCGGGGGGGGGGGGGGGGGGGGGGGGGGTTGGGATTTGAAAGAAAAAATTCTGTGCGCCACAGAATTCTCACATTTCTGTGACGCACCAAGCCCGGTGCGCCACAGATTTTTTTTTTTCAAATTTTACCCGCCCCCCAGATAACTTTCTGTGGCACACCTGGCCATGTGCGCCACAGAAATGTGACGCGCACATGGCCAGGTGACATTTCTGTGGCGCACATGGCCAGGTGCGCCACAGAAATGTGACTTTCTGTGGGGGTGTTCCTAGTAGTGCATACATGTTTCAGAGAAATTGTGCGTCGCTAGGGCAATTTCCCAAATCTTACAAACGGGGATTCATGATCATGAGGAGGTTTCTTTCTTCAAGTTCGGACGAGGTACTCATACCATCTGTTGATACATTCTTGTGGTTTCTAGAGTTCTTGTTTTTCCTGCTCACAGTAATGTTATGGCCATTTCGTATCTACAGCTGAGTACATATCGTAGACAACTAGACATGGACAATAATAAAGTCTGTTCTTTTACTATTATCTCCGTTATGTCATGCCACTAAATTCGAAAAAGAGGGAGTACTAATTGTTAGTGTTTGTCTACTATTCACTTTATGAACCCACAATACCAGAGCTAATAACCGATGAAGCATTTCTGTGGAAAATGATAGACCAGGCAATAATATTGTGATAATCGACTTGGCATGCATACCAGCATATACCATGAAGTCCACATGCATGTACAAAACATTTTTGTACTCAAGGGTACAATGCAGTAGTAAACGAATTCCATGCCCAGTTAATCAGATGGATACAATCTTGTAGGGAAAAAACACTTGACGATTCCATGCCAGTTAATCAGATGGATACAATCTTGTAGGGAAAAAACACTAGACGTACCTTTGAATTTGGACCATGCCAGGGAAATACACATCAGTGCTAGAAGACTGCTTCCTAAAACTGGCAGCACAATCCTCACTGCCTTACTCCTTGTACTCTTACCTGTTCAATAGAACATGCATAGCATAAGATGCAAAAACATTCATGGATGTACTAATTCATCAGTGGCTAGCAAGATAGTAGAGGGAGAGATTTGGTAGGTACCATCTACTGCTGCATCCAGGCCAGCAACTCGGATGTAGAGCGTATCGGTGGCAAGCACGAGCTCGGCACCAAACTTGCCCGTGTCAAGCAGCTCCCCGCCCACACCAAGAACCTCGTCGCATCTCCTCCTCCGGACCCGCTGCTGCTCAGATTGGCGTGCGCATACGCAACGCAGGAGCAGTTGCGGCCGCACTCCGCCGCACACTCCTCGAGCGTGCTACTCTTGTTCCCGCCTACCAGGGTGAACCTGTCCGGCGACTTCATCCCCGGCAAGGCCAAGAAGCCGTCTTCTCCGCACCCTCGTAGCGGCTCTTTCCGCCTGCACCCCATGGAGAACCCCCCGCTGCTCCACTGCTCCGTGCTGGTCGGCTCAAAGCCCTCGAGACACTTGCACGTTGGCTGGGATGATGCCGCCGACGACTCATCGCAGTACCCGTTTGGGCCGCAGTAGCCGTAACGGCTGCATTCGGAGGACGGCCACTTCGAGAGGGCTGCCCACGCCGACGACTCGTCGCTCCAGCTCTGGGCCTGGAACTCGCCATAGTAGGTTTACACGTACCTGATGCGCGGGTCGCTGTCGGAGAGGGTGTACGTGAGGTAGATCCCCTCGTCAGTATCCACAACAGCCATGTAGATGATGACCTCTGTGCTGGTGTTGTACCGGCGCTCGCTCTGCACCAGATAACCAGTCCATGGGGCGCTGCGGGTCACCGGGCGTGCGCCATCCCAGAGGAATGTCTGGAGGGATGTGTCGGGGTCACCGCCGTAGGAGAAGCGCCCCGGTGAGGGGTCGTTGGGGCCCTTCCAGGATGTTAGCCGCTCACTGATGCTGGTGCCGCGCTTACTGTTCTTGATCCGGAGCTTCATGCCAGGTAGGAACGTGTCAGTGTGGTTGTCGAAGCTCTGCCACAGTGTGGTGCCGTTTGACAACCGGATGACGAGGTTTCCGGTGTTCAGAAGCACGGCCGTCGAGCTTGGGCCAGCAGCCACATTGCCCGTCGTCCAAAGGACAAGGCCACTGCTGCCATCACCGTCGGAGAGAAAGAGGTTGGAGGTATTGGTAAGGGAGAGCACTGGCGAAGAGGAAGTGTTGTTGATAAGCGGGGTTTCTCGGTTGGCGACCCACACCACGGTGAGCTCGGGGATGCCGTTGTACCATATGCCGAGGTACAGAGTGGAAGGTGTGGAGTTGGAGGGGTTGAAGAAGTCCAAGGCGAAGGTACCACCGTCAAAGACGATGGTGGCGCCGGAGGAGAGTGGCTTGCCGGGGACAAGCCGGTCATCAGACGCGCTCAACGGCGAGAAGATCAAAACAGTTAGCACTACGGTGGCGCAGGCGAGAGCCGACCAATCCATCAATCGATGTGGTTGAACTCGCAGTACTACAAACAGCTAGGCTATTGACTGGCACAGGCTGAGTTGAATTGTGCATCGAGCCTTGGTCTACAAGCCAAAAACAAAAAAAAATGCTTTGACGGACGAAGAAGATGCATGACTGATTCCAGGCACCGGCAGCATCCAGACATGTTCCATCGCGGTAACAGATGATTGAATAATGTAAGTTTCTGGAAACTAGTAGCTTTGCACGTGTAATGCACGCCATAAGTACTATAGCCTATATGTAGATTTGGTGAAACACATACCCGTCGTATCCAATTGCAGAAGGATCTGCGACATGTTATTAAGTCATAGCTAGTAGTCCATCAAATGATCCAAACTTATCTGTATGAGTGGTGTCCATGTCAGCTTTCAGTTGCAAAATTTTCAACTGATGTAATTGCCTTGAGCTACCGAAACTACATAGACGATCCTTACTCAGCGAGACCAACATGTATTTGGGATCTGCGGAGTTGACCTTAATGCGTCTACTAAATCTCAACGAAACTCAATGAATAGTGCACATCCGGCATTTTTCCATGAAGCAATTTCTGAAAAGGCCCAACGTGACACCTCTTTCTTTCTAACTTGAAATTCTCAAGAGTTCCAATCAAAATATCAAATCTAAACTGAACATACCGAGTTATTTTACATTTTTCAGCAAATCATCCGAGTTGTTAACAAAACTCCATCACTTATGAACTGAGAATGGAAATCACAAACATAAGTATGCAGTATAACATTAACACAGGACACATGCCTCGACCGCTCTCAAGCAGCTAGAAGCAAACAAAGCACTCCTGCTTGGTAACCTCGACAACAATCTTCCTTCACTTTACCAGCCACTGACCTTCGTGTCCACGCCATTGACTGCGGCTTCGCGTACGGCACACCTCGCCACTCTCTGTTAAAAAACATAATTTCATGTATACCATCTTTAGCAACTTTACACATTTACATCAGAAAAATCCGAAATATTGAATGTGAATATCAAAACCTATATCCGACCATGCTACATGTACAAAATAAGAAAATTCTTCATTCTATAATACAGAATGCTTATATCTTGCACACATTTACTCTACATACATCATATAGTATTTCCTGTCGATACAAGCATCATACATATGAGCTTTCCGTTGAAAGTGTTGACCAATCAAAGTAATTAGAATGTAAATCCTCGAGGAGAAGTGAAGTTGGAATGGCAAAAGTCATTTCATTTAGCAGTGGGAGGACACAAGAAATCGTCAATGCCCTTACCTTTTAACTCACAGAAGCAGTGCACATGAAGAAAATAGTCATTTTCAACCTGTAGATGGCATTGGTTGACAAACTGATAGTGGTAGATGTTGTTCTCCATGAATCAATAGAACATTTAGTTCATAAGGCACTAACGAACACGACCCAACTAAAATGGGAAAAGCGTGTAAAATGGATATCAAAGATCAGGCAGGGAGTTACCAAACTGAGTAGCATCAATACCTCCACTGTCGTCACCTTACCATGCTAGCTAACATTGTTTGGAACCCTCGAGCATTTTTAGAACAGTCGAAGCAAATTTCAGTAGTGCACTTCTAACTTTCAAGCTTAGCAGCAGCTAATCTTACCATTCCACTTAAACTACATTAAAGACGGGAGATTGTCTTCAAGTAGAAGGAGATCATCCTCATTAGTTTGTTGAGATTAAGCTTGTGATTCTTTGTCCCTACAACACCTTCCCAAAGTACTGCAAGGGCAACCTAAGAAACTACAGCTTCATATATAAACAGAGAAACATCTACAGTACGGCTATCCTATTTACGGCAACTATACAACAGCCAAACCATCTGTTCCCAAATTTATCAATCAAATGCGTAAGAAAAAACAGAGAAGCAAATGGGGGAGGCTACCTTCCGGCGGATCCGCACATGGTGAACAGTTGAACACGTACAAGGGGCAGCGGCCAGTTCCGAGCAGAGTCTGCTACCGCCGTCGATGAGATCAACAAGCAACGATGGGGTCAGTCCAGCGGCGTGCCCCAGCCCCCAGGTCCTCGACGTATTCCTCGATGAGAATTACGCGAGCGAATGGGCGGGCTGACATTCTGCCAAAAGCGAGGCGAGGCAGCAGTGGACGTCGGCGGCGAGTGGAGGCGGATGCCAGCGGCGAGTCGAGGACGCACTGGATGCCAGCGGTGAGGCGAGGAGAGAGGGCCACTGAGCGAGTACGGCGGACGGCCCCGTGACCGAGGTGGCGTTAGATCACGCCTCGGCAGCGGCGGCGTATCGTCGCGGGATTGCGGCGGCCTTGTCGTGGGCGTGGGGGGATTGCGGGTGCGGCGAGCGGGTCGTGGGCGAGATCGAAACTTTTCCTCTGGTGGCAGAGTTTTCGTCTGCCCTTTAAAATGCTAAGCGTACTTCCGGTGAGTGCTAGCTAATATCTGAACGGTTAGATCTAACTTTGTGTGCTCATCGTATGGTCGTAATTGGTCTATCTCGTTCTGTGTACGTCTGCTGGGTGCGCTTAGAGAAGAAAATGTTCTCTCTTTTATTAGTAGTAGAGATAGAGATAGAGATAATGTAGAATGGTTTGGGATTAGCTTTTTTTTACTTGGTGGTTTGGGATTAGCTGAGCGACCGTGTTGGAGCTTTTGACATTTCAGCTGACCGCGTCGGAGTTGCGATGCGACCATCAATGAGTTTGAATAATCAACTGATTAGTATTAGTATGTTTCCATATCAGTAAGAATATAATGCCCAGTGGCGGAGCTACAACAAAATAGCTGGGCGGGCCACACTAAGAGAGAGCGGAAATTTTTTATTGACTAACTAAGAATTTTAGAAAAAATTAGTGAAAAATCATGCTATTATCCTGATTTACTGAGAATTTAGGGGAAGAGAATTTTACATGTGCTAGACTAGCTAAGTTACACGATCTGTTTTTTTGTAGCTTAGATACACGCTCTTCTGAACTAGTATCTAGCTAGAGACAGCTTTGTTTTAGAAAAAAAGAAAAATCTACGAAGCAATCAAAACAGCGCTGTGTCTTCCTGGGCTATTTTTTCATTGGGCTTTCTCGCCATCCAGCAGATTGGGCCAACAATATAAGTAGTATAGATGTTTTTTACCAAAATCCTGGGCGGGCCACGGCCCAGGTCGGCCCCTATGTAGCTCCGCCAGTGAGTGTTGCCATGCAAGTTTCCAAGTTGCAATCAGGTTAGGAGCAATTAGTTTCTTAATGCCGGCCAGTGGCATTGTGGCAATAGCAATACATTTCAATCCGGTTACGCTAGGGACTCCCTTGCAAAACTACCACTCCACCCCCTTCTCCCTCCTCTCTCCCGCGCGCCGCCGTGGCAGACCTCCCCGCACGCATCGGAGGCCACGGACGGCTCCGTCGACCTCGCCTCCACCGCCTCGCCCAAGCTCGCGAGCCGGGACGCCGCGGAGGCGCCGGAATCGTCGCGCCCGTGCGCGCTGCCCTCCGCCGCGTCCGCGGCCCGCCGGCGCTGCTCCGGCGACCCAGGGCGCGTAGGCACCTGTGCCAGATCGCGCCGGCGCGCCGCCGCGGCCAGGCCTGGCCCTGTGACGTCATCACGACGTCACAGTGGGGCCCGCCTGCCAGTTTTTTTTGAATAAAACCAGCTTATTCAAATAATTCAAAAAATTCCAAAAAAAAATCTAAATCAACATTCCACTCAAATAATTCTGGAAAAAAATTCTAAATCGACATTCCACAATAAAAAAAACCTTCTACATATTAGCCCTAAGGCCTGTATAATTTCTAGGGAAAAAAAACGAGAATAGCCACCGACAAATTGAGTTACTACGATTTCATAATTTGAGCAATCTTCAAAATCCAACTATTTTTAAAACGATATCAGTTTTCAATTTCAACGATTCCGAACTTACACAATTTCAGAACGCCGTCATTATTAAATTCAAATTCAAAAACACGCGCGGAAAATATTTCGAAACAATAACTTAAATCTATCTAACTATATACTCACATTTTGAGAAGAAAAAAAATACTAGACGAGATGGATATTTCTACAAAATACAAAATCATTCCCTCTAACTACAGATTAAAATGAAATTAAATTTCAGCTAAACAAAATATACAAATTAGAACTACCACCGTTGCTTAAAATATATATACACCACACCTAAAAAAACACAAAATATTAAAAAATATACTCAGCAAGGGCCCGTCGTGCCGTCGCGCCAAATATAACTAGTACATGCGAATAGTCTGACTAGTGACTGAACATTAAGCTATACGGACTATTAACTGAAACATTAAGTCAGCCCCAGAACGGACACAAATGCACGAGCAAAAGAACAATGTTCGTCCTTTTTTAATGTCATTATCTCCACATCATCTTTGTCACAGATTTTTCAGTTTTTTTCGATAAAGTAGGAACATGACTTGTAAAAAAACAAAGAATTAGCAACATGGCTAATGTGAAAGATGATGATGCCCAAACCATCATCTTTTCGGTATGTGATGGCAATGGCGGTATGTAATACCCAAACTCTTGTTCATGTACTTTTTTTTCCTTCTATACGGCTCCCCAGAAAAGGAACAAGGTTCCACTATCATAACGCAAC
Organism: Poa pratensis; assembly: GCA_947311845.1. Lineage (NCBI taxonomy): Eukaryota > Viridiplantae > Streptophyta > Magnoliopsida > Poales > Poaceae > Poa > Poa pratensis. The sequence continues at coordinate 37,162,860 of CAMZMU010000041.1, read as the reverse complement.
AAGCATCCAGCAAAACCATCAAGGTACATATATATCTATGACTAGTTGAATGCTCGTGCACGGGATTTGAGTTTGTTTTTTCATCAAAAGCATAACTCATGTGCAAACATAAAATACATATAAATATTCATGTATACACTAAAGATATGCGCGTAATATTAAAAAATTCAAATATGTTCGCAACCTTTATTTTTTAGGATGCCACTAATGCTAATGTGGTTCGTCTCTTGGGATTTTGCTCTGAAGGAACAAGGCGTGCTCTGATTCACGAATTCATGCCTAATGGGTCACTAGACAAATATATATCCGCACACAAATCAGATATTTGTCGAGAACTATTAGCACCTAACAAAATGCTGGAAATAGCATCCGGCATTGCACGAGGAATCCAATACCTGCATCAAGGATGCAATCAGTGCATCGTCTACTTTGACACCAAGCCTCACAATATCTTGCTAGATTACAGCTTCAATCCAAAGATTTCAGACTTTGGGCTTGCAAAGCTGTGTGCAAGGGATCAAAGCATCGTCACATTGACTGCGGCAAGAGGAACCATGGGTTACATCGCGCCGGAATTATATTCTCTGAACTTTGGGGAAATATCCATCAAGTCTGATGTTTATAGCTTTGGCATGCTGGTGTTGGAAATGGTGAGTGGGAGGAGGAACTCGGATCCATGGATTGAGAACACAAACGAAGTTTATATCCCAGAGTGGATATATGAGAAAATAAATACGGAGCAAGAACATGAATCCACGAGGGAAATGGCGCGAGATGAGAGGGAGGCAGTAAGAAAGCTGGTCATTGTGGCACTATGGTGCATGCAGTGGAACCCCAAAAATCGCCCATCCATGCTGAAAGTTCTGAACATGCTAACAGAAAGCTTATCGGGTCTGACGATGCCCCCTAAGCCATTTGTTTCGTCTCTGGGCCAGCTTATGCCGCGAATCTAGAGGATTCTTATACAGCGACTCTCAATGTGTTTCGGGCATCGAAACTCCGTACGCTGCAGCAATGCCTACTGCATATGCAGTACCGGTGCTAGACCTATGACCATTTGATGCCAGTCCCTCTAAATTCCTCGCAACTATATAAACTTTTGGATGATTATGAGATTTTTTTTATATCACCGTGCTATACAAAAACAGTGATGTCAGTTGACATTAATAATCCTGTTTTTTTTTTGTATTGCTGAACAACCATGTGATGCTATTACCACTTTACCAGATTGCAACTCGGAGGCTCATAACTAAATGCATAGGAAGTTTCTGCTTACTACTGAATCAGTCCTCAGTAAGCTGCTCGTCTCCTCCTCGCCGGGTGCCCGAATCGGAGCGATCGATTGGCGGGAGGATCATCAATTCTGTATTTAGGCAGATAGCTGTTAAATTTGGGAAACGCGCGGTGCACGTGCAAGAAAATGAATTGTGGAGGCTCGCCTTAATTTCCCAGCGCGGTGGCGGCGACGGCGGTGGCGGAGGAGGAGGTCGAGGGCGGCAGTGAGCTACCTGAGACGGCAGTGGTAGCGGGTGTGACTATAAATTCGCGCCGGCGACCAGAATCCATTGGTACCCAGGAATCGGTACAGATTGCCGGCCGGCGCCGACGCTGGAGCTCCGGCGTGATGTGTGGTGGGGCGGCTGGCGGAGGAAGGGGACAGGGTTAGGGGCACTTTTCCTAAATGACGCCTGCAGCGTTAGTTACGGCGCCTACGCCCACATGAAGCCTCCTATCGGCCGACCCAGTTAACTTTTTTTGCTGTTTTTTTCTGTTTATTCTTTCTATCCATATCTACGAAATACTTCGTATCTAAAAACAATGTCCACCTTTGTAGAAGTCCGCTGTGTTTCTCTCATGTTGTGTGACAGGTGGCACGTGAAATACTTGATACGATTTTCTCTTCTGAGATGCGAAATGTATGTTTTTCGCGTTCAAAATTTAAACGAATATCAGTGGAACTGTTCGTCCAAATTACAAACCGTTTTCACCATTGCGTTTTTTCGTGTGGAGATTCTTCGAAAATAGCTCCCATGTTCATAAGTTTTAATGCACTTTCTTAGTACTTTAGAGACTAGTACACTTGTATTTCATCGAGTAGTTCGGTTTTCAGTGTACGTACATGTACTTCGCATGTTGTATCGCGAAGAATGCCCGCGCTGCATCGTGGAGTATACTTGCCTTAAATTTCGAAGTACTATGTGTACTTCACGTGGTGTACTCCATGTTTTTTGTGTTGTGTATGTTGTGTACTCTATGTAGTGTACTTTATGGAGTGTTATCCATGTACTCATACGATGTACTCGGTGAAGTGTATTTTGTGTACTCTATGTAGTACTTCACAACGTGCATTTTATGTACTAAATTTACTTTGTGTACTTCATGTGAGAAGTATTATTGTACTTCATAGTGTACTTCGTATAAACTGAGAAAAGGAGGAAAGCGGAAAAAAATGTAGATAACTGATAAAATTTCATTGATATTCGAAGCCTAATAGGAAAAAGGACAATTTTCTCCCTAAATTTTTCGGTGTTGATATCAACATGATTAGTATACTAACCATAACCATGTGCTTGAGATATATGGTAGTGTCTATACACATCCCGAGGAAAGGATACATGCTTGAGGACCCCTCGAATAAAAAGATGAAATAAAATTTCCAACGTTTATTTATTTATTTAGGAAAGGATATGTATGGTTGAGCTTTTATCTCCTGATTTTTAGTTGTTAATTACCTATGTTCCAGGCTAGAATGTTTGGGGTTCCACCTAAAATTCTAGGTCACCCAGAATGTTGCGCATTTGGTGAGCTTCAAATGCGAGGTCAGTGGTGGAGGGTTTGTTTCTGCCGTGGAGCAGGTTACCGAGGCCACCAAGGGGAGTGTCCGCGACAGGAGGCAGGGAGGGGCAGTGCTGATGGTGGAATAGAAGACGGAAACTGAGGCACATGCAGGGGAGAAAAACTACCCCATTTCTCCACTCATGGTTCAGATCGAAAACTCACATGTCCGTGGTAGATCCGACGACGCGCAACACATATAAGACAAGTTTCATAACATTCTGGAAAAAAAATTATGTTGGTCTTGCTAAAATCTTAGTCAATTGAGATTTTCTTAAGCCCCGATCATGTGAGAATGGTACAACAATTCAAAGAAATGGCACTTTGGTAGTTGCAACTCAATCGAGTGAAGATTCCGTGATTCCGAGCTCCATTGATCTGGCCTTTAAAAAAGTATATTTAAAAGTTTAAAAATATTATGAAAAAAATCATGCATGTTCTCGGTGAAATATTCAGCAAGCAAGCAAAAATTTTATGCAAAATATTGCACGGTTTAAGCTCCAAAAATGAGAAATATACTATCTGAGTATAGTGAACAATATGTAGTTTCAAATTTCCAACTTTTGTGTTTTTTTGTCTAGCTCAAAACTTGTTGTATTCTGCATTGAGATTTACACGTTTGTAGGATAGAGCATTGAGAACATGCATTATTTTTTAGATTTTGAAACTTTATTTATTTTTTAAAATAACGAGATCACTGGAAATGACATTATGCAGCTGAAATGGGTTACCACTTCGACTGAAACCTAGGAGTATATGTCTTTGGGCGGTAGAAAAGTGATCTCGACACTTACAAGTTCCAACACACCATATATTTTTGGACGGAAAGATAAGGTTTTGGGCCAGCCCAACCACATCTTCCCCCAAGCTCACCTCGCCTCCGCCTCTCCTCGCCGGCGCCGCCTGCTCCTCCCACCCCGCCGCCCACATGCTCCTCCCGCTGCGCCGCCTCCCTTCTTCTCTCTCCCTCCCAGCCGTCCACCCACGCATTTCCCCAGCGCGGCGCTCCCTCGGGCTCCGGCGGCAGCATGGCCGAGGGGCGCCGGCGAGGAGGACGTCGGCGATACCCCTGGTGCGATGCTCAGGTTCTCTGCCTACAGAGAGCCCGGAGAAGCTGACGGGTGCCGAGAGTCCACTGGAGTGGAGCGGGGACGCGATACGCCGGCGCTTCCTTGACTTCTACGCCGCCCGTGGCCACAAGGTCCTCCCGAGCTCGTCCCTCGTGCCCGATGACCCCACCGTGTTCCTCACCATCGCTGGGATGCTTCAGTTCAAGCCCGTATTTCTTGGCAAGGTGCGTCGGCATTACGACATGAAGTTCTGAAGTTCTGAGTTGCCTCGTTGTGGTGTTTCGTGTCTGAGAAATTGGGGAACACATGGAGTATTCACTTTGATGTGTATGGTTTCACTTTAGGGCCTCTCTGATTCGTAGTATTCCAAAAAAAAAAACAGGAATAGGAAAATGTGGGAACTGCTTGTCCTGACATGTCGAACCCCACACAAATTGAGATCTCAAGAATATGTAATAGAAGTTGTTCGGTTGCACCACAAGAAGAACCTAGGGATTTTCTTATGGATTAGGTGTTTGACATAGTTGTCATAGACACAACGCAAAAATTTCCACGAGGTTGGAATATACTGAAATTTTAATTTAGATTTGCATATAAGTTAGTCAAGATGGAAATTTCTTATGGTTTCCAATCCTACAAATAAAACAAGCTTACATGAAAATTTTCTAAGGAATTAATCCTCCAAAATTCGTATGAATCGAAGAGGCCGTGATGTTTCAGACTGTCCATGAGCACAGTTCTTACTGTTATTTGTTGTCCTGTTGTCCATAATAATATTGATTTCTATGTTAGAATTCGGTTTTGAGACGTTGTATTTTTAGTAACAGGGAAGGAACTTCATTGTTGTTTCTAGATCATTTTTTTTCTTTCGTGAGAATACAATTCTAGATCATGTGAGCGCACACTATATTTCAATTTGTGCCTGTTTTGTTGTGCTACATGATGAAGCCCATGTACTGCTACTCTAGGAACCTAGGCGTGTACCATGTGCCACTACCTCCCAGAAATGCATACGAACAAATGACATTGAGAATGTGGGGCGAACATCCCGACATCAAACCTTCTTTGAGATGCTTGGGAACTTCAGTTTTGGCGATTACTTCAAGAAGGATGCAATCAAATGGGCATGGGAACTGACTACCAAAGAGTATGAACAATTCCTTCTTATTCTGCATGCATCATGATCTCCATGATCGTAAACTTTAAGCTGTCCAGCTGAAAAAGATTGCCATGTCTCTGCTTGCTACATATTGATGTTGTTCGCACATGTCAAATGTCTTATTGTATCAGATTTGATCTTTGTGTTGTCCAAATACATTATATGCCAAACAGTCCGAACTTAAGCTATTCTTAAAGTTCTCTTATTTTACCTCAATGATATTATTTGCATTTTGAGCATTACTTTAGGAAAGGGAATCCACGTTACTCCACTGGAATGTCATGGATATTGTTTGGTCTACTTAGCCCCTGGAACTTGTAATACTGGATCACTTCCCCCCAACTCTGGTTTTTGCCACAATGACATCATATGTGGATGGTAATATCATCTCCTACCTGCTTTGCACTAGTATGGGTTGATTAGTGGGCGACGCCTATCATGCTGTAGAAGATGATGTCAACATCCAGTTTGATGTCTGACGTGGCAGGGCAAAACCACTCCTAAACCAGTCTGCTGGGGGTGAAATATCCGGTATTAGAGTTTCAAGAGTTTAAGTTGACAAAATAGTCCAGGGGGATTGGTTGGACATCTTTGCTACTCCAGAGGAGAAAAGTGGACTGGTTCCTTAATTCTATGGCATCTTTTGGACATGCTTTGAGATGCCAACACTATTCCTGCTATTCTGTTTCATGTTGTGTCAGTCTAGCATTCATTATTTTGTGAACTTTGTTCAGGTATGGATTACCCCCAGAAAGACTGTGGATTAGTGTATTTGAAGATGATGATGATGCATTCGCCATTTGGCTCAATGAGGTCAGTTATCTTAAACTGCATATTTCAGCGGTTTGAATAGCTTCTCTGCTTGTCTGTTCCCACAACAATGGACTTTATAATACATTTAATGACATCTCACTTTTAATGCTCATATTAACTAACCCTCTGCAGGTAAGACTTTACAAGATATACTCATAGACAAAAAAGCTTTAAGATTAGTAACAAAAGTATGCAAGTTTTCCGTCACAACTCAATTTTATTAAAACGAGAACAGCAATTCCATGGAGTGAATTTATTATTTGTCACTAGTTGTTGTGGATTTTCAAACTTGAACATTTTCCTTAAGAGCTGCAAGGATCCTGTCTGTATTCTGTTAAGCTTCTATTAACAGAAAAGTTTCCTGCTTATCTTATCAAGGTTGGTGTACCTAAGGAACGGATAAAAAGGATGGGCGAGGATGATAACTTTTGGACTAGTGGTGCAACTGGACCTTGTGGACCGTGCTCTGAAATGTATTATGATTTTCATCCCGAGAGAGGAACATTGAATGCGGTATGGCAGGATTATGTGATATCTCCTGTTAGATGTTGAGCATTGATATTTTGTATGGGACTCTCCAGTTACTGAAATTAGTGATATTCATATAGTTGTGTGCAGGATTTGAATGATGATAGCCGATTCATTGAATTCTATAACCTTGTCTTCATGCAATACAACAAAAACGATGATGGATCTTTAGAACCACTGAAACAAAAGAACATCGATACAGGAATGGGGCTTGAGCGTATGGCACGCATTCTACAAAATGTAATGCTTGTCAATTCTTCAAATGATCTATAAAATTGTTATTTGTCTTCATCTATAATCTAACTTGAAATAACTGTCATCATAGGTTCCAAACAATTACGAGACAGACTTGATTTTCCCAATTATGGAAAAGGCAGCAAGCATGGCACTGGTGTCCTACAGCAAAGCTGATGATGCTATGAAAACAAGTCTTAAGGTGAATAAATCTGAACCCTGTGTTTCATGATAATTTATTTTGGATGGACATAACCTTTGAAATTTTCTATTTTGCTAGATAATTGGTGATCACATGAGGGCGGTTGTTTATCTGATATCAGATGGGGTTATCCCCTCGAATATTGGGAGAGGATATGTTGTTCGAAGGCTTATAAGAAGGGTAGTCCGGACTGGTAGATTGATAGGTATGAGAGCTGACGGGCATGGAAACTCTGATGGTGCATGTTTACCCTCACTAGCAGAGACAGTAATCAGCCTTAGCAGTGAGATAGATCCAGATGTTGAATCAAGGCGGAAAGCAATTCTTGGAGAACTCCAAAGGGAAGAGCTGCGATTTGTACAGACTCTGGGAAGAGGTGAAAAGTTATTAGATGAACTTTTAGATGAGGCGTTAGAAAGTATTGGTGATAATGGAGATAACCCTTGCCTATCTGGCAAAAATGTTTTCCTTCTATATGATACATATGGTTTCCCTGTAGAAATTACTGCTGAAATAGCGAGTGAACGGGGTGTCACCGTTGATATGAAGGGGTTTGATATTGAAATGGAAAGCCAAAGAAAACAATCTCAGGCAGCTCACAATGTTATCAAACTTTCTGTAGGAAATGAAAACGAGATTGTCAAAAGTATCCCTGATACTGAGTTTTTGGGATATGAGTCTCTTTTCGCAACTGCTGTTGTTAAAGGTCTTTTAATTAATGGAAACCCAGTGGAAAATGTTTCAGAAGGTTCTGACGTAGAAATACTATTAGACCGAACACCGTTCTATGCTGAATCAGGTGGTCAAATTGGAGATAATGGTTTCTTGTATGTTTACGAAGAGGAAGGTGGAAAACAAAATGCTGTCGTAGAAATCAAAGACGTCCAAAAATCTCTTGGAAATATCTTTGTTCACAAAGGCACAATTAAACAGGGTTCAGTCGAGGTTGGAAAGAAAATCGACGCTGCAGTTGATGGAAAGCTGAGGCAGGGAGCCATGGTATGAAAACTGCAAAACAAAATGTCTTCATGCAATGTTATGAATATTTAATTGTTGGGGCATCTGTGTATATTTTATTTTTCCATTGTATATTTTATTTATTTGAACTTTATGTTAATCAGATGTTTGTAATAATTTATTGAAGTTTGAAAATTTTCATCTAGGCACCTATGCAGGCTTTATACAAAAAGATAGGAATATTTCCTCTGGATAATTACTTGTTTAAGATGTCTGATAACTGGCATTAAAATTAGTTAGAGAAAATGAACTCTCTGTAACCTCAATTATCTGGTGTTTTCTTAGCATTCTCGAACATGATTCTGGTGCCTTGAAACAAAATTCTCGTTATCAGTTGCATCCTGCATGTTTGTTATGATACCTATCTATTTATGTTTTTTCTTAACTCTTTCTGTTTCCATGTCTAGGTTCATCATACTGCTACGCATCTTCTACAGTCAGCTCTTAAAAGTGTCATTGGTTCAGAGACATCACAGGCGGGATCCCTTGTGGCTTTTGACCGCCTACGATTTGACTTCAGTTTCCATCGTCCCCTTTCGGAAGGGGAACTACTGAAAATTGAATCACTCGTAAACCAATGGATTAGCAATGCAACACATTTGGAGACAAACGTGATGGCTTTGCAAGATGCAAAAAATGCCGGTGCCACTGCTATGTTTGGAGAAAAATATGGTGAACAGGTTGGTATTTAAACTAATACAGCACTAGGAATTATGATACTACAGCAACATGGCTGCAAAATCATATGACATAGTAGACGATGTTTAAATTTGTCCTTGATTCTGTTAGGTCAGAGTCGTAGAGGTCCCTGGGGTGTCGATGGAACTGTGTGGTGGAACTCATGTCAGTAATACTGCTGAGATCCGTGGATTCAAGATTATCTCAGAACAGGGAATAGCTTCTGGAATCAGAAGAATTGAGGCAGTTGCAGGCGATGCATTTGTGGAGTATGTTTGTTCTCGTGACAACTATATGCGGCACTTATGCTCGTCACTTAAGGTATGGTGCTACTCATTGTAGCAAATTTGCTCTTTTCACCTGACGTGACATGTTTTTCTCGATGGTTGGTGAAGGTTAGCTGTAATCTCTGCATCTGATGATTTATATCTCTTGTTCAAATGGATTTAGCATTTTGGTATGTTAGAAATGCACACTCCATCAAGTAAATGTGCAGATTTTCTGATTCAAACATCAATCCTCTTGCAGTTGGGAATTAGTAGTAAAGTATAAAATTTCACAGTGCACCTTTCTCCCGTCATGGTCATACAAGGTTCATAGCATTACTATTTGAAAGCTAACACAATACTTTAATATAAAATAGGAAGGAACATGCTTGTCCTGAACATAAACAATTACCTATAAATCACTTGACTAGACAATCCATGCTTGTTACAACCTGCAAGCAATATCTTGTATCATGTATGTGATCAAAAGTGCAATTGCAAGGTCTGCTGACTTTCCATTCAATTTTTTTCTTGGATCTGGGATGGACATTTCAAATTATTTTCGGATGAATCATAGGTGTTCTAAGTTCTAACTATGTAAACCTATTTTTCAGGTTAAAGCAGAAGATGTCAACAGTAGAGTAGAGACGGTTCTTGAAGAACTAAGGACAACCAGAAATGAAGTATCATCTCTACGCAGCAAAATTGCAGTGCTGAAAGCAGCATCCCTTGCAAGTAAAGCTGCAGTTATTGAACCTCAGAATGTCAGGTACTTGCTTCAGTTGCTGCCATTCTTATGCATGGCATTACTTTCGGTCTGGTCTTCAATGCAAATATACAAGTGCTAGTATTCACATTCTTTCCCAAAAACTGTATTCTGCAGGATCCTAGTTGAGAACATGGGTGATGTGGATGCCGATGGGCTGAAAAGCGCCGCGGAGCACCTGGTGGGAGCCCTTCAAGACCCTGCCGCGGTTATTCTAGGTTCAACTCCAGGAGAAGGTAAGGTGAGCCTGGTCGCCGCCTTCAGTCCTGGAGTCATAAAAATGGGAATGCAAGCAGGCAAGTTCGTGGGTGGAATAGCTAAACTTTGTGGCGGAGGCGGTGGCGGCAAACCGAACTTTGCCCAGGCAGGCGGGCGGAAGCCAGAGAACTTACCAGATGCCCTTGAGAAGGCTAGAGCTGAAATTGTTTCTTCAATATCGTCGAAATCCAGCTGACCTTCCACCCCATACTTGGTAGAACCATTTACGTACATAGGAAATATAGCATATATTGACAAACATATGTAAAACCGCTCCCTTTTCCAGGTCTGTATTTTTTTTTCTGGCCACCAAGAGTCCAAGGCATACATTTTTTCCCGATATTTTCCTGATTTCTTCCAAGTGGTATACGTACTGTGCAAAGTGAAGGTACATTTTGTCCACTTGTAGCTGATAGAACAGCAATTTTACAGATAAGTATATAGAGTTGGACCCATTTGGAGTACACAAGTTTGAAAATGCAGAAATATGGAAACCACAAACATGAACTCGCGATATTTATTGTTAGGCTATATGAAATGGAAGTAAATTGATTGTTTCAATTTGGCGCTCCGCTATCTCCACAAGAAAAATACATGAGTGTCAAGGCTTGCCAATGGACAAGAAATGGGGCAGACCCACTGTTAATTTCCCCCCTCCATTATAAGTGTCTAGATATTGTTTTTTTTTTCATATTTTGTCATGGGTTGAATCTCCTGTGTTTTATACTATTATCGTATTCTCTCTTAACAAAAGATAAGTTAGAGATATCCAGATAATTGGTTATTGTAGTGTATTTATTTTATGTGGATTGGGCAGTTAGTTGGATCACAGAGTAAATTGCAGTTCCAAATTTCAATCACTGCACTATTATTGCCACCAGTTTGCACCATACGTGTGTCCAAACCATGTACTACATGATACCAGGCACCTTGGACCAGGTTAACAAGGTCCAGTAAAAACTTTCAGTATCACGTTGAAAAATAATAATGTAAACCGATCTTAATTACCTGCAGAAGCACCAATCCATTATCCATTCTTGTGACACAACAAGAAAAATAATAATGTAGACCGATCTTTTTAATTACATCAACACAATCTATGGAGGTTGCCAGCTAGTCATAGCCACAAGTGTATCTGATCCCCTTGAGGTTCCCTATGCACCAATAGCATCACGGCTACATATTTCTTTCTCTGTTTCTAGTCGATGGCCTCTGCTCCCTACACCGCCTTAAAATAATCCCCTCCTCCCCTTGTGTCTCTCAGGCCATCTCACATTCAACCCTCACTGCCTTGCTCTCCCAGAAGGCCAGAACCCACAGGGCAGCTCCAGTCTTAACATCGCAATGGCGGCGACCACTATGTCCCTCTCCTCTTCGGCATTCGCTGGTAAGGTGGTGAAGAAAGCGTCGGCTACGGCTCTCTTTGGCGAGGCCCGTGTCACCATGCGCAAGGCAGTGGCAAAGGCGAAGCCAGCTGCATCGAGCAGCCCGTGGTATGGCGCCGATCGCGTGCTCTACCTCGGTCCGCTATCCGGCGAGCCCCCGAGCTACTTGACCGGCGAGTTCCCGGTGACTACGGGTGGGACACCGCTGGCCTCTCGGCCGACCCCGAGACCTTCGCCAAGAACCGTGAGCTAGAGGTGATCCACTCCCGATGGGCCATGCTCGGCGCGCTCGGTTGTGTCTTCCCCGAGCTGCTCGCCCGCAATGGCGTCACGTTTGGGGAGGCTGTTTGGTTCAAGGCCGGCTCCCAAATCTTCAGCGAGGGTGGCCTCGACTATCTTGGCAACCCCAGCCTCGTCCACGCGCAGAGTATCCTGGCTATTTGGGCTGTCCAAGTGGTTCTCATGGGCGCCGTTGAGGGGTTCCGCATTGCTGGTGGCCCACTCGGCGAGATTGTCGACCCACTTTATCCTGGAGGCAGCTTTGACCCACTCGGTCTAGCTGAAGACCCCGAGGCATTTGCGGAGCTCAAGGTGAAGGAGCTCAAGAACGGTCGCCTCGCCATGTTCTCCATGTTCGGCTTTTTTGTGCAGGCCATCGTTACCGGCAAGGGTCCGCTTGAGAACCTCGCCGACCATATCGCTGATCCCGTCAACAACAATGCTTGGGCATTCGCCACCAACTTCGTGCCCGGCAAGTAAGGCACCAACTGTGGTTGCAGCCACAGATTCTGAGGTGTTCAGATTTGTACTACCATGATGTAAATTACAAGTATCAGTGCAAAGGCATTGCTTGGTTTGTCGACATTCTTTCTCATCTCCTGCGTCTTTGACTCTTTGTCATTGTTATGATCATCAGAACAATATTCTTACATTCACTCAACCAATTCGTGGCAACCCAAGGAAAGAGACGGTAATATGGTTGAGGTGTAGTTGAAGACTAACAATAACTCTAGTCAAAACTCTAACTGACGCCAGGTTAACAAGGGTCCACTGGAGAACCTCGCGGACCATATCGCCGATCTCGTCAGCTTCGTCACCAACTTTGTGCCTGGCAAGCAATGCACCTACTGTGGTCTGTGATTGCAACGACGAGTCGTGGAAAATCGTACTATCATGACGTAAATTACAAGGATCCGTGCAATAGCATTGTTTGATCGGTCGACTCCCGCACCTAGCCATTGCTGTGATGATGAGAACAATATTTTCGCATGTTCATTAAACCAATCGCTCCTCTCTTTTCCGAGATGGCTACGGCTACCTACACACTCGTATACGCCAGTAAATTGGTCGCACACCAGAGTATATGTTTGATGTGTTGTTCGAGACTCCACTCAAGAACTAGGTGATCAGCTGCAACGATCTCGATCTGGAAACTCAAATTCATTCAACCAAAGCAAAGACCATGATCTTTTTTACTCCCTCTGATCCCAAATAAGTGTCGTAAGTTACACTATGATTTGTGCCTAGCTAGTTCATTGGTCACGATATTTAAGATGGACCGGATCTCTACCGCATGGGCTTACACTGCACCAGCCCACGGCCCATATCATCTCTTGCCGTGGCATGACACTGCATCTCTACCCCCTAAAAAAACAAATGACACTGCATCTCTGAACTTCAGTGTCAGTCTGAATCGCCTGAAGATGCAGGTGTGACAATCCACGCCCATGGCGGCGGCGTCCTCCTCCTCCGCCTGCGTAGCTTTCACTCCGGTCGAGGGCCTAGGCCTCACCACCACCAATCCCCGCTCCACCGCTTCCGCCAGCGTCAGCAGCGGATCTGGCTCCGCCGCCACGCACCCCCGCTCCGCCGTCTTCCACTCCCCCGCTGGCGCCGGCGAGCTTGAATAGTACAGTAATTTAGAACTCATTCGACTTCTTCTGGGTGGTAGTTGATCAATTAAATCCATCCTGTTTTGTTCGAAATGTCGTATCTATCGCTAGACTACCGATGGTTTCTCCCATCTGAATGCTTGTGTTACTGGTTTCTTGATTTGTGGCCTCTTTTCAGGGGGAAAAGAGGAACGGGTTTCGAGTTATAGAATTTATTTGATCACTCACAGTCACAGTGGATCCATTTACTCATGAAGGTAACGTTGAACTCACTTTTAACTTGAACACTGGTGTATGTTTATAGCAGCAATGGCCAATCTGCTCTCAAGTTCAAGATTTCTGTTTGTCTCTCACCATCATTCACCCTTTGGCACGAGGCTGAGGGGACCTAGGAAGAATAAACTTAGAACCTTCTTACTCCTGATAGAATTGTGTGTATTTCTTCACAACTCAACATGTTTTCCCTACCATTCCCTTTTACTGTTTTACCTATGGATTCATAATATAGTTTGAAGCGTTGGATATTGTGGAGTAGAACTGAACATTTTTTAAATGGACACAGCCACCTGAAAGTTCAGAGAAATATTGTTAGGTACTTAGGTTTGGCATCAAGAATTCTAGATAGAAAATTCAGTCGTAAAACTTATTTTTTTTCTACATTTCTCCGATGATTTGTCACAAAACTTCAAGTGGAGTAAAAATAGTAGCACGCCTTCTGTATTCTATTTTCCAGCAAAATATCGTAGTACGATTAGTACCATTTGCGGCAAACCTGACAGCAGGTGTCAGTACTAATTTTGGAACAACTGAACCACCCTTTCACTCCCGGATGTCCAAATATGCAAGGCAGCGTTGATAGCTTCTATATGCACCCCACCCCATGTCCCCTACTTGTATATATTCCCACCACTCCCATGACCCTGGAAGGAGAAAGCCGAGAATATGTCAATGCATTCCTTTCACGTATATGCTATTCTCTTGTTTCTTGCTTCGCCATTCAGTGCAGTGCTTCTCTGTAAATCCGACCACCTCCTCGTCCCTGGCAAGCCGCTCTACCCCGGTAGTGTTCTTGTCTCTGAAGATGGCGTATTCGCCATGGGCTTCTTCTCCCCATCAAACTCCACCAAAAAACATTACTATGTAGGCATATGGTACAATGGCATCCCGGAGCACACCGTGGTATGGGTCTCCAACCGTGCTGCACCCATCACCGATATTTCCTCTGCAAATCTTGCTGTCACCAGCACCTCAAACCTTGTCCTGTCCGACAGTAATGGTCGTGTATTTTGGAGCACGAACAACAGCAACAGCACCAATTCCTCCTTGGCAGAAGCCATGCTGGACAACTCCGGAAACTTCATCCTCCGGTCATTGGCTGATGACTCTGTACTATGGCAGAGCTTCGACCACCCCACCAACACTCTCCTACCCGGCATGAATCTCAGGCTGAGCCACAAGATGCACCCACTGCAGCAGCTGGTTTCTTGGAAAAGCCAACAGGACCCATCTCCTGGTGACTTTTCCTACAGCGCAGACCCCGACAACCTCCTGCAGAGCTTCATCTGGAATGGCTCGATGCCACACCGGCGGATCCCAGTGTGGACAAACCACCTCTTTCGTATGGAGTACATGGCCAGATTCAATTCTACCATCTATATGGCATTACATCATGCCGATGACGACGAGGTGTACATGTCTTTCGGCATGCCCACTGGCTCCTTCGTTGTGCTGGTCAGGATGGAGATTAACTACTCAGGCAAGGTAAATATACTAAGCTGGGAGAGCAACATGTCAGTATGGAAAGTCCTGTACACACAGCCTGAGAATGAGTGCAATATGTACAGCTACTGTGGTCCTTACGGTTACTGTGAAAACACACAAATCGTCCCAGGTTGCAAGTGCCTTGATGGTTTCGAGCCGAGGGATGATAAAGACTGGACCGCTGGAAGGTTCTCGCAGGGATGCCGCCGTAAGGAGGTGCTACATGGGGATTCTTTCAGGACCTTTCCGGGCATGCAGGTCCCTAGCAAGTTCCTCCATGTCCCGGGCAGAAGCTTTGACGAGTGCACGGAGGAATGCAGGAGCAACTGTACCTGTGTGGCATATGCTTACTCTAGCATGAGCAACATGGATATTGATGGCGATGAGACAAGGTGCCTCGTATGGACAGGAGATTTGATCGACATGGAGAGCTGCACCCAAGGAAGGGAGAACCTCTATGTTCGGACTAACAGATTGAGAGGTATAATTCTCATTGCTTTGGTTGCTTTTTATGTTAGTACATAGGTTCTTTAAAGAGGAACCTATTTAAATTCCTATTTTTTGTAAAGCATTAGAGAAAAGAGAGGCGCCGAAACCATAATTGTTCTTTCATGGATGTGGTATTGTCATCGAAATTCTTGTTGATTCCCGTGAATTATTGCAGGTAACGAGAGAAAGGTCAACGACACCCTAGAAATTGTATTACCAGCTATATCAACTTTGCTGATTCTCACATGCATTGGCCTTATTTGGATCTGCGTCTTTAGAGGTAGGTGATTTTTTTCCTAGTATTTTTTCATGTCCTCTCTAGTCGCGAGAAACTGAAGAGACGATGCTCACGTTCCTGTGACAGGCAATCAAGAAAGCAAGAATATTTGGAGAAGGCTGTCTTTTGGAGATAGAGGCTCTTTTAATGAACCTGCTGATAGGACCACAGAATTGCCCATTCTGACCTTCAGAGCAATTGCTGCTGCGACAAGTAATTTCTCTGAATCCAGCATTCTTGGCCGAGGAGGGTTTGGCAATGTTTATAAGGTAAGAATGCTCTGTCCTTACAATTGGATTACTAATGGAACATGTAACCTGTCTGATTCAATAGTACCTCATTTTTTTCAGGGAACGTTGGCCAAAGATGGTATGGAAATTGCTGTGAAAAGGCTAAGTGTAGGTTCTGTCCAAGGGTTAGTGGAGTTCAAGAATGAAATAGCTTCGATAGCCAAGCTGCAGTACCGAAATTTAGTCAAACTTATAGCCTTTTGCATTCATAAAGAGGAAAAACTCTTGATTTATGAGTATCTACCTAACAGAAGTTTGGATGCCTTCATTTTCAGTAGGTTCCTGTCACTTGTTTATAAATTTATGTTGTTGCCAAATGAATATGCATCACTGATAAGATGCTTGGTCTGATTCTATCCATGACAGATGATGCAAGAAAATCACTGCTCAACTGGCCCACGAGATTTAGCATAATCACAGGTGTAGCCAGAGGTCTTCTTTATCTCCACGAAGATTCCAGATTGATGATGGTTCATAGAGATCTCAAAGCAAGCAACGTGTTGTTGGATGCTGAGATGAGTCCCAAGATATCTGATTTTGGTACAGCTAGGATCTTTGGTGTCAACGAAAAGCAAGAACATACCAATCGAGTTGTCGGAACATTGTGAGTAATTTCATACATGGAACAAATGAGCAATATGTTTCCTCTCGGTTCTTCAGCTGTTTAAGTTAACATTTTGTGCCAAAACAGTGGCTACATGTCGCCTGAATATGCACTGGAAGGCATCATCTCCGTCAAATCCGATGTCTATAGCTTTGGTGTGTTGGTCCTGGAGATTGTGAGCGGCTTAAAGATCGGCACTTCAGGCCTAACCACGCGTTCGCGAAACCTTATAGATTATGTAAGTGTTTAAAACTTGTCCGACTCATATGTGATGTAATGTTGATAACCACATGATATATTATTTTTTCACGCGGTGACACAATTTGTTTGATGCAGGCATGGAGCTTATGGAAGGATGGGAACATCCTGAATCTAGTCGACTCATCGATAGTTGAGGGTTGTTCTCCTGATGAAGCTATACGGTGCATCCATATCGCACTACTGTCAGTGCAGGACAACCCAAGCGCTCGCCCACTCATGTCCTGGGTGGTATCAAGCCTGGTTAACCATGCCATTACGCTCCCCCAGCCGAAACAGCCCCGATACTCTGGACATCGCAACTATGGAAATGATGGAGTAGGGGAAAGCCATGTATACGAGATGACCGTCGGGAATCTGATGGGGCGCTAGAGCTGGCAGAGCAATGGTGCCACAGAAGGAACTCAATAGTTGAATGTCTGTCTTATCCTTGTGACCATGTGTCCCCTCTGTCTGCTTCTCTAGACTGGGTGAGCTGAGCTCTTTCACCTCAGGATTGTAATTGTACTTGTATTACTAGTATTGTGTGTCTACTAATTGTATCTTATACTATTTTTCTGCTGCTTCTTCCATAGGCCGTAGCTTTGTTTATGTGACCACCACATAAGCTAGCTACATGCCAGCGTGCAAAATACTACTGCTGGGAGGGATACTTTCCATATATTGTTTTAACAAACTCCGTGGCATTCCTCGGACGCCTGGGACTATGTAACATCCCATGCTTGTGCTCCCGAGCAGTGGTGCTCCCTTCGCTTAAAAAATCCAAAAATACTTAGAAGTTTATAAATAAATTGAAAATAATGCTAGATTAGTCCATGATGTAGCCTACATACGTGAAAAACCATAACGCGAAATTCTTTGTATTATGGGCTACACAAAAATGACAAAATGTTAATGTTTTTAAAGATTTTAACACTATACTCAGATTATACATTTGTCTTTTTTGTGTAGCTCAAAATAGAAAGTATTAATTAAAAGTTTGCACATTTTTAGAATACATTATTGAGAATATCCCTAATTTTTCACATTTTTTAAATTCTTTTTTAGAAAAACACAGGGAGAGTAAGAAATCTCCGCTCCTTGTAATCTGTACTGGATCTCGGGAGTTAGAAATCTCCACTCCTTGTAATTTGTACTATGAAAACAAAGTCAAGTGACTAGCGATGTCTTTTTTTAGAAAAGGGAATTTTATTAATCCCAGCCTCTACATCGAGTGATGCACACAGCCACATTATTACAGAGTTTGAAAGTACGGTATAAGTTTACATCTCAAAAATCACAAAGATTGAGACAAGCCTAAAAAATCAGCAACAAGGGTGGATCACAACTACAAAAGTCGACTAGTATGCTGCCACGTATGCCGGGAGAAAAACTCCTCTGCCACCCTCAAAAGTCTCGTGCATCCAGCCTTCATAAGCTCCCGCTGGTCCGAAGGCAACATGAAAGGCCATAACTGGATCCAGTGCACCGCCATATGAATAACCTATAAAACATGAAAAGTTTCTTTCCTATTAAAAACAAGGTTGTTCCTACAATTCCAAATAGACCAACAAATAGCTGAAACGCCAATACGAATCCTAGCCTTGGTCTTATTATCCACCCGTTTAGCCAATTTCCAAACATATTTGAAACATTGGTGGGTGGAGGGATATTGTAAGTACAAAACACTACACGCCAAACAAGCTTTGCAAAAGGGCAAGAGAGGAATAGGTGTTCAATCGACTCAGTACATCCACAAAAGACGCAATGAGTACTACCTTTCCAATTCCTCTTAGCAAGATTATCCTTTGTGAGCAAGACCTTACTATTAAAGAACCACATAATTTTTTTAATTTTTAGCGGAATCTTTAACTTCCATAAATAAGTCCGCAAGAACCTCGTATGACCATTCATTAGATCTTTATACATGGAGTTGACTGTGAACACGCCATTGTTTGTAAGTTTTCAATGGAACGAATCAGGAACATTATTCAAATTAATATCCGTCAACCTATGAACTAAATGAGACCACATCTCCCATTTATTTCCGGTAAGTGCCCTCCTGAAACATCATATTCATTGGGGGCACATTATATAGCACATGATGAATCGATACATCTTTGTGCTGCACAATGTTATAGAGGAGAGGATATTGATCTTTCAGTGGAGACTTACCCAGCCAAGTGTCCTCCCAGAACCTCGTGGTTTCTCCGTTACCGATTTTAAAATAGCCTCTATCGAAGAAGCTCTCTTTTACCCTCATTAGACCCTTCTAAAAGGGCGAATCTGTGGGTTGTACTTCCACTTGAGCTAATGTCTTAGAAGAGAGGTACTTGTTACGCAACAGCTCCTGCCACACCCCCTCCTCATTTAAAAGTTTAAACAACCACTTGCTGAGTAAAAATTTATTTTTTACCTCGAGCACCTCTACCCCTAGACCGCCATGGTCTTTAGGGCGACAAATAATGTTCCATCTAGTTAATCTATATTTTCTTTTATTCTCATCACTCTGCCAAAAGAAACGTGATCTATAAAAGTCTAATCTTTTCCTTACCCCCTTAGGTATCTCAAGAAAAGACAACATGAACATTTGTAGGTAGTTAAAATCGCATTAATCAAAACTAAGCGGTCTCCATAGGAAAGCAATTTTCCTTTCCAACACCCGAGTTTGCCATCGAATCGACTCTCCACGGGATACCATTCAGAATTCCGAAGCCTTCGATAATGAATTGGAATTCCAAGATATTTAAAGGGAAGAGACCCCGACTCACATCCGAAGATTTGTTTGTACTGTGTCTCTTCTTCTTTAGCCTTCCCAAAACAAAAAAATTCACTCTTATGAAAATTTATTTTGAGACCCGATAATTGTTCAAAAATGCAGAGTATGAGTTTCATGTTCACTGCCTTAGCTAAATCGTGTTCCATAAACATGATCGTATCATCCGCATATTGTAATATGGATAATCCCCCTCAACTAAATTCGGGATAAGACCTCCTATTTGATCATCTTCCTTCGCCCTAGCGATAAGAATAGCCATTTTTTCATATCTGCTACAATATTGAAAAGCATAGGAGACAGCGGATCTCCTTGCCTCAGGCCTTTCTTAGTTTGGAAATAATGACCGATGTCATCATTCACCTTTATACCAACACTTCCGCCCTTAACGAATTGCATAATCCAGTCACACCATTGTTGTGCGAAACCTTTCATACGCAAGGCTTGTTGGAGAAAAGGCCATTTTACTTTGTCATATGCCTTCTCAAAATCAATTTTAAAAATGACACCATCCATTTTCTTCCTATGAAGTTCATGAATAGTCTCATGTAGCACGACCACACCCTCCAGAATGTGTCGCCCTGGCGATTGCGTTGGCCGAATTACCTTTTGCGCAATTTAGGTAATACGATTAGTACCTACTTCTGTGAAGATTTTGAAACTAACATTGAGAAGACATATAGGTCTATATTGCTGAATTTTTACCGCATTATCTTTTTTCGGAAGCAAAGTAATGACACCAAAGTTTAACTTAAACAAGGGCAAATTTCCTTGCTGTAGTTACGCAAACATAGCCATTAAATCGTCCCGAATGACCCCCCAAAAGGTCTTGTAAAACTCAGCAGGGAACCCATCTGGTCCCGGTGCCTTGTTCAGCTCCATTTGTGAGATAGCATCATACACTTCTTCACTAATAAATCAGCTGTAAGAATATTATTCTCCTCTTGAGATAATTGCGGTATATCATGCATGATTTGTTCATCCAGATTAATTGTGCTTGGGGTAGATTCCCCCAAAAAGTTGCTTATAGTATTCCGAGATGTATGTCTTGAGATTTTCTTGCCCTATGATAGTTCCTTCGTCTTGCTCTAACTGAAAAAATTTATTCTTCCTATGCTTGCCATTAGCTATGAGATGGAAATATTTCGTGTTGTTACCCCCTTCTTAGATATATTTCACCTTTGCCCTTTGTGCCCATTTGGTCTCCTCCCCACGTCGAAGACAGCACATTCGGTCATTGACTAGCGATGTCTAATATCTTTTTTAAGAGAGTACGCGGCCGTACTTCTATAGAAGATAGAACAAGCATCCATATCCAACAAACTACAAGTAATATGCCACCTGTCGTCTTATCGCCCGTTCTCCAAGCATATATTACGTGAAAGAAACCTTGCTTTCTTATCTCGCATAGGTGAACTAGAGCAAATAAAGCCTCCCATGATATACAAGGATGAAGCTAAGCTAAGAGCATCCACAATGGGGGACGCTAATATAGGCGCTTAGGCAATAAAAATAATCGTCTGGAAAATAAATTACAAGCTAAGCGCTCACGATCGCAATAACGCTACCTGCGACGCTTAACTAAACTCGGTGACCCACACGCCGTGAGGAAAAAAGAGAGAAGCGTTGAGCGACTTGTTTTGCGTCCGATGCCCAGGATTGCGGGCGTAACTGCCGCGGCGGCCGGGATTTTCATCCTGGCGTCGGGGGATAAGCGTCCCGTTGTGGATGCTCTAAGGGTAAGTACAACAGGAGACGCTTAGGTGGGCGCCAGGCTTCTCACTACAGGAATGGCGAACTGTGCCGACGGCCATTATCTGTGCCGACGGCTATTTATCGGGGCCGTCGGCACAGGGGCGAACCAGGAACAGCCGTCGACAAGTCCGTCGGCACAGAAACGGCCGTCGGCACAGACATTCTTTCCCGACGGCCACCGTCGGGACACAGGAGGCCGTCGGCACAGCATATGAGGTGACGTCGACGGCACTCTGTGCCGACGGCAAAGGCGTCTACCATTTTTATTCATTTTTATGTACATAGATGGGTGTCTATTGCGTCGTCCAATTGGTGGGTGTCTATTCACAAAATTTGAGAAACAATCCTTCACAAGTTGGCTTGAGTAGAATTTTCCCTCACGGTAGAGCTGCAGACCCACAAAACCAAGTTGTTGAACTACTTTTGACACCGAGGAGTCGCTCTTTGGGTCAATAAGAAGACCAAGATGAGAGGATTTCATCTCTATAGGTCAAACAGTCTCCCTTGTCAACAATCTCTTGCAATTTGTTAATGTTGATGTTTGTCACCTTCCCATGGCCTAACCTAACACAGCCAAGCAAAAAAGTCACTGGCTACCCCCTTTCGACGCACGTCTATGGGGGTAGACGAAAACGTTAGGAATTTTTGCTTCTGCATGGTTTTAGTGTAAGTTTGCAAGATTTTAGTGTGCCCAAGATTCTGTTGATCTCGGGACTCCGAGGTGTGACCGGCCTTTCGACTACTTTTCTACCCCCTTTGAACTACTTTTCGCATTGATATTAAACAAACCATGCAAATTACAGTGACAACATAAATTACACAGAGAACATTCTTGAACCGCCGATACATAATTGACTAAGAAACAAGTAAACATGCATGTAGAACAAATTACAACAATCACGAACAACTAACAAATTTCTCCACCCTATGCCGTGCGTGTGCTGCCACCCTTGCCCTTTGACGAAGATTCTGCCTTCTTGCCTTTGCCCTTGGACGAAGCTTCAGCCTTCTTGCTCAGTGCTTCAACCCTCCTTTCCTTTGACGACGGCATGAAATCGTCGTCATCATCGCTGTCAACTACCCAGAGACAGGAACGACCGTACGAATTACGGTCAGCTTCAGTTCGGTAGAACGGACTATTCGTAACTTTCCTGTCAAACTTATCTGCAAGCCTGAGCATTTCTGCACGAATTTGGAGCGGGGTTCTATACGGAAACCCATCGCGGCATAGCTTCGCCCCGAGTGAAGCGAGATGACTCTCAGTGTGCAAAATTTCTTCAATTGGAACTACCCTACCATCTACCTTCAAATTGCTTGACAGCCTAGCGAGATGCTCGGATGCGGAAATGTGAAACCCAGACACACACTTCTCGCAAGGACCAATACACACCATGCTTGCGCTCAAGTGAGTACCATGCCTACCTTCGACTGGGTTATATAGAACTACCGGTGGCGGGAAATATTTGGGCGGGAAACGGTGGCGGGAAATATTTGGGCGGGAAACGGTGGCGGGAAATATTTGGGCGGGAAACGGCTCAGAAGCACACGAAGGAAACACACGATCCGTGTGCTTCTTCTGGATCCAACGGCTCACAAGCGCTCGAAAGAAACACACGATCCGTGTGCTTCTTCCTGATTGGGCAACAAAACACACGGTGTCTCCTAGCTACAGCCCGACACTGATTCACGGTCGAATGTCGTTGCATTCAGTGTCGGGCATAGCTAGGGAACCCGAATGTTTTGTGTTTGAGGGTCACTTCGATCCGGCAAGACATCTCTGATGATTACAACCGTCCGGCAAGACGTCTCTGATATTCTACAACCGTACGGCAAGACATCTCTGATGATCTGCAACCGTTTGGAACGGTCACAGGTCATCAGAGACGTCTTGCCGCTGGTTGCCCAAAGATGCCTCTCCGAGTGACGCTGGAATGTTTTGTGTGAGTGAGTAACCTGTCTGAGGAGGTGGGCTATATATAGGGTCGCAAGCCCTTTCGAGTGACTCCCTCCAGCTAGCCAATCAGGAACAAGTACGCGGATCGTGTGTTTTCTTCGAGAGCTTGGGAGCCGTTGGATCAAGCGAAAGAAACACACCGCTGATCCAACGGCTCAGAAGCGCTGGGAGGAAACACACGATCCGTGTGCTTCTTCCTGATTGGGCATACTACAGCTCACAAGCCCTTTCGAGTGACTCCCTCCAGCTAGCCAATCAGGAACAAGTACGCGGATCGTGTGTTTCCTTCGAGAGCTTGGGAGTCGTTGGATCAAGCGAAAGAAACACACCGCTGATCCAACGGCTCAGAAGCGCTGGGAGGAAACACACGATCCGTGTGCTTCTTCCTGATTGGGCATACTACAGCTCACAAGCCCTTTCGAGTGACTCCCTCCAGCTAGCCAATCAGGAACAAGTACGCGGATCGTGTGTTTCCTTCGAGAGCTTGGGAGCCGTTGGATCAAGCGAAAGAAACACACCGCTGATCCAACGGCTCAGAAGCGCTGGGAGGAAACACACGATCCGTGTGCTTCTTCCTGATTGGGCATACTACAGCTCACAAGCCCTTTCGAGTGACTCCCTCCAGCTAGCCAATCAGGAACAAGTACGCGGATCGTGTGTTTCCTTCGAGAGCTTGGGAGCCGTTGGATCAAGCGAAAGAAACACACCGCTGATCCAACGGCTCAGAAGCGCTGGGAGGAAACACACGATCCGTGTGCTTCTTCCTGATTGGGCATACTACAGCTCAGAAGCCCATTTCTCACTATATCTGATCCCTCATCACTCTCCCGTGGCGTCACCACCGCGTGTGCCGTCCGCCATGCCAAGGTGCTGCCCTCTCCCTCCCCTACGTACCTAGGTTGCACGCACCTTAGTTGTTTGATCAAATTCCCCACTCATTTTTTCAGATCTCGGCGGGAATCGATGATGACAACCGGCCATTTGTTGGACACGGGCAATGTCCGGGACTGGGCTCCGCCGGGGTGGCACTGGGAGGTTTCTTCCGGGACGCGTAGTTTGGTGAGGAATCCGGGTGACGTCGTCGACCCGGATCTTGTTTGGTGGCCGTCGCGTGGGCCAGCCTCGGTGCAGAGGCCGCCGGCCCCTGAGGTGGAGGTGCGTCGCCGTATCAGAGAGGAGGACGAGCATGTCCGTCGCTACCTGGTTAGGTTGGATACGCAAGCGGTGCATGACAATATGTGGTATACACTTTATAGGGATCCTCCTCATGTGAGTATTGCCCCAGTGATGGTTCCTTATCTTTGGGTGCAAGCCGCCGGCCGCTCAGCACCTCGCGGCTTAGGACCCGGCAAAAGTTAGTTACATTATTTGTGATGTATTATGGATTAAATAAAGATGTAGACTAGTGGCTATAATTTCTAATAAATATGAAAACTTCCTCCATAAACATTGTTCATGCTTCCAATATGCATGTTTGTGTGGAAGATGGGCACATTTTAGCAAACTATGCCATGGATGTGGCCAAAACACCCGTCATTTGGCCCGAAACCCTAGAATGTTCGTAGGAGATAGCTCGTTCCTTTGAAAACATTTTCAACAGAACTTTGGTATTCCAAGTCTATTATTTTTGGTGGATACTAGGTCATATATAATGACACCACGCGAAGGTCTTACACCATTTTGATTTTTCGTCAATTTTGTAGAATTTTCTATGCCGGTTTCAGGAAGAAGTCAAGATGGCGGGCACGACCGTTCGTAGCTAGGGGTTGAATATTGAGAAACTCTTTGTATATCTCTGATGAAATAGGTAGTTGTGTACCTAAAAATGATTTTTCCCAAAAATCATGACTAAACTACGATGCACCTGCAGTTCAAATTTTACCCGTTTCCAGCTGAATCGGCAGGAATTTGTCATTTTCAAAAGAGGAGCATGGAAACCTTTTCACAGCCAACACTTTGGTTATTTGTGAATATAACATGGTCTAGTGTACTCAAAAAATGCATGACCCAATTTTTGCAACATATTTGTGGTTGCTGCTTCACAAAAAAACCCATTTTTCGCACTCGAAAAATGGAAAATGGTTCTTTTAAATGGAATTAAAAAAATGGAATTAAAATTTATAGCAAATAGGTGCTGTCTCTTTTTTAAATGGAATAAAAAAATGGAATTAAAATTTATAGCAAATAGGTGCTGTCTCTTTTTTAAATGGAATTAAAAAAAAGGAAAAGGCTATGCCGACGGCAAAGCCGTCGGCACAGGTTCTGTCTCTTTTAGACAGGGCACGCGCCGGCCGAAACGAAATCGAACCCAAATCCAAATCGACCGCCCGCTGGCTCCAGCGCACCACCGGCGACCCTCCCCCCTCCCCCCTCCACCGCACCACCGGCGACCCTCCCCCTCCACCGCGGCGGCGCGGCCGGGCCTGCTCGCCGGCGTCCACCCTCCACCGCATCCCCCCATTCCACCTCCTCCTCCCTCCACCGCATCCCCCCTCCACCGCGGCGGCGCGGCCAGACCCCGACGGCGGACGGCCGGACCTGCTCCTCCAGACCTCCACTGCCACGGCCAGAGCCCGACGGCGGACGGCGGACGTCAGGTATGATTCACCACTACCTCTCTTCCTCTCCTCTCTCTGGATTCCTCTAGCTCTCGGTATAGAAATGATTAGGATTTATTCCTAGAAATGATCATGGTACTGCTCCAGTTCATCCAGCTGATGAACTCTTGCATGGAATCATGTGGATTGTTCATTGTGGTGCCACTGGTGTTGTGGATTTTAGTATAGAAGATATCCAGATCATGTAATAAGAATAATTTGATAGATTTACTTGTTGTCTTACTAGGTAGAATAGCTTGGATTAGCATGTTTTCTTGCTGTTTTAGGTGGTATAGATTATTTCCTTGCTTGTTCTCAAGCTGTAGATGGACAAGAATTATTTTGGATGTGTTGTGCTTGCAGGTATAAATGATTTAGAAGTTTCTAGGCAGCACCAAGTAGCTGTCTAGTAACATAAGAATGATTTATTGCATAATTTTGTGCTTTAGTCATTTATAGATGTATTTCTGGATAGATTTGAGTGGTATAGTGATTTCTGGACAGATTCAAGTTTTAGAAGTGCAAGTAAATGAATTTGGAAGCACTTTATTTTCCTCTCTTTTTCTCTTTTTCTTCCTCTCTTTTACTTTTTTGTTCTTTAGTTTACTATTTGCTTCAATATTAATGTTGTCATACTTGTGTGCTAATATTTATTGTTTCTCAATGCAGTTGATTGAACAATATGAGTCAGGGCAAGGAAAGCGCAGCTACCTTGCTTAGTACGCTGAAGGCACAGAAGTCTAACCTTACACGGAGTGGACGACCTACCACCTCGCGTTACGCCGCGGACGAGGGTGCACGAGGTGGAGGACGAGGTGGAGGACGAGGTGGAGGGCGAGGTGGAGGGCGAGGTGGAGGGCGAGGTGGAGGACGAGGTGGAGGGCGAGGTGGAGGAGACGTGGAGCACCCACCCTCCGCTTCTGGCGACTTGGATTCTGAGTTGCCCTCCGCTTCAGGCGACGTGGCTTCCCAGAACCAGCTAGAGCTGGAGGTGGAGGACGAGGTGGAGGTGGAGGTGGAGGCGGCGCCGAAGCGGAAGAAGATGCGTGGCGAAGCAGGAGTCCCCGAGGAAAAATACTGGCCTAAGACCGAGGAGGCGAAAACCCTCATTGAGCCTCATGGCGTTGAGTAAGTGTACTAGTTTTGTAATTTTGAACATGAATTTCATTTTGGTCCTCACAATTTGGCATATGTACTAATGTTTACTTATTGTGCAGTTCATGGACATGGACATGCCCTAAGATTTTTCGCACTCCTGGCAGCATGCTTGGAGCTCTGATCAGGAAATATTGGCCAGGCTTGTACCAGACAGGGCCCGACGACGAGGCGAAGTTAGCCACGAAATGGGCGGACTACGAGGCTGCGCCGTCCCCACCGTTCGAGACAGCTGCTGACGCCGTGATCACCACTTTTTGGGTAACACATATTTTCCGAATTCCGTTCATAGTTAATGACCCCACCGTGATAACTCATGACTCACAATTTTTTTATGCATGGTTGAAGCGGTTTTATCGTGTGCTGGACCAGCAAGCTGCGTCTAGCATTTTGCATGCTCATTGTGTGAGGTTGACACGGCAGCAATTCTACAACCAAAAGTTTACATCCGCCAATGACTTTGCCTTTGAGAAGACGGGCAAGAGGGCCAAGAAGGCGGATAATGCCAAGAATGCAGCGGAGATGACAAGGGAGGAGTACATTTCGGTAAGTACATTGTCAATGGAATTCTATATTGCTGCTAAGTTGCCATTGCACTTAGCTCTTCTTGAATTGCATTTTCAGGTTATGCCCGACTGGGCCGACCGCAAAGAAGACGCATGGGATGCGTTGGTTAGGAGGTGGGTCGGGGAAGACGAGGATTTCAGCGCCGTGAGCCAGCGGAACAAGGCAAACCGAGGCTCCGAGGGAACACACAGTGCGGGAAACCGCAACCACTTCCTCTTTAAGGATAAGATGGTATATATTTACATGGAACGACGTGCATTTATTTTTACCGCATGTTTCTACTTGGTATGAATAACATTTCTTTTCGTGATGCAGGACGCCGATACTGGGACGGTAAGCTCCCACCTGCGTGCGTGGAAGAAGATGAGGGAAAAGAAGCCCGATCTCAAGAAGCCTCAGCCACAGCTTCCTGAGTACTACGGCGGATCCGAGGAGGCCGTGGACAGCTACTGCACGACGTTCATGGGTTTGAACCCATGGGTGGATGACCCCTTGAGCGAGGAGGTCGACGAGAGGTCGGTATATATATACATGGAACAACGTGCATTTATTTTCACCGCATGTTTCTACTTGGTATGAATAACAATTCTTTTCGCGATGCAGGGCGGTGGTCCTCTCGGGGCACGGAAGGCCGCATGGCCGTAATCGCACTCTTAATAAGGTGGTTAGGCCTGCCATGACCTTCACGCAGGCAAAAGCTACTCTCCCTGACAACAGCCCACTGATCCCGCCTCGTCCACAGCCTCGTCGATCCACTTCCATCGATGTAAGTTTTTTTGCATCCTCTTTCCGACATTCGTTCTTGCATCGCTAAGTTGACGAGATTCATTATTTTCGAAATTGTAGCCCGATTTTGAGGAAGCCTACGCTGCCGCTCATGCGCAGTATGAGGTGGCCTTTGCCAAGTGGGAGGAGCAGAATAAGCCTTGGACCGAGTATCAAAAGTTGTTCCGAGCTGTAAGTTTTAACCTTTACTTTTGTCAAATATGACAAGTCCCACTTCCCTAGTTTGCACCTTCATTTTTGCAACACCTGACATCTGAACTATCTTGCAGTCGGTGCTGAACTTTTTCACCACTGGAGTGCGGGTAGCCCCTCCTATGGAGGAGCCTCCGGAGCCGGGTCCGACTCCACGGATGCCATCGAGGGACGTGTTCGCTCTCTCCTTCTACAAAAGAACCCCGGTAAGTTTGATCCCAAACCACTGGTTACTGCTTTCCTTTGCCTCGCAGTTGCTAACTCTTGCTCAAACATGTAGGAAACGGGAGGCTCGTCGGAGAACCCACACGTTGATCCTTCTGCTTCTCCTAGTTCCTCGACGGGTTCGCATCGCACCACACCGATACATAGCGATGGTCCTTCTCCCGGTGCTTCAGCTTCTCCTCGTGCTTCCGGCGATTCGCCTACTTCCGGTGCTTCTGCTGCGGTGATCCGACGCTCACCCCTTATCAGCCGGGGAGATATGGGGCTCACCCCGTCGCCGTCGCCGCCGCCGCAATAGATGTAGGGATTTTGGGCGTCTAGACTTGATGATATACTTGATGATGGTCCTATGTGTATGTACTTGATGATATACATTTTGTCATCCATTGTGATCAATAGATGGAGCCACTGTGTGATCTTGTTTGTTGTGAATTTGTCGTGATTTATTATTATTTTTTCTGCTATTTTTGCTGCAAAAAACGAGCTGCTGGATAAAAAAAATTCTGGGACAAACCTGTGCATTGCCGTCGGCACAGACCCCTTAATGTGACCAAATGGTCACCTCTGTGCCGACGGTAATGCCGTCGGCACAGGATCATCCCAGGAGCGCCCAGTTGACTCCACGTGGCACCCCTACCCCTGGCCCGGCCAGTGTGGGACCCACGCGCCGCTGTGCCGACAACAAGGTGCCGACGGTGCGTTTCTGGCCGTCGGCAAAAGCTGTGCCGACGGTTTATACCTGTGCCGACGGCCAGGTGGCTTGTGCCTACAAGGCCCTATGCCGACCACCCTGTGCCGACGGGGGCCGTCGGCATAGGGGTGTGCCGACGGCTTTTGGACCTTTGTCGACGGGCTTCGGCCGTCGGCACAGGTGGCCATTCCTGTAGTGTCTAATCCCGGCAGTTACCGCAAATTCCCGGCCGATCCTGGGAAACAAGGTTGCGTCGCTGCTTACATTTGCGTCGGGTGCTTAGTTTTTTTTCTCCTAGATGGAACGATCGGCGGGCCATATGCTGCGCTAGGAGAACGTTTTAAGCGCCTCAATAAGCGCCCGGGCGTTGGACGTACACTCTTATCTTTATGTTTTACGGAAATTATTGTTTTTTAGCTACTCAAGCGCCTACCTAAGAGTCTACCATTGCACATGACCTAAATAGCTGCAGTTAGTTAGTTGGCTTCAGAAGCTAAGCTAGATGCTTAACATGTATTATGACGATCTTCCTTTTTTAGTGGAAACAAACAAACGGTTTATCATGATACACAAATAGTGATGGAGCTATGTGTTCAACATGTGTTCGCCGTGAGCTGCCCAAACTAAGACGCAACTGCAAGTTGTCCTATCGCTCTGTCTATATATGCCACTCCGGCGTTTCGGCGAATTCAAATTTTGTATGCTCACATAACTTATATGCTTGTGGGCTCTCGCAGTATATACAAAATTTTGATGTCGCGAAACTTCCAAATATTAAACGTTTTCGTAGGGTAAAATGGCCTATCAAAACAATTTATATTTTGAAACGAAGTACTATTTAGAATCTCTACGCATTAAGGAAAAAAAAGACAAACACTACCAATTACCAAAGTGGGAGTCTGAATCAAAAAGAAAGACAATCTGTTACAGCACCGAAACATATTTCGTAGTTAGAAGCTGAGCTAAGCTAGAGCGGTGATGCCCCAGAAGCAAAGCTAGCTTAGCTGTTACCTTTGTCGACATGTATTTACTCCATGAAGATCTTTCATGTGCGCTTGATGAACGGAAAGAAACGATGTACATTCTCTGCTCTAAAATATAAAACGTTATAGACTAAAATTGCCTATCAAAGTATCTTATTTTTATATAAAAGGAACATATTAATAAGAAAATGATATCATTTACACATGGCTTATGGGACGACATAATGACTAGCAAATCTAGACATTAAAGATGCACTCAGCCAAAAAAAAAAGGAAAACAAAAGAAAAAAGATCACGCCGAGCAATCAGAGAGCCCTCACATCAGCGATAGCATCACCACTGGTAACGATATATACTTCTCCGAAATAGTTTATCCAAAACGAAGGCTCCAAAAACATAACAGTGCGCAACACCGCGGTCGACATCCGGTCTATCCAGAATGGTCAAAAATTTGGATTTCACCCTAGCAAAAAGGTCCAATCTTCACCAAATACCTCCAACAAGGAAATGATTATAGAGCCACGCACCATTGCCAAGTATGACCACCGAAGTGCAGACCTATGATTTTCACCCAAGAAATTGAGACACGGAGCTCAAAGAGCACATCCAAAAATGGAGATAAATGTCACTCCCACCTGGCCAATACTACTTCAAATGCCACGAAGTGCTGAACACCAGGCACACGTACGTCAACTCCCTATCGTTCTTGATCCTTGCCACCAGATCATGAGTGTGGAGATCCTATGACCTTCGCATCAGGTTGACTTGACACAATGACGCTACCAGTCTCACGGTCTACCCGCGAGAAAACATGCAAAACCGTTGACACCAGCCATGCAATTCTCTACAATGGGCATACCGATAACCTTGGAATGACTTGCGATCTACCAACTGAGGATCCTACAACAATTATATTTATATGTATCTAGCTATGCGACTCTCCGTCATAGGCATCCCTGGCTGCCTGCAGCTAGAGTCTTGAAAAAAGACATCGACAACCACATCAAAGGGAAATTGGACAGCCACTTCATGTGATCATCTGGCCTATGCCCAAAGCTTAACCAGCAACAACTGGTACTAATCGGCATATATACACTAATCATGACCTGGTGGCTTGCATGTGGTTGACCTTCACAAAGGACAGGTCCTCGTGGATCTCGTACGCCGCGAGACCTCGATCTCGTCACCATCATTCGGCATCAGCCAAGTGAGACTCCAAAGCCAACGACTTGCAACAGCGGAGACCAGTCCAGAGGCCGGACCGAGACGAATTGGTGGAAGAGGCGGAGGAAGATGGCCCAGACGAGGAAAAAAACGCGGAGACGTCGCGCCACCGCCGTTTGTCGACAGACGGCGTCCTTCGGCGCCGGCGGGGTGAAAGGAGCGATGGGGGTGGAGCCTTTTATGATGGCGGCAACGTCTACGGGTCGCTTAAGGTCGGGTGAAAAATCACGTAAACGGTTTTGCAAACAGTCGTCTATTACGTGCTGCCACTGATGACAACTTGACAATGTACAGGAATGTCCCAGATTGATGAGTGATGACGTTGTTACCCGCAAAAAAAAAAAAGATGACGTTGTTGCTAATCTACAAGCTGCGCCTAACATTTTTGAAGATATTGTAAATGAAGTGTAGCATCACTCTAACTGAAATGTACAAGTCCAGCAGCCATTGTTGAGCTATCATATCTGGGGCGTGCCGTGTGCATGATCACGTCAGCTAAGATAAGAGGTGCTCGATATTTATCCAGAACTCCAGATACCGGCAAAGTCGCCCAGGTCAGCGTGTGAGCATGCATCTTCAAATTGCCACCTCAAAGTTCCTAACAAACTAACAATAAGACCCATCCACGGGATGGCTCGAAGGGGTTAAAGGCTTAAAGCCAAGGGGAGAGCTCAATATACAAATAGACATTGATATGAAAAAACCTAAAACATGTACTACCTCGGATCCGAAAAAGGTGAAGCTAGTATAGTTAGAAGATTGTGATGCGTACACTGAACTTCCCATTCCCTGACACTTATCATATTCAGACAAAACTAAACAAACCCATCTTGCTAGGCCCTTTTTGCCCCCTCCCTCATCTAAATGTCCCAATTAGAGCATCTATATTACAAGCCCAATCCGGTCCCTCAACCCCCCCCCCCCCCCCCCCCCCCCCCCCCCCGACAAAAAAAGCTCACCGGTTCTAAAGAAGGTCAAAATCCACCAGACCCACTAAATCACTGCCACTCTGCCAGTCCTTTTTTTTGGAGGGACTAAGAACATCTACCCTCCCCCTCATATGTTAGAAGTTGCAAAACATTTCTTAAAATCTTGTGCAGAACTGCACATATAGGATAGACTAATCGCCTCAGGCGTGAAGTTTCTGCTCCATCTTTTTCACCATGGACAAAAGTCCCCCCTTTACCTACAAATTGAAAAACACACGATCAAATGTGTGTGTATCATGCGAGGGCAAGCTTGATGCTACGACCCCCATCCACCAAGGTTTATGCACAATATTAACTAAAAAGATGCCAAATCATTAGTTTTTTGGTTGCT
Organism: Poa pratensis; assembly: GCA_947311845.1. Taxonomy (NCBI): domain Eukaryota; kingdom Viridiplantae; phylum Streptophyta; class Magnoliopsida; order Poales; family Poaceae; genus Poa; species Poa pratensis. The sequence continues at coordinate 37,129,874 of CAMZMU010000041.1, read as the reverse complement.
TCAATAGAAGGTCTGCACATGATTGGATAAGAGAGTACAGTTTCAGATTAGTGAATCGACTTATTCTATTAATTCCAATCTTATATACCCAACACATGAGTTCACATAAAAAATCTTAAAATTTACACATGTTTTAGGTATGTTTGAATTTTCCACATAAAATAGATCTAGAAATAGTTAATTTTGTACAGTAAAATTTTGTTAATTCACATTACTCATTCTTAACATTAAATTAAGGCATGGCTACAATATCAACTAAAAAAGTGAGACTATTGAAAACTTTATTTGAGTGTTTTGTATTAGAAAGTTCACATTGAATGTGAATTATTTCATGGGATCATTTTTAATTCAACACTTTATCCATTGATTTCGACGGCGATGCGCCTACTTCCTCTGGGGGCCTATGGCTCGGCGCCTGAGTCGTGGTCGAGCAACTCGATGCATGTCGCTACACTCGGGAGACGGTGGGACTCAAATGCCCCAAACATTTGTGAGACTCTCTTTTTTCTTTCACAAGAAACTGGTCACTCTATCTGGTTACAACTGCAGTCACCTTGCCACATCATTCGTCACCTAGCTAGTGCAAGTATAATAAGGTCAAGTCGGCAGGATATAAGGATTAAATAATATAGTTGTGCCTACATGGAGAAGAGAGAATATGAGAGAGAAGTGAAGCGGGCTATCATGCAAGGGCCAGCTATGCTACTAGCTAGGCACCATGTGTGAGCAAGCTGGGCCTTTGTATTGATAAAATAGTATATGCATATAGCCAACTATTATATATGGTGGCTATAAGGATGACTCCAACGGGCCGATGCATCGAGTCCGCGACGGTCTGTCCTTGTCCGCTGGAGCCAAAAACACGGCCGAACGGTGCGTCGCTAACGGACCGCCGTCCATTTTTCTGTCCGCCGCGACGCATTCCTGACCCAAATTTGGGCCACCGATGCGTCGGCCACGGACGCTCGCGGACCGATTTTGTGTCCCCCTCCGGTCCGATTTGAGAGGCAAAATTCACACTCCGTCCTCTCTCTCTCAAAAACCCTGTCCACCGTCCAGACCTAGCCATGGCTGCCGCCGCAGCCGCCGCCGCCTTCGCCGCGGCCACGGCCACAGCCGAAGAACTTGGACCTGCCGCCGCCGGCAGCGCCGCTGGACCTGCGCCCCAAGCTAAAAAGAAAGTAAAGAAGGAGCTGGGCCACCGAGACCCAGAAGCGGGGCGCCCGGAGGAAGAGGTTGAAGTAGGATCTGCTCGACGCCGCCAAGAAGGCCGCCGACGAGGCAAGGGGCGAGGAAGACACCTCTGACCTCGTGTCCAAGGCCGCGACCGCTGCCCTCCTCCTCATTGGAATTACCTAGAGAGAGAGGCGTCTTCCAAGCTCTTCTTTGAATTGCAGAAGAAGAGGCTCGATATCGAAAAGGAGAACTCTCGAACTAGAGCACATGAAGCCGACGCAAGGGGCAAGGAGGCGGAGGCTAGGGCCAAGGAGGTGGAGATAAGAGCAAAGGAGGCCGACATGAAGGCCAGGGAGGTCGAGTTGAAGGCCAAGGACCTTGATCTCGCCTTACGCGTCGAGGAGGCAAGGATCATGGACATGGATATCTCGGCCTTCACCCTTAGGAAGAAGGCCTACTACCTCAAGAAGAAAAAGTACTACATGGATCGAGTTTGATCAACTCTCGATCCTTCTATTTATTATGTTCCATACCGACGTTGAACTATGGCCGATATGGCAGAAAAAACATGACTGATGGCCGTTATTTGCAATATTTTGGGTATGTATCCAGACATGGCCCGTGTGATGCCGAGATTTGTTTTATTTAGGTTCATTGTGCTTGGTACTACCGTTTTGTTGCAATGTGACCACTATGGCCGAAAATGATCAAAAACCCTGGTCGGGCAGACTCAATGCGTCGTCTTCGTTGGGCGCAGTGGCCAAAAAGGGGTGGACATAGGCCGGACACGAATCTTTTTGGCGACGCAAACGGACCAAACGCAGATCAAACCTTTTGTGTCGGCCCGTTGGAGTCATCCTAACTATAAACTATAAGTGACGCGGTAACGTGTATAGCCAGCAGCTATTATCCTTGCTCGCCTTGTCAAGATTTTTTTTTTACAATCCACGTGGTGCCTCCTAGCCCTAGCCAAGCCCACCCCCCGTGGGGCCCACCTCGTCGGCGCGGAAGGGAGCAGATCAGCAGAGGCAAAATCGAAAACAATTTGAAAACGCGCCGCCGCCGCCGCGGGCGCCAAAACGCAGGCAAATCATTCCAACGGCAGATCCCCGCCCGCCGCACTCTCCTCCTCCCCTCTTCTCCTTTTCCACAGATCTCACGAGCAAATAAAAAAGCAGCAAATTTCCCATCCCCTCGACGGACCTCCAATCCCCCTCGACCGACAGCGGCCATGGAGGACGCCCCCGCCGCCGCCGAGGCTCCCGCGCCCGCCGCACAGCCGCAGCTGTACCAGCCTCCGCTGCTGCCGCTCGAAGGCGCCGACGCGCGGGCCTGCCGGCACCACGCCTACAGCCGCAAGCAGAAGTCCCTCGGCCTCCTCTGCTCCAAGTAGGCAGATACCCCCTCTTTCGCCCCCCTAGCTACAAGCTCGTTCCGTGCTCTCACCTAGATGGCCGCCTTCCTTGCAGCTTCGTGGCGCTCTACGACCGGGACGACGTGGACACGGTGGGGCTGGACGACGCCGCCAGGCGGCTCGGCGTCGAGAGGCGCCGGATCTACGACATCGTCAACGTGCTCGAGAGCGTCGGGGTCAGCCTCCCCCACTTTTCTCGCCTGGGCTTTTTCTTTTTCCGACAAGAAAGATCCATTCTTTCCTTCTTGCCATACGATTTCGTGGTCCTGGTTTCTTTCCTAGTAACATTTCTTGACCACGACGCAGATTCTTGTGAGGAGGGCCAAGAACAGGTACACGTGGATCGGCTTCGAGGGGGTCCCTGCCGCGCTCAAGGAACTCAAGGTTTGGATCCGCTTCTTCCATTCTACACCGAGAGTTCGAATTTTCAGATGCAGACTCTTAATTACCATGGTCATTGGTTTACCCCTCTGTTCTTTCGGTTTGGCCAGGAGAGGTCTTTGAGGGAGATGTCAGGCTTGGTGTCGCCACCGCTTGAGGAACCGTCTGCTGCAAATGTTAGATTTAGCCACTTTGCTTTGCTTTGCTTGCCCCTTGACTGTCATGTACTCCTAGCAGCCCCTGTTTCTGATAAAAGAAGCCTCTTTCCTTTCCGTGATCGCAAAGGTGTCGGATGATGAAGATGATGATGATAGATTGGGTGATGCTGATGGGGATGCTGACAGCGAGAAGCTTAGCCAGTCGATGGACACTCCTTCGGATAAGCCCGGCACATCCCGTAGCCAGCTTAGATCTGGTACATCAGCTTTCTGAATTTGTTTCCTGTGCCTAGTGACTAGTATATTATGTACTGAATTGGTGTTTCTGGTGCAATTCGCACTTGTAGATCACAGGAAGGAGAAGTCACTTGGCCTGCTCACTCAGAATTTCGTGAAGCTCTTCCTGACCATGGAGGTGAACAGACTGATTAATATCCTGCATTATTTGATTAACGTGGCTTTTCTTTTGTGGTTAATTGTAATGTGATGTTCTCCTGGCACAGCTTGAGACCTTCTCACTCGATGAGGCTGCAAGGCTGCTACTTGGAGAGAGACACGCCGAGAGCAATATGAGAAGTCAGTACTTGTATTTCTTCTATTTTATGGGACCTGCCACTCAGTTGTCATAATAAATTTTCCTATACAACTAGAACTTATAATGATTCTAACGTTGTTAATACAGCCAAAGTTCGACGGCTGTATGACATCGCCAATGTGCTATCGTCGTTGAACCTTATCGAGAAGGTATTCTCTTGATCGCATGCCATTTTAGATGAATGGAAGTGATCATGTATCTTATTGCAATTGCTTCTGTGGTTTGTTTCAGACACATCAAGTGGACTCACGAAAACCTGCATTCCGGTGGATTGGCCAAGCAAAGAGAAAGGAAGGAAACAATGTCACAGTTGCTTTACCGCCAACTAAGAAGATATTATCTAGCAAGAGGGCATTTGGTACTGATATCACCAACATTGACAATAAGAGGGGCAAGTTGGTCTCAGAAACAGATAACAGAGGCAAGCTCATGAAGGGAGATGGCAGCATGCTGAAAACTTTCGAGAGTCAGCTTGGGCAAGGGAAGAGCAACAGTTTTGTTTATGGGCCTTTCCACCCTGCTGGTGCAAGGAAACAGGAAACTGATGATCGCGCAATAAGGGAGAAGGAGAGGAAGAATATTGAAGATTGGGAGAGCCTTGCGACATCATTCCGACCACAGTATCAAAATCATGGTAAGCTCCACATCTCCATACGTTAATTTTCTACTGTCAAAGTTTAGAAAATTGCACTGGATAGATCTTTTTTTCAAGATGCCAATTTTGGTACCTATCCCCCATGTACACTAGATGCATCGGAAGTGCTTGTCTGCCCCTGTATTAGTATTAATTACTCGTAATAATATACTTTGGCCGTTCTCTACATCCAGAGTGATATGTATGAACAATGACCATGGTTTTAAAGGCGGAAAGGCGTCGGGGCGTCCAGGGGGAGCGCCTAGACGCTTAGGCGACGCCTAGGCGGGCGCCTTGTACGGAAAGGCGCCAAAGGCGGTCGATTTCTTGGGGCGGAGGGGGAGCGCCTGGACGCCTTTAAAACCATGACAATGACTGTTGTATGATTATGATCAAGTTGGAACTACGGAATTCAGGACCAACTAAAATTTGATCAAGAAGTTGGAACTGAGGAATTCAGGACCAACTGAAATTTATATACTTCTCACAATTTTTTGAGCTGTAGCCTTTTTAACTTGAATAACCATTCTGGCGCTTATTTGTACATCTCTTTATCTTTATGTCTTGCCTGTAGATGTATGTAAACACATTGAGCACTAGCTGATTGTAATGACAAACGGCATCTGATCTTCTGTAAACCAGACTCAAAGTAGCCACCAGTGGAAAACAGTATTAGCAATCATATATCCCTATTTCAGATTATAATGATTTAGTTTTAATGCCTGACACCAGCCCTCTGGTCTTTGACATGCTTATTGTGACCTGAACACACCCACTCTTTTAAATCAGGCAAGAAGTTGTAGCTTCTCATGTTATTTCCCATTGTAACTATGCCCAAAAGCCAAAGTATTGCTTGCCATGTCCAAGTAGAAGATCGACACCTTGTTTTGTTGTCTATACTCTATGAAACATTACTACTGTTTTGCCTATCGATGAACTTACACTATTTCCTCCACATCTTCTGAATGCAGCACTGAATGATCTTTTCGGCCACTACCTGGAAGCATGGAAATCATGGCACTTGGATCTTACACGGGAGTCGACCTCATGAAGGGCCGGCTTAGTCTTAGGCAGGTCTGTTGTAAACCAATTCTTGTAGGCAGATCAGCTCATCTGCTGATGACATTTTAGGAGCTTGACCTGTACAAGATGCCATAAAAACAAAGGCGCATTTCGCCTTTGCTCAATGTAAGAAAACAGAGCCGCTGATTCGTGAAAGGGAAACAGAAACAATAATACACATGGTTGTCATTTTTTCCCTCTGCAGTGTGCTTTTGCTATACATCATGCACTCTACCTGGTTCATCTCCAATCTTGTTACATCCGATTTTCGTAAAACTGTTACTACTTGGCAGTACGGCCTGCATACCATAGCCACCTGGTTTGATGTTAATTCTCTGTTCCTTTCAGTCAGTTCTCAAGAGTTGATTTGTTTTCGCCTGTCGTAGAAAATGGGGAATGTATAGATGATAGATGACACATGGATAGAACACTGAGCAACATCCACAAAATTGGTACATACTAAATTCCCCAAAAAAGGTATATTCCAAGGGAATTGTGCACCAGATACAGGAGACATAAACACAGTTCAGAAGACGAGTAGCAACATCCAAAAGTTTGCAGAGTAATTGTCTGAGTTACCAATGAGGTCTTCACATGACAGTAAGCACACATATTCAAGGAAATCAGCCAAACAGGTATTTCAAGCAATCAACCATCACATATATAGCGATGGATCGACCAATACATTGTAGTACTTCCAACTAGAGTATATTCCAAATTTCAGGAAAAAAAAACTAGAGTATATTCCACACGCAACAACACTACTGATTGTTTGGATTGGGTTTCACATCTGACCACAACAGTTACTAATAGCAGAGCAACGTCAGGTCCAATCAAGTCACAGCCAGACCAGAATGCTCACAATAGATATTTTTAACCATCATCACAATATATAGCAATCCATCACCAATACATGGTACTTTCAATGAGGGGTACTCCACATTCTCCAAATTATGGACGCAAATTCATTACTGAATGCTTGAATTGGGTTTACAGTTGCTAATAGCAGGGTGACAAACACAACGACCCATTGACTGAGTCACAGCCAGACTGGAACACTTCACTTGGGGTCAGTGAAGAACTTGTTGATCCCCGGCATGATCTCGGGTGTCTTGTTCTGCACAAAGGCTCTGAGACCATGCTCGGCGTAGCGCCTCCCCTCCTCGTGGTTCTCGAGCACTCCAGCTGCCCTCCCCACCTTGCTGACCCTGCAGATGAAATCATCTCAGTATATCTATGTTCACAGGATCAGACATGCTCCAGATCGTTCTCTAACAAGATCAAGACGAGCTGCCACTAATTTAAAAATAAAAGATACAAATGATGTTTGTTAAAGATCATCTCCCCATCATGCAGGTGCACCAATCAATCAATTGCAAGAAAAGTAGACCATATAATACAATACTTCACATTATCCATCAGAACCCACAAGATATATGCTAGCACAGTTGACTTCCTGTCTACTACGAAGAATGATTGGTACACTATCATAGTCTGCGGATAATCCACACGGCACAGACGCATGCAAAATCACAACTACGAAAGGTCGTCAGACGGCTCTTCCTACCCCTCTCGTGGACTGATGATTCCCTCACCGAGCTGAAACCAAAGCCACGAACTTTCACCAGACAAAACATGACCACTACCAACCCTAGCACCGAAGTCAGCACCCCACGAGCACGAACTGACCGAAACCTGGCGGATCTACTCCAGTCCACTTAGCACAACGCAGCTACTATTGCAAGAAACAACCAACGGGGGTGCTAGAATTGACCCGGATCCGTACCTCACTTCGGGGTTGCCGGTGATGTTGCGGAAGAGGCTGAACACGCAGATGCCCACGGCCACGCCCGTCGCCGCGAACAGCGGGTACACCTGCGCCAAGAAGACGGATGAGCTAAACAGCGAGCGACGGAGAGGAGTGGACGGTCGGATCTGGGCGCGGAGCTCACCTCGGGCCGGACCCACTTGCTGGCGACCATCGGAGTCGCTGCGGCGGTGCCGGAGCAGGGAGGGGAAAGTGCAGGAGAGGCGACGGCGGGTGCGAGGTGGGAGTGGGAGTGGGCGGAGTGCGTGAGCCGGCCGGCTTTATCACTCACTCGCTCTTTCGCTGAAATGACCGGTTTACCCTTGCATTTCCGTTTGGGTTTTGGGCGGCCTTTTTGAGACCAGTGGGTACGATCGTAATACGGCTATGCGAGTGTTACCTTTGGTTTTGTTTCTAATTACCTAGTATATAAAAGTAGGACGAATTGAGCCCCAAATCCAGCGTCCAGGTCACCTCAAAAACGCGGGCCGTCCGATCAAGGGTCAAGAACACGTCAAAAATCGTGCGTGCTACAGTGCTCGCGCACGACCCAATTTTACAAAAAGGATCTCGCAATTTCCGGAAACAAACCCGCAGTCCAAATTTCACCACTGCGAGGGGCCTACTCGCGATTTTACGAAAACTCACGGACTTTTATGCAAAAACACCTGCAGAATCTCCCTCCTCCTTCCTCTCTCGCGTGCGACGCGGAGCTCGCCGGCGCCGTCGCCGCGGGGCACCGCCGCTCCGGCCCTTCCCGTCCAAATCGAAGGACACGGGAGGTACGCCGCCGCCCTCCACCTCCTCGCCAAGCGCGCGTGCCGGGAGGCCGCATCGGCGGCGGAATCGCCGGCGCCGTCCGCGCGCCGCCCTGGCCGCTCCGGCGACCAAAAGGCGGCGGCGCCGCCGCTCACGGGTCGGACGCGTCGACGCGAGTCGAACGCGTCTGTCCGCGTATCCTAGAACGCCGCCGCTCGCCGCCGGTGACCACGGCGCCGCCGCGGGCGACGCATCTAGGTTTGACCACTGTGACGTCAGCATGACGGTGGCCAACCCTGTCAGATTTTTCATTTTTTTCTTTGCATTAATTCAAAAAAACCCCCTACAATTCAAAAAAAAAACATTCAAAACTACATTTCAAAATACTTTCCACACAAAGAAAATTCAACAATTAAAAAAAAACAACTTTCAATTTACAATTGTACAATAACAATTACAAAAAATGTTAAAACTCAAAAAATATATGCCCTCCAACCTACAATTCGAAATAATACAAACAATATACCAAAAAAACAAAAACAAAAAAAATCATATTTCCATACCTACATTTCAAGATACTATAAACAATATGCCAATTATAACAACACATTTAAAATTAGTATATTCGAAACTACAACTATAAATAAATACTGCAGTTCAAAAAATTCATATCTTTAAAACTACAACTCAAAATAACATAAACAATATGTAATTTTTTTTCTAAATTTTGCAAATTACCAGAATTCTAAAACAACTTTCAATTTACATTTGTACAATAACAATTATAAAAAATGTTAAAACTCAAAAAATATATGCCCTCCAACCTACAATTCGAAATAATACAAACAATATACCAAAAAATAAAAATAAAACATATTTCCACACCTACATTTCAAGATACTATAAACAATATGCCAATTATAACAACACAGTTAAAATTAGTATATTCGAAACTACAACTATAAATAAATACTGCAATTCAAAAAATTCATATCTTCAAAACTACAACTCAAAATAACATAAACAATATGTAATTTTTTTTCTAAATTTTGCAAATTACCAGAATTCCAACCTACGATCCAAAATAACAACTAAAAATACTAAAATTCAAATACAGCCATACATTCAAACCTACATTCCATAATAATATAAAAAATAAGTCAAAACTTCCTAAATTTTTAAAATTATCAAACTTCCCAGTTTTGCCCACACACGCGCGGCATTGCCGCGCTCAGATGACTAGTATGGGTGAATGGATCATGGATGGATAAGCTCACAACATTAGTTAATGTTTGGATGGTTTCGTCGTTAATTTTCTATGATCAATCATTTGGTACGAAAGAAATGTCGAAAATGTCCTTTCACTGATAAATACACAATGTAGACCGGTAAGCGTTATTTGCTCCCGGGCACCAGTGAACCCTCCAATTTTAAAAAATAGAAAATCATATTTACCAGTTTCAAAAAATTCTAAAAATAATCATGTGTGTAGGTAACGGTGTATACCATAAACGTGTAAAATTGCATTTTGAAATACTTTATATTATGGGCTATACAAAAATGACAAAATAAGTTAAACTTAGAGATTTGAAAATAGGCATATTTTAGATCCACAATCTGTCATTTTTGTATAGATAAAAATACAATGTATTTGGAGTTGATATTTTACACGTTCATGGAATATACTATTGCCTACTCCTGGGATTTTTTTTTAGAATTTTCCGAAACTCATAAATATGATTTTCTATTGTTCTAAATCGGAGGGTTCACTGGTGCCCGGGAGCAAAAAGTCTCTACCGAATGTAGACTCCCTAAGAGTAAGGTCCGCCTGTAGAAGATCACCATGTTATAAAGGACAACACTATCAATTATACTCGTGCAATAGTGTTAACTGTGGTAGTCTTTTTTATTTTACATCTCTTTCTTGTTACTCTCGCTTACTCTATTTTACGTAGAAGCGCGTGTTGAGATTAACTCTTGCATTAGTGCCCATTTCTTGCATTCTTGATTGTCTCCTTCCTTCACATAGTTCACATACTAGATGGCTAATAAGAGAGAGTAAGCTTCTAGCTGTATCTCAATGCTATGTCATTTATAGTCAATATACAAACTCATCAATATAATAGTTGTTGGCTCTAAATATATGTCATTATTATCCCGTCCCAGTTTCTTCTCTGACAAAGTATGTTGGAGTAAAATTATAATACTCTTTTTCTCTCTCCTCTTCTCTCTACCTGGTCCATCAAAAATGGAATGTGGCAACCCTTGTAACTCACCATAAGCGATATCAAATGATTATACCTCATACTGTTATACTTCCTCTAAGGGGAAAATGGTTTTTGGTCAAAATGGTAGGGTTTGGATATACCCATAGGCACAAGACTGCACGACTAGGCAAGATAATTTTAATGGATGATTAGCTTTGTTGTTAGTTAGATGGATATACTTAAGGTATTAACAAATGTTTTGATTTGAGCAAGGCAGAGAGTAATCCATCAATTTGTTAACATTTGTTCTCAAATCAAGTGCTCTTTTGATAAGATTTTCAAAATATTTTGGAAGCACCTTGAGGTTGGGGTGACAAAAACTTTGCAAACAAGTGAAGTAAGAGTGACGGGAAACATAAATGCACGTCACATTGGCAAACTTCATGTGATGCAAATTATTCTCGAACTTGTATAGGCAAAATCTGTGAAATCACAATATTGGTAAATGTCTAGCGCCAAAACAATGGAGACATTGGCATGTTAAAATCAATTAAGTCAAACATGAACATTAAACCGATTAGGCTCCTACCTTAACATTCAGATGATCCGAAAATCCCCTACAGTAGACTCCCCACGATAGAGAAAAGGCCCCAACATGTTGTAGAGTGTCTAGTCAGTCCGTCCAAAGCATCGTGGTGAAACCGACAACATCTCAACATCGCCCAAGGCACCGATTAGGGTGGCGTATCAGGTTTTACCGTCTTAATTTGGCCTCACGTCCGAGTTTTTTTTGGACGGCCTTCTTGTTATGGTGTTGTGATATGTTTGTCATTCACCATTTTCACCGCCATTATTGTCAATATCGTCCTTCAATAGTTGCTGATCCACTTGTTTCCACAACAAACGAGCCTCGACATAGTGCCGCAAAGTATGTATAATTTATGTTTGGGCAGCACCGCAACCGGCAAGGCAGGAGGACGACTACAGATTGAGCATAAACCCAACATGATCGTGACGATGCTGATGTACCATTTAGTTATAGTTATAAAATACACATTTTGTGGTGACTAAGATGCTGACCTGACCAAAACCCCAGTTCAAAACAGATCAAACTGGTGGAAGGGGTAATTCCGAACAATTTTAGAGTTTAGAAGTGAAATCTGAACGAAATCAAAGATGAGGGATGTCAAGTGAACTCTTGAAAAAGTTTAGCAGGGTAATTTGAACTTCTTTTTCCTTTTCCTGCCGATAGAGGATACGTGGTGAGCCAACGATGGAATGCAAAAATTGATGCGATCTCCAAGAGGACATGTGGCAAGCCAACGATGCAATGCAGGAATTTATGTGATCCCCAGGGGACGTCAGACTTTTTTCGATAAAGGACTTTTTACTTAAAAGTTTTAAGCGGAAACGTGAGCCGTTGGCACCACAAACGGATTAGAGCGCAACGTACTTGTGACGTGGTGCCCGCCCATTAGTTCTGATTACTCAAAGACGCCTACCAATGTAACAAAACACCCAACCTCAGAGGCTTTGTACAAATTTTCTCAGATTGACTCTTGCATTAGTGCCCATTTCTTGCATATGACTAATAAGAGAGTAAGCTTCTAGCTCTATCTCAATGTAATGTCATTTGTAGTCAATATAAAAACTCATCTATATAATAGTTGTTGGCTCTAAATATTATGTCATCATTATCCTCCCCAGTTTCTTCTCTCACAAAGTATGTTGGAGGCTGTGTTGTAGTTGGCTGTACTAACACATTCCTTTTCTCTCTCCTCTTTTCTAGTCCATACAAAATCGGATGTGGTAACCAAGCAAAGATATTTATAATGGATGATTAGCTTTGTTGTTAGCTAGATGGATATCCATTAGCAAATGTTTGATTTGAGGAAAGTACAAACACTGATCAGTCAGTTGGTCTGGAGTGCACATCTAGTGATCCCACACCTCACATGCTACCACTTCTCAAAATTTAAAACTGAAGTTTCAAAAAATTCCAGAACAAGATTATGGGTGTTCACAAGTTGTGTGTTTACGATTCCTAGAATTTTTAGAACCAAATACGAAGTGTACGCATAATTACATAAAAAGACAAATCCAATATGAATGGTGTAAAAAAAAGACAACAACATAAAATTACACTATTCACATAGAAAATTGTCTTTTTTTGCTTCTTGTGTATTTCTAATTTGGTTCTGAAAATTGTAAGGAATGTAAACACACATGTTGTGAACACCCACCATTTGTTCCAGAATCTTTCGTAACTACAAAATCAACTGTAGTGGAATGACGAAAATGCCCTCCACAGCAAAATAACACTAGCCCTCACCAAGGGCATTCACCGTCTAAACCAAACACCTGTGCCAAATTGGTGCTTTAGATTTTTTTTTGAAACAAAACGGGCAATTTGACTCATTTTATTTAAAAAGTAGAGAGAATTGACTGGTTCATTAGCGGGGAACCGGCCTAAAACCGTTACAACAGTGATGCACCAATGTCGTCATGGAGCACGACCACATTGTGCATCCGGCCAACCTGGCTACCCACACGGAGCACACACACGCTACCGAGAAGAGAGCTATCGTCAAGGTTGCATTCGGCGTCATCGTCATCACACCTCCGCGAGGTAGCGACTCCGACTTCACCTTCCGCGACCATCGACCAAGTCCTCATCGCAAGCACCGCCGGCAAACCATGTCGGCCCATGCCAAACAGCTGACCCAAAGCATCGAGGAAGAGGCAGCTCCGACTTCGACGAAGAGCTTCACTGCAGAATTATGCACACCTTGCACCGGCGAAGATCCGCGTGGCCACAGGAGAAAAAATGGCATCGTTGCCAGCCTGCCGCCCCGCGACACGCAGCTTCGACTTCACAGCTTCACAACTGGGCACCACAGACAGTCGGTGACAAAGGACATGTCGCGACTGGGCTTCCCTCACGACCGTCATCGTTGCCACACAACTCGCAACGCCAACAGACCACCGGGGCATCGACAAATGGCAGCCGCCAACCACGATGCTGCGTAAGTCCAGCCCACGGGCAAGCACGCAGAAACACCATCTTCAAGACGATGCCCTCAGGAGGGGAAGCGATGAGGATCGACGCCGTCGTCCGAGCTGCACCGCAAGATCTAGGTTTTCACCCGAAGATGTGATCCGAGGTCGAGGAGAGCAGGGAGCTCCATGATGACCCCTCAAGAGGGAGAACGACGTCCGTAGACGCCGTGCCATCGAGCTTTCGCCTGGAGCACCCAAACTTCTCGACCCCATGCAACCGGACCAAGGCGGGAGGACCCGCAGCGCCGCCGACCTGCAAACCCACTGGCCCGAACACCTCCTGCGTGTCGCTGGCATCACAACAGCGCATGTTCCACCTTCCAAGCCGCCACCCGAAGTTGACGGGCCAGATCGGGCGCGGACCAGATCCGGCGCCCCAAACGCAGTAAACCGGTGCAGCGAGAAGCGGGGCCGCCTAGGCTCCAGAACGCCCCAGCCGCAGCACCAAGGAGCAGGAGGGGGGCTGCCACCCCACCCCGACGCGCCCAGCAAGAGGAGCTTGCTGGCGCCGCCGCATCGAGCGAGCGGCCGAAGCCGCCAGCCGAGGAGGTGCTGCAGGGGCTGGCGGCGGGGGGCAAGGCGGATCCGTGGCCAGCCGGTCGGAGCAACCCGTCGGCCGCGTTGCCGGAGGCCAAACCTCACACCACCGGGAGCTCGCGCCGCCAAGAGACGCCGCGCGCGAGTGAGAACAGAGCCCCGCCGCCGCCGTCCATCGCGCGGGCTTTGCCCGGCGGTATCCTCCGGCGGCGGCGGCGCGACGAGCGTGGCCGGAGGGGGTGGCGGCGCGGTGGGATAGGGTTTCCCCCGGGTCGCCCCTGGGAGGCGACGCGGGGGTCGGGAGAAACTTTTTTCAGCTGCTCTTCTGCTTCATTCACATCATGCTGTAGATTTTAGAACAAGTTAACAATGGAAAATGATTAATGCCCACCTTAAGAAAGATATAATTATATGCACCCTGCCCTGTTATCATCTTATCTTTTATAGTCAACTTGCATTCGATCGTTCCGTCTCTGTCAGCGCGTGGCTACACCGCTGCAGGTATGGCGTATATATTATCCAGAAAGCGATGTGTGCATTTGTCTTATTTCAGAGTCCAGTTTCAGTATATATTGACATTTTTATATATCCCATTGATTAGATTCAGATTTGAATTATTACGTGCCCATGTTCTTTTAGGCTTTTTCATGGCCATTTAGAAGTACTTACCAGGGACGATACTTAGACAAAACAAAACGGTGTTTGTACCATCGGCACTCCCTCTTGACCTGACTGCACATGGTGGACATTCTGCTAATCATATCCAAAACAGAGGTGTGACTACCTTTCAGGAAAAAAATAACAGCTGGCTACTTTCAGTAAAAACTAGGGGTCTATGCGCGGGCTTCGCCGCGCCCGTGGATTAGATTTTTTTTTTCGAATTTGTAATTTGGGTTTGGATGTTGAAATATGATTGTTTCTCCCCTGTATAAATGTAGGGTAATTTGAATTTTGGAAAGTTTGCGTGCATTTTGAAATTTTCAAGTTTTGCAATCATTTTGAAGAGGTTGGAAAGTGTATGTAATGGTTATTTTAGTTGTTGCGTAAATGTTAAATTTGGTTTGATTTGAATTTGAAATGAGTTTTGAAAGTTGCAAAAGTTTTGGAAATTAGGAAAAGAAAACAGGAAGGGGGAGAAAAGATTATTTTGATTGTTACGTGTTTGAATTTTTAGAACTTGTTTGTTCATCTATTTTTTTTTGGTTTGTATTATTTAAAATTATTTAAAATTCGTATGGATAGTTTCTTTTTTTTCTTTTTTAAATGAACAAAAAGTGTGAACATTTTTAAATTATTGGTTTACATTACGTAGTTTACCGTACCGAACCTCATATACCCATGTCACCGCCTGTCGTGGCAGAATTTTCTTCGGATTCTTCTACCGCGGTTGCTTCCTCATCCATAACACCTCCTTATACCGTGGCAGAATTTTGTTCTGATTCCTCTGCCGTGGCAGAAAAATATGAAAATAAAAATACGGCAAATGTAAATGTTGATTTTTTTATTATTTAAAATTGTTTAAAATTCGTATGGATAGTTTTTTTTCTTTTTTAAATGAACAGAAAGTTTTTACATTACGTAGTTTACCATACCGAACTTCATATACCCACGTTACCGGCTGTCGTGGCAACATTTTCTTCGGATTCTTCTGCCGCGGTTGCTTTCTCACCCGTAACACCTCCTTCTACCGTGGCAGAATTTTCTTCGAAAAAGCATTATGTAGACTTTTTCCCAAAATTACATGGATGTACTTTGAACTTTAAAAGGACAACAACAACAACAAAGCCTTTTATTCCCAAACAAGTTGGGGTAGGCTAGAGTTGAAACCTATAAGATCTCGAAACCAAGTCATGATTCTGGCACATGGATAGCTAACTTCCACGCAGCCCTATCCATGGCTAATTCTTTGGTGATATTCCAATCCTTCAGGTCTCTTTTAACCGACTCCTCCCATGTCAAGTTTGGCCTACCAAGACCTCTCTTAACATTCTCATCCCGCTTTATCCGTCCGGTATGCAAAGGCGCTTCCGGAGGCCTACGTTCTATATGACCAAACCATCTTAAACGGTGTTGGACAACCTTCTCTTCAATCGGTGCTATCCCAACTCTCTCACGTATATCATCATTCCTAACCCGGTCCTTTCTTGTGTGGCCACACATCCATCTCAACATGCGCATCTCCGCTACACCTAACTGTTGGATATGTCGTCTCTTGGTCGGCCAACATTCTGCGCCATACAACATCGCAGGTCGAATCGCCGTCCTATAGAATTTTCCTTTTAGCTTCTGTGGCACTCTCCTATCATAGAGGACGCCAGAAGCTTGGTGCCACTTCATCCAACCAGCTTTGATTCGATGAGTCACATCTTCATCGATATCACCATCCTTTTGGAGCATAGACCCCAAATATCGGAAGGTGTCTTTCTCAGGTACCACCTGTCCATCAAGCCTAACCTCTTCCTCCTCGTGCCTACTGGAGCTGAAACTACACCGCATGTACTCAGTTTTGGTTCTACTAAGCCTAAAACCTTTCGATTCTAGAGTCCGCCTCCACAGCTCTAACTTTTTATTAACCCCCGCCCGACTATCGTCAATTAGCACCACATCATCCTCAAAGAGCATACACCATGGGATATCTCCTTGTATATCCCCTGTGACCTCATCCATCACCAAAGTAAAGAGATAAGGGCTCAAAGCTGACCCCTGGTGCAGTCCTATTTTAATTGGAAAGTCATCGGTGTCGCCATCACTTGTTCAAACACTTGTCACACCATTATCATACATATCCTTAATGAGGGTAATGTACTTTGTTGGGACTTTGTGTTTCTCCAAGGCCCACCACATGACATTTCGTGGTATCTTATCATACGCCTTCTCCAAATCAATGAACACCATATGAAGATCCTTCTTCTTCTCCCTATATCTCTCCATAAGTTGCCGTACCAGGAAGATGGCTTCCATGGTAGACCTCCCAGGCATGAAACCAAATTGATTTTTTGTCACTCTTGTCAATCTTCTTAAACGGTGCTCAATGACTCTCTCCCATAGCTTCATTGTATGGCTCATCAACTTGATTCCACGGTAATTAGTGCAACTTTGAACATCCCCCTTGTTCTTGAAGATTGGCACTAATGTACTCCGCCTCCATTCTTCGGGCATCTTGTTTGATCGAAAAATGAGGTTGAAAAGTCTAGTTAGCCATACTATCGCTATGTCTCCAAGGCCTCTCCACACCTCGATGGGGATACCATCAGGGCCCATTGCCTTGCCTCCTTTCATCCTCTTCAGAGCCTCCCTAACCTCAGCCTCCTGGATCCGCCGCACAAAGCGTCGGCTGGTATCATCGGAGGAATCGTCTAGCTCAATGGTAGAGCTCTCATTCTCTCCATTGAACAGGTTGTCGAAGTACTCGCGCCATCTACGCTTGATCTCTTCATCCTTCACGAGGAGTTGATTCGCTCCGTCCTTTATGCATTTGACTTGGTTGACATCCCACGTCTTCCTTTCTCTCATCTTCGCCATCTTATAGATGTCCCTTTCACCTTCCTTCGCGTTAAGACGTTGGTAGAGATCCTCATACGCCCGACCCCTTGCCTCGCTCACCGCTCGCTTTGCGGCCTTCTTTGCCTCCTTATATATCTCCATGTTGGTTGCGCTCCTGTCCAGGTATAGGCGTCTGAAACAGTCATTTTTCTCCTTAATAGCCTTCTGGACCTCAACGTTCCACCACCCCAAACTCCTCTAAAGCAATCTTCCGAATGCAAGTCGCCATGCTCATCCACATAATGTTTGCATCGCCTCCTTCCTCCCAAGGGCCCTCCTTAAAAACCCTCTCCTTAAAAGCTTGAGTTGCATCTCCCTTTAACTTCCACCACTTTGTTCTAGCAACTTTTGGGTGCTTATCCCGCTGGACACGAATCCGAAAACGGAAGTCAACCACCACCAGCTTATGCTAATGGACAACACTCTCTCCAGGTATCGCCTTACAATCAAGGCAAGTGCGTCTATATTCTCTTCGAGAGAGGACAAAATCAATCTGGCTAGAGTGTTGGCCACTACTGAAAGTCACTAGGTGGGATTCTCTCTTTCTAAAGAGGGTGTTAGCTACGACCAAGTCGTAAGCTAGGGCGAATCTTAAGACATCCTCACCTTCTTGGTTCCTGATGCCATAGCCAAAACCCCCATGCACCCCTTCAAAACCTATGTTAGATGTACCCACGTGGCCATTGAGGTCTCCTCCTATGAAGAGCTTCTCACCAGTATGTATTCTCCTAACCAAGTCCTCAAGACCTTCCTAGAACTCTCTCTTGGTGCTCTCGTTGTGGCCTACTTGCGGGGCATACGCGCTGATAACATTGAGAACTAAGTCCCCAACAACCAGCTTGACTAGGATAATCCGATCTCCTTGCCTCTTGACGTCCACTACTCCATCCTTGAGGCTCTTGTTGATCAAGATGCCTACCCCATTTTTGTTTGAAGTTGTCCCCGTGTACCACAGCTTAAAGCCGGTATCCTCCACCTCCTTCGCCTTCTGTCCCTTCCATTTGGTCTCTTGGACGCATATGACATCAACACGCCTCCTTATCGCCGTATCAACTAACTCCCATAACTTGCCCATCAGGGATCCTACATTCCAGCTACCTAAGCAGATCCTCCTAGGCTCGGCTAACTTCCTTACCCTCCGCACTCGTCGAGTCAAATGCGAAGACCCTTGCTCATTTTTCACTACACCCGGGCGTCGATGCAGCGCGCCACTAAGGATGCGACGACCCGATCCTTGCTCACTTATCACCGTATCCAGACCAAGATACGGTGCACCACCAAGGGGGTGGCGGCCCGGCCCTTGCCCATTTGACACCACACCGGGTTCCGATATGGCGCGTCGCTAAGAGGGTTACGCCCCAACGAGGTTCTTTTGGGTTTCATCTCCATAAGAGTGGCTGGGTTTTTTCCGTTGGCTTGCCAAGCCTATCACAACCCTCCTCCTTTATCCGGACTTGGGACAGGCTATGTTGAGGCGGAGTTTTTGGACTTTAAAAGGAAAAAAAATTATTTAGTTTTTTTGAGGGACTAAATTTGAAGGAAAAATATTTGAAATTTTGAAGCATGTAAATGTGGAATTTGAATTGAAATGATCAAATGGACTTTAGAAACTGAGCAATTTGAAATTCACATTGGTATTATCTTTTTCTTTTGCCTAAATAATACTCCATATACCTGTGTTTTTTTAGACAGATGAGTTCAAGAAATTGTAATTTGGAGAAATTTGCTTGAACTGATTTGTGATTGAATTTGGAAGTTTGAATTATTTAATCATAAGTTTGTTAGAAGTTAAAAATTGCCTAGGTTGTCGTAAAATTGTCGGAATTAAAAAATTGTCTAGGTTGAGAAATTGTTTAATTTTTTGGAATGGTCAATTTGGGGAGCTATACACATTTTAATTGTTTTCATGGATTTAAAATTATTGTTTCACACTATTTTTTCCCTAAATTATATGTATTATTTTTTCGCATAAAATTGGTTGACACTATTTAGATTTTCTTCCAAAATTATATGAATAATTTGGGATTGACACTATTTAGATTTTCTTCCAAAATTATATGAATAATTTGGGATTTTTTTTGCAAAAAAAGAAAAAAATTAATAAAAATTTGACAGGTGGGCCCACTATGGCGTCAGCATGACGTCACAGTGGGGAACCCCACCTGCGTCGCCCGCGGCGGCGTTGGGCTCTACGGCGGCGCGCCCGTGCGCTCCGGCACGCGCGCGTGGGCGCGTCGTACGCGGCCCGTCGCGGTGCACCTGGAGGTGGCGGCGCCGCCGGCGAATGGTCGCCGGAGCGGCCAGGACGATGCGCGGACGCGGCGGACGACGGCGACCGCGACGCGTCGATTCCGGCGTCCCAGTGGCCTCCCGGCAGGCGACCGCGTGCGAGGAGGTGGATGCGGCGGCAACGCACGTCACCGTGTGCTCGGATTTGAGCGGGGAGCGCCAGAGCAGCGTGGCGCGGCGGCGGCGGCGACCCGCGGCGTCGCGCGCGAGAGAGAGGACAGGGATGGCCGCGTGGCGTTTTTGCACGGATCTCCCCGAATTTTCAATATTTTGCGTTTAGGTCCAACCTCAGTGGGAACGTGGAATTCATGCGAATTTTGGAAAATGGAAGGGCTTTTTTGCAAAATGGTCTGGTGACCGGGTGGGTGACCGGCTGGACGCCGCGCGACCGACTGGGTGACCGGGCGACGTGGCGCGACGCGATTGGCTATAAATCGCGTTGAACAGTGTCGTGTGGGTTTCGGGGCGACGTGGCTTCATCCTGGCCGTCCGTGGGCGACGTGGAGCTCTGTGAGGGCGCGGATTCATCCGCCCTTTATATATACTAGATGACCCGTTGCGCGACTGCGCAACCGCCGGATGCAACTACCACATTGTTGCCACACGCTTTATTCGTTGGTGAATACTAATTAATTTTATTTGTCATTTAACTTATAGCATATAGAAACCCATAATTTGTAAGAAGCACTGTTAACATTTGATACCAAAAGTTATGTAGTACCTAATAAGAGAATCGTTTCATTTTCATGCCTAAATTGACAGTTTCAGAAAAAGTGAAAATTTAAACTCTGCACTTACACAATGCAAATAAGCAATCATAGTTCGACAAAGTTCAGACATAGGCAGATAACAAATTCAAAAAAGAACAGAGTAGTAGCACATCCACATGCAACCACAATAAACAAAATTTAGCATCTAATTAGAACAAAGCAGTAGCACATCCACATGACCCGTTGTGCGACGGTTCAACTGTCGGATGCAACTATTTTGTATGGATACTCCTCCAGTTAGCTGGGTTTTGCATGGCCTGTACAAATCTTCATAGAGCACATCAGTTATTTATAGAAGTCATCCATCATCTTAATCATGTCATCATTGATGTGAGCGAAACACAAAGTGATAGTTAGCCATTACACCTATTGCACAAATGCAAAACTCGGAAGTAAGAACATATTGTTGCAATAGGCTAATGAGAATAAAAAGTACTCCACATCTGTAAGTTACAACCAATGTAACCGACGGTGAAGCACAAATAGAAAACTAAATCTCATAGCAGATGCACAGGACGAACTGCCCAAAAGATCTACACATTAAAAGACATTACCAGCTCCTCGTTTTATTTTACCTTAAACAGTAATAGGACTTTATTTAGAACCGCAAATGATCTTGATCTCATACATAGAACTTAGGACATTTTAGTATTGTTCTATGCTTTCAGAACAACTGAGAACAATTCTTTGTTAGTAACCTCCATGAACACAAAAATATTTATGAATTCTTAGAAGTACCAAGAACTCCTTTGCATCAGATTTTAAATTTGAATTCTTTTGAGGTTCTAAACAACACCTTTGTATACGATACCTAAGAAAATATAACTGTGATAATTTCATATAGTATGTTTTTTGTAATGAAAAACTGAGAGAACCCGACTAAGCGCCATAAATAACATATCAACATGTAGCCTATCATTATTACCAAGAAAGTGGAGTTGTTGAACATGTGAATGGGAAAGTATTTAAAGGAAATGAAATCTGACACAAAAATGGGCAAAAAACATGAAAAATTTGTGGGAGCTGCTTCCTTGTTTTTGCTGCTCACTCGATACCATAATCCTATGATCCCTTCAGCAACCCAGCCTTGCTGCCCCATCCTTGCAGCTCACCGGCCACCCGAGCGGCCCCACCTTCTGCCTGGTCGATGTCCCTTTGCAACACCACCATCCACGCTTCCCCTATTGGCCAGTGCAGACTAACCAGACCGGTTTCGAGCAGCTGAATTCTCCTGGTCCTCCAGGACATCCTACTTCACACGGCTGCCCTGCTCCTTGCCGGTTAGGTACATCGGTCTCAACTCCAGCAATCATCCATGATGACCTGTGGTGGTAAGGATGTAAGCAAGCGTCAACTAAAAAAATCAACAAAGGAAAACGAAAGTAAGAAATGACCATGGCAGCACACATTTATATAAACATGGAATCACACATATATGAAGCTAGAAAAGATTATAGAAACCAAAGGAAAGATATGGAAACTGAAATTAAGATGTACTTAACGACATCACACCACCTACCGGTTCTCATGTACAATTCACACACATATGTAAGAGCGAGAGGGTATACATGTGTAAGCTTCTCACAAAAAAAACTCATCTGTAAGTTTTATTTCATGTAGCCAGGTTTACATGGGATTTTAATAAATAAATACGGAGCTAAGAAACAAGACCATATAAAGATATGAAATTATGCATCAAGACAATACAGATGTTATTGAAACAACAATGTACTCAGAGCCCATCAAAGAACTACACTATCTAAATCCTAGGCTAGTTTTTTTTCCAACATTTCTTAATACATATGTTATTGAAACAACAATGTACTCAGAGCCCATCAAAGAACTACACTATCTAAATCCTAGGCTAGTTTTTTTTCCAACATTTCTTAATATCAGCAGTGCATCTCCTATAATATACAGGATAATGCAAACCTTGCTACTTTGCCACAACCAGGCATATAGATCTGATTGCATACGAAATATGATCTTCCGAGGCAAATAATCAGAAATAGCAGAAAACTAAGAGAGGTGACCTACCTACATGCATCTTGAATCACCAGGCGAATGGGGTGGACTTATGAGGAATACTGATACATCTAGGCCTCAGCTTCGGAGTGAGATATAGCCAACTGAGCAAATAGGAATACACATCTATCCAAGTCTCACTTCTCAGCCTCACAAAAATTGAAAACTAAATTGAGCTAGTTGAATCTACTGTGTAGAACTGTAGAACTGTAACATCAAGTTGGGAACATACACACATATCTGAAGGACGGTGGGTTTCAGCCTTTGAGGTGCTACCTTGTTATCTGAACTGTAATATAGTTTCCTGGGAAAATGTCGCAATGAATTCGGTACTGAAGATGGACCAATTTAATTGATTGACTGATTGTTACAGTCCTATACGCAGAAGCTAATCTGCTGTATACCTAAATACGCTTCCAGCCTGATATACCAATGTACCATAGAAGAACAATACTAACTTGGACAATTTCAACCCAATACATAAATAGTTTGTGCTCCAATGCTGTACAATTATATAAAATAAGGGGGTGGTATATAATAAAGATAATTGATATGTGCATTTATATTTAAATACTTAACTACACATGTATTCATTCATCTATCTTTTATCTAGATTCTTAGGACATTGTTATTCAAACTATTAACGAAGAATTATGTAAAATTTTGTGGGAACGAATATGCTATAAAAATGAATATACCTATCACCATAATTAGCATGGACCATGGGAAGAAAGAGCAAGTACGAATGTACCATGAATAAATTAAGCTTGCTCAACAAAACTTGATTCAGTAGCTAAAATCATAGTTAGGCTACATACATGCTGCTTAGCTTCTCTGGAGTAGTGGTCTACCAGGAAATAACAAGTCCCTCATTCTCTCATTGTATACCTTGAGGTATGACAACTGGATTGAGTGGCTACAGCCATGGCTCCTCTGCCTCGCCTTCAAGAACCATTGCACTAGGGTCTTCCATCGCCAGACTACACTGCGAAAAAGAAGCAGAGTAATTGGCTGGCTAGCTTAATACCACTAAAATCAACATACGCAAACTGAAAAATAGAAGAGGTGCAGAGTAATTGGCTGGCTAGCTTAATACCACTAAAATCAACATACACATACTGAAAAATAGAAGAGGTGAAGCTAGCCCGTCTACTGCTTTACAAAATCAACACATACAGGAAACACAGGCCGAAGCACATATACATACCTGAGCAAGGAGGAAGTGCAGCAAGCTACACATAATCCTATAATGCATACATGAAATGAGTAAGTAAATTGATTACTGCTTCAATAGTCCAACAACAGGCAAGGCAACACAGTTTCAAATAAATTTCCAACAATTAAATATCTCATGGAGAACAGACCCGCCATATCTACATGAATCTTGCTGCTTTAAAAAGGGTGTGCTTCCGTAATATTATTCTGGCCTTTTCTCTTGTTTCTATATATTGAAGCAAGCCCCTTCTCCATTCATGTAAAACAGAGACCCTCGAATTAAGTAGCAATCCTGTAGAAACTGGAGAAAGATAAAAAAAAAACAAATAAGTACTACCTCTGTCCCAATTTATAAGACGTTTTGGCAAGCCAGAACAGCGTACCGAAACGTCATAATTTTAGACAGAGGTAGTAACTCTTAAATGGATGCTGGATAATGAATCAGATAGTATGGTATATTTTCATTTACTTGCGCTCCAAAATACATTGTTTGCGATGCAAATGCTGGTTCCTATTCAATAGAACGACTTCGATATATAACTTCATTTGTCAAAAAAAGGGCTTTCTAGAACAAAATTACACAGTTGCTTTGATGCTTCAAATTAGGTTCACACTATCCATTCCTAAAGCAAGAAGAAACAATAATTAGCTGATAATTTGCGATTCAGTTGTTTTTTCAGGAAAATAGTCCACTGAATTTCATATCATTGTACTTTACTTCACTATCTCCAAACTGAACACCAACACAAAAGGAACCAAGGGAACAGGTCGCACAGAGACAAATATATATTATGAAATATCGATTTATGTGGAGAACAAACCTATAACGACTGCCACAATCATTCTCTGCAGCATGAGGATGCAAGCCAAAACCAGAGGAAGTCACCTGTGAAGAAGTAAAAATGATCAGACGGACGAAAGAAAACAATTTTCATGTAATGCCTATATGCTGCAGCTCATATCAGGATTTTGTACAAATAAATGTCATTCTAACTGGAGCTAACATGTCATATCACTCAAGGGAGACCAAAAAGAATTTTCTTTTGTACACAAAGCTAAACATCAACTCCGAATAAGCATTTGTAGCTAGCTAAATCATGCTCCAGTTCATAGAAAGATAAGCATCAGCAGCGACAAAGGTAAAAGATCGACTCATTCACCAAATTCAGCAGTGACAAAGCTAAACATAGGATTGGCAATCTGAATCCAGTTCAGACAAAGTTAAACATTTGGCCGTGACAAAGCTCCACATCAAACTTCAGCACAGAACATTAAAAGTACATACACGCACAAAATTTCAGTAAAACCCATTGACGCATCTAGACAAGAACAAGAACGACCCAGCCTAGAATCAGCTCGGCAAGGAAGAACCACCTAAATGCAGAGAGTTGCAAATATCAATAAGCATCTGCAGCATCCTCTCCTCCCACAAGCGTTGCACCGTCACCAGGATCTGCAGATGCAATCCATTTCCAGATGCAAACATCAAACATAGAGATTGACTGAAACTAAAAAAATCAGCACACCCAGATGCGAGAGAGACGGAGAGCAGAGAGGATAGGGGAGAGCATGGCCTTGCCTAGTCCGGTAGTCGCCTGCAGCCGGCGCTCTCTGACTGCCCAAAGCATCTGCACGCCTTCTTCCTCCGTTCCCATTCACCAGCGGCGGCGCACTCCGTGGAAGCCGGCCGGCGTCAAGCGCCTCCGGCCACTCGGCTTGGCAGAGCTAGACAATGTAAACGAAAGTCATATGTTGGTTAGATACAGATGATACGTTGAATATTTTAGACAACCTACAAGTAACAACTCACCCCACCAAACCCTCTCGATAAGCAAGAGAATTTGATTTCTCTGATACAATATATCCTACCTGATGGAATAAAAAACAAGTATTGCTGGCTTTGATTCATGAAAAATACACATTCTGGGTGCTCAACACCAAAGCAGCCAAAAACATTTTGAGAAAAAGAATGCAATGTTATAAAAATTTGAACTGGAAATAGCAACATAAGAGACTCAAAAAGTTGAACTGGAAATAGAGATATAATTTTTCACAGATCTCAACAGCAAATAAGATCGTCAATACATTAGTTTTGTGAACCTGGAATGCACAATTATATTTATAAATCACACAAAGAGACCAGCAAGACGAAACAAATCTTTACACTATATGATAACAAAAGCTCTTGTAGCATCTTTTATCTTACAACGCTGCTCAATTTCCCATAACATCCTACAAGATTAGAACATTGAACTGATTAGCTCATCGGAAATGGCATGTCTACTATTAGCGCAAAAGATTCAGACAACCTTTTTTTAAGAAAAAAAATCAACTGTACAACGGCATGAAGGAGCAACTTACAGTGAGAAGATACCACATAGAGGCTGCTTGCCAAAACCCGCAATATGATTGATATCAATAATGAGGAATGTAGCAGAAAAGGTATCATGTGTGTTCTTGAACTCACTGAAAGCCTTAAGCTGAACCACCTAAAACCAAATCAAAGCTGAGTTACAATTAGTCAAACATATATCTGAAATCGAAGCTCTCATCTCATAAATATGTCTGCATTACCCAAACACTTCCTCCACACCATCATGTGCAGCTAGATTTACACAAGGAAAATGTCCAGAAACAATATGAAATTAATGTAATTGAGGAGGAATGAGACAAGAATTAGTAAAAGCAGTACCTTGGTGGAGCTGGATGATTGATTGCTCTTCCTCATCGGAGAAGTTGCCGCGCTTGCCTGCTCGTATTGAAAAAAATCAAATGCGGCAAACAAAAGCAATACAAATAATGCCAAGATCCGGCAGACCAAAGGACTGTAGTTCCTCTAGACAATTCATCTAGAGCTAGAATCACACCTAAGATAAGATCCGTCAATCGTATCAGCCACCAAATCTACTTACTGATTCCATAGATATTAAATAGAAGACAAGAAGGATCTGGTATACCTGCAGATGGGTTCAAGACGTGAGATCGCTGGCAAGGACATCGGTGTGGCCACTGCTTGCTCTCATGAACTGTGAGCTGATGCTTCCGTCCCTGAGCACAAGGTTCCACCTCCTCTGTTAATGTACAGCCGGAGAGGCATTAATATACATACATGAACTGGATAGCCATAAATGAATTCATCTGTAGCTCTTTTCTAAATCAACAAGAACACCTACTATCAAGAGTAGCATGAAAAAACGAGATACATTTAAACAAGTGTGAAGCCAAAGTGTGGCGGAAAAAAGGTTAATGTACCTTTGGCTAAAACTAAGTGAAGTGCACGAAGATTAGCTGTCATGACAAATAAATAACCATAGCTCACGTGAGAGGTTTTGACTTTGGTGAGTAAGAAGGTTTAGTTCCACCATCCACCTACCTATTGCAAGAATAAGAGAAAAATACACCAAAAGCAGACCTCTTCATATGAGAAATTGCAGGATCAACGTGAGTACCAATTTAGTTTATTCCAGGATGTCATCATGGTACCAGATTTCCTTCTAAGCATGTGAATTCAATAAAAGCATAATCTCTGAAACCAAAACGACAAACAGAACTAAAACAGATTGTTTCCCTTCCCCGGCCGAATATTAACCATGACTGAGTTTATTCCGGGATGTCATCATCGTACCACAAAATCCACATTTCCTTCTAAGCATGTGATTTGATAAAAGCCGAGCAAACAGAACTAAAAATAATTGTTGTCCTGCCCAAACCGAATACTTATGGAATCTAATTGAGATAAACTCGCCTAAATACGGAATTGCTTTAATCCGATAAATTAGCGTTATTTTGCATCTACCTATGCAAACATTTTCACCAACTTGCGATGCAACAATAGTATTAAAAACTAAAAGGCCTTTCATCTATACCTTTAGTTGCAATTGGTGAATTGGCATCACTCTTGACAGTAATTAACCGAGTCTGCTACATGTAGAAATAAGCAAAGTTCCATCAATGTTTTGGTGGAGCTGTTTGATAAAACATAGCTCGTATAAGAAACAGACCTTGGAAATTGATGAATACATGTAGCGGTACAATCCTGAAGCTCGTGACCTGAGAGCCAAGAACGCTCTCATCTACTGCTCCTATGTTTCTTCAGACTCCACCTGATTAAAGGGCATACTGATTTGAGAAAAAATAGATGTAAAACAGTATAAGACAGAGATATGCAAATGGATGAATGCGTCTAACAGGACAACAGGAACAACACAGCTTGCTGATTCCAAGGCCGTGTAAAATAACCTGGACTACCAAACCCTAGCTGTGAAACAATAATTTATATGGTTGAAAAATAGGCACAAGAAACAGGAGGCAAAATAAGAAAGAGAAGAAGAGCGTGTGCACCTTCTTGAGAGTGCCAAATATGAGGAAGATGAATCGTGGGCAGCAGCATGGAGCAGAAGGCGGCCGGTGGGCCTGTGGAGCGTCCTCACTCCACCAACAGAGAGAAACCCTAGCCCCCTATTCCCACGGCCTGGCCGTCGACGCCCTACCTGGCCGTCCGCCGTCGCCGTGCTCGGCCGCCGCGGCCCGGCTGCTCGCCGCCTCCTTGTGCGGCCGCCGTGGCCCGGCCGCCCTTCCTGGCCGCCGCTTCCGTGCGCAGCTGCCGCGGCATGGCCGGCCGAGACTGTTGGGCGGTTGGCGGCGCCATTGCCATGTGAGCCACCGTACTCGCAGCTTGGCGCCTGCACAAGGTCGAGAGGAGAGGAAGCAACAGCGGCTCAGCATGAGAGAGTAGGGGAGCAGAGAGAGGAGACAAGGATAGAAGAGGGAGAGCCAAATCTGGACGAACCCTAACCACCAGCCCCCAGCCAAGAACTGCTGTACCTGGACGCCACCGCGCGCCTCCTTCCGACCGGCACCACGGCCGCCACGTCCGGCTCCGTCCGCGCCGCCGCCCTCCTGCCACACATCTTCACGCCCGCGGGCGCTGCTGTCCTCCTTGCCGCTCTCATCTCGCCAGGCCGCCGTCCTATTGTGCCGTCATCCACGGCCACGCCCTGCCCAGCCACCCGCCGCCGCCGGCCGCACTGCACGGCCACCCTCCTCCGGCCTGCGCGGCCACCCACCGCCGCCATGCCCTGCCGCCTCTCCCAGCTTGGCCGCGGATTTGCTGCCGCCGCCATCTCGTGTAGAAGAGAGAGAAGGAAGACGAGGAGAAACGAATGGGAGTGGATTGGCTAGGGTTTCACCAACCCGGAGCTGAGTTTTGTCTCGCTGCGGGCGCAGTGAAGATGAGGGAGACGCGGGGAGCATTGTTTCGGCCACTGATCTGCGGGTCCGATGCGTTGCGCGGTCCACCTTCATCGCCTGTGCCCCTTTGGAGAGAAGTAATAAAAGTTTTGACCGCATCCAACGGTGGCAGGTGAAACACCGATGCTATTTACCCTGTTGAGATGAAATCTAACGAACGGGGTTGATCGGGAGGGGCAAGTGCTCTGAGAAGGCGGGTAGACATTGCGGCTTTATAGAAGTAATATAGTAGAATGCATGTGGTCATCACTTAACTAGTGGTTCATCGACGTTTCATACACCGCTGCGCTGCGATCCTTGTTGCCTGTTCAAATTAAGACAAGTGTCGTGAAGCCATAGCATATGGAAAAAGCTTTGACACTTCTCCAAGACCCTAGTTGCTTAGCTAGGATAAAATTCACCGGGCCTGTTAGGTCGCACTGTTGCAGGAAATGGTAAGGCTATACAGAGTACAGACGCCATATATCAAACAGACGAACACATACATTTCTCATCCAACAGAGGCAAAACCCAACATATCCATGCACTATCATTCAAATTTTATGTTCAATAATAAATATGTTCTAGATCATCCACTTCATGTCATGACAGCCAAAACCAATCAAGAAGAGAAACTATGACATGCAAAAATATAGATAGATCCTGGGGTTCAAGTATTGCGACTTTTGACTCAGCCTTCTCTAGGAATAACACTGCATATAAGATAATCGGCATCAAACGTTACCTGAGCAACTACTTCCTTGTACCTGGATCAATCCCCTCCAGCAGCATCCTTCACATTGATGGTGAACTCGTACTCCTGATCACAGCCCACATAGGAATCTGACATCAAGAAAATCATGTAATCCTTTTTCCCTGCTTCTGCAGCAGCAGAGAACTCAAGCTTCAGGCAAGCCCTCTTCTGGAGTGCAATCCTCTTGATTGCCAGAAACTGGTCGGTGGAGCTATCACCAATTACGAGCCACCAGCCTTCCACCTTTGGCTTTGGATACTTTGGAGCATGAACTGGCCCAGCACTAGACGGCAAGTTCATCATGGCACGCTCTAGAGTAACCTGCAGAGTTACATTGCCACCGGCCCTTATATCATCACCTTCACAGACTTCGTATGCCATGTCGATGTCCGGGAACCGTTTGATGAATCCGATGATGTCCTGGAGCTGGGAATTTGGTAACTGCAGCAGATCCCGCATCTTGTCGGTACTCATAATCTCGGCCAGATTAAAGATGCTCTCGATGCCATTTTTATGGCATCTCGCAGCTAACTCCCTGGTGAAGTGCGGGAGTTGAAGCAGCGCAGAATCATGATCCCACATGCCTTGTGTCACCATTTGGCTCAGCTCCATTGTATTAAGAGCCAGCCCGAGCCATCCGTTGCTGGAGATGACGTCAACCATTGCCTGGAGCAATCTATGTGCAGAAAGGAGGATCCTCCGTTGGTCAGATGCCAGGTTCCCTACGACCGTGAGACCTGAGAGGTGAGCTTGCAGCAGCAAGTTTGCCTTGACGTGTGGATCACCACTCTTGGGGTTCTCAACAGAAAACCTCTGGTGACGAACTAGCATCTCAATGTATTCTTCCTCACCTCGGCGACTTGGAAGCTCTTCATATTCTGATGCAGAAGCTAGACGATGGTCAACTCTAATGGCGATGAGATGCAGGGCAGGGGTGAGAGTTCTCTGGAACATCAATTGTATCTTTTCCATTGATTCTCACTGCAGTATATACATTAGTCATTTACAAGTAGCCCCTTCACATATTTTCACATGCTAACTAAGTCCCTCCAACACTCCCCCTCAAGATGGGGCAAATATATTTATTAGCCCCATCTTGTTACACAGGTTTAAAAATAAACCTACACTCACACCCTTCGTTAATATATCAGCACACTGGTCTCCAGTTCTAACAAAATATATTTGAAGTGTTCCTTCATCGAGCTTCTCCTTAATGAAATGCCGGTCAATTTCTATATGCTTCGTTCTTTCATGCTGAATTGGGTTGTTTACAATGTTGATTGCTGCCTGATTATCACACTTAAGCTTTATTGGACCTCCTCTGAACAGTCTAAGTTCAGTCAATAATAACCGAAGCCATAATAACTCACATAATCCGAATGCCAAGGAGCGTAGTTCTGCTTCTGCTGTGGATCTGGATACCACGCTTTGTTTTTTACTTCTCCAACTCACCAAATTTCCTCCACAAACGTACAATATCCTGAGGTAGACTTTCTATCATCTAAACAGCCAGCCCAATCAGAGTCTGTATATCCCTCGATTTCCATGTGCCCATGGTTTGAGAAAAGAATTCCTTTTCCTGGGCACCCCTTAAGATATCACAGTATTCTATTTACTGCATTAAGATGAGCTGATCGAGGATCATGCATATATCTACTTACTAGGCTTACAGCATATGCGATGTCAGGTCTAGTATGGGATAGATAAATTAATCGTCCCACCAATCTTTGATACCTCCCCCTTTCAACAGGTTCCCCTGAGGTGGCTGTAATACGAATGTTCGGTTCGATTGGTGTTGCAGCAGGTTTACTTTCAAGCATCCCAGTTTCAGCAAGAAGATCAAGTACATACTTTCTTTGAGAAAGATGAATACCTTGAGTTCCATAAGCGACCTCGATTCCAAGAAAGAAGTGAAGAGAGCCAAGATCTTTAACCTCAAATGACTTGGCCAACATCTTCTTCAAGCTTTGTATCCCCTCATCATCATTTCCTGTTATCACAATGTCATCAACATAAACCACCAAAATAACAACTTTACCTTGATGATGCTTAAAGAAGAGAGTATGATCAGCATTGCTTTGTTGAAAACCCAAGGAACAAACTTCCTTGCAAAACCTACCAAACCAAGCTCTCGGTGACTGCTTCAGTCCATAGAGTGATTTTTTAATCTACACACCTTTCCTTTTGTTTCAGGCCCATTAAAACCAGGTGGAATTTCCATGTAGACTTCCTCATGCAGATCTCCATGCAGAGCAGGGGTGAGAGTTCTCTGGAACATCAATTGTATCTTTTCCACTGATTCTCACTGCAGTATATACATTAGTCATTTACAAGTAGCCCCTTCACATATTTTCACATGCTAACTAAGTCCCTCCAACACTAGAACCTCCAGGAGACCTTTCATCTTAGTCTTCTGGGTTAGCATCGAACTGAACCGTTCAATGCTTGTGTAGCTAATGTAATAGTACGAGGCAATGAGACCAAGGTTGAGGGGCTTCAGGTACGTATCCTCCTCAATAGCCACACACTTGCTTGACTCAAGATCCTCCAATACAGTCTCGATTAGCTCAGAAAGATGGTCCGATATGTGCCCGTGACCTGCACCTTGCAGATTGTAGTAGTTAGGGTTCTTGGCCAGCCTCCGGTACATGAAAGTCCAGGTAAGATAATCCACAGCAGCCTGCTTGCTCTCTACAACACCGGCCACTTCAGCATTCATATGATCATGCAAGAAATGCTGAAGATGGCTCTCAACAGGGAAGGGCTCTGAGAGAACTTCCTGTAGTATTCCTTGTGAGGTGCATGGCACAATATAACACACTTCCCCGAGTTATCTTGAAGAGGCCTGCTGGCATGACCCATCATTTGGAGCAGATCAGTGATTGGATAATCAGTATTGACATTGTCCCGGCCATTACAACACTGCGTTCCCATGACAACAACCAAATGAGAAGGCAATGACCTTCCCCAGCTCATTGTGCTGCTCACAACACACACTTGAATCTTCCCACAGAGAAACAGCTGAGTGACAACTTCCTGGTCAAGATCACTTAGAGCCTCATGCAAGTAGCCTACAGCACATTTCAGTGTATTCTGAAGTGTTTCTTCATTGACACCTCTCATGTGAGTATCCATACATCTTCTGACCCAAGAAGGAAAGGTACTCCATGACCTTCAGCGCTTGAGTATAAGCACAAGTCCACCGCAGTAAATCTTGCATGCTTAAGTGTCGGTACAAATACCAGGGCAGGCTTACCATGTTTTGCATGTTGTGTGATAGCATTATATATGTTGTCTTTACCATTGCCTGCATTCTTGCCTCAAGGTTTGCTATGTCCACACCCTGAATGTGTACTTCTAAAGGTACTGGTCGCACTGCTGGAGAAAAGTTGAAAAGGCCATGAGAGGTGGCGCCAATCCACTCTCCGAGATCTTTACCATTTGCAACTGATGCTGAAAGCGCCACAATCCGGGTGTTGTTGCCGATATTATTTGCAATACGCCTCATCCTTGAGACGATGATTTCCAAAACATGTCCCTTTTCAGATCCAATAAGATGAAGCTCATCGACAATAAATAAGCTGACCTGCTGGATAGCTTTTCTCTGTTTCCACCTGCGTGAGAGTGCATCCCAGTTCTCAGGAGTACTAATAATAATCTCCCCTTTATCAAGATGCTTCAAATCAGAAGCGGTTTCACCCGTTAGCTCAACTACATGGGCGAATTCTCTGAATTTCGCCTCCCAGTCTCTATATCTTTCTTTTGCCAGAGCTTCAAGAGGTGCTATATACACGACCCGCATGTTGGTTTCATCAGATACTGCCTTCTGATGGTTCCTTAGTATAGCAAACTCCGCGCATATGGTCTTTCCACTGCCTGTTGGCGCAGCAACCAACACACAGTCATCACTGTTGTATAAGACACTGAACACTTGAGTCTGAATAGGGTTGAAATGTTTAAAGGCACTATAAAGGCCTTCGTATCGTGCATTCCGTAGTGCAGTAACAGGTAGTGGCTGCAGATCAAGCAATTCAGTTGGTGGAGCATGTTTCTCTGGAAGAACCAAGTGCCTAAAAGATACAGGAAGAATTGTCTGAGATCCAAGCCACTTGTCAGATATGACATGTATGAAGTACTGAGGGGGCAGTGGTTCACATATTGGCACTGTGAAGTTAAGTGTATGATCTTCATCCAGGTATTGTTTCTTAAGGATGAAGTACTCATGGTGAAGAATGCACTCGCTGTCATTGTCCTCAACTAGAACCCAAAAGGGCTCCACATATCCATGTGCATTACCATCCCATTGGAAATCAGGTGTTAGAGTCAGCTCAAAACACACAACTGTACGACTAATAGGTTGAACATGGGCTGAAACGTTCAACTTTGGTAACTGGTGGATGCACTTGTGTATCCGCCTTCCCATCTTTGGGTAACGGATTAGCTCACCAATTTCCTGTGATGATAGGTCATAGTACCTCTCCCACGCCAATTCCTTTTTCTCCAGTTTCATCAGGATTTCATTCGGAATGCCCGGAAATTGGCGCAGGGGACTTTGGACTCTCCACATCTGCTTATCAATCATCTTGCAAAGATTCAGAGCCTTCTCTGCTAGTTGAGCCCATCCTCTCTTCAAAACTATCTCAAATATTGCTCGTGAGAGGCGGCCAGCACTCTGCATCATATAGAAGAATATAGATAATATAAGAATTAAATAAGCAAGCAATTCAAATTCAGAAACTGCATTCAGAAGAAACAACATGTTACCTGTCTAATATAAACCATATCAGAACCAAGGGAGAGACCCTCCAGCTTTAGCCAAGAAATATATGCTTGCAGCAAAACATTGATCTTTGTGCCGGGATCCTCCAAGCTTTCTTTTACAGGAATTGGCACACGGTCCAAAAGCTTCGCCAGCTCCATCTTCTCATCTTGCCTGACACTAACATACTTAAATTCTTCACTCAGAGAGAACAACTGGAACAGCTCAATATAACCCATCGTGGGCTTCAGGTACTCGTTGTAAGTCGAAATAGTCCTGTGAGTAATATAGTACTAACTAGCAATTCTCCCCAGGTCAGTAACCTGAAAGTATCCTGTTCTCTTCTCATACTTTATCAAATTGTTCCTGTCCAACAGATCTGCAGCAGAATGTACCTGCAGCAGCAGAGAAGTACATGAACCATTAGTGGAACAGAAAACCACCATATTAAAAATACAAGTATACAACGATTGCATCTACATGGATGTAACACTTTTTAAAATCCGTGCACTAGTATCAAGATGCGTGTGGAAAACTTCAATTAACCAAGTTTTTCGGTACTCTACGAAATGTGGAACAACAACACATCTGGCAACAGAACTATGCTCTCAAAGAGACAGAGAGAAGAAATATGAACAGGTGTTCAATATAAACATGCAATTAGAGAATGTTTAAGCACAATAGCCAACACGATTGGAGAAAAAAAACAGAGGATGCTGGGATTATGATTGGAATTAAAAAAACAGAACATAAGTCTGGCATGTACCTTACCAAGTCAGCTCTCCTTTCATCTAGTGTTTTGTCTCTCTCCGTGATATCTTCAGGTAAACCATACAAGGTTGGATTCTGGAGCATCCGGATGTAGAGGTAAGTGTAGCCAAGCCACGAGCATGCCTCCTGGGCATTCTGAATGGTCCCCAGAACGATCTCTGCATTTAATTGATCAGCCAATCTGGATGTAAACTGACTCTCAATAGGCAGCTGTTCATTCATAAGAGATAGGTAGTATTGCAATTCACTGTGGCTTGTTAAGATTATTCCCTCTCCATGTGTGTCATACTGAGGCCTGCCTGCACGACCAAGCATCTGCATGACATCCAGAGGACTTAGTTCTGTCCAAGCGCCCTTTTCTGGACTGTAAATCTGGGTACCCTTTATAATAACGGTGTGTGCAGGTAGATTGACACCCCATGCGAGGGTGGGTGTCGAAACGAGGACCTGTATCAACAAAAAGTTTCTCAACAAGTTCACGGTCCACCCTTGCCAACCCAGCATGATGAATAGCAAACCCATACGGCAAAAGGTCTTTAAGATCGCTACTTTTGACAAGTTCTGCATGAGCACAAAGAATCTCTTGACTTGCGCTGTCATCCTTTAGAAAGCAGGTCAAAGTGTCATTAGCCAATGCAGTGTCTCTGATGTCACGAGCAGTTTTGGCTGTCTCCTTCCTCGAGTGTGCAAATATAAGCACCTGGTGCTTACCAGCAGCAGCCATAACCTTCTCATAACAAATGTCGTTCATCAACTGCAACCTCTGCAGTGGCTTCCTGACTGTGATCCCAATGTACTGTTGAGCAAGAGGGCAAGGTCTGTAACTGTTATCAAAATGGAAGAGGCCATCAGGGTGAACACGCAAGAACACGGCAACATCTTCATAGTTTGGTACAGTTGCAGAGAGACCAACTAGGCGGATATGTTCCTTGGTCGTCTCAATCTGTCGTACAGTTCTAGACACGATACTCTCCAAAACAGGCCCTCTGTTATCATGAAGTAGATGGATCTCATCAATGATTAGAAGCTTTACCATTTGAGTATAAGCTCTATCACCTGATTTCCTGGTGATAATATCCCATTTCTCAGGCGTAGTGACAATTACCTGTGTTTCGTCAATCTGTTGTTTGGTCAGGTTCTGGTCTCCACTAAGCTCCATAACTGTAACATTGTACTCTTTCAGCCGTGCTGACAAATTTCCAACAACTTCAGCAACCAAAGCTTTCATCGGGGCCACATAGACAATTTTGTACTTTGTATTGTCAAACTCGCCATGCTTCATATGCAAACCAATCTGATGGAGAATTGTAAGCATAGCCACATTGGTTTTCCCAGCACCCGTTGGAGCACAAAGAAGAATGTTATCTGGTTTGAAAAGGGCAGTATCATAAACCTTGCTCTGAATTCTATTCAGCTGTGCCATCCCAGCAAAAGCTCGCTGAGCCCACTCTGGCATATCAGATATCTTCACGATCTTCTCGACAGATTCATACGGCTTAGCTCGTAATGCTTGCACGTGGACCTCCTCGTAACCCTTGTGCGGGATCCTAAATGATCCTGGAGGAAGTTCACATTTCTTGTTGGACATCAGGAGACTACCTTTAGGGAAGGAGAGGTTATCAAGATCAAGCTGCTGTCCCTGGCCTTTCAACCATCCACTCTCAGTATACTGATCAACAGCACTACTGCCCATCGCACCATCAGCCTCAGCACTGTCATTGTTTAGGAGCCTCTTAGCCTCATCCCTAATGCTTCTTTCCAGATTCTTCTGCCTATCCTTTGCAGATGCCCTCTCTGCATTTAGCTGCTCCAAAATTAGAGCTAACCTTGGGTCACTCATCATCTCTTCTGCTATCTTCTTCCGCTGTTCCTCATCTCCAGCCCTGGCTAAGAAGGTACACCAGACTATCTTGAGCCGGTTGTGAAGCAGCAATTTAATCAGATCAAACTTCTCATAGTCCAGCAGCATTACAAGCCTATTCTCGGCATCGATATCATCACCCTCGGCAATCGCATGTATTATCTCCTCGGCAAGCTTCTGGCTGTGCTGGGGATCAATATACTCATATGCTTGTGATATCTTCCTCTGTAGCCAGTAAGCATCAATGTCTTGCACGTCTACAGTCAAATCCTCGTTGCAGTTTGGCATATGATCGCCATATGAATCACCATCCATTTGCATAGCTTGAGTGTCGTCCAACTCAACTATGCTGTCCTCATCCAATTCATCCTGCACCTGACGAAGACAAACAGTGAAGGCCATGTAAGTACAATCAGGCACATTCATCAAGACAGAAATTATAGACAAGCAGAAGATTCAGCTACGTGTATGTACATACCTGATAAAAGTCACTCTCGTCACTATCATCATCATCATCTCCTAACTCGACAGCAACGCCAATATCATCATCCACCATCATGCCGGTACCATCAAAATCGGCTGCCACGAAATCCGTGACGAGCTTCCCGATGGAGACGAGCTGGGCGAACACCTGATCCGAGACCAGGCTGATGAGCCTGTCGATGACCTCCTTCCTCCTGTCAGCGTCCCTGGTCCTGTCGCCCTTGAGGGCGGCGAGCACCTGGTCCGCGGCGTCGCCCAGCACCTCGGGGGGCTGCCCGCCGAGCTGTCGCTGGATGACGCCGAGCAGCGCCTCGTAGGCGGCGCGCGTCTCCTCGGTCCTGGGCGTGTACGCGGCGTAGTCGTCGGCGAGCGAGAGCACGCTGACCCCACCGGAGCCGCGGCGCGCGCGCTTGGTGGCGCGGCGGGGGAGGACGGGGCCGTCGCGCGCCTGCTTCCTGCCTGGCATCTCCGGAGGCCTGGTCTGTTAGATTTTGGGCCCATTTTGGGCAGCCCAATAAAATTCCTGAAAATCTCAAATTGGCCCATGTGCATGGCAGAATTTTGGAGGTGCAAAGTGGTGCTAAAGTTTAGTCCCACATTGCTAGTTGGAGGAGACAAACACCACCTTATAAGGTGGAGTGTTGTACCACTTGGTAAGCTTGTGAGAACAAGAGGCTCTCTCGTGCGCACTCCTCCGCCGCTCGCACGCACGCACCGCACCGCCCCGCCCGCCCGTCCGTCACGACGCGCCGCGCCGCGCCGCGGGTTGCGGGAATCTCGCCGAGCCGAGCTTTATTTTTGCAGTCCGGGAAAACGGTTTGGACGGACGCGTCACAGTTAGTCGGTTCGGGTCGCTCCCGGATCGTGGGCTACTGTAACCGACCTAAAACGTGCGCGACGTGGACTTGGCCCACGTTGTACCCGTTAGGGTTTTCCCGAGCCGCACTATATAAAGTCGTGCGCTGCAAACCACCGAACCAATCTAGGTTTTGCCAATCTCGTGCCTTGCGCCGCCACCGTAGTCTACTCCATCCCGTGCACCGGCGAACGGGACAGCAGGTCTCCGGAACCGCTCGTCCTTGTGATCCTGTACGGGAGGGCGAATAAGGTTTTTGGGAAGCGCTCCGCGCGACTGCTTTCAAGTTCTTCATCACGGCTCGACTTCCTGGACGATCTCCGGGTCCGCGGGCGACTCGTCTCCAACGTCGTCTCCTTCGAGCTGCTGCCGTCGCTGCTCCAACGACTACTTCCTCTACAACCGTTCGGTACGTGCGGCGTGTTCTGAACTGTTTTGCTATGGATCTGTTGGCGTATGTGTTGCTGCTGTTCATGTTGATTAGTACATCTAGTATGTTCGTATTCTACATGTTAGTAGCTGGTGTAGTTATGTTTAATATTCTGGAATTAATCATGGAATTATTGCCTAATTATCCAACAATCCAAAAACCTTATATGTGTTATAGGCAATTTCCTGAGTTAAACATGGGACATCTATCTGATGCGCTGAGGCCGGACAAGTTTACCGGTGTGGACTTTAAGAGATGGCAGTACAAGACCACACTGTGGTTGCGATCTCTGAAAGTGTTCGAGGCTAGTGAGGGTTTACCTGAAGGAACTATATCTGACGAGGATCAGAACAAGTTCAAGGAAACCAATACTGCCTTTGTGGGACTCGTTCTGAGTGCTCTTAGCAACAAGCTGTTTGATGTGTACATGCACATTACAGATGCCAAAGAGCTCTGGGAGGCACTGAACGCTAAGTTCGGTGTAGCAGATGCTGGCAGTGAACTGTACATCATGGAGAGCTTCCATGACTTCAGGATGGCTAACAACCGTTCTGTAGTCGAACAGGCTCATGAGATACAGTGCATTGCTAAGGAGCTTGAGCACGCTAAGTGTGCCTTACCTGACAAGTTTGTGGCTGGATGCATTATTGCAAAGTTGCCCTCTTCATGGAGGAACTTCGCCACAACTCTCAAACACAAGAGACAGGAGATTTCGGTTGAAAACCTGATAGCGTCTCTTGATGTTGAGGAGAAGGCTCGGGCTAAGGACACTGCTGAGAGAGGTGGTGAAGGTCAGTCTAGCGCCAACATGGTGCAGAAGAACTTTCACCATGGCAAGAGCAAGGCAAAGAGCAAGTCTTCCTTCAACATGCCTACCAAGACTACTTCTTTCAAGAAGAAGAAGAAGATGCTGAACAAATCTGAGCTAAAGTGCTACACTTGTGGAGAGCCCGGACACTTCTCTGTGGACTGCCCAGATCGTGCAGACAAGAAAGGGAAGAAGCATGTCAACGTCGTGACCGCTAGCAATGCTGATGGGTACGGTAATTTACCGACTGTGCTTTCAGTATTTCAATCTCCATGTTGGTGGATTGATACGGGTGCTAATGTTCATGTATGTGCTGACATCTCTATGTTCACTTCTTATCAGGTCGCAGATTCAAGCGTCTTAATGGGGAATGGATCACATGCTTCTGTTCGTGGTGTTGGCACGGTAGATCTGAAGTTTACTTCGGGGAAGATCGTGCAGCTGAGGAACGTGCAGCATGTCCCTACTATGAACAAGAATCTTGTTAGCGGCTCCCTTCTATGCAGAGATGGGTTTAAATTAGTCTTGGAGTCCAATAAAGTAGTTGTGTCAAAGTTTGGACAATTTATTGGTAAAGGGTATGAGTGCGGAGGCTTGTTCCGCTTTTCATTATCGGATTTTTGTAATAAGTCAGTAAACCATATTTGTGGCAGTGTGGATTCGGATGCTAATGTTTGGCACTCTCGTTTATGTCATGTTAATTTTGGTTTAATGAGTAGACTTTCCAGTTTGAGTTTAATTCCTACTTTCACCATTGCCAAAGGTTCTAAGTGCCATAGCTGTGTGCAATCTAAGCAACCTCGAAAGCCTCACAAGGCGGCCGAGGAGAGAAACTTGGCACCTCTAGAACTCGTACATTCGGATCTATGTGAGATGAATGGCGTGTTGACAAAAGGTGATAAGAGATATTTCATGACTTTAATCGATGACGCTACTAGGTTCTGTTATGTATATTTGTTGCACACTAAAGATGAAGCTTTAGACTACTTTAAAATTTATAAAGCTGAAGTTGAAAATCAATTAGAGAGAAAGATCAAACGTCTTAGGTCAGATCGTGGTGGCGAGTATTTCTCCAACGTATTTGATGAATTCTGTGAGGAACATGGTATTATTCATGAGAGGACGCCTCCCTATTCGCCCCAATCAAACGGGGTTGCCGAGAGGAAAAACCGCACGCTGACCGACTTGGTGAACGCCATGTTGGACACTGCTGGTTTATCTAAGGCATGGTGGGGGGAGGCTTTGTTGACTTCGTGTCATGTCCTGAATAGAGTTCCTAACAAGGATAAAGAGAAGACACCTTACGAGGAGTGGTCTGGGAGAAAACCATCACTTTCTTATTTTCGTACTTGGGGATGTTTGGCGAAAGTCAATGTTCCAATTCCTAAGAAACGAAAACTTGGACCGAAGACAGTGGATTGTGTCTTTCTAGGTTATGCTCAGCGGAGCATTTGCTATAGATTTTTAGTGGTTAAATCTGAGATACCTGATATGCATGTTGATACTATTTTGGAATCTCGTGATGCAACATTTTTTGAGAACATGTTTCCTATGAAGGATATGCATAGCATTGCTAGAATTTCTTCTGAGATATTTGCTGAACCTAGTACATCTGTTGATCATTCTGAACAACCACTTGTTGAGGAAGTCCTTGAGAAGGATGACAATGAATCAGCTCCCAAGAGGAGCAAGAGACAGAGGACTGAAAAATCCTTTGGTGATGATTTCATTGTGTACCTTGTGGACAATACTCCCACGTCCATTGCAGAGGCATTTGCATCTCCTGATGCTGATGACTGGAAAGAAGCTGTCCATAATGAGATGGACTCGATTCTTTCTAATGGAACTTGGGAATTATCTGAACGACCCTACGGCTGCAAACCTGTGGGTTGTAAGTGGGTGTTCAAGAAGAAGCTAAGGCCTGATGGTACTATTGAGAAGTACAAGGCACGGCTTGTAGCCAAGGGCTACACCCAGCGCGAAGGCGAAGATTACTTTGACACCTATTCACCTGTTGCTAGACTCACCACCATTCGAGTACTACTTTCCCTGGCTGCCTCCTATGGTCTTATCGTTCATCAAATGGACGTAAAGACAGCTTTCCTTAACGGAGAGTTGGAAGAGGAAATCTATATGGATCAGCCTGATGGGTTTGTAGTAAAAGGTGAAGAGAGAAAGGTGTGCAAATTGTTAAAATCTTTGTATGGGCTGAAGCAAGCACCTAAGCAATGGCATGAGAAGTTTGACAGAACTTTAACTTCTGCAGGCTTTGCCATCAATGAGGCTGATAGGTGTGTATATTATCGCCATGGTGGGGGCGATAGTGTTATATTATGCTTGTATGTTGATGACATACTGATTTTCGGTACAAGCATGATAGTGATAAATGAGGTCAAGTCTTTCCTGTCAAAGAGCTTTGATATGAAAGATCTGGGACAAGCTGATGTGATCCTGAACATTAAGCTGATTAGGGATGAGAGTGGGATTACGTTAACGCAATCACACTATGTTGAGAAGGTCTTGAGCCGCTTTGGTTATATAGACAGCAAGCCTTCTCCAACACCCTATGATCCCAGTGTGACACTCAGAAAGAACAAAAAGGAAACGAGAGATCAATTAAGATATTCTCAAGTGATCGGTTCACTCATGTACCTTGCGAGCGCGACAAGACCTGATATCTCTTTTGCTGTGAGCAAGTTGAGCAGGTTCATGTCTAACCCGGGTATTGATCATTGGCATGCACTTGAAAGGGTCATGCGCTATCTGAACGGTACAATGAGTTATGGGATTCACTATTCAGGGCACCCTGCGGTGCTTGAGGGATATTGTGATGCGAACTGGATCTCAGATGTTGATGAGCTCTACGCCACAAGTGGATATGCATTTATTCTTGGAGGTGGCGCAGTGTCATGGAGGTCTTGCAAACAGACCATTTTGACGAGGTCAACCATGGAAGCAGAACTTGCTGCTTTAGATACAGCTTCTGTTGAGGCAGAATGGCTGCGTGAGCTCTTGATGGACTTGCCGGTGGTTGAGAAACCATTACCGGCCATCCTTATGAACTGTGACAACCAAACGGTTATTACGAAAGTGAACAGTGCTAAGGATAATGCGAAGTCATCAAGACACGTCAAGAGACGCTTGAAGTCTGTCAGGAAAATGAGAAACTCCGGAGTAATAACTGTTAGTTATATTCAAACAGACAAAAACCTGGCAGATCCCTTTACGAAGGGACTATCACGTAATGTGATAGATAGTGCATCGAGGGAGATGGGGTTTAACCTATGTGATCGGAGATCCCGTGAATTAGGACCTGGGAAGAACAAGCTAGTGGTTTAACTGAGGAGAGTTATTTTATAACCCTCTCCGTGGGAAGATGCATAACTCTCACATTCTGTAAGGCAGGTTGGCAATATGCCTTAATGTGTTTTTGTTGGCTATTCGTAGCAAAGGTGCTGTCCTACAGAGCGACCTTGAAAGAACACACCTATATGAGTCCGACTGTTAAACGTCGCAGTCTATGAGATTTGGGTGATCTCTAGTAAGCTCATGAAGAGACCAGGGAGTATGACGCATATGCTCCACCCGCGGGGTAGGCTACTGGCAGCCACGTACTGGTTATGACTTTGAGTGAAGTCTATTGGCACCAAACTTGCAATTCAAGGTTCGTCCATTGTTCAAGTTGCTGGTAGATGTAGCTTGAAGCTCTAGGCGGAAGTTCAACTTAACAGTCTCTGCTGAAACACTGGTATATAAACAAGAAACGAGGTTTGGCAAAATCTCTAAATGGGAATTTGAGATCTGGTGGGGGATTGTTAGATTTTGGGCCCATTTGGGCAGCCCAATAAAATTCTGAAAATCTCAAATTGGCCCATGTGCATGGCAGAATTTTGGAGGTGCAAAGTGGTGCTAAAGTTTAGTCCCACATTGCTAGTTGGAGGAGACAAACACCACCTTATAAGGTGGAGTGTTGTACCACTTGGTAAGCTTGTGAGAACAAGAGGCTCTCTCGTGCGCACTCCTCCTCCTCCTCCGCCGCCGCTCGCACGCACGCACCGCACCGCCCGCCCGTCTCGTCACGACGCGCCGCGGGTTGCGGGAATCTCGCCGAGCCGAGCTTTATTTTTGCAGTCCGGGAAAACGGTTTGGACGGACGCGTCACAGTTAGTCGGTTCGGGTCGCTCCCGGATCGTGGGCTACTGTAACCGACCTAAAACGTGCGCGACGTGGACTTGGCCCACGTTGTACCCGTTAGGGTTTTCCCGAGCCGCACTATATAAAGTCGTGCACTGCGTGCGCTGCAAACCACCGAACCAATCTAGGTTTTGCCAATCTCGTGCCTTGCGCCGCCACCGTAGTCTACTCCATCCCGTGCGCCGGCGTGCACCGGCGAACGGGACAGCAGGTCTCCGGAACCGCTCGTCCTTGTGATCCTGTACGGGAGAGGGCGAATAAGGTTTTTGGGAAGCGCTCCGCGCGACTGCTTTCAAGTTCTTCATCACGGCTCGACTTCCTGGACGATCTCCGGGTCCGCGGGCGACTCGTCTCCAACGTCGTCTCCTTCGAGCTGCTACCGTCGCCGCTCAAGCTGCTGCCGTCGCTGCTCCAACGACTACTTCCTCTACAACCGTTCGGTACGTGCGGCGTGTTCTGAACTGTTTTGCTATGGATCTGTTGGCGTATGTGTTGCTGCTGTTCATGTTGATTAGTACATCTAGTATGTTCGTATTCTACATGTTAGTAGCTGGTGTAGTTATGTTTAATATTCTGGAATTAGGAATTATTGCCTAATTATCCAACATGGTCTGGACGGCGCGGTCGCCGAAGCTCCGTGCGCGGATCCTGCCCCGGAGCGTCACGGGCTCGCCGGTGGGCTCGTGGCGCGCGGCGTCGTTGGGGCCGGTGGTCACGACGAGGTTGGCGTTGGAGGCGTAGTCGTACTGCCTCGACCGCGCGCGCGCCTCGGCGCCCCCGCCGCCCGGGGCCTCCTGCTCCATGGCTGGCTGGAGCACGGGTCGCGG
Source organism: Poa pratensis (assembly GCA_947311845.1). Classification (NCBI taxonomy): domain Eukaryota; kingdom Viridiplantae; phylum Streptophyta; class Magnoliopsida; order Poales; family Poaceae; genus Poa; species Poa pratensis. The sequence goes on along the minus strand of CAMZMU010000041.1, from coordinate 37,085,270 downwards.
AAGAGCAGGGGAGGAGTTAGGTAACGCCCAACTGGGGTCGAACCGGAGAGAGGGGGAGCGGGTAGCGGCGGGGCTAGGTTTCCGATGGAGGGGTTCTTACCTTCTGTTCGGCGGGTGAAGGAGGACGGCGTGGCACCTGGAGGAGGAGCGGTGGCCGGTGTCCGCCACCTCTGGACTCCGGTGGTGACCTGCTGGTCGCGTCGGAGGCGTGGACGATTTGGAGGCGGTGCGGGAGATTGGACTGGTCTCGTGGAAGGAATATACGAACCGAGGCGTGGTCGTGATCGTGTTCAGGTCGGTTGTGACGACGCGAGGGACCGCTCCGTATTTTGAAGTATCCATCGTTTTCAGAAATCTCTACTATATAATATGCCTAGAGGTGGTGATGGTCATGGTCATGGTACGTTTTTTTGTTTCCCAATTTACCCCCGTGAGTTAGGAGATATTACCCACCACTGCCACTGGTAAGTAGAAAAAAACGTTTCGTTTTTTTTTTCGTTGTCGTGCTCGGCCGGCGCTTGGATAAGGATCATCCCTCTCCTCGGCTTTTTTTTTTCGTTGTCGTGCTCGGCCGGCGCTTGGATGACGATGCTGCAGCGGTGGTTGTCGTCGGTGTGGAACATGAGCGGCAGCGGCCGGCTGCGGCTGTGGGAGGACAAGGCGTGGCGGGCGCACGCCGCCATGGCCTTCGTGCAGCTCGCCTACGGCGGCTACCACGTCCTCGAGCTAGGCGCACAGGATCGAGCGGACCTCGTTTCCATCGCAGAGGCGGCTGGAGCCAGATCTCGTCGGCCGCGCAGAAGAAGGCCGGCACGCAAGTGCGGCAACTGGACGCCGTGCTCCAGTGCATCCAGTGCCACGTCCGGCTGACGGACCTCCACGCCATCGTGGACGCTACGTCGCTGCTCGCCATCCTGTAGCACGACCGCGTCCACCTCAGTCCAGGCTGACGCGGTGACGCCCTGCTTTCCGGCGCACAGGCGTTCGTGCCCATTTTCCGGCTGCCGGCGGACAGGCGGTCCACCGCATCGCCATAAGCTGCAAGAAAGGCGTGCTCACCGTCACCTTCAAGAAGCTACCACCGCCGGAAAAGATGCCCAAGTCCGTCCAAGTCTCAACGTGGATGGCTAGCAATGTTGCCTCTGCTACTGCTCGGGGATGCGCTGGTCCCTGATCGCCATCTACATCGAGGGGGTCTCACATCTTGGGCGACAGTCAACCCTGCCTGCCACTCTGCATTCCAGACATTAATTGTGGAATTGATTCTTGGTACGCCGGCGTGGCTTCTTAGCGAAGTTCAGATAGCTACATGAGATTCAATCTCCCACGCAAAGATTGCTCAGCCATGCTACATGAGATTCAATCTCCCACTCAAGATTGCTCAGCCAAAATTTTCAGATCAACAGCTTACTCAGCCATCTACCTCAGGCCTCAACATTGGCCGCAAACTCCAGCGTCATCTGCTCTACTTCAACAACGGTATCCCCGTCAAATGCAGGTAAGCAATGCATCTCTTGCCAGTCAAATCAGGAATTAGAGCAGCTACTGTTTTTACACCGAGGAGAGGCTAGGAGCACATCGTGTGACCAACACTGATTGATACCACACAAAAGCAGCGCATGCAAATTGATCTCTGTACTGTACCAGAAAAGGTTTACTAATATGTACCATCTTGTCCTCAATTTTTCGCTTCTGTAATAGTATTGAAGAGTCTGTTTGCAATCCGTTATCTTTCAGTTAAAGAAATTCAATTATTATGGTGTTATGCAGATGTTAGACATTATAATGGATATAACAATGCAAATAGGATTCAATCAGATTCTGCTCTTGGATGGGGCTACAACGATTTCAGTTTCTGTTGTTTGTGGATTTTCCTGGCACTAGGAGTGGTTTGTTCCATTACTCAGCTGGGCAATATATCAGCTTAGCCTGGTTATGTCAGTTTGCGGTGGCTGCATGAATCGATGTCGAAAATTGAATTTTCATATACAAAAATCTTCAAATTGGATTTTAAAATACGGGCACAAAAGAGATTTGAGATGTACATGCATGAAAAAATGTCACCAAAAGGAACGCACGAGATTTGAGATGTACATCAAAACAAATAGTTTTTTTTTCTGGAGTTTGGAGTTATGTAATCTTATGCACTCAACTAATCAAATCTATAAATGCAAGCCGTCCATGAAATCATCTCTCTCTCTCTCTCTCTCTCTCTGCATGCAGGGAATCATGTGATGCAAAATGAGCATCCAACTCAGTGCAAGGTGCGTGATTAGAATGATTACAAATCAACTATTCTTTGTTTTATGAATTAGTGGATACTTGCGGAATAGTAATTTTTATGCTTTTTTATGATGCTGAATTTCAGTGTACAAGATAATTTTCTTTCCTTACCGATACTTTTGTGTTGTATATCTTGAATTAATGGTAATGAGATTGATATTGATATAAGTATAATTTTGTATACACAAATATTTTCTTTGTTCCTTAACTTCTGAATGGTGTTGGATCCGGACATCATGTTGTTTAGTTGTGGAATGTGTTCCTCTACAAGCTCGAAAGAGATTAATACGCCCTTCTAGATTACGACGTGCATGGCACGTGCATCTTAACTTTTGATATTATTTTCATGCACATGTGATGTGTATTGCACTGATATGGTATAACGGTATAGAGGTATCACCAAAAGAAATAAACCACATAAATGTTGATCTTTTCCTATCTGTAAATTATCCCCTTTAATTATGAAGACGTGTGTTGCACGTACATGCCAACTAGAAAACAAAACAAAACAAAACAAAACGGATCATTTTATCTCTTCAAGTTGTTATCTCAGATATTCCTTCCCAATATTCATTGTTATTGCAACTTTAGAGTGTGAGAAAAATAGGGAGATGGGAAATAGTACAGTTGTATAGATAACTAGGAGATACTGGAATTTTGCACGGTACATTCTCCTTTCAACTGCAATGAAGACGATTATCTCAAATTAATTGAGTTGATTCATCACTGCTTATTTTCTTACCGTCGTATGAATTCCAAATCTATCAAAACTTCACCTTTTCTGCCAATATTTACATTATAGATTTTTCTTTCAGTTTTACATATTACCAACAAATATTGGTTTCATTCTTTGCTACCACATCAGAATTGTAGGTAATCATTGATTGTTGGATTAATATTAAGAAAAAATTGTTTTACGATATTGCTCCATCTTTTACAAGGTTGTCAATTGTGTTTTCGCGTTGCAACGCACGGGCATTGTATAACATATTTTGGTTTAGTTATGTAAGTTCGAGCAACAATAATAAGTCCATGGATCGTGGGCACAACTTTGCTGCAATTTGATCAATCCCAATCGTTCGAAAAATCTTTGATATAGGTTGTTGGTAATCTTACTGTATTTCTTGTTATAAATAACGGAGCAGTCATTACCAGTTTAATATGATGCTAAACAATCTATCTATTGATACACTTTGTCGAGCCTTATGGTTTTAAATCTAAAAATCAGCCCGTTGCAACGCACGTGCACGTTTGCTAGTAATACTGAAATATTAATTATTCTGAAGTTATGTTTGGATTTACTGTAGTTTTATATATTTCTGTATAGCTAGATGAAACTACACTATTTCTATAAAGTACTCCAGCGGAGTATATGAAAACAAGGGGCCGAGCCTCTTTTTTCAATAAAGAATTAAGCACAACTCACTTTGTTAGGAAAGTGGGTGTACAATCCAGCCACCTAAATTCAAATCCTCATGAATCCAGTCTGGTATATCGTCACAATACAAAATCACGATCCATTTCCATAGCTCGAGTGCTGGGGATCGAATCCAGACACGTGCCTGCTCGTGGTGCGTTGGACTTATAGAGTGGGGTCCGTGACACTCTGCGATGATCTGACGTCCACTTGTCCATGGACGGCTGTAATCACCTTTTTTGTGTTGGGTCGATAAAGAGTTTGTCTGGGTCGAGGATAAAGTAAGCAAAAAATCTCGCAGCTAAATAACTTCATCTGCTACCCTCTCCCAACGAAAGACACTCGGTAAAGTTATTTGGCCGAGAGATTTTATACCGAGTGTCGCACGCAGCAAGTCTTTGTCGAGTTTTATTTAGCTTTCACCAGGTATTTTGATACCCGACATCATTGGTAATTTCAGTAGTGTGTACACATAAACCGCAACATTTTTTATGGTAACTGTAAAAAAGATTCAGTTCTATCTTTGTTTTTTCGTTTTTACGAATTTATGTTGATTTTCTAAAATAAAACAATGCTCCCATTTTTTCCGTATCAAATTATTGCAAGACTGGTTGAGCCTTTAGATTGTCAAATCTACTCTAAAAATCATACAATTACATCAAATGTTATTCAGGAGAGGGTAGCAGATGATCAACTTGTGCAAGCTACATATCAATGGAACATCGAACATACAGGCCTAGCATCTCTCGAGAAAAACAAGGTTTGTCTAAGAAACAAAATTTCATTGTTTTTACCCCTCTCATGAGAGAAATTTTAGGCAGAAGATTCAGCTAAATGCCATATCCCTATCACTATTAGTTAGGGCGTCTCCAATGCTTATTTTCATCTTTGGTCTTAAGGTGGAGCCCACGTCAAAACGCTATAGCAAGTCAAAATTCCCGCAATGCTTAGGGCGCGTTTGGTAACCTGCATGTCTTTCTCACCTGCGTCGGGGCATGCTGGGGAGGGTACTGTCGGGCTACAACGCGTTGGTGGGTTTGTTTGGTAGCCTGCATCAGAAAACGAGCCACATTTGGCCCAATTTTTGGTTGCACAGTTTTTTTGATTTTGGCTCTGCAAATTCGACCTCCCCTTGTTTGGCAGTGTGAAGAGCACACAGAAAGAGTGATAGAGTCACCCTATTCAAATTTGGTGAGGTTACCAGGCAATGCAAAGCAAGAAAGGTGGCAGAAATCATCTACTTAACACTGGCTAACCATTGATTTGGTCAGGGGAACACACACCCACTGACCCAAAATAGGGTTCCATACTTACACCCCAGAAGCTGAACTATAGCTACGGTTAAGAGTTTGGTTACATGTGCAATCTGTGCACCTGATAAGTACTTACACCAGGGGAACACTCCCCTGGCATCAAAACATGACGAGCATACAAAAGAACTGCTCTTCAAGCAAGTCACACTGACCTAAAAACTCACTTGCGATGAAGTGGACAGACGAGAAGACCTCCTCAGTGGAGCTGATGAACCTGAAGAGCTTCAACTTGAAGCCGTTGCCGACGAACTTGAAGACGGGGAAATCTCCGGTGGCCAGCTTGATCTCCTTGGCGAAGTCGTCCCATCCTTTGAACATCACAAGGTGATCTTCGAACCACTGCAGCTGGATGAAGATGTCGTGTCACGAATGACGGACACCGGGGATGCGGGACACTCCCTTTGTAGATTTGGAAGGGGCGCGAAGGAGGCTGGAAGACGTCTTCCGGAGAAGTACCACCGGCGAGATCTTCGTCACTCTCTCTCTCTCTCTCTCTCTCTCTCTCTCTCTCTCTCTCTCTCTCTCTCTGCGTGTATGGAAAGCAAGCAAGGGACACAGCGATCTACCCAGGTTCAGGCCGCCCGGAGGCTAACAGCCCTACTCCTGCATGTCTGAATAGATGGAGGCATCATGGCGTGGCTACAATGGTGTCTCCGGCGAGGTACCCGGGAAGGGTTTTGGCGAGCGGAGGAAGAAAGGGCAGATCCTGGCCCTGAGGAGATCACCTCCTTTTCCTCTCTGGCCTAGCCATCTCCAGCTGTGCTCTAGCCTGTGCCTTGCCTTGGGTTCCGTCCTCCTCCTCGCCATGACTTGGCCCTCCTTTTATAGGCAAGGGGTGCCACAAGGGTCATGCGAGGAGCGTGAGGGGGTCTTGGCGGGAAGTTCCCCCTCTCCGTGGTGGAGGTGAAGACGTGGCCTCTTCTCCTCCAAGTATCTTCCTCCGGTTTGGTGAGATTCCCCCCTTTAGGGGAAAGCGACGTGGGAAGAGTGCTGGTACACCATAGGTGGTGTCCCCTGCCCGCGCCTTGCTTCCCAAGTCTTCTAGGCTCTTCTACCATCTTTGGGAGGGCGCTGGAAGCCCTGTCTTCGCTTGGTACCCGAGAGGGAGTCCGGCCTCGCCGGGGCCTCTGTCTCTCGGGGTCTTCTTGCTCTTCCGGGGTGCGAGGGGTCCCGGGGCCCCGGGGTCCCTTGCACCCGGCAGCCTCGACTTGGCACGCGAGGTGCCCGCCAGCTTCGAGTCTTGTCTTGGCCTTGTCCATCTTTGCGCTGGGCCCGCTGGAGATGGACCCACTTTGGCAGTACTAGGGGAACCTCGTGTTCCACTTCTGCGACAGTAGCCCCCGGGCATGGTCCCGGCGGCTTTGCTTCAGCGGCTGCCGGGGCCATGACCAAAAAGAGGTCAAAGTGGGTCCCGGCGCCTGGTCTTCTCCTTGGGATTACTTTGGTGGAGGGAATAACTGCTCGGGTCTCCTCGATTCCTGGTAGCAGAAGAAATGAGGAGGCCACCGCTCGAGGGAGGAGCTCGTGCTATAAAAGCAAAGCGCGTCCCTCAGTTCCTTAGTCACTCCCTCCGCCTTCTCACTCCCCGATTCTCCCAGAAGTACTTTAGGCAATGGCGCCGGCGAAGAGAGGCAGGGGGCGTCCGCGGGCTTCTCCGGCCGCGGCGGCGGACGGGCGTGGTCGAGGCGCGCCCCGAGGTCGAGGTAGAGGGGGCTGCGGCAGTCGCGGAGGCCGTGGTAGTCGAGGCAGTCGCGGAGGCCGAGGCTCCGCTTCTTCTTCCCCGAGAAGCTCGGTCCATACGGGCTTTCCGTCGTATGAGTTCATGGTGGATCTATTCCGCCGGCCTCGTAGCCGTCTGTACCTCCCAGATTTCTTCGCGATGGCGCTGCCGGAGAACAAGCCGATGAGCTTCTGGCTGCAGGTTGAAGGCTGCCCCAATGGCCCCTCCTGGGTCTGGGCCGAGTACGGCATTGACGACTCCATGTTCCTGAGTCGGGGATGGAAGTTGTTCGCTCGCTCCCGGAAGCTGACTCGGGGACAGAGCGTGATGTTCTAGTACGACGGAGACGCCACGCTCTCCGTGAAGATCTTCCGTGCTGCCGGAGGGCGCACGGAGTGCTGCAGGGAGAGCAGCAGTAGCAACGGCAGCAGTGGCAGCTCCAGCTCCTTCGACGAGGATGAAGATGAGGAAAGCTCATCTAGCATCAAGGCGGAGGAGAACTCTTCCTCTTGAAGAGACAAGCAGGGCCGGAAGGAGACGCTGAAGATCTCAGCAGCTTCCTTCTGGGCTGCCTCGCCGACGTACTTCTGGAAGTAGCGCCTTCCATTGTACGGTAGTGCTCCCGGCTTCCGGGGCTGAACCTTTTGTTGTAAAAAAGTAAGACCCCGATGTAGATCTTGTCTTTGTCGAAGAAGAACTTGCGCTTGCTCTACATGCTCCACCTTGTACTTCCATGTGAACGAGAAAAGTTCTTAGCTTGAGGAGAAACGCGTCCCCACTATTTCCGCTTCCGAGACGTCAGAGGACTGGTGGAGGGATTAGGAGCCTATAAAAACCCCTCAATCCCCAGCCTCTTCTGCAGCCTTCTCTTCCTTAGTCTGCTCGGCCCCACTCCTCTTCTTTGCGAAGCGCAGGTGTTTGTCGACAATGTCTATTGGCGCGGAGGCGGCGTCGGAGGCCTCCACCACGGAGTCAGTCTTCCATGGCGGAGCAGATCTTCCCCTCCGCCCTCGACAGTCACTTGTCTTTCCCGCAGTGCGGAAGATTGCCGGTCCTGCGGCCATGAATGCCTCGGTGGCAGTAGCCATCCGAAAGGACGATATCTTGGCCAAACTGTGGAGGGAGGCCACTTACAGCCCCAAGCCCCTCGGACTTCTTCGGGATCTCGATGAAGTCTTCAAGGTTAGTATTCTTTTCACTTTGTTAGGTCCTGGCAAGGAGAGCTGTCCCAGGATCTCATTGTTCTTCCCTCTACTCCAGGAAGAAGAAACCATTATGGACCGATTTCTGGACTGCGTCCACGCCCTTTGCCACCAGGACGCTCCAAGATTTTCCGCGAGTGCTCATATCCGTGATACCCCTGAGGAAATTGCGCGGGCATAGCTCCTTCCCCCCCAGGCGTCCCCGGGAGGTAGGGAAAAGCACCCGGCAGGCAAATGAGCTACAGGCGACCATCGCGTCTGGGTTGATGTTAGCGGCAGAGGCTAGATATGCGCATAGGTTGCTTCTTGCGAATGTAATGCATGAATGCAATCTTCGAAACTTAAATATGAATGCAGTCCTAATCTCCACTCCCGGGGTCATTTCCAATCTTCCCTTGCACAAATGCACCCTTTAGTTTATGAGGAGATTTCTCGGTGTGCCAAGTATCCTGTTGTCTGCTGCAACAGTAATACCCCCAAGAGCACTATGCCTTTCGGGGACTCACTCCACTGCCTCAGTTTACTAGGTCAGAGGGAAACGGACCGTTCGCCGGGGTGGACGCCTCATCCCTGCCAAAGGTTCTCATATACTGTCAAGCATGCTCAGGTCGAAAGTATATTGACTCCGAGCGAGATGGTATGCCTAATATGCAGATGCAAACACTTAACTGCTTTTCTGACGTCCTTGATCTGCTAGGCCTTTCCCGGGTATCCAGCTCCTCGGTCCTCCATCCTTTGCGAGTTTCTGCACCGGGAAGGCGCTACACACAACAAACTTTCAGTAGGAAAAGAACGGACCCTCTCTTCATGTCGTGAAAATGTTACCCGAAGCAAACCGCAAGCAAGGTTGACTGTGCATTTCTGTGCTTATGTGCGTTAAAGCACAACACTGCCCAAACCTCCCTCGTTGCGACAGCACGGCATGATCGGGAGGCAGCTCCTACTGATAGGCGTGCTCGCGTTCACCCCGTCAGCCACCGGCACATATCAGCCCCCTGCTTGGGGGTTGCTAAGGGTAATCAATTTTACGACAGAAATTGAGGCTCACAGAATTGAAAACTTATCTTTTATTCCTTGGCGACGATTCTAACACCTTATTACAGAACACTAGCCCCTCAGGCGTGCTTAGTCGATACAACTATCTGCGATTTGTGTTCGTAATTAAGGGTAGAATTTGCGGAGAGTCTTTGATTTTCCAGGCGTCGCCCTGAGGTCTGCCTTTCCCACTTGGACGATATGTCATCAAGTTTTTGCTTCTCCGGAGGACCAGGTCTTCTGGCTCCAATATTCGTGCTCACATATGGCATCCATGACATCATCTGAACTCCCGTCAGTGTCGGGCTGATCGCAGGGATGCCCGACGTCTTGCTCCCCACAGAACAAGGGTGGTATACTTTCCAGCATTCGGCCTGATGATATCCCGAACACGCACTTCCCGTGGTCGAGCTTGAAGTTGACCCGGCGAAGTTTTCCGAACGCCTCGTGAAGGTCCCGGATGAGTAATCCTGAGCACTGCGTCTTGAGTGTGATCCCGCTCGCGTATGCTTCAGCATTGCGGCCCAGCTGTGATCCAAAGCAGGCCCGTGTTGCACGTTGAAAAGTTACACTGGCATTTCGAGGACGAAGGGCATCCGAGTGAAGCAGTAGCAGCCCTTGGGTGTGAAGAAAGCCATCTTCTCTTGATCCTCGTCAGACATCAAAATCTGGCGGTACCCGGGAGAAAAATTCAAAATGCTCAGCCACTCGTATTCTGCCGCAGAACTCCCAAACTGATCGTGACCCGACAGGAGAAAGAAATCTTTGTCACAGGCCTTGTTTGCATCGGTGAAATCAATGTGAAGGCGCTATTTGGCAGGCGAAGGACCCGGAGTTACTACCGGGTTTGCTGCCCACAGGGAGTAAGGTATCGGTCGGATGATCCCAGCTTCTGCCAACTCGTCAACCTTGGTGATGATGTACTCCAACTTCTCTTTGCTCAGACTCCGGGGAACTTGCCTCACCAGTCGCGCGCCCGTGCGGACCGTTAGTTTGTGCTCGATCACCTCCCTTGGTAAGCTGGGTAACTCTGATTCATCCCAAAGGAATACATCAGAGTTTTCCCGAAGGAAGGTGACAAGCACGCCTTCCTATTTGCCAGTGAGATTGACGCTGATTGCGATAGAGCGGGCTCCATCGCTGGTCATCGCCACCTTCTTGGTCAGCCGGGTGTCGCCCAGGAAGGACGCCTTCTTGACGGGGTTCGATGTCGAGCCCCCAGGGTCGGCTTCTTCCTCGGGATACATGTCAACGTTTTCTTCCGTCACCATTTGCGGGAAATCCGCCGTTGCCACCACGGTTTGGTTTAGCTTTTGAACACAGAAGACGACGTCATCGAAGTCGGCCTTGATTTTGATCACTCCCATTGGGGCAGGGATCTTCAGCACGTTGTAGGTGAAGTGAGAGACGGCCATGGACTTGGCCAAAGCAGGCCGGCCAAGTATGCCGTTGTACGGAAGTGGAGTGTCGGCGACGTCGAAGACGACGCCCTCGGTGCAGAAGTTCTTGTGGTTGCCGAAGGTGACCAGCAGAGTGATCTTCCCAAGAGGCCGTGTAACGCTCCCATTCACGCCTTGGAACACGCCTGTGTCCTTGAGGCGAGAGAGTGGGATTTGCAGCACGCCCAGCACCTTGGCTGTCAGCAGGTTGAGGCTAGAGCCCCATCGACCAGCATCTTGGTGACCTTGAAGTTGTGGATGACCGGTGACACGATCAGTGGCAGAGTCCCGACTCCAGCAGTGTTGGACGGGTGATCTTCTGGGTCGAAGGTGATAACTTGGCTGGACCAGTCCAAAGGCTTCGGGGGACCAGAGGCGATCGCGTTGAGCTCCCGAACTAGCCTTTTGCTCGCGCCGTTGGATGGGGGAAGCGAAGAGCCCCCGTGGATGCAACCAACGATGCCATTGACTTCCTGGAACTGGCCTCCATTGCCCCCTTGGGCGGCTGGAGCCTCTCCATTGTTGGCCGGAGCGGCCGCTTGATTATTTTGCTCATGCCCTCCTTGTCCGCCGCAACTTCCTCCTCGGCCTCCACGACCACCGCCTCGGTTCCAGCCACGGCCGCCTCTGCCTTGGTGACCCGTGGGGCAGTCCCGAGCGATGTGCTCGGAGAGGCCGCAACTGTAGCAGCCGTTGTGCCCGGCTCCTCCAGTTCGACGCTGCTCGCGCTCAGCGAGGTACCGGAGCGCGCGGTAGTCCTTGAGAGCATGATTGCCGTCCGGGTGGATGTGGCACCAGGGGTCAGCTTCCTCTTCTTCCTCAGTGGAGACGGGCTTGACCTTCTTCGTGAGTGGCTCGATGACGAAGACGTTTGTCGGTGCCAGCATCCTGCTTCTTGTTCCGGGCAGTAGTGGCCTTGTCCTCGTGCTCATCTTCTCTCACGCCTTCTTCCGCTCGCGCGCAGCGATCCGCGAGCTCCCAGAGCTTGCGGGTAGTTTCCACACGATGAATGCTCAACTTCTCCTGCATCCGAGGGTTGCGAACGTTGGCGCTGAAACACTGGATAACCACCTCTTCTTTGATGCAGGGGATGGTGTTCATCTTGTGGGTGAAGCGCTGGATGTACTTGCGGAGAGTTTCACCCGGTAGCTGCTTGAAGTCGTACAGGTCCCGGGGGGTACCCGAAGGCTCGTACCCTCCCTGGAAAGCCCCCAGGAACTACTCCTTCAGAGCCCGCCAGGATCGGATGGAGCTCTTGGGAAGGTGAGAAGCCAGGTTTGGGCTTCTCCTTTCAGGGCCAGCGGGAACCAGTTGGCCATCATGATCTCGTCCGCCCCAGCGACCATTGCAGCGAGAGAGTAGATCTGCAGGAAGTCACGGGGGTTGGTGGTGCCGTCAAAGCGAAGGACGTCGATCTTGAACTTCTTGGGCCAGTCGAAACGACGAATTTCGGGGCGAGGGCGTTGCAGCCTTCTGCGACATTGTCATCGCGGTCGTTGCGACGGTGGCACCCCCGACGGCGTTCGATGTGGGTGCGCATGTCCTCGCGCTGGCGATTGTCGAGGTCATCATGAAGATCATGATCTTCTGAAGTTGAGGACTCGACAGAGTGGCCTTGCCTCGGCCTTGGCGCGGTGGATTAGCCGTGGGCGGAGCGGTGCGCGGTGGCTCCTTTTCCGCGCGGCGCTCCGCTTGTGGACGAGCTCGCGGTTCGCGCGTCTGGCCTGTCGTGACTCCAGGGTTGTCGACGGTGGTGGCCTAGGTGGCCGCCGGCACGGGGCCACGATCGACGTAGTCGAGCAACTTCTCCACGCGCGCCCTCCATGCCTGGTATGTCTTGCGGTCAATGTTGCTCGGTGGAAACTGCATCAGGGCCTTGGCCGCCACCAGAGCATCGTGGCGAGCTTGAGCATCTGGAGGCATGTGCGTGGAGGACTTGCTTTTGGAGGGCTGGGCAGCCCCAGCCGTCGGATCCTTGGTGGCACCGTTGCCGACGCTTTTCTCTTCGGAGAGAGCAGGTGGAGGAGGCCGGAAGGAGGCGCGCGGAGGCGAGACCTCCTTGGACCCACCGTCATGCTCGCGGTTGAGCCCTTCTGCGCCGCCCGGCACTGTCTTCTCCGCAGGTTGCACGGGTGACGTAACTTCTTGGCGCGCGCTAGCAGCGCTGCGCTCGGCGGAGGCCCGAGTCGTGCGTGAAGGAGAGGCGACCTTGGAGGCCGCTGCCTCGGGCTTCTTCTTGGGTGGCATGCTTGACGAAGAACTTTGGAAGATCTCCGAGCTGAGGAAGACGAGATCAGCGCTTGCGCCCCCTACCTGGCGCGCCAGATGTCGTGTCACGAATGACGGACACCGGGGATGCGGGACAACCCCTTTGTAGATTCAGAAGGGGCGCGAAGGAGGCTGGAAGACATCTTCCGGAGAAGTACCGCCTGCGAGATGTTCATCACTCTCTCTCTCTGTGTATGGAAAGCAAGCAAGGGACACATCGATCTACCCAGGTTTAGGCCGCCCGGAGGCTAACAACCCTACTCCTGCATGTCTGAATAGATGGAGGCATCATGGCGAGGTACCCAGGAAGGGTTTTGGCGAGAGGAGGAAGAAATGGCAGATCCTGGCCCTGAGGAGATCACCTCCCTTTTCCTCTCTGCCCTAGCTATCTCCAGCTGTGCTCTAGCCTGTGCCTTGCCTTGGGTTCCGTCCTCCTCCTCGCCATGACTTGGACCTCCTTTTATAGGCAAGGGGTGCCATAAGGGTCACGCGAGGAGCGTGAGGGGGTCTTGGCGGAAAGTTCCCCCTCTCCGTGGTGGAGGTGAAGATGTGGCCTCTTCTCCTCCAAGTATCTTCCTACGGTTTGGTGAGATTCCCCCCTTTAGGGGAAAGCGACGTGGGAAAAGTGCTGGTACACCGCAGGTGGTGTCCCCTGCCTGCGCCTTGCTTCCCAAGTCTTCTAGGCTCTTCTACCATCTTTGGGAGGGCGCTGGAAGCCATGTCTTCACTTGGTACCCGAGAGGGAGTCCGGCCTTGCCGGGGCCTCTGTCTCTCGGGGTCTTCTTGCTCTTCCGGGTGCGAGGGGTCCCGGGGCCCCGGGGTCCCTTGCACCCGTCAGCCTCGACTTGGCACGCGAGGTGCCCGCCAGCTTCGAGTCTTGTCTTGGCCTTGTCCATCTTTGCGCTGGGCCCGCTGGAGATGGACCCACTTTGGCAGCACTAGGGGAACCCCGTGTTCCACTGCTGCGATAGTACTGACAGCACTTGGTGGTGCAGAGTGGAATGCAAACCTTCGGCTCCTTGCTATCCTTCGCCTTGGGCTTCTTCAGCTTCCATTTCTCGACCACCAGCTTCTGGATGTCAGGCGGGAAGACGATGGAGTCAAGATCATCATGCTTCACCTCCAGGAAGAAACGCCGGGGGACGACACCATCAGTACGGTATTCCAGCTTTGGTGCACGACCCATGCCCCGTTCCCCTTTCTCCTTCTTCTCCTTCTTCTCCTTCACCGCCAAGGCCAGGCCTGGCACATAAGGCCTTGGCACATTTTGGTGGACGATGCAATCAGTGAGAGGAGATGGAGGCTCTAGTGTCCTCCTGCATTGGGTGTGCCAGTCCTGCAATGCAAGATCATACAGTTCAATGGACATGGACATGAGCAAATGTGCACTGCAACTTGATGAAGTGCAAGCAATGCACAAGAAGATGGACATGGACATGGACATGAGCAAATGTGCACTGCAATTAGATGAAGTGCAAGCAATGCACAAGAACAAGAACAAGAACATGGACATGGACATGGACATGAGCAAATGTGCACTGCAATTAGATGAAGTGCAAGCAATGCACAAGAACAAGAACAAGAACAAGAACATGGACATGGACATGGACATGAGCAAATGTGCACTACAACTAGATGAAGTGCAAGCAATGCACAAGAACATGGACATGGACATGGACATGAGCAAATGTGCACTGCAATTAGATAAGTGCAAGCAAATACACATGAACATCGACTTCATCTAGTTGAGAATGGATTGCAGATGGACTAGACTTGGTACCACTTTTACCGAACGGGTCTTCGAGGGGCCGGCGCCGGTTGCCGAAGTCCTCAGTGGAGTGACGGTTGGTGAAGAACGCGCGACGGTTCGTCGTCCAGTACGCCCGACGGTTGCCGGTGGAGCGTTCGTTGCTGGAGGAGGAGGAGGAGGTCTTGGCGCCGCCGTGAAGCTTGGCAGCGGGTTCTAGTTCGCCGGAATCTGCACCCGAAGGGGGAACCCTGGTGGCGGCCCAAGAGGCGGCGATGCTGGGGATCGAGGAGGCCGAGTCGGCGGTGGCCTCACCGCGGCGATCTTCGAGCTCGAGGAGGAGGAGCCCTGGACCAGATTATGGAATCCAATCGGCGGACCCCCTCCCATCGTCACGGCGGCTGCATGCACCGCCGCTTGCAGCCCCCTTGCAGATTCAGCGAGCCTCCATGTCTCGGAAGCCGCCATGAATGCCGGGCTTGGCCGATGCGAAATCGGCGAAGGCCGCTTCATCGGCGGGAGGAGCGCGGGTCAATCTGCGTGGCCGCACTCCGACGACCGCCGGTGGCCCCCTGCTCGAACTCTCGCACGGATCTCGCCGCCGAGGTGCAGGATGCGCTATGGCCGACGGGACCGCGGGCCGGCAGTGGGGGAGGAGGAGGCGGAGGAGCCCTGCCATTGGGACTAGGGTTTTCTTTGGGCGGTGAGAGAGAAGTGATGGACGTGAGAGTGAGAGCGGTGACAGTCAGAGAGGCGTGTGTGCGGGGCGTTATGGCGCATCTCTCGCGCTTGTCCACGCGTGCAGCCGTTGCCAGATTCCATCTCCCTGCGGCCTGGCTACCTGGAAACAGCCGAATCAGCCGTTCATATGAGGCCTGGCCCAAGGGTGCTTTAAATACCGTGCGGGCCTGTCTCCAGGGAAACGGAAATCAAACACCAGGCCTGGTTCTGCAGCCAGCGGGCCTGGCCCGGCTGGCTGCAGGCTACCAAGCGCGCCCTTAAGACCTTTGTCGGGTCATAAGGTGGAGCCCACGTGAGCCTATCTTTTTTGTTTTTCCCAACTGCTTGTGGTTCTCTCTCCCGTCGACGGTACAGCACCGCACCAAATCCCAGTTCTCCATCGCTAGTTCTTCCATACCAATCCCCAATCCGATGTTCCCTGCTCCTCTCCTGTCACCTTCAAACGAAGCGGAAGATCCGCATCTCGCCTGCACATAGCGCTGCGAGAATAGCGCAACTCAGGTCTGCATCCACGACGCAATCATCCACGTCGTGAAGTCTGGAAACCACAACGCACTCAATCGATCCCAGATCCTGCTTTCTCTCTCCCGTCTCTGAGTGAATCGCGTGCCATGGACCTCCCTCCGCCGCCTACAGGCAGCCACCAGCACACCGCCGCGGCTGCCTCTCCTCCGCCTCGCGCCAACCGGCGCAGCAAGCCCAACACGCTGCCGCGGCTGCCTCTCCTCCGCCTCCCGCCAGCTGAAGCAGCAAGCCAAACACGCCGCCGCCCCGTGCAGGTTCTGCTCTGATTCCAGCTACCACCCCTTGCCTTTCCCCTCGGGTGCTGCTCCCCTCTACCTCGCTTCAGCACTGCTACTCGTTCTTTCTTCCATGCGTGCGGCTCGCAGGAGAGAAACTGATTTCCTTCCCCTTGACGTGAGCAGTACAGAGAAGAGAGAGACACTAGTACAGAACGACACATCGGATACCCCTCTATGGCAACGGCAAGAGTTAGGCGACGGAAGAATGAGCTCCGCGCGCTTCCGTGAGTGCGCGCGCGCTAGTCGGTCGATGGGCCCGACACAATGGTAACGGAGGGCGAAAAGATCTCCGTTGCTCATATCTGGGCAACGGACGAAAAAATACCTCCGTTGCCGATGTGACCACATCAGAAATGGAGATCGGTCTCTCTCTGTTTCCCATGTGAAGGCCCATTAAGCAGTGCCGGTATTAATATCTTCCACTCCAGTGTGTCTCACTCTCACTCTCACAGTCTCACTCTCCGCAGTTCCTAACCCTAGCCACACACGCTCTCCTCCTACTTCACCCATCGATGGCGAGCCCCTCCGGCACCGACGGAAGTCAGGATGGAGCATCTTCCTCCTCCCACCCTCCGAGGCGAACCCCTCTGGCGCCGACGGAAGTCAGCCTAGATCTCCCCTACAACTGAGGCGAGATCCCCGGCGACTGCGGTCGCTAGTTCATTCGGAGCCGTCAGATCCCATCTGGATCCGCGGCGGCCACCGATGCCCGGATCTCGTCCTCCTCGGACGATGAGGACGAGGATCTGGAGGTCGGTCTCCTCCTCTCTCGCGCCTCCTTTGAGCGTGAGCGCGCCGACGGTGTCATTCGGGCGTCTGCGATGTAGAGAGGTATGCGCATCTCCGGCGCCGAGCACGCGATAGAAGCCGCTGAGGAGACGTTGTTCCAGACGCAGCTCCGGGCGGCCATACACCGCTCTCATCTCCCTGGCCAGGGCCCTGGGCCAGATGCGGCGGCGGCAGCGTTGGCGGCGGCGGAGGAGGAGGAGGAGGAGGAGGAGGACGCTCCGGTGTTCGAGCAGGATGAGGTCTCCTCTGACGTCTCCTCTGGCAGTGGCTCCGGCGCCGATGCCTGGGACGCAATCCGCGACGGAAAGCGACCCCGCCTCGCCTAAGGTAAATGACCGCTCTTTTTACTATGTATTTGCTCTGTTAGAGTATTTATTTAGCTTGGTTATAGCTCTGTTTAGCTATGTATTTGCTCTGTTAGCTACTTAATTATTTAGATCGGTTTGCTATGTTAGTTAGCTCTGTTCAGCTATGTATTTGCTCTGTTAGAGTATTTATTTAGCTTGGTTTGCTCTGTTTTGTAGCTCTGTTTAGCTATGTATTTGCTCTGTTAGCTACTTAATTATTTAGATCGGTTTGCTCTGTTCAGCTATGTATTTGCTCTGTTAGAGTATTTATTTAGCTTGGTTTGCTCTGTTTTGTAGCTCTGTTTAGCTATGTATTTGCTCTGTTAGCTACTTAATTATTTAGATCGGTTTGCTCTGTTAGTTAGCTCTATTCTGCTATGTATTTGCTCTGTTAGAGTATTTATTTAGCTTGGTTTGCTCTGTTTTGTACCTCTGTTTAGCTATGTATTTGCTCTGTTAGCTACTTAATTATTTAGATCGGTGTCGGGGAATATTTTCTGGATTAACCCGCGGCCCAGTGCGACTTACTTTACTCGCACGGACAAAGGCCCACTTGGGAGCAAGCCCAATATTGAACCGCCATAAGGGGAAAGTTCTAGAAGACATATCCCGGAGGACGTGAAGACCAAGTAGTCTCCGAGTAGGCCTCTGTGGACATATTCCTTGTGGGGAAGTTTCCTTTGTAACCTAGCGAGCCTCTGTGTATATAAAGAGGACTCGCAGGACTTAGAACGGGTCGAGCTATCAAGCCCTAAACCCTAGCTCATACGGCGAGTACCAGATCGGATCGCCTCCATTGTAACACCTCGATTATCATATCAATACCAATCTAGGGTAGGCAGGAAGTAGGTCTTTTACCTCACATTGAGGGGGCCGAACCTGGGTAAATCTGTGTTGATCTTTGTTC
The DNA here is from genome assembly GCA_947311845.1 of Poa pratensis. Taxonomy (NCBI): domain Eukaryota; kingdom Viridiplantae; phylum Streptophyta; class Magnoliopsida; order Poales; family Poaceae; genus Poa; species Poa pratensis. The sequence goes on along the minus strand of CAMZMU010000041.1, from coordinate 37,067,259 downwards.
CTGCGATCCCAAGCTCGGAGATGCTTGACTCGCGTAATCCCACACCTACGAAGTCATCTATGACACCTGACGTGACAAACCCACGACAGTTGGCGCCCACCGTGGGGCCTGCGGTCAAAAGCGTCACGTTCCGCGCAGGATCGAAATCAGGCTTCAAGGACATCGCCATCGGCCAAGTTGAAGACATCAATGGGGTCCCCTTCATCGACGACTCAGAGTGGGGACCCGAGGCAGATCGCATCGAGTTTGGATACATTGTTCCCATCGGATCAGTAAAAGTTTTCGTCGGATCCGTCAGTCGCAGATCTGAAGATGCGACTCAAGGAAGCGAATCGGTGAAGGAACTGCGGCCGGTCAGGGTCCGCGTGTTGGAGGAGCTACAACAAGCTACAGCAAACTACCCATCCCCGTCCCGTCAAGACCTGTTTGGGGATCTCTACCAAATCAGGAAGGAGACCTTAGGATTGAAGAGATTGAAGCTATCAGGACGGAACTCTGTGAAGAGGCACAAAGACTCGCGGCTGAGCGCGAAAAACTCCAAGAAGAAGGTCGACGACTCCATCGTTGGCAGCCAAAGCGCCAGGCGGTCCGAACCAAGACGACATCTGAGCGCAAGAAACTCCAAGAAGAGGATTGGCGACTCCGTCGTTGGCAGCAAAAGCATCAGATCAAGATGGGCAGAGGAGAGATGAAATCACAGTTCCACGGCGACCCGAGAGCAATATGTATGCCGCGATAGGAATATTGTCAAGGATAACACCGGTTGGAGACACGCGAGCTGATAAGGAAGCTCGCCGTGCGATCGACCTACTGCAAACCGCTGCCTTACAACAAGCAAATATGTATGGAGTCACGCCTAATGAGCCGCAAAACAAGGTATCATGGGGAGGAGAAAGATCAGCGTCGAAGAAGTGGTCAACCAGTTAGCAGGTTTGCAGGTATCATTGGAAAAAGAAAAGAAGGTAGAAAGCGAGTCGCGGACGACCGGAGCGACTCAGCCATCCCAGATTGAAACTGATTCAGATGAAGATTCAGCGCCAGTAAACTCCTATTCATTATTGAAAGGACCAGCATGTTTTGGAGAGGAAATACGGCTCGCTCGCTTCCCCCGAACTTCGGTGAGTCGCAGCGAGTCACCACCTATTGCAGTGACCAAGACCCTGCCTTATGGATAGAAGACTACGAGGCAAACATGGCAGGACTGATGTAACTCAGGAAGTACGTGCTAAATATTTCCACTTAGCAATACAGGGAGAAGCTAGGGATTGGTTGTAAGGCTGCCATCCAAATCAATAAGCTCATGGGAAGACTTGAAGGACAAGTTCATCAACAGATTTCAAACAGAAGACATGAAAAACCTTAGACAATGTATCAAAAGACGACGAATCAAGCGGTGACTGGATCAAGAGAATCGCGGAGATCCTTGGCTCCGCCAAAAACTTAACAATACAGGCTGCAATACAAGCTATGAGGAAGAACTGTAGATTTGAGCCGCTGCTGCACAAATTAAGTCGCGCCGAGCACAAGATTGATAGTTTCGACCAGCTTTTGGCAACGCAGAAAAATACGCAAAGACAGATAAGAGGACAGGCGGCTTATCACAGAACCCAACAGGGAAATCGCAAGTCGCGCAAACTGAACATCGCGCACACCAGATGAAGAGCAAGGGAAGATAAGGCCTTACTCTCTAATAACTGCAAGGGGGTCTTCGACGTGCCTTGCGACTTACATCGCAGGAGAGATGGCAGGCCAGCGGGTCACACAAAGGCGCAATGTCACTACCGGAGATGGAAAGAAGGCAACACGCCAGACACGGCTCGCAGCGGATCAATGCAGCACAAGAATCAATCTAGCTCTCGTCAAGGGCCTGACGTTTTTTCTAGAAGAAACATAGGACAGTTTCATACAGTGGAAGTACAAACAACGGATGGAAGCCGGAAGAGCGGTCAGATTTCAACGCCGAAAGGTATCCGCTGGACAGAGCAATCGGTTATTTGGAGTCGCGGCGATCACCCCCCAGAAGTAAGAGATCCAGGACAGCCAGCTCTTGTGGTCACGCCTGAAGTCGCGGGATACAAGTTAAGTAAGGTCCTAATGGACGGAGGAGGAAGAGTAAACATCCTATATCAAGACACGCTCCGAAGAATGAATATACCCGAGACAAGGCTGCGACCATCCAGGAAAGAAATTCAAGGCATAATCCCAGGAGCTGTTACGCGACCAATCGGAAAGATAACACTTGAAGTTAGCTTTGGAACAGAGCGGAACTTCCGCACAGAGCTCCTAGACTTTGAGGTTGTAGCAGTCAAAAGCTCATATCATGCGATCTTTGGAAGAGAAGCCTATGTCAAATTTACCGCTCGCCCCTGCTACGTCTACCTACAGTTAAAGATACCAGGACCAAACGGTGTTATTACAATATATGGAGACAGACGAGAGCATTAGAATGCGAGAACGCAGGCTCAGTACTCGCAGAAGAAGCTTGTATCGCCAACTCTTCACATGGGTATCAGTCGCAGATCGGTAATCGCAGCTCAAAACGAGTCGCGTTGGAGGTACCGCGGAAGCGGCCAACAGGATGCAGCCACCGGATGGTAAATACCCACCGAGAAGTCGCGCATCAGCAAGATAATGCCCCAGAGGTCGCTTGATACAAAAAGAAGACAAGAAATGGCGCATGTGCATAGACCCAGCCTCGATCAACAACCCCAGCCAAAGGGGCTCAGTTATCGTGAGACCTTACAAAGCAAACTCAACATAAGTCGCAGCTCAGTGCGGCTAATCGCCTAACAAAGTTGCTCTCTGCTTCAACATGAGATATACATCGGAGCTATCATGCTCGACCCGAGTCGCTTTAGCGACTCAAAATTGAACCAATCAGGTGTTCAACCCACTCCGTTAGGAGTATTAATTCGCAACTAAGTGCGATGAGTATCAAGTATGCATGGCCTGCGGGGAATAGAAAACCCGCATTAAAGGGCCTGCATCATCCTGTAACACCCTGTAAAACATCGAGTGATTATGAAATAAAGCCGGCACCCTTGACATTCAAGGGTTTGTCGTTTCGCCTCAACTATCATTGAGTCGCTGAGTCTTTTGAATTTCATATATCACTGACCCTTGAGGGCTCCTTACGAGCATCGCGAGTACCAATCGCACCTCAAATTTTGCCAAACTAGTGGCAATCCTTAAGCTAGAAGCGTCTTGCATTATGCGGCCAAAGTACTGGGGTGTGGCGTCAATCGAGCTTGATTGCCTATCATGGCCGCTCTCGACCCTGAACACACATGTTCCTAGGAAATACTGAGCCGCGCGAGCGTCTACTTAATGGAATTATCAAGAAAAGAACCTGCTTATAGGTCACCAAAATACTGTTTATAATACATGAATGTCTTACAGACTAACGGGCATGTCCCACATTATTTATTTTTTCTCTTCCGAGCTACAGGAGTGGGAATTGGCGCGGCTTGTCTCGCAGTTGCAGTCGCAGGTGTCCTAATAATCAGGGCGCCGCCAGACGAGGCAGAAGGGCCACCAGATACTGTTGCTGGAGTAGAAGCCCGAGATGACTCAGCTCCTGAGGACTTTTCCTTTGACACCTTGCTCCCATCAAGATTGAATTTATCAAGATAAGTGCCCAAGTCTAAGTTATCAACAAATTTTGTGGCATATCCGCGCATCCCTTTCCAGATATCGAAGTACTCGCTTATTGGCAGTTCAGTATCATCTGCGCTCATCGCCAGGCCGTGGCGAGCAACCTTGCCAACATCTATCTCTGGATAATATGCTCGAAGCAATGTCAAGACATGCGCGGCTCCGGCGCGAGCAGAGGATCGTTTCCAATCAGAGACATAATGTGGAGCCTTGAGCAGTTTATTTATCCAATACTCGCAAGATGTTGGGCCATCAGTCGCAGGAGAGATTACCGTCATAACTTCCTTGGTAACCTTTAAGAAGCGCTGGCTGAGGTCAGACAGATATACCAGTTGATCCTTCAAATTGGAGCGGGACACTGGGGCCTCAGGCCCTATGGCAAGAAAGAAAAGGCAAGAAACAAGTCAGAGACTAACGTTGGTTACCCAAAATATGTATGATTAAAGGAATAAAAGAACAACCAGCAAGCTGCAGGACGGCTGATTTGACCATGGAGCCAAAACCCTCAAAGGCTTTGAGCAGCGAGTTATATTTTTCATCTCGCGCGGCGAGTTCCTTTGCGTGGTCTCCCTTCAGGCGATCAATCAATTCAGATTTAAGAGTCAGCCCTTCTCGCAAAGATCTAATGACCTCGTCTTTCTCCATGAGTCGCTGCTGCATATCAGCTTCAAGTTCTTTAAATTGCTCTTCGCAGGAGTCGAGTTGACCTTTGAGAGATTTTATTTCCTGATCTTGGTCCCTAATGACCTCATTATGCTGCTCCAGGCGAGACTGCATCATTTCAGGATGGTCTATGGAAATGCCTTTACCCTTTATTGAGCCAGAAGCATCAAGCAAGGACAGTTCATGCTGAAAACAAACAGAGCAAAACGCATAGGTAAATTATCCAGGAATTTGGGGGCTCGAGATTTGAAGCCAGGAAAAGAATCAACACCCCGTGCGATGACACAAGGTTTTGATCCTTGGGGGCTACGGTATATGTACCTGGCGACTTGAAGAAAATTGCTCAACTAAGCCGCGCAGCAGAGCAGCATGCTTGTCTCCAGCAGAAATTATGGCATCTGCGATTGACTTAGAACTATTTCCTGGAGCTGGAATTCTATTTTCAGTAAATACCCTACCAGCAGCAGGAGTTGTGGATGGAGCCGCGACTGGAGTCGCGGCAGGAGCCGCATCTGCAATACCTTCCTCCAGGGAAGGCCTTGGATGAGTCGCAACATTACTGTTTCCCACGTTTCATCAGCAGCATCATCCTCGCTCATAGCTTGCTGAGAAGAAGTGGGGTGAGAATTAGACTTGGTACCCTTCAGACATGGCTCTGCAAAACATTGATGGGTTAATAAGCTGACCTAGCAGAGCCGCAACATTGAAAAGAAGGTGAACCATACCCAGAGGCGGCACGGATACTCTTCATCAGGCAACCAGAGGAAGGAGAAGATAAACCTTGCAAATCTGAACCTGCAGAGTATGAAAAGAAGTGTGGTCAGCAAATATGCAATCACGAAAGGAAAAGGAGAGAGTCGCAAACAATTACCCGAGCTTATTGAGAAGCAGTCCTTTGCTACAGCTTCGGAAGTGAAAGCAGCTTTGTTGGGATCAGTAAGTTTTAAAGATTTGGCAGCTCTTGTTTCTACCAGTAAGCGCCAAGGCTTTGCGGCATTTTTCGGGCTGCGTTGGATCTTCTGAGCTCTGGCATAAAATACGCTTCGAGGACCTGCGAGGCACCTCAGGAAGTTCCAAGAAAGGTGTATTTGGAGTCGAGGACAAAAGAGCGTCGGCCATTTGTTGTTCCTCTTCAGAAGCACTACCCTCGTGCATAACTGTATCTTCGCCAAAGGCTGCGGCCTGTTTTGACGACTCAGCCGCGGATCCTTGGTTCAAGTCGACGTCCTCTGAGGGAAGAACCCAGAAATAGGGATCGATCTGAAAAGGAGCTCAGGTCAGAAATAATTAATTTTGGAGAAGGAATTTTCGAGGAAACAGTGACAAGTAAACATTACCACAAAAGGCTTGTGCTCAGCCCAGAAGGGAGCAAGTCCGACGTTGTCATACGAGTCAATATCCTCGTCCGTCACTCGGCGAATGAAATTTATCCACTCCCCTTTGTCCCAATCTTCAGGGCAAGTGCGATCGACGTCATTTGCATGACAAGTGAAATCCATCATAAGTCGCGAGCGGCGACTCACAGGCTGAATTCGCCACTTAGTCCAGCAAGATATAAGATCCAATCCAGTGAGACCATGGAGTGTCAGCGCCCTCACCTTATCAAAAGGGATTCGATAAAGGGCAACGAAGAAGGATCAGGTTTAGAAGACAGAGCATCGGTAGCCTCGAAGGGAAGAGGAGACCAAAGAGGAAAGGAATTTCACCCTCAGGAGAAGTTTTTACAATAGAAGAATGTCCTTTGCCACTCCTTGATTTTCTTGGCAAGAGTTAGTTTTGGGAAGATACTACCCCTACGGCGTTGGAAGGAAATGGCGCCGCATTGGAGAAAAGGACCATCTGTGGTTTCCCTTTGACTATTGCAATTGAAAAGAGCAAGCCAGAAATCTATTGAAGGCGGGATACCCAGATAATCTTCGCAGAGGACGTGGAAGTTGCTCACTTGCAACATCGAATTAGGGCCAATATCATGGAAGCGGAGACCTAACCGCTGCATCAAGGAGCGGAAGAAGAGAGAGCCCGGGGGCTTGAACCCGCGCTCAACATGCTCCGCAAAAATCACTACTTCTCCTGGTTGAGGATTGGGGATTACCTCCTCACCACCGCCCGCCATTCGCATTGATCTTTTGGCGGAAGAAGGCCCCGTGCAGATAGGGATTCCAGGAAATCTTCGTCGACCCACGAGCCTTCCCAGTTGCACTTGCGGCGAGACATTTTTCTCAGATCGATGGAGATATCCACCGAAGGATTGTGAGTACGAGAAGCGAGATTGGAGGCGGCGGAAAGGAGTAGCAGGTGCGTAATGCAGGACTTGATGCAGAACGCTGGGGAAAACGATGAGCCAAGATAAATAACCCAGACGCGGAAGACGTTTAGATCTGAAAATCAACCGTCAAGACCGCGGATTGGAAATAAAAAATTGGAGTTCAGCTGAGATAATTCACGTGTGCGGCTCAGGGGTTTGTTAAGACAAAGGAGCCTTCGCTCAAAATCCAAGCTAAACTTAGGGGCTAATGTCGAGGGAATACTTTCTGGATTAACCCGCGGCCCAGTGCGACTTACTTTACTCGCACGGACAAAGGCCCACTTGGGAGCAAGCCCAATATTGAACCGCCATAAGGGGAAAGTTCTAGAAGACATATCCCGGAGGACGTGAAGACCAAGTAGTCTCCGAGTAGGGCTCTGTGGACATATTCCTTGTAGGGAAAGTTTCCTTTGTAACCTAGCAAGCCTCTGTGTATATAAAGAGGACTCACAGGACTTAGAACGGGTCGAGCTATCAAGCCCTAAACCCTAGTTCATACGGCGAGTACCAGATCGGATCGCCTCCATTGTAACACCTCGATTATCATATCAATACCAATCTAGGGTAGGCAGGAAGTAGGTCTTTTATCTCACATTGAGGGGGCCGAACCTGGGTAAATCTGTGTTGATCTTTGTTCCTGCGATCCCAAGCTCGGAGATGCTTGACTCGCGTAATCCCACACCTACGAAGTCATCTATGACACCTGACGTGACAAACCCACGACAATCGGTTTGCTCTATTAGTTAGCTCTGTTCTGCTATGTATTTGCTCTGTTAGAGTATTTATTTAGCTTGGTTTGCTCTGTTTTGTAGCTCTGTTTAGCTATGTATTTGCTCTATTAGCTACTTAATTATTTAGATTGGTTTGCTCTGTTTTGTAGCTCTGTTTAGCTATGTATTTGCTCTGTTAGCTACTTAATTATTTAGATTGGTTTGCTCTGTTAGTTAGCTCTGTTCAGCTATATATTTAGATTGTTTAATGCTTATTGTCTCTGTTTATTAGCTTTGTTTGTTGTTTTTAACAAAGAATATTCGTTGTGTCAAGGGCTTGGTGGATGCTTGGTGACGATGCTGCTGCCGTGAAGACCTAGGAGTGGGGCTCTATGCACGGTGCCGTCACCAGGAGCAGTACATTTTGCGCAGCAGGATGAAGACAGTAGATGTTCATCTGGCGGCCGTGAAGACATAGGGGCATAGCTCCAGCCACGCGCACTGATGAACTTTTGTATAGCAGGGCGTACAGGAATACGGTGACGACCGGGCGGCCGTCTAGTCGCATGGAGCAGGGCTCCATCGACGGCATAGCCCGTCACCGTGTTTTTTGTTTTCCTGTAACCCTTATCGGAAACGGTGATTCGCAAAACTCCGTGTCTAATGTTAAAGATATCAGAAACGGTTTATCACCTCCGTTGCCATTGAGATCTTCACATCAGTGACAGGGTCGGGGACACGGACCCTTTCTCCATTGCCGATGAGGTTTTTGGCCCGTTTCCGATGTGTCGTTCTGTACTAGGGAGAAGTAGCAGTTTTTTATTCCCTGTGGCCGAGTCTTACCGGTAAGGGTGACCTCAAGGTTTCTTACGCTAAGACTGACTCACACAATGTATATTTCCAGCTATGGTTGACCACAAAGCCTTAAGACCGAGGCTTATTTCTACATTGGAGACGCCCTTATCCTCTTGGAATTCTAACAGCAGCGCCAATATCATCATCCATCCAGAGACATGTGGGTGAAGGCACACTGGGCAGATTCACCGGCCATGGCAGAATGGAAATCCGTGATGAGCATCCCAATCCAGACGAGCTGGTCGAACATCTGATTCGGCATCGGGTTGATGTGCTTCTCGATTTCCTTCTTCTTGTAGGTGTTCGTGATCCTATTGTTCTTGAGGGCAGCGAGCACACCGTCGGTAGCGCTACCCAGCAGATCTGGGGGCTGCCCCTGCTCGCCGAGCTGGTGCTGGATGACGCCCAGCAGCGCCTCGTAGGCAGCGCGCGTCTCCTTGGTCCTGGGATCGAAGACGGCGGCGTTCCCGGTGGCGGCCTCGCGCGGGCCGGTGGTCACGATGAGGTTAGAGCTGACGACGTGGTTGTACAGCCTCGAGTGCGCACGTGTCGGCGCCACCGCCCACCGCCAGCGCGGCCTCTTCCATTGCTGTTAACGCCGGACTAGGATCGAGGAGGAGCGGGTCGCGGGAGATTGGACTGGTCTCGTCAAATATATACTACTCCTTCCGATCCGAAAAAAGATTCAGAACTGGCTGTTTGGCAAAAAACGTCCTCCAGTCTTTTCTGTCTGAACCCGCACTCCACACACTTGCACGACCCCCCACCCGGATAGTTATCCAGTTTTCTCTCACACCTAACCGCCGCTCGCCCGCTCCCTCTCTCTGCTCCCCTCGCCGGCGGCCCTCCCCTCGCCGGCGCGCTCTCCTCGCTGCGTGCTTCCTTCTTCGCCCATGCTGCACTCGCCTTGTCGCCCGTGCTCCTCCATCGCCTCGCTCGCTCGCTTCCCTCCACCTTTCCTCGCCCGCTTTCCACAACTAAAGATCGGACCTTTTGGTCCAAGCCGGCGAGGAATCGCCGCATCCGGCGTCGGAGAGGCCTAATCCGGTGGCTGCGAGACCGGACGAGCCGGATCCAGTGGTTGCGGCCGGTGAAGACAGACGCAAGGAGGCCAGCGAGGCGGGCGCGGCCGAGGACGAATACGGCGACAGTGGCCGAGGAACACCTGCTGGCACCAACCTGGTACGTGCCACCTCTTCTTTCTCCCCTCTCTGGCCGCAGCCGGACACCCTAGCCTCACCAGACACCCTAGCCTGGCCACTCACCCTCTTCTTCTCCCCAATCAGATCCGCCAGCTCAAGCAGCTGCAACGCTGGAGATGGAGGACCTCCTCCCCGTGTTGTGGATGGAGACCATGCCCGTGCAGATAACGAGGATATGTAGATCCTGCTCCTTGCCTGCATAGCCAAGGAGACGCCTTCATCCGGGGTGCTGCAGCTCGCCCAAGGAGAGGAGCTCCTGCCCCTGCAGATAAGAACGAGCAGAAGGACATCCTACTGCCGCTCTGCATGGGCAAGGGTAGTCCCTCGTCAGGTGCTACAGCAAGCCAACACCGACGCACAAAGGTCTTCCTTTTTCTCCCGTTCTTGTTCACTTGTGCATATTCAGTTAACTTGCTCAAACTTAACTTGCTGCCCTCCTTATTTGCCACACTTGAAACTGAAAATTAACTTGCTGGATAGTCTCTAGGATTCATGATTTTTGCCACTGTGGTTTAATGTGTGCAATATCATTGCAAGATTCATCAACTAAGAGCACATTTTAGCATGCAATATCACAAAAGTAGTCTATATCACTCCTATTCTTGAGTATAATGTGATAAATTTGTGAACTGAATATGAATTGAATAAATAAGCAAGTTCACAACACAGATGCTTGCTTGCTGTGTCACTTGCAAGTACTGTATCAATATTTATCAGTGCTTTCTGTAATTCAGTGAGTATATATAGAGCAGGAGCACATATAGTGCAAATACATACAGATTGTAGTGATTACATACACCCCTAAACATACAAATTTGTTTGCAAAATATTTTTCTCCTTCTAAACATTGACCACTCCTTGTACTCCTTTCCTCTTTCTTTTCTTGCTTGCTGTTGCTCCATTTGACAAGGATAGTGCATCAGCTTCATAGGCAGCTATAATTTCCAAGGTCTTTCGGTAGAGTTCACCATCAATCCTTAGAGCCGTAGGCAGAGTTCCTTCCCTCAACATCTTGTCTTTGTTCATGTGTGGAGTCTCATAATTATTGCCACCTCTAGCATTCATAACTAACAGCATAACTGACTGTAAAGTTATGAACACTTTGTCAAGATTATCCATTTGTAAAGGTACTGAAACTGACGCCAGTACTGAAACCGAAATAATGCCATGTTTTTATGTCTGCTGCAAATCATTTGGATGATATTAATGAACTTTGATTGCCAAGTTTTATAAACTGAAGTAATGGAGTAATGCTTGTATTGTCTTTTTGCTCCTCCTTGTTAATCATGTTACCTTTTGTTCATTGGTATAGCTGCCTTTCATGTTGTTTACTGAATTGTCGTTGCAGCCACCTTATGGCATTGATGGGAACATTTGAGTAGTCTGGTCTTTAAATCTTGTATTCCGAGCATTGAGTCTTTGATCTGTTGTGATGCTCCTGTGTCATGTTATCTACTGTAATGCTCTAGTTATGAGAGTTTAGAGTCACTTGTACTGTTGCACAAATTACAGAGGAAGTAAAAACTGGGTACCTGTGATATCTAATGCTCTAATGTTATCTGGTGCTTGTCTTTGTCTGGAGTAAATTATTCCCCATGTTTTATGTTTTTCCTGTGACTAAAAACAAACAAGCTTGCTTAGATATGGTACTGCTTGCACTTCCTATTCTTGACTAGAGTGTGATAAATATTGCTTCTGGTTGTTGGCCTGCTTGTAAAATTAGCCAAGAACAGGAAATTCTTGGCTACATTCAGTTCCCATGTTAATCTACTGTCAAGGCACTTTCATAAGCCCAATATAGCTCAATTTTGGCCATGTGATCTCTGTGATGTTTTCAAAGCTTAAGCAGGAAACTGACCATGCTCGGTTTTAAGTAACCTGTACTGAACTCAACTGCAGAACTTAGCTTCAATGCTGATGGAAGGGAACAAGACCAAGGAAGGAGGGGATCGTCTGCAAGAGGGACAGGGCATCCTTGCCAAGAAGCAGCAAGTCGCCATGGGGATGGACGTCCTGGACTGCCCTATGTGCTCCACGCCCCTCAGCCCTCCCATCTTCCAGGTAACGGATTTGCAATTGCTGTAATGTAATGCTGCAGGGTTATTCACACTGAATTTCGTGTGTTGGTCTCCGGTCTCGATGTTCTTGTATATGATCATGTCAATTCTGAACCTATCTATGTGTATTTTCAGGAATGATAACAATCAGCTTCTTCTGCGAATTCGACGGGCATCCCGGCCACAAACTGTCATGCCATCTTCTGTTCTATCTAGTGATAGCATGCACATTGGTCTTCTTGCTGCAGCTGCTCATGCTGCGTCAACAAATAGCCGGTATGACATTACTGCCATTCAAGATCAGTGATGTAATCCCGTTGTTCTATGCATTTCATAATTAGTTGGCAACACTAGTTCCTGGTATGACATTGGTATGCAGAGAGCAGTGAGATTAGCTGAATTCTTGTGCAGGAGGGAGGACCTGATGATGATCCGAAGGCCGCGGACGAAAAAGAAGCCGCATTGGAAGATCTCGAGGTGGAGGAGGAAGCTGCAGTTGAAGATGCACTTGAGGCATCCATTTTCCGGAGTCGGCGATCTGGAGGCGTGTATTGTTCCTGCGCTGGAGTGGAGATGAGGCTGCCGGCTGATACGTCCAAAACGTATCTACTTTTCCGAACACATTTGCAGTTGTTTTGCCTCTGATTTGTGTTTTTTGAATACAACTAACACGGGTTAACGCTGTTTTCAGCAGAATTGGCCTGGTGTCTTGTTTTTTTTGCAGAAAGTCAACTTTCGGAAAAACCCCCAGAAAACATCGCAAAGCTCCTACTGTACCAGAAGACCCACGATGCCAGAAGATGAGACGAAGGGGGACTGTTGGATATATGCCCAAAAGGCAATATATTTATACATGTGACAATGTATTTATGCATATGTATATCGTATTCATACATTATTGATTCGTATTCTCTATGCTATAACTGTAGTGATTTCTAAATACGTGATTTAGGGAAAAGCTCACCTGCACGTGTAGAGAATGTGAATACGTAAAAGTACCCTAGTTCTTTTATGAACTAATTCTTAATGCTAGATGACGCGGCTTTTCCTAGTCATGGACATAGGCTTATGTCAGCATCAAGGATGGCATATTATTGGTCTATAATATGGCTGGGCCATCCAAGTGTTGCTATGCTAAGAGATTCCGTTAAATAGTCTTTTTATCCTTAGCTTTATCACAGAAAGATTGTTGTATACATGTCCTTGTAACCATGAGGTTATTGGGGTCATGCATACTAGAGGAGTTGCTTTGGTGCTGTCAACCGTCACGGCCGTAACAGGGTGAGCATAAAGGCAATTACTGGGTAGCTTCAAAGCTGTGTGTATCCTGATGTTCTGAGATGGGAAATTACTCCTCTAGGTTAAGAGAGATACTTCCAGGGCCCACTCGGTATTATATATATATCCACTACGTTCTGCAGACAATGCATGGTGAAGTTACACTGTGTGGGATATAATAATACGGCAACGAGTAAATGGAACTTACCGGTAACGAGATAGACAAAGATGATGTGAATCAATCCTTAATTGATTCATGGTATCATGCACGGATCTATATCTCGGGTGAAGTTCAGTGTCGTGAGTAATGTGATTGATATATGATAATCAACAGGTTCAATAGTAGAGTTATTCGCATAACGATAGCAGCTATACAGGACGTCCTTGGAACTGTCACTGGCCGGTGATTGGTTGATACCCAATCAATTATAGCTACCCGTTATCGGACCTGTAGGGTGGACACACTTAAGCTAGGATTGGTTAGTTGTGTTATATGGTTGGTCTGGAACATGGAGACAGTATCATCGGCATGGTGCTTGCGTGATATGACATACCTTGTCAAGAGAGAAAGTTTGTGACAGAAGTTACTATCACGGTCGGATTTATTCCGAAGGGTTTATATATGGAGGATATTTGTCCGGAGTATTTTGTCGGCGGACACTGGGTGTCCCGGATCATATGAAAGGTGTTTCATATGGTAAGTAATTAATTCGGTGAATATTCTGTAAAAGGAAATATCTATTATATAATTAAAACATAGGATAACCAATGGTTTAGATTAGTTAGGCAAAATCAAACAAAGACCAACGGTCAAGATGAGAGATTCGTAATGTCCGGTCGGCAGCCGTGTTGGCCAAAAATAACCAGCCGCAAAAATTCGGCAGCGGTGTCCTTCTTCCTCACGTGTACAAAGTACAGCCAATCACCGTGTTACTAAAGGAAAGCAAAGCAAAGGAAACGTATTTAAAGCAAAACCTTCCTCCTTGGGAGAGAATTAATCGGCATCCTAATTCTTCACGTATATACTCGGGGCCATCGGCGAGGCATCTTCCTCCTTGGGAGTACGAGATTATCGCATCCTTCAATCTAGATCAACTCGGCATTGTCAAGAGTAGAGGTGGCGAAGTTGGCCCGGGGAGAGCTGCAGATTGACCAGGACGGGGATCAGGCGTTGGAGCAGAGAGGCCGTCCATATCGACGAGACGAGAGGAAGCGAGGCGATTTGGCGTCTCGGCTAGCAGCAGACAATCATCGGGGCCAATGGCAAGGCTGTCGCCTACACCAGTTTGCTTCCCTCTGCCAAAGGTGTCAGCCGCGCCGACGAGATGGAGAGTAGCGCTGTCCCGTCCTATACTGGCGGGAGAAACATGAAAGGAGGCCGTTGGCTTGGAGCACTCGAGTCCAATCTACTCCTCTCCAGGGAAGTTAAGTGATTCCCGGGCAGGACGACTGCCACAATGCGCACGACGCGCACGACGGAGTCATCGTTGGTGCACTGGACCATGATCTCGATCAGCTGCTGCCGTGAGGCCAACGAACTGATGAACTGTTTCCTCACTCCTCCGGCCAATGACAAGGAGTTTTGAAGGGCAAGCCTGTCGCACACGCGTACCAGGGCGGCCATGCATGGTTAGTGCCGGTTCTTTGTGTAGTGGCCTATCACTTGGATCGATTTTTATTCCTTCAGTTTGCTGACGTCTCCTTACAGGTCGATTTGATCAGGGAATGATGCATCACATCCACAGCCATATGGTGCTGCCGGCCTACCGGCCGCAATACCCGTGAGTGCTTGATCGATCACTTCCAATCTTGATCTATATTTAGTACTATTGGCTAAGATCTGGGCGGTTGCATCTCTTCCTGAACGTAACATTCAACATGAAAAGATCGGCTATGGAAATACTATTGTTCCACCATTTTTGCTCCAAGTATATATCAGTTTAAGATGTTTGTAAAATGAGGTTACCAAGTACTTTAACTACTGCAGCAATAACTATATTTTTCATGTACAATTGATGCTAATGGCCAGCGCTCACTGAATTTGTTCTCTAGGGTGTATTGAAACAAACGAATACATCTGTATTTGATTTCACTGTTTTGATAGGAAGTCCCAGGACTGCATGACTTATTCAAAGTGAAGGCTGCGGCGGGCGGACGGCAGCCACGTGAGAAGACGTGAAATATTGAATTTTAAATTCTTCAGGTTTCGTTGGTGGGGTTGCATCAACAATGATGTTTAGCAGCTTTCAGTCTGATAAGAAAGGTAATATTCCCAATTCGTACTTTCTGCCTAACTAGCTGGGTGACCCGCGCATTTGCGCGGCTAGATTTATCATACATGTTAGTATTAGCATTAATGTAACAATCCATTTTGTATGTTTTCTGCCATACGCCCATGCCTCTAATTTCTTGATCTACGTGTCAATCTTACGACAATCACTTTGGTCGACTGCACATGCGTATTCAAAGCCGTTTATTCACTAAGTCTCATACTTATTCATCTACACAACTGACACAGATATATTATCATTATTTGTTCATTTCAACCATTATTCACATATAATAAATTGGCCCATGTATGCGCTTCAGCCTTCACTATTTTGTCTGGCATCGTAAAATCGGCTAGTTAGGTTTATGCATTCATGCCTCTATTTACCATATCCTAATCTCGTTGACATGCTTTTGCATCGAGAAACCTACACATGCACATATATCTAAGAAATTCATACAATACCCAACATTTGGTTAATCTTTCCGCACGATGGATTTTCAGGTATTATGAATTTATTATATTGCTTTGAGATGTCAGTGTGACATTTCAAATTATAGAAAAGTTTGTAACCGAAATAGACCATGCAAGATAGCGATGTTTATTGGTGTTGTTTCTCATGCCAGATATTTGACTCCGTTCGAACTACTATTCGATTTAATTCACCACTATATTAGTACGGATATACCATTTAAGTGTAGAAAAGGAGTTCGTCTCAATATGCATCTTGAATAATACCACAGATGTAGATGCTCACTTTTGACTGCTTGCTAATTAAATTCACCGGTGAACCTAGAAGCCTCTGTGCTTCCTGCGCTACTAAAACATTGCACGTCGATGGATCACTGATCACTCCATCTATCAAGATATATTGTGGTGTCATATCTCATAGGGCACCCCTTGGCTTGTCGGGAAGAAGGTGATATTTTCTCCAAAATAACCCAACTACATCTTCATAGTGAACATTGTGGTGGTGGACTACAACGATGATCCCAGTCTATCCTATTTTCCTCTTCGTTCATATTCCATTAGCATGTATAAGTCAATTCATGCATGCACTTGTTTCCTTTTAACCTACAGGGCATATACTGTCTTGCTGCTTGTCTTGATCTTCCATTACAATGTACCCTTCCAATGCGTATACATGTGCCTTTTTATTTTAGCTCACGTGTATGCTTGAACCGGACTGATGTCTGTCTGCCTATGGTCACAATCCAATCATGTGGTTGAAAATGCATCGGGAGAAACCGATTAATCGACTTGCTGCATTGCGGTCAGTTCGAAAACTAAACTGTCAACGTCAATCAAAATCGTCCTTTGATTTAACACAACAATAACCGTCGAGGGTCTACGACTGCTTGGTAGGCAAAACCTGCATACTGTGTATGCCGCCATTTGCTTGCTGTCCATCCTAACCTCTGCCAAGTCTCTCCTCGCCGTTGCTTCTTGCCACTCGCCAGATCGATATCGCACTCCCTCCAATTAGAATCCTTTTGTGCTCGGCATGTGTGATCGAGAGAAGGTCAGACCGCCGTATTCTCAAGCCCGTCGGCCGGCGACAGCTTAGCCAGCCAGCTCGTGAGATTGCCGTCCACGACTTGAGGTAATCGGACGTTTTATGCTGGCCCATTGTAAGGAACGTATATTGCTTTCAGATGAGGTTGCCTCTCACCGGATCAAAGTCTCCATGCAGACCTGCAACCATACTATTGTCTGAATAAGGCAAAACAAAATATTCTAAGCTATCAGCATATTAGATGAAGTAGAGAGGAAAATTTTAACCTGGAACTTCGTTGTGCCGAGTACCACCAGTTTTTTGCAAGTCGATGACACAAACCTGTAGCTGCCATGCATGTTTCCTAGTGTCCGCTTTTCCTGATGAAATCAGCACACCGAGCTGATGACTTGGGAGTGGATAAAGTACAGATTATCTGAGATCTGCGTAGCAATCAACCCGGACCAAATCATCAGGCTGGCTGCCGGATCAATCTCTGTGAGTAAATTTCGATGTGTGGCTATCGCAAATAAAATCCAGCGTCTCAGTGGTTAAAAAATCAGCAAAAAGAACGCCGGATACTTGGCCACCTGCCGCGCCATGGGCATGCACCATATTTCACTCTTGCCATCTCAATCCCAAGCTGCAGTTGTTGCTGTAGGTTTTTCATCCGCGCGAGAACCACTGCGAGGGAGACTTCTGTGGAGAACTCGAACAATATATGTCTAGGGTTTTCCAGCCGCATTGAAGAATTAGCAAATAATCTTAGGCCTCACGCATCTGGGAAGGGCGGACCCTTTTGTATTAGCTCTTGGACTCTACGATGTGGTGGACTCCAATTACAATACGACTCGACTACTACGTCTAGTCCTGCCATCGTATGTCCATAGATCCGAACCGTTTAGATCTCATAAGTTTAGGCTGTCAAATCTCAACCGTTAATTGTCTTGTGTTTTAATTATATAATAGATGCCACTTTTAAAATCGTGTCTTAACAACATCACTGCAAGGAATTAACTAAGGAAATAGATGTGAATGTAAACATAGAGTACAATACTTGGAGCTGATGGTGTTCACCGTCTTGGACACTCTGAGATGGGCAACAAGATGACATTTAAGAATTTATCATGTCATATTTATTGATGTGGTACTGCAACATATATGTATACAGATAACTCTCGCTGGCATCGGAAAATTGGCAGCACGACATGGCAGCAGGACGGCATGTGATCAAACGCACGGCACGCCGACGAGATCGAGAGAAGCGATCTCCCATTCTACACTCGACGAGATGGAGAGCGGCGATCTCCCGTTATACAATCGCGGGAGGCACCAAGGAGGAGGACTCGACCAGACAATGGAAGGCATCACAGCTGGCATTGGAAAGGAGGCCGTCGGCCTTGAACACTCAAACAGAGGATGGAAGGCATCGCAGAATAGCTGCATGGTCAGGGACTGACGTTACAAGCATGGGCTCTATTCACAGATGGTGGTCACCCGCAATAGGTTTTGGTCCATTGTTTGACTGATGTGTTGAAAGATCAAACTATACATTTTTTTGAGGTAGAAACTATACGTATTTGTCTTACATGCGTTCTAGATTGAGTTGTTAAAATATCTGTTCTTCATTAGCATCTTATGAGAATAATTTGACAAATATAAAAAAATCAATTAATTAGGTGTGCTATATCTGACTGATATTGTTGAATCTCTAGATCATCTTTGCAGATATTTAGAAACTATACGTATTTGTCTTACATGCGTTCTAGGTTGAATTGTTAAAATATTTGTTCTTCATTAGCATCTTATGAGAATAAAAAAAAAAATCAATTAATTAGGTGTGCTATATATATCTGACTGATATTGTTGAATCTCTAGATCATCTTTGCAGAAATTTGTGGAGTGCTCACGAGAGATTGGATTTTACAGGATAGAACTATTCTTTTCCTAATTTTCGTCTCTCTGAACTGAACATAAAACATTGAAGAACCGGCCATGGAAACACTATTATTCCACCTGTGCATTAGTTTTTGCTCCAAGTATATATACGTTTAAGATTTTTTTGAGCTTACCAAGTATTTATACTCAATGCAGTATTTTTTTCTGTATAAGTGATGCTAATTAACAACGTTGACTGAATTTTGTTTTCTAGGATGTGTTTAAAGAAAATACATATGTATTTAATTTCACTACTTTGAAAGGGATTCCAAGAAGTGCATGAGTAATTCAAAGCGAAGAATGTCGCGGACGGCAGGGTGCCACGTGAGGAGCGAGGCAGACTTTACGCAATTCTGTTACAAGGAGCAGATCCAGCGACTCTGGCTATTTGGACTAGACAGTCGGCGGATCTTTCGACTGAGACTAAAAATCTTAAATTTACGGTAATGTTTAGAGGTTGATAAATTGTTTCAAAGAACTCAATATTATCATAATTGCTGCCAAATCAGTGTGCATATAAGGTTTGGCGCACTGCAAGTCTGCAACCATGACAGTTTTCTTACAGGACCATCCACGATTGATCTGATAGCCACACCATCTGTACGTGCTTGGAGCAGATTCATGGACCTGCCCAGTAACATACGCATCAACATAGGCTAATTGTCAAAATCAACATGGGGACCTTTTGTGAGCTGGTCTAGATGCATGGTGCTACTCAAAAAATATAGTATTCTGCGTTGGAAGAACTCATATATGTCATGCTACATCTGCTTCCCACAACATATGTTATTACTTCTGAGAATTTGCTGCTCAATTGGTATTTGTTAATCTAAGTTATACATGTGAATGACACTTTTTTCTTTCAAAATGGTGCAAAACCCCAGACATGTGTCGAAGGCAGTATCTTAGATAAATATGCTGCATCGGGTCCAGCGGAATATTATCTTAGCACAATGCATTTTTTGTCTCACCACAGATTATTCTGTGCTCAAAGTCATCACTTGGGTATATCAGTTAGACTGAAATCGGGGTGGGCTAAAATCTTCTTAAGGCTTTAACACTTTTGTTGCATATAAGATCAAACAGTTTTGGTCAATAAAAAATAATCATTGACCGTTGATTTCATTTGCCTATAGGAAAAACATTATTATTATGTTCATACCAAAAGAAAGGTTATGCTGGAAGCAAATTGAACCAGATGTTTTTGTAACAAAGATCTCGAGAAACAGATGGTGTGTACAGCAGGTTCATACTAATATTTGCTAAAAAATTATAGACGGTGACGCAATAGTTGTAATTAACATGTCTCGGATCACATTTCAGATGCAATTAATAGTGATAATTCTTTAGTATTCTCATGCAGACCGGTGAATGCAAAATAAATTTCCCAAGCGTGTTGGTTTATAAAACGTCATATCTTCTGTAGTCTGTTTATATGATATGCAATTTATTGTTGAATTAAAATAGAACAATAGGCGAGTTAGGGTCAGGAACCTAGCAAAAAATATTTCCCAAGCTAAAAGTTCATAAAACTAGCCGCGCAAATGCGCGGGTCACCCAGCTAGTTCAAATAAGAATTAATATGACAAAGTATTATTTTATTATATGTTAATTAAATATTCATTTATTTAATTGATAAATAATTACGGGACAATATTATAAGGCCACACCACCAAGTGGTGGTGGGCCGAAGACGTCGGACGAACCCCTTCGGCCCACGGCGGGGGGCAAGACGCGGCACGGCGGCGGCCAAGTGGCGGTCGGCCTGGCGGGACCCACCCGCCAGGTCGGTGCGGCCAGGCGGGCCCCACGTGGCGGCGGCGGCTGATGCGGCAGTGGCCAAGGAGGTGCAGGCCAGGCAGGCCCCACCCGCCAGGTCGTGGCCGGCCAGGCGGGCCCCACCCGTCAGGTCGGTGCTGGCCATGGCGGGCCCCACGCGTGGCGGCAGGAGGCGGGCCAGGTGGGCCCCACCCACCCTAGGTCGGTTCGGCCTAGGGGCGGGCCCCACCCAGCCGGCCGGTGCAAGGAAGGGAGAGGGGGAGGAGAGTTGGGGTGCAACCCCAACTCATCCTCCCATACCTAGTTGGGCAAGGAGAACCTTCCCCTTGTCCAATTGGAGTAGGGAAACGTTTCCTCCTTTCCAAGTCTCCCTATCCCTTGGGCTCCTTTATAAACCCCACCCCTCTAGTTGGAGAAACAAAAGCAAGACACAAGTTTCTCAATTAGAATGGACGAGACGAAAATAGCTCTCAAGTTTTGATCTCTTCTAGTTGGATTAGAGGGACCTCTAATTAGAGGCGACCTATCCGATTAGACTAGATCTAATCTCTCTCCTTCTCATGTGTTGAGATCTCCACCTTCATATACCCCAGCAGACTTCAAGCTTGGACGCGAAGCCCTGCTGAACCTTTCCAGTGTACGTGTGCAAGCTCTCAGAGGGATTCCTCGTCATAGACGTTGCGTCCTTCAACTATTGAACAAGGTGGTGAAGCAAAGGAGAAGAAGGCGTCGGAATCTTTCTACCAGGCTTGGTTGAGAGAGACCGCGATCGGCTACATCGACTACGTCATCAACACGTTCTTCTGCAATCTACGGTGTTGGTAACGTATACTAAACTAGATCTACGGATCTTCGTATTCGCATCTATCTTCATAGTAGATCTTGGAAAGGTTGCGTAGCAATACGTGAAATTTTAATTTACCGTACGCGCAGCCCAACAGTGGTATCAGAGCGATCTATGCGTAGATACATGATTTGATCTAGAGCACATGGTATGTGCGGGCACCGCATAAGTTTGTGCGGGTATGTTATTGAAGAAGTTGCTTCTAACATTCAGTTTATTTATGGATGCTTCCCAATATATCACTTTAAGAATTGTTTCCGGGCATAGTTAGATCTTTACGAACTTCTGGCAATCCGCGGACCTTCCGGCTGCTCCTAGTATGCTTGTTGGCGCCAACGAAGTGCTTCAGTAGCTTCGGGTCTATCTATAGTTGGATTCGTTGACTTGGTGGTAAAGGGCATGTGGACTAGGTCCACACGGGGTCACGCGCACCAGTGAAGTTTAGAGGGGGAGCTGGAACGTTTTCATAACGTTGGGCCCTCCCTCACCTCGTAAAGTCAATCTAGCAACATGAATAAACATGCTTAGTGAGGACCGTAGGTTTCCGGTTGTCCCGTTGATCCTACAAGCCACGCTAAAATTTGCAAACAAACGTTAGAGGAACGTCTAACTCTGTTTTGCAGGACATGTGATGTGGTATAGTCTTAAAATATTATTTTGTTGACTAACTCTTTTTGTGGCCGGCGTGCCGTTCTTATTCATCGAGCCATGGTGGTAGTGGAGGATAGGAGAAGGCATGCAAGTGTCGTGAACCTCGACGTGGCCACGCCGATGGAAGGTGCCACCGGCGGATGGAGCAAGAAAGACTATACTACATCACACAAGTGTTAATTTACTAGTGATTGTTTTATATGTGTTTTTTCTTGTTCTTCCCTTGATTGCGCAGTAGTGTGATTATTAGGGAGATTCCTCGGTAGCTTCCAAAGTTTAATTACTTAAAGCTAAAATTGAAAATATCAAGGAGTTCGTGCTCATCCAATCGCTGCACCGTCAAACCGGATGCTTGTTGCCGTGCGACCTGTATCCAGGAGTAATGTGCACCAAGGGTTCGGGAGGCGGGCACGGACGTCCTAGCAGCAATAGCGATTGGTTGTCTTGACGTCCAGGCATAACTAGTTATGAGTTCGGAGCACTACATCGAAAGATGAAACGAAAATCACGGCAGGAAGTGATTGGTCTGTTGACCTACCCCTTCGTCGTAGTGAAGACATGTATCCATGATTCACACTACTGAGGATTGGGATTTCGTAATACACTAAGTTGATCTTGAGGAATATCAATTTTAGTGGGAGCACTTTACATTTAGTTTTAAATTTAGTGCCAGATAATAATTATGAACATGTCTAAGTGAACTTAATTGTTGTAGATCAATGGCTAAGATAGCACCCACGTTTAACCTTGGACCACTGATTGAGAAGAAACCCCTGACTGCAAATGGGAGCAATTATGCTGATTGGATTCGCGCCCTAAGGATTGTTCTTAGGAACGCGAAGAGTGAGTATGTTCTAGATGGGCCTCTGCACCATGCCGGCGGTGGAGGCGCCAAGCTGAATTCGAGGAGTACACCTTGAAGAGTGATACTGCCATATCGGTTCAGTGTCTCATGTTGACATGTATGGACCCTGAGTTGCAGAAGAAGTTTGAACAAACTTCGCTTATGACATGGTTGTCGCACTCAAGGCCATGTACCAGACTCAGGCTAAGACTGAGCGTTATGAAATAACGAAGCATTGTGGTCATGTCACATGGCAGAAGGAGGCTCTGTGAGCGAGCATGTAATCAAGATGTTTGGTTATGGTACGAGGCTTGAGGCGCTGGGATTTCCAATTCCGGCCGAGCTAAGTATAGATTTGGTGTTGGCTTCCCTCCCCCGTCTTACAGCGGTTTCATCATGAATTACAACATGAATGGGTTGGAGAAGACACCAAATGAGCTGCTTGCAATGCTGAAAACTGCTGAACCTAGCGTGAAGAGGGAAACAATCAAGTTTTGATGGTTACCCAAACCGCAAAGTTCAAGAAGAAGAGAACAAAGAAGTCTAAGCATGCTAAGGCATCAGAGAAGACTACTACCAACTCAAGAGGAATCCGAGTGCTTCTTCTGTAAAGGGAAGGGACACTGGAAGAGGAACTGCAAGAAATTCCTGGCTCTGAAGAAGAAACCTTCTAAGGGCAAGAAAGGTATAAGAATTATACCTAAATGATATTTGTCAATCTTAATAGTAACTCTGGAAATATCGATTGCTAATTTATTATGCAATGATATAGGAGATACGGCAAGTAAGATGACGGAGGAGTAAAGGTGGTGATGTGCGTCAAGCTCGGCGCATGAAGTTTCATCCACAAGATGAAGGCATCTCCAATTTACTTTTCAAGTTTTAGTTTAAGAGATTTGAGGTTTACCTAAGTTATTTTGTAATAGGATCGCATTTATGGCGATGAAAGTACTCTTGTGATTTTGTGAGATTTTATCTCTCGTTTATCAAAGAATATTTTGGATCAATCCCTTCGTGGATGATCAAGTTACAAATCTCTTGAATTATGGAAATATCATTTGTTCTAAGATATATTGTGAAGATGTTGATACCACCTTCGTGTGGCACTATTGTCTCAAATAGATCATAGTAATATGATGGAAGGATTTTGAGATATTGCACATAGTGAAGTTAATCAATGATGAGTTTTGAGATAGTCAATATTTTATTTGATATCTTGGGACTACACAATATTGTTTTAGAAATATTGTCTTAGTAATATGATGAATAGAAATTTATTTCGATTCATGTATTTGATCAAGTTTGATTAAATAATTGCTAAGATATTGTTGCTTGCAGAATTATTCCTAGAAATCCAATTACAGTATTTATTGCATTGTTTTAGTTTTAGCACAAAGTATAGTCTTTAAGGAAATCATGTCATAGTCTTGAAAGATAGACATAAAGGGACATGATAATTTTAGATACTTGGAATTTCTGAAAAGAGGTTCGGTCTAAAATAAGAAGACTTAGGAATATTTATCTTATGAGTTGTGTCATAGTTTTGAAAGATAAACATAAAGAGACACAAAGAATTTGGGACCTTAAAGTTTTATGAAAGATTGAAACTTGATCCTAAAGGAGGAAGATAAATAGAGATTTATTTTGTTGGTTGTTCCAATAAGTTAATTGGAAATCCTTTTATAACCACCACATAAGTGACAATGTTTTGCCACTAAGATAAATGTGATTCTTGAGGAATTTATTCTTCTAAAGAATTCTAGTGGGAGGATAGTGAAATCTTGAAGAGATTATTTGAATCTTCGGAAATAGTTATCAGATGTTGCGCAAGCGGAAGCAATTCCAATTGACAAGTCTTTTAAACTAATACCGAGAGTCTATGCATTTAATGCATGACGTCTTGTCAAGATAAATTCACTTAACCAAAAGGTAACATATGAGTTTCTAGGAAACTTAATGTGTTCAAAACAAAATAAAGAAAGGTATGTGCTAGAATAAAACCCCAATAGATTATGACTTAGATGTCATATAAATATTAATATCATTGTTGTTGAGTTATGATAAACTCAATAAGGATCTTTTTGTTAGACGAAAAGATGATCACAAAGTTTGTTGATCAAAGGAAAGTTTTATGATAGAAGTTTATATGAGATATTGACAAAGACATATTCCTTTTCAAAAGGAAAGATGGATCGAGGTTGTGTACTAGTACAGCTCGAGGGTCTTTTGTTAATTGAATATAAATCAAATCATAAAAGGAATATATTTGTCTAGGACAAATAAATGATATTAAAAGAGGAAACAAGAAACAAAGTTTTGTTTTGAGTTTCAAGAAATAAAGGAAAGTCATAGTTTCATTTAAATCAGTGGGAGCTTAGTTATATTATTCGAGTTTGAATAATGTAATTTAAAGATTGTTTTGTTTTGATACAATGTGTAGTGTTATTAAAGGAAATTAATAACATGCATGTTTGGAACATATTCGTCACATCACATATGGAAGTTGCCATATAAAGATGAGATATAATGTTGCGGAAATTTCATTGAGGGTGTTTTGAATATTATTCAAAATACGAGAGAATGAAAATTCTCATAAAGTTTAAGGAAATTCATGTGCAAGAACCATGGCTGTTTCGTACGGTGGTGAGCATGATCAATTGATTTGAAATCTTGATCATAAAGGAATTTCTTAAGATGTGAAATTTTAAGATCAAAACAAAGTAGTCAAACTTAATTGTTGACAAGTTGAATTTGCTAAAAGTTCAATTGACTCCAATTAAGATGAGGATTCTCCATAAGGTGTATTTTGAAGAAGTTACTTCAAAAGTGAGAAATACTCATAATGTAAGAGTTGCATTGGAAAATCTTATGAGATAAGTATAAAGGTTAAGACAAGGATTAGATGACAGAATTTTCTAAATTTTGTGCATCACAAATGATGGGTATGTTTATGTAAAACATTGAGTCTATATTACGAAATCTACAACAAGTGGCAAAGACAGTGGGAGCGTAAAACTTCCATGATGAAGGGTTGACTAGGTGTGGTTCTTTACGAAGAAAACAACTAATTGGTAAAACAATGAAATTGTATTCTTAGTAAAGGTTCCAGGGTTTCACCTAGAATAGCCAGGCTACAAGTGATCATATGATCAATTGAGGTTATGCATGAAAAGATGTATATCTTTTGCATAAGAAACATAAAGTTCACATAGTCACCATTAGGGACTAAACAGACAAATGTCAACCACAGAAGGGTGAGCATGAGAAACACCGAACATCGTCAAGATGTTAAACTTATGCAAACTAAACATTGCCAGTTTGTGCAAGTGGGAGACTGTTGGATATATGCCCAAAAGGCAATGTATTTATATATATGTATATCTGATTCATACATTATTGATTCGTATTCTCTATGCTATAACTGCAGTGATTTCTAAATGCGTGATTTAGGGAAAAGCTCACCTGCACGTGTAGAGAATGTGAATACGTAAAAGTACCCTAGTTCTTTTATGGACTAATTCTTAATGCTAGATGACGCGGCTTTTCCTAGTCATGGACATAGGTTTATGTCAGCATCAAGGATGGCATATTATTGGACTATAATATGGCTGGGTCACCCAAGTGTTGGTATGCTAAGAGATTCCGTTAAATAGTCCTTTTGTCCTTAGCTTTATCACAGAAAGGTTGTTGTATAACATGTCCTTGTAACCATGAGGTTATTGGGGTCATGCATACTGGAGGAGTTGCTTTGGTGCTGTCAACCGTCACGGCCGTAACAGGGTGACCATAAAGGCAGTTACTGGGTAGCTTCAAAGGTGTGTGTATCCTGATGTTCTGAGATGGGAAATTATTCCTCTAGGTTAAGAGAGATACTTTCAGGGCCCACTCGGTATTATATATATATCCACTACGTTCTGCAGACAATGCATGGTGAAGTTACACTGTGTGGGATATAATAATACGGCAACGAGTAAATGGAACTTACCGGTAACGAGATAGACAAAGATGATGTGAATCAATCAAGCCTTGATTGATTCATGGTATCATGCACGGATCTATATCTCGGGTGAAGTTCAGTGTCATGAGTAATGGGATTGATATATTATAATCAACAGGTTCAACAGTAGAGTTATTCGCATAACGATAGCAGCTATACAGGACATCCTTGGAACTGTCACTGGCCGGTGATTGGTTGATACCCAACCAATTATAGCTACCCGCTATCGGACCTGTAGGGTGGACACACTTAAGCTAGGATTGGTTAGTTGTGTTATATGGTTGGTCTGGAACATGGAGACAGTATCATCGGCATGGTGCTTGCGTGATATGACATACCTTGTCAAGAGAGAAAGTTTGTGATAGAAGTTACTGAAAGGATCGGTATGACACCTAGATGGGGGGGGGTGAATAGGTGCTACTTCAAATTTTAGGTCTTTTTCAAATTAGGCTTGACACAAATGTAAATTCACTAGATAAGCAAGTAGGGTGAATTTACCTATATGACAAGCTAGCAACTAAGCACGATATATAATATAAAGGAGATAATGCTAGGATAGAAGTAACCGAAGTGAAAGCACACGGAGACACGGATGTAATCCCGAGTTCCTCCTTGTTAAGGAAGTACGTCTCGTTGGTGAGGTGTGAGGCAGCACAAAGCTCGAACCTCAACCGCAACACAAAGGATTGGTTCACCTTCCACTATCAGATTCCTTCAAGCCAGAAACCGGAGCCCTTACAACAACGATTTGGGGCACAACCCACAAAGGATTGGGGGCTCCCAAACAGCTACAATCTGTCACAAAGACAAGCAAGTAAGTACAACAATGGGCTAGGTTTTCCTAGTGGAAACCCTAGCAAATGGTCCCTCAAGTGAATGAGGGGGAAATGAAAAACGGCTTGGTGAAGATGTAGATCGGGGCCTTCTCCTTCAATCCTCCAAAGATCAACGAGTTTGGGTGGAGGGATTGGGAGATCTAGTGATTCTTGAGCTTGCTTTAATGGTGTCTTCAATTCTGGGCGAGCTGCTTGGCTGAAGGTAGGTGGAGGGGTATTTATACCCCTCCCAGAAAATTAGACCGTTGCGCACCAAAACGCACATAATCACTTAGGCTGGAACTTCCGGCCAGGCCGGAACTTACGGCACTTCTTCCGGCACTTCTTCCGGCCGAGTACAGAGAGCAAATCCGTCGAAAAATGTCGGCCGAAACTTTCAAGCCAGAACTTCTGGCCCTGACCGGAACTTCCGGCCAGAACAAATATCCAGCAATTCCACAAAGTCGTATCTTCTTTGTTTGTGAACTTTGGACCTGTAACAAGCTTAACATACTGTTAAAACATGCTTGTGTTGTCATAATCACCAAAACAAGATTACGGGCAAGTATGCCCTTTCAATCTCCCCCTTTTTGGTGGATGATGACAACACAAGGAAAAGGATTTGCAAAATATAGACGGGCTCCCCCTAAGCATGTGCATAACTTAAAAAAATTGCATTTGAATACAATATGCACATAACTTAGGAGCAACACTCCCCCTATATTTTACAAGTCAAGCAAGTAAACAAATAAAGCATAAAAGCACAACTTGCACAAACATAATACACAAGACATAGAGATTACACGATATAGTCTTACATAAATAGGTTCACAAATGGGTTCCACATGTCTTACCACATGCATAAGATAGGAGGTTCACACACAAATAGAGTTCAACAAACGACGAACACAATAAACCGTAGCACAATAACACAACGAAACAAATAAAAGACAAGTCTTTGTGCTCCACCCATGCAAATCCCGCACCTAAGGAGATAGACTTCTCCCCCTTTGGCATCAAGACACCAAAAAGGGGAAAAAGGAAGCGAGGCTAACGTCCCTCACTCATCATCATCCGTCGAGCCATCCTCAAGGTCCACATCATTGGGCACAAAAGTATTCCACTCCACAGTCTTGTTGTTCCAATACTTGTACGCAACTTGTGGCGGAGGAGGAGGAGGACAGTTAGGGACCTTCAAGTGTTGCATAATCTTGTAGTCATTGAGAAGACCTTGGTGCCTCTCCAAGGATGATTGATAGTTCTCTTTGTGAAGGCAGACGTTCATCGAAAGAAGCTTGTCAATAGCACGCTGAGCCCATGTGCGTTGCTTGGGGATGCCCGGTTTCTTCACTCTAGGATCACGTGGGATATGAGATCCACTAGCTCCATCATCGGTGGTCATAGGACCTTTATCCTTGTTGCTATTGAGATGAGCAACCTTCTTGTGCATTTGCACGGGCTTATGAATAACGTCACAGCCAAGAGCCTCATCCAAGTCAAGCACATCATGATCTTCAAACGGAAACTTGGCCTTGATTAGCCGCATAATGTATGGAGCATATGGAGGCACTTTTCTTCCCACCATGGCATCATACATCTCATTGAAGATAAAATCCATCACATCAATAGGAAAGGAGTTTGGCTCGGGGTCATCTTCCATAAGAATGTTATGGGCATAGACCATGAGGTTGACAAGACCTCCACGGATCTCGTCGTTGTTGCCTCCACTTGGAGCAATGGTGTGGCGAAACATGCGCAACAGAATATCATAAGTGGGAAGGAGCCCCTTAGTAGAGCCAATCAATCCATTTTCAGCATAGAGATCACTCATCTCATTCTTGTCATAGGCAGCCCCTTGAATGTGCATGCGTTTACCGGAGGCCTTGTTGTTGCGATAGAAACCATACCGGTGGCCATCAAACTCAAGAGCATCAGCAAAATCATGAAAGTTGGCAGAGAGCTTGTGATTTCCGGACATCCATGTCATTCCACGGGCTAGAGTCTTGTCAAACATCATGGTGGCATAAAACTGATGAATCATATGAATGCTGTAGTTGCACGGGATTTCCATCAGAGCACGCAAGCCAAGAGCATCCACCACAGTGACAGCTCCACCAAAATACGCTTGTTTCCTCTCCAAGTGTGCAAAATCAATGTACTGCATAGGGCACACTTTGTTCTTGCCAAGATTGCAATAGAAGTCCTTGTACATCACCTCTTGCTCAGGATGAAAGAAACATGAGTCCAACTTAGGGTCGCGCTCGCCTTCATTGGTGAAGGCTAAGCGCCAAGGAATGAAATCCCTTTGATGCTTGGGGACAGAAATCATGGGTGCTTTCTTCTTCTTCTTGGATGTAGTTCTTTTCTACAGAGGGGCATCAGCTGTCACATGCTGCATAAGATCATCCTCTCCTCCACTAGTAGGACGGGACCGGGATGCGGAACGCTTGGAGATAGCTCGACGGTCATGAGAGCTGCCAGAGGCTGAGAACAGATAGGAGAAAGCATAGGATAAGTGCTCAAGTCAGATGATAAAAGGAACAAGAAACAATGTGGTTGTTGCTGGCCATTTTCTGTTTTAGGACGGAAGTTCCGGTCGCAGCAGAAGTTCTGGTCAGGCGGAAGTTCCGGGCCGGAAGTTCCGGCCAAGCCGGAAGTTCCGGTTTGCACGGCTGCGAAGGGAACAAGAGCCTAAAACAAAAAAATCGCTAACAAAATCCATCGTTTCTAGTATGAGTTAGAGCAAGCCTAGGGGAGTGTTTTCACCAAAGGAATTCAAGTATAGAGCTCAATTTCTACTAGGTTAAATGAAAATGCATCTCGTCCTAGATTTGAAATGGAGGAAAGTACCGAAGTCCATGGCGAAAACAACTTGGAGAAACGGGATCCCCTCGTCGAGGAGATGCAGATCCGGCCCCTGGCCAGAGGAATCCGCGGCGGGAAGGCCGCGGTGAAGATGGGGCGGTGAGGGAGTTCCTGGGTGAGGAGAGAGAGACTTGGGGTGCGGGGTGGACGAACTGCTCAAGACGAAGCAGTTCACCCCGCGGCCTCGATGATATGCGCCCAGAAAACTTAACCCGGAAGTTCCGGTTGGGCCGGAAGTTCCGGGCAAAGTTCCGGCAAAACCTTCGGGCAAAAACAGAACAGTTTTTTCTTTGGGACTTAGCCAAAATTTTTGCCTGAAACTTTTGGGCACCAGAGTTTCCGCACCAGATGCAAAAATTCCGAGGTACCTCCACCACCAAATCTCTGGAAAGGCAACAAAAGACTTGAGCAAGAGTTTTAGCATGTTTTTAAGGAGAGAACAAAGCATGGCTTGGGATAGATAAAGTCACTGAAAATGGTACTTCACACTCAAACTTTGTAAGAAGCAACAAAACACAATAAAAACCAATATTTGAGTGTGTTTTCCATGAAAGCAACAAAAAGACAAAGAAAACCAAATACTCCATAAAGACCAAATCTTCACAAAGAAGATGTCGGTGGCCGAGGCCACCATGTATGAGTGTATGTGGTGTGACACTGCGAAGATATATCTTGAGTTCACCGCCACTACTCATCATTTAAGCTCACAATTCATAAAATGAACAATATAGAGACAAAATGAGTTCTTACTATTGGCATAATGGGGGAGAGGGATAGTCCAATGGATTAGGACCGCACTCCCCCTATGTCCATGCCTACACCTAAACCAAACATAGCTAGTCAACCAACGCTCCTTGAATCCACGATATTTAGCTCATGCCTCAAATAAGTGAACCTTGCTTCATCAAGTTGCTTCGTGAACATATCGGCAAGTTGGATCTTCGTGGGAACATAGCCAAGCGCAATGTCACCCCGGTTGATGTGATCGCGGATGAAGTGATAGCGAATCTCAATATGCTTCGTTCTTGAGTGCTCCACCGGGTTGTGGCCAATCTTGATAGCACTTTCATTGTCACATAAAAGAGGCACTTTGTCACAATGGACACCGTATTCCTTTAAAGTTTGCCTCATCCATAACAATTGAGTGCAACAACTAGCGGCCGCCACATACTCGGCTTCGGTGGTGGAGAGAGATATGCAATTTTGCTTCTTAGAAGACCAACTCACCAAGGACCTACCAAGGAATTGGCATGCCCCGGAAGTTGATTTCCTATCATCCTTGCAACCGGCCCAATCCGAATCCGTGTAACAGGCAAGAGAGAATGTTGAGCCTTTAGGATACCACAAACCAAACTTGGGTATGAACCAAATATCGAAAGATTCGAAGAACCGCCATTTGGTGGCTTTCTTTAGGAGCCGCTTGGTACCTTGCACACACTCCTACACTCAACACAATATCGGGTCTAGATGCACAAAGATAAAGCAAAGAACCAATCATAGAGCGATAGAGTTTTTGATCAACATCTTTGTCTTTACCCTTTGGACAAAGTTCAAGATGACATTTGGTGTCCATAGGAAACTTCTTCTCTTTAGCATTTTGCATCTTGAACCTCTTGAGCATGTCTTGGATATATTTGGCTTGAGAGATGAAAGTCCCTCCACTCAATTGCTTGATCTCAAAACCAAGGAAGTACTTTAACTCTCCCATCATGGACATCTCGAACCTATCGGTCATAAGCTTTGAAAATTCATCATTAAAAGCTTTGTTAGATGAGCCAAATATGATATCATCAACATAAAGTTGGCATATGAAAAGCTCCCCTTTAACCCTCTTGGTAAAAAGAGTGGGATCGATTTGCCCCACTTCAAAGCCACGGTCTACCAATAGCTCTCTTAGGTGCTCATACCAAGCACGAGGTGCTTGCTTGAGACCATAGAGCGCCTTATCAAGCTTGTAGACATGGTTTGGGAAGTGTGGATCCTCAAATCCCGGAGGTTGCTTAACATATGCTAACTCCTTTAAAGGACCATTAAGAAAGGCACTTTTCACATCCATTTGTTGCAATTTGAAATTATGATGTGATGCATATGCAAGAAGGATACGGATGGACTCAAGGCGAGCCACGGGAGCATAGGTCTCTCCAAAATCAATGCCTTCAACTTGAGAGTACCCTTGAGCTACCAATCTTGCCTTGTTCCTCACAACCATTCCATGCTCATCTTGCTTGTTCTTGAATATCCACTTGGTGCCTATAACATTGAGGCAATCTTTTGGCCTCTCCACTAGATTCCACACTTTGTTGCGCTTGAAGTTGTTGAGTTCTTCATGCATGGCTTCCAACCAATCCGGATCTTCAAGAGCTTCAAAGACTTTCTTTGGTTCCACCATGGAGATATGAGCGTGATGTTCACTAAAGCTTGCCAATTGCCCTCTTGTGGTGACCTTGCCCTTTGCATCACCAATAATAGCATCAAGAAATGTTGCCTTTTCAAGGTCTCACCAATCTTGCCAGACGACGGGTTTCGATATCCTCATTATTGTGAGGAATTATCTCTTGATCATCTTGATCATTTGAGTCCCCGTCTTGACCGGAATGGCGACCTTGATCATCTTGACGCACATCTTCAATAATAGGAGGCGATGGTTGATCAAGGTCTTGACCTTGGCTAGAATTGACAATAGGAGAACTTGGTTCTTGCATAGCCTCTTGGTCAACATGAGGAGGGTCTTGCACTTGTTCTTGGGTAGGTGCATCAATTGCTTCCATAGAAGGTGTAACTTCAACTTGTGATGATGGAGTCTCCACTTGAGTGGAGCTTGCACTTGCTTGAATGGGGCGATAGAAACGAACCCCCATTCTTCTTATTGCATCTTGAGGTTCCTCATTATCTGCATCACAAACATGAAATTGCGCCACTTGGGAGCCATCATTCTCATCGAACCTCACACTACAAGATTCCACAACTCTCCCTAAGGATTTGTCGTAGACTCTATAAGTGTGAGAGTTCGCACCTTACCCAACAAGAACACCCTCTAAAGCTTTAACTTAAAATTTAGATAAATGAACACCTTTGATTTTGTAGAAACACTTACAACCAAACACACGGTAGTAGGAGACATTGGGCTTGTTGCCGGTAAGCATTTCATATGGAGTTTCCTTTTTCCTTTGCGAAAGAATAACCGGTTGGAGGAGTGACACGCCGTGGAGATAGCTTCGGCCCACAAGAAGAGTGGAGACTTAAACTCCGCCAACATGGACCTAGCCATATCCATAAGAGTCCGGTTCTTTCTCTTGGCTACACCATTTTGTTGAGGGGTATACGCAGCGGAATATTGATGACGAATTCCTTCTTCACTAAGAAACTCATTCAAGGTGTAGTTCTTGAACTTGGAGCCATTATCACTTCTAATGGCCAATATGGGAACATTGTGTTGACGTTGAACTTCATTGGAGAAGTCGATGATGGTTTGTTGAGTTTCATCCTTCGTCTTGAAGAAGAAAACCCAAGTCAATCTTGAATAGTCATCAACAATCACCAAACAATACTTCTTCCCACCAAGACTTGGTTGCGGCACGTCACCAAAGAGATCAACATGAAGAAGTTCCAATATCCTCTTTGATGAAATGATGGTGTTGCTTGGGTGGGGAGAATCATGCATCTTTCCTTCAACACAAGCCCTATAAAGACGATCTCTAGAAAATAAACATTCTCTTTTAGTCCAAGAATGTGGCCACCCTTGTGAAGACTTTGCAAAGTTCTCATATTGACATGGGACAAGCGGCGATGCCACAACCACCCCACGTCGGCCTTTCCGAATAAGCATATTGCTTGAGTGTTGGTAGACCCCGAAAAGTCTACCACAAACAACTCATTTTCAACATACCCAACGAACATGACCTTTAGAGTCTTGCTCCTCAAGAGTACCACCATATCAATAGTAAAATGGACATCAAAGTTCATCTTATTAAGAGCACGAATGGACATAAGATCGTAACCAAGAGACTCAACAAGCATGATATTTACAAGGGTGATATCCTTTGCAACTACCACCTTGCCAAGACTCTTTACCTCGGCTTTTGACTTGTCACCATAAGAGACGGTTGAGTGATTTAGAATTGGTCTCAACTCCGTCATAATCTCCTTGCTTCCGGTCATATGACTAGTGCATCCACTATCAACCACCCATTTAGACCCACCGGAAGCATAATCCTACAAGAGATCATTGTTTGGATTTAGGTACCCATTTCTCAATGGGTCCTCTTTTGTTAGCAACAAGGGTCTTAGGAACTCAAATAGAGTAATCAATGTAACCATCATAGGGACCAACATATTGAGCATACACATCCCCATAATAATCAACATAAAGAATATAATTGGGATTTTTTTTCAACCCCCATGATGTAATCCTATTGTGTAAGGGAGACCGATATCATTTATATAAAATTTAACCGTAGGGACTTTCCCTACGGTAATGGTGTTCATAATTGGGATTGTTATGCCCCGCAAAGTCACTACGAGTAGTCTTGCCCCTTGTGGCACTACCACTCGCAATGGAAGTCTTGGCTTGTGCGGGCTTGGTCTTGATCTTGTTGTTGCTCACTTTCTTCTTTGCCTTGGCTAGGTCTTGGCACTAGTGGCCTTGGCAAGATCAACCTTCAACCTAGCATTTTCTTCAATAACATTTTCATGAACACGAGGAAGAATAGATATACTAGTTGAACTAGATTTAGCAAGTTGAGCTTGAAGTTGCTCATGAGACTTGACTAGAAGAGAGTGAGCCGTTTCCAAGGCCTTGTGAGCCTTGTCAAGTTTCTCTATATCCTCAAGAATTCTAACATTAGCAACCCCAAGTTCAACTTTTTTCTTTTTAAGCACTTTATATTTAGCAAAGACATGATCTCTTTCCTTAATGATTTTATTAATGATATCATCATTTTTAGCATCAAGAGAATCAAGTCTCTCCTCAAGAGAGCTTCTTTCTTCACTCTCTTCATCAAGAGAGGCATTTAAGGATGCTATAGAAGCATTCAAGGAAGCAATAGTGAGAGAATCCTCTCTCTCAATCTTACTCTTTTCATCAAGGAGTTCTTCAGCCGCACATAGTTGTCTCATGAGAGACTCAACATGTTCTTTAGCATCACCTTGCAAGTTAGTCATGAAGGAATCGAATGCAACAAGTTCCTTCTTAATCACAATACTAGATTGATCATTCATTTCATGCATAGTCTTGGGAGAAGGGGATGATACCTCGGTAACATGAGCCATGAGGCAACGAGCGTTGTTGGTGGAGAAGTTCTCATTGGGGGATTCAAAGAGAGAAGATGATAAAGTTGATACAATAGCCAATGCGGCTACCTCTTTAGTAGGTGCATCTTCATCTTCGGAATCACTTGATGGGTATTCTTCTTGTGCCACCAACACAATTCTTGGTGCCTTCTTGAAGAAAGGCTTCCTTGGTCTCATGGGCTTCTTTTGAATCTACCTTGAGTGGTCCTTTGGGACAAGCTTCCCACCATTTTGCTCTCGGTTCTCATAAGGACACTCTCTTATGTAGTGGTTCTTGTCATGACAATTGTAGCAAGTCTTTGCCCTTGAGGCAAGCTCTTTCCTCCCACTTGATTTGTTCTCTTGATCAACCCGAGCTTTAGCCTTTGTCGGGTCTTCCCAAAACCCTCTTGTGGCGAGAGCTACATGGCCATTGAAAGCTTGTTCAAGCTCATTGGGAGCAATGTTGCTTAGGCACACTTCAACCTCATCATTTTCATCGATACAAGTCACCTTGGCCTTCAAAGCAAGTGAGGGACCTTGTTTCATTCCCATGACCCTAGCACGGTTATCTTCAGCATTCTTGGTGGCAACCTTGGAGGCTTGCACTTCTTGCATGACTTCATGTGATGACATTTGATGATAGTTGTGTCTTCCTTGTATTGACTTCAATTCAATAGGCTCGAAAGGCAAGATAGCATTCACATACTTCCTCTTAACCCAAACATCATCCACATAGGTTGCCCCCACATCATAGAAGGCTTTGGCAAGGGTCTTGAGTCTTCCGTACATATCTTCATGATGCTCATTGTCGAACATATAGACGCATTCGGAATCATTGCTCAAGGATTCATATCTATTTCTCTTCATGCTCTCATTTCCAAGGAATGCAAGCTCAAGGCAATTCCAAGCTTCTTTGGCGGTGGTGGCGTGAAGAACATGATGCTTGTCACTTTCACTCAATGAGAGTTCAATCATGTGGAGAGCGGATGCATTGAGTTGCTTTTCGGCAAACTCTCTTCTTGTCACATTGCTTGGATCCGCGACCTTGTATCCATCTTCAATGATCCTCCAAAGCTCGATAGAGGCACTGTTGATCTGAGATTTCATTGAGCATTGCCAACTTGCAAAAGCTAATGCATTAAGCTTAGGTGGAGGACCTATGGGGTTTATGCGGGTGGTGATAGGTGGGTCGATAGGGTACCAACCTGGAACGGCATGGAACCCTTCCTTCTCATCATTCGAGGTAGAAGGTGGAGTGGGAGGTTTAGTTGCGGAGGAGGTTTCAACCCCCTTATTCTTTTTAGCCTCCTCGGACTCAACCTCATCGGAGATAGAAATACCCTCTAGTGGGATATCTTCCAAAAGCTTGCCATTGGTAAGTTTCATGAGCAAGTCACGAAATTCACCAAATTTGACATTCATGGACGATGTCAAAGTTGTTTCCAAAGCTTTGATATCGGCCATGGATGCCGCGATGGATTTGGCTTTTTCAAGCTCCTCCATAGCCTTGGCTTTATCGGATTCATCCTCACTTTGTGTCATACTTCTCTTAGATGGTTAAGCCCAAAACAAGAGAGCCTAGGCTCTGATACCAATTGAAATGATCGGTATGACACCTAGAGGGGGGGGGGTGAATAGGTGCTACTTCAAATTTTAGTTCTTTTTCAATTTAGGGTTGACACAAATGTAAATTCACTAGATATGCAACTAGGGTGAATTTACCTATATGACAAGCTAGCAACTAAGCACGATATAATATAAAGGAGATAATGCTAGGATAGAAGTAACCGAAGTGAAAGCAGACGGAGACACGGATGTAATCCCGAGTTCCTCCTTGTTAAGGGAGTACGTCTCGTTGGAGAGGTGTGAGGCAGCACAAAACTCGAACCTCAACGCCACAAAGGCGGTGCACCCTATTCTCGGATGAACCGCACCACAAAGGATTGGTTCACCTTCCACTATCAGATTCCTTCAAGGCGGAAACCGGAGCCCTTACAACAACGATTTGGGGCACAACCCACAAAGGATTGGGGGCTCCCAAACAGCTACAATCTGTCACAAAGACAAGCAAGTAAGTACAACAATGGGCTAGGTTTTCCTAGTGGAAACCCTAGCAGATGGTCCCTCAAGTGAATGAGGGGGAAATGAAAAACGGCTTGGTGAAGATGTAGATCGGGGCCTTCTCCTTCAATCCTCCAAAGATCAACGAGTTTGGGTGGAGGGATTGGGAGATCTAGTGATTCTTGAGCTTACTTTAATGGTGTCTTCAATTCTGGGCGGGCTGCTTGGCTGGAGGTAGGTGGAGGGGTATTTATACCCCTCCCAGAAAATCAGACCGTTGCACACCGAAACACACATAATCACTTAGGCCGGAACTGCCAGCCAGGCCGGAACTTTCGGCCCCCGGAACTTCCGGCACTTCTTCCGGCACTTCTTCCGGCCGAGTACAGAGAGCAAATCCGTCGAAAAATGTCGGCTGAAACTTTCAAGCCGGAACTTCCGGCCCTGACCGGAACTTCTGGCCAGACCGGAACTTCCGGCCAGAACAAATATCCAGCAATTCCACAAAGTCGTATCTTCTTTGTTTGTGAACTTTGGACCTGTCACAAGCTTAACATACTGTTAAAACATGCTTGTGTTGTCATAATCACCAAAACAAGATTACGGGCAAGTATGCCCTTTCAGTTACTATCACGGTCGGATTTATTCCGGAGGGTTTATATATGGAGGATATATTTGTCCGGAGTATTTTGTCGGCGGACACTGGGTGTCCCGAATCATATGAAAGGTGTTTCATATGGTAAGTAATTAATTCGGTGAATATTCTGTAAAAGGAAGTATTAAAAAAAGAATTAATATGACAAAGTATTATTTAATTATATGTTAATTAAATATTCATTTATGTAATTGGTAAATAATTACGGGACAATATTATAAGGCCACACCACCAAGTGGTGGTGGGCCGAAGACGTCGGACGAACCCCGTTGGGCCGAAGGCCCACGGCGGGGGGCAAGACGCGGCACGGTGGCGGCCAAGTGGCGGTCGGCCTGGCGGGAGCCACCCGCCAGGTTGGTGCGGCCAGGCGGGCCCCACGTGGCGGTGGTGGCTGATGCAGCAGTGGCCAAGGCGGTGCAGGCCAGGCGAGCCCAACCCGCCAGGTCGGTGGCCGGCCAGGCGGGCCCCACCTGTCGGGTTGGTGCTGGACAGGGCGGGCCCCACGCGCGGCGGCAGGAGGAGGCGGGCCAGGTGGGTCCCACCCGCTGTTGGGGGGGATTATAACCCAGTATACTCATGACCAAGGATGTATCAGTCGTCCAGCCCAAGGCCTGGTCCGGGTGATGCTTACGAAGACATGGGCCGGGTTATAGTTGGGCCGTAGCGCTTAATATGACTCGGTCAAAGAAGGAAGGACCTAGAAGAATTGGAGTCCGAGTGAAGGAAGGAACCGGGTGACTTGGAGGCTATGGAAGGTCCAGAAGAACCTAGAGTAGGACTCCGAGCTCGTATGTAACTCGGTCTTTACCTGTACATTCCGGAGACCTGGCACCTATATAAGCAGGCTCCCTGAACTTAGCGAGACAAGCAATCTGAGATCGATATCACCGCTATCAAGCAAAACCTTTGTAACTTGTCTCGTAACCCGCTCTGTTATCATAGCCGAGT
This sequence comes from Poa pratensis, assembly GCA_947311845.1. Taxonomy (NCBI): domain Eukaryota; kingdom Viridiplantae; phylum Streptophyta; class Magnoliopsida; order Poales; family Poaceae; genus Poa; species Poa pratensis. The sequence goes on along the minus strand of CAMZMU010000041.1, from coordinate 37,028,103 downwards.
TACCGAGACCTCGAGATCAATAATAGACAAGCAGGAAGTAGGTCTTTATCTCCAATGGAGAGGCTGAACCTGGGTAAACCCTTTTCCCCCAACGAGCGTGACAATCTCCTGAAGGACCAGAACGCCTTACCCCAACATTCAAGTTACCATATGGTAACATCTGCCGTGATAACCCCACGACAGTTGGTGCCAACTATGGGGCCTGTGACCAAAGCTGTCCTCGTCAAGGGAGAAGGTCTGCGAGGGATGGAGAAGCTAGCGATCGGCGAGGTCAAGATGGATCAGCATGAAAAGCGCATCATCGATGATTCCGGCTGGAAGGAAGAAGCAGATCTGCTGGAGACCGGCCGGGTGATCCCGTTCGGCCGGATCAACGTCTTCGTAGGTATGATCAATGCAACTCAGCAAGTTGATGACGAGGTTATGTGCGACTCCGTTTCAGGGGCAGCCACCATCCAGTCAGATGGAGAAGAATCAGTAGGAACGGGAGGTTTCAAGCATCAGTCGGACATCCAGGCTTGCGAGCCGGAGTACCGGCACGAGAAGGACTTGGATACGGATACCGAGTCAATCCTACCGTTGTTTGATAATAGATTTGGATATGAGGCTGATGAGGAACACGATGAGCCGGAATCGAGAGTTGTAAAGCATGCTGCGGTGTACATGCTGAGGAATCACAATGACGGAGCAGAAGCGTCACTGAGCGAAGATGACGCCACACGCAGAGAAGCAAGAGATAGGGCATAACGCAGCTTGGCCTTCCAGCCGGGTGATGGTTCAGAACAGCCGGTGTTGATGGAAGTCCCAGAGGTATTGAGGCCCTTGGATGTGGATGAAGCATTGTTTACCACCCCAGTTACACAAGAGAACGCAGCAGTCATGGCGACACAATTAGATACGTTACGAACTACCTTGGAAAATCAGTAGAAAGCTTTGTTCGCAGAGCAGCAGCGCATGTTCAATGAGCAACAAGAGATAGAGACAACTCGGGCTCGCGTGGAGCATGAAAGATTAGCGGTGCAGAACCGTCATGAAGATCTTGCAGCAGTACATCAGAGGAGGTACCAGACCCGGGTGACACTAGGCATGACCTTAGATCCAACAAGATTAAACTTTGCATCGCCAACCGGAGCTCCCAACGTCACTCGGCCTGAGCCAGCTCCAATTGGAATCGGGCATGGAATTATGGTTAGGACAAATCAGGGAGGAAACGGGGTGCCACCGAATACACGGGTTGGAGCACAGCAAAATCAGAATGCAACGGCTGCAGGGTGTATGCCACCACCTGCAGATCGGTTTCATACGCCCAGAGAGCACTACTCAAATCCGGCTGATAACGTCTATGCAGCAACCCTGGCGTTGAGTCGCTTACCGATTGATAGGACTCCCCAGGGAGAAGAGACAAGAAGAGCAATTGAGATGCTACAAATAGCAATCACGCAGCAGGGAAATATGCCGGATAAGAGTGGAGCATTACATTCAACACCGTACAATAGCCGAGTCAACCGGAGTCATCACGGAGAAACACCAAGAGCAGCTGGATCAGCAACCAGGAACAACCAGCAAAATCAGGATCACCCGGCACCGCAACCTCAACATTCGGGTCAGCGTCAGCAGCGGTCCGCTCAACATCAGCCGGTGCCGCGTCCGCATCAGCCGGCACCGGCCCAATCTATGTCTAAAGAGATCGTGAACAGCTCAAGGGCGCGGCGAGCTGCAAGCGCAAACCCGGCCATAGGTGTCGCCGGAGGAGCCGGTGGACAGCCTATGGCAGGAGTGTTGGGAAACGCACCAAATACCAGGTCAGGTTTGCCGTTAGTTTCTTCATTACTTAACCCGGTTGGAACTAAGTGTCTTTCAGATATCATCAAGAGTGAACATTTTTCTGAGAAGTTTAAAGAGCCTAGCAAGGTGACAAATTATGACCCCAGCATGGATCCAGAGACATGGCTCAGCAGTTACGAGATGGCGATGACCATTCGCAATGCCACGACAAACTTGTGCGCGAGATACATGTACCTGATGATGAGTGAAGGAGCGGCAAAATTATGGTTCAATGGATTACCCGAGAAATCTATCAATTCTTGGGATGAGTTGAAGGCATTGTTTGTCAAGAACTTCAAAGGCACCTGTGAGAAGTTGTTCACCATTGAGGATTTGGAGCGATGTTTTCAGAGGAAAGGTGAATCGGCGCGTCACTGGATGCGCCGGGTTACAGCCATCATTCACTCGTCAAAGGGGATCACACCAGCTGTGGCAGTATCATCAATGGAGAAAACCTGCAGATATGACCTGGTAATACAGAAGATGGGTCGACTGAGGGCAACTGGCGAAGCAGAAACAATCACCATGGGGCAGCTGATGGAAGCGGCTCATAAGCACGCGTCCACAGACAAGACCCGAGATGATGATGAAGGTAAGGGAAAAGGAAATGTCAACAACGGAGGAAAGAACAACAACAATGGCAACGGTAACAATGGCAACAACAATAATGGAAACAACAACCACAATGGCAACAATGGGAACAGCTCCAAAAGGCAACACGAGGGTGGTTCAGATTTGGTAGCAAACACAAACACCGGGTATAACAAGTTTCAGCGGCGAGATGACAATTATCGGGGCAACAATGGTAATGGCAATTACAGGGGAAATTTCTGAGGACAGGCTAACCCCCAGGAAGCATTCAACATGCCTTGTCCATGTCACAGCAGGAACGGTAAACCTGCAAATCACTCGTTAGCACAGTGCGTTGATCTTCAGAGGTGGAAGAACGAGGAGTTTGCCAAGATGAGTATGGGAGGAAACGGCCCGAGGCCGGGTAATGAACATAACCCGGCCAACGGACCACCAGCTGGAGGAAATGCAGGAGGACAACCCGGCCCGGACAACGGATCAGTCGGATTAGGCTTTCAGCAAAACCCCAAAGAGTTAAATCGAGGGCAGTATCATATTACAGTGTCCAGCACTGGCAGGAGAGAGCTGAAATTGAAGAAAAGGGCTGTTAATGCTGTTGCTCCCGTAGTTCCGAGGTATCTGAAGTGGTCTGAGTATCCGATCACTTGATCCAGAGAAGATCACCCGGCCCGAGTGGATGCACCTGGGCATTGGCCTTAGTTGTTGCACCTCAGGTTTCGGGTTATATTTTACACAAGGTTCTTATGGATAGAGGTAGTAGCATCAACATTCTGTATTGGGATACATTCATCCGGATGGGTTTCACAGCCAAGCAGCTTCACCCCACGAGTACTATATTTCATGGAATCATCCCTGGAAAGTCGGCAAAACCAGAAGGAACGATCACATTGGAGGTTGCATTTGGAGAATCGAAGGAGAACTTCAGGTCTGTGATGATTTCGTTCGTGGTAGTCAAATTGAAGAGCCCTTATCATGCTCTCTTTGGCCGCAATGTTTTTGCTAGATTCATGGCGAGGCCGTGTTATGTGTACTTGAAGATGAAGATGCCAGGACCAAACGGTATTATTACAGTCAATGGCAGTACAGAGATGGCGTTACAATGTGAGGAACGTGATGCTGTTATGGCAGAACAAGCCTGTGCGGAAGAGGAATTGAATTGTTACAAAGCTACTACAAATCCGGATGATGGAACAATTTTGAAGAAACCAATGACCGAAGAGAGGGCGAAATTCAAAGCGGCTCAAGATACCAAGATGATTGACTTTGTGCCGGGTGATTCGTCCAAGCAGTTCTCTATCGGGTCAAATCTGACTGACAAATAGGAAAGCGCGCTCATCGAATTCATCCGTGAGAATCGGGATGTCTTTGCATGGAAACCTAGTGACATGCCAGGCATACCGACTGAATTCGCTGAGCACCGCTTACATGTTAATCCTAAAGCAAGACCGATTAAACAGGGATTGCGCAGATTGAATGAGGAAAGAAGAAAGGTTGTGGGAGAAGAGATAGCTCGTTTACTCACTGCAGGATTTATTATGGAAGTATTACATCCCGAGTGGTTGGCTAACCCGGTTTTAGTGTTGAAAAAGAACAACGAGTGGAGGATGTGTATTGATTTCACAAGTTTGAACAAGCATTGTCCGAAGGATCCGTTTGCGTTACCAAGGATTGATCAGATCATAGATGCTGTGGCAGGTAGTGACCTTTTGTGTTTCCTGGATGCATATTCAGGGTACCATCAGATCAAGCTTGCAGAGGAAGATTGGGAGAAACATCCTTTATCACCCCGTTTGGAGCTTTTTGTCACAAGAACATGACATTCGGACTGAAGAATGCTGGAGCAACTTATCAGAGGTGCATTCAGAATTGTTTCGAGAAGCAGATAGATCGGAATGTGCATGCATATGTTGATGATGTGGTCATCAAGACAAAGAAGGCCGAAACATTTATTGATGATTTGAGAGAAACTTTTGCTAACTTGAGGTATCATATGAAACTTAACCCAAAAAAGTATGTGTTTGGAGTCCCATCAGGCAAATTACTCGGCTTTATTGTGTCCGAGCGTGGTATTGAAGCAAACCTGGAAAAGATAGCAGCGATCAATAGGTTGGGAAAGCCGACTGAATTGAAGGAAGTCCAGAAAATCACGGGCTGCGTGGCTGCTTTGAGTAGGTTCATATCCCGACTGGGAGAGAAACCAATTCCTTTATACCGACTCTTGAAGAAATCAGATAAATTTGTGTGGAACGAAGAAGCTGATAAAGCCCTGGAGACATTGAAGGAAACATTGTCGAAAGCACCAATCTTAGCTGCTCCAACCCCAAAGGAGCCCATGATGTTATACATAGCTGCAAATTCTGGAGCAGTTAGTGCAGTTGTTGTGGTAGAGCGAAAAGAGGAAGGAAAGGAGCATCTGGTTCAAAGGCCGGTTTATTATGTTAGTGAAGTTTTGACTCCGGCTAAACAGAGGTATCCTCAATGGCAGAAACTAGTTTTTGGCATTTTCATGGCCAGTCGGAAATTGAAGCATTACTTTCAAGAACACCCCATCACAGTGGTGAGTGGAGCACCATTGGCAGATATTGTGTGCAATACAGAAGCTACTGGAAGAATTACCAAGTGGGCGATTGAGATGGGTGATTATCACATCAAGTATGAGCCACGCACAGCTATTAAGTCACAAGCTTTGATTGATTTTGTCAATGATTGGACCGAGTTAAGCACGGCACCACCCAAGGCGCCGAGTTATAAGTCATCCCATCCCATCCCCCTGGTGCCTTTATATAGGGGAGACCCAGGGGACAAGAAGGGGACAAGGAGAAAAGGTTACTATGCACGGGTCCCACTTGTACTCTAGTCACATCAGTAAACTGTAGCCACGCTGCCTGCGTACTCTAGTCACATCAGGAGCACTGTAGCCACACTGCCTGCGTCACCGTCCTGTCCACTTGCGCTTGTCTCCTGGAGATGGCAGAGGAATCTTGTACCGGACGAGGTAGAGGTGCCGGAGGTGTGTAGATGTCGGTCGTAGTAGTATTCAGTGGCCTTGGTCCGTGCAAAGCTCGAACGAGCTGGGCCCATCCGAGGTGCTGGAGGCAGCCTCGGTCATGCCGAGGTGCTGGAGGCAGCCTCGGTCATGCCGAGTTGAAGCTCCATCCGAGCTGGAGGCAGAAGATTCGGCCCCGGGAGGCCCAGTCAAGAAGCAACGCGCCAGCTCGGTCGGTGGAGAGGAGGTGGCCTGGTGTTGGTCGAAGCCGAGGTAGGGCGATGCAGCGATCGCGACCCGGCGATCTCCTCCATCGCGCACGACGGATCGATGATCTTGGCCCAAGCCCAGCCGAGGTAACAGGAATCCGGTCCACCCGAGGCAGCGCGGCGTCGGCCCCTCCGAGACGGCGCGATGTCGGCCTGGCAGCGGTGGCGAGGTCCAGCCGGAGTGAGGGACCGCGGCCCGCCAATGGAGACTCGGCCTGCGTCCGAGGCTGGGGAGCTTTTGGCCTGCTCCGGTACGTGGCTTGCTCCGGGATAAATAGGGCCACGGCCCAACCGAGGTTTGATCGGGGTTGGAAGCGAGGCCGGACACCAGCGTCGGTACGCCCGGGATGCTGCCATCTCGGTCCAGCCGAGCTCATTTTTCTTTATTCTTTTACCTGCTTTTCCTTTATACCTTTGTTTATTTCTCTGGTGCCTCTTCTACTAGCTCCACTAAATCACCAGCTTTGGTATACCCGGGGTCACATCCCGACATTAGTCCCGAGGCTGCGGGGGACTCGCAGAGTCGCGCGCAGACTTACAAAAATAAATGCCACCATCGAAACCTCCATGTACACGACCTCCTGCGTGTACGGGCGCCATAGTAATTCGGTCGTCTTTGCCATGCCTTCCAGGCCAATTGCGACATCCGGTTGACCGAGCTCACCCGAATCAACAACGAGATGGACAGTTTGTACTGGAAAGGTGCTGCCTGCATGGTCACCATTATATGCCGGTTCTTAGCCCTCCTGGCTTTTACCGAACTCGGATGCCACCAGCGTCGGCTAGCCCTCCTGGCTTTTACCGAATTGAGATGCCGCCAGCGTCGGTTAGCCCTCCTGGCTTTTACCGAATTCGGATGTCGTCAGCGTCGGTTAGTCCTCCTGGCTTTTACCGGATTGGGATGCCGCCAGCGTCGGTTAGCCCTCCTGGCTTTTACCGAATTGGGATGCCGCCAGCGTCGGTTAGCCCTCCTGGCTTTTACCGAATTCGGATGCCGCCAGCGTCGGTTAGCCCTCCTGGCTTTTACCGAATTGGGATGCCGCCAGCATAAGCTGGACCGACATAAACCTGCAAGTACATATCTCATATGTCTCGGTATCTCGGCCCCTTTGGGCATATCACACATGTCTCGGTACCTCGGCCACTCTGGGCATATCACACATGTCTCGGTACCTCGGCCACTCTGGGCATAACTCACATACGTCTCGGTACCTCGGCCACTCTGGGCATAACTCACATACGTCTCGGTACCTCGGCCACTCTGGGCATAACTCACATACGTCTCGGTACCTCGGCCACTCTGGGCATAACTCACATACGTCTCGGTACCTCGGCCACTCTGGGCATATCACACATGTCTCAGTATCTCGGATGTCCGGCGGCCACTCTGGGCGCTTACCGACATAGATGTCTCCAGCCACTGCTGGTTTGACATAAGCATATCTCGCATGCCGGTTTTAGCCACTTCGGGCGTATACCGACATAGATGTCTCCAGCCACTGCTGGTTTGACATATAACCTGCAAAAACATATCTCAAAGGTTGCCTCTGATTAACCAACATAGACACTGATCTGATACACAGGTAATGCCATGATACATTGGCAAAGAGAATAAACGACGATTTGGGATATGGAATGATGCCAGGATATTGTGACAGACCGAAGTAAACGACGATTTGTGCTGTGGAAAGATGCCGTGATGCTATGGCAAACCGAAACAAACGGCGATATAGAGAATACTGATAATGTCAGGGTACCCTGGGTAAACTGAGATAACCAATGTAACCATGATACCTCGGAATTCCATTATAACCCGGATTTCCAATATACCTCGGATTACCAACATACCTCGGAATTTCATTATACCTCGGATTGCCGCCATACCTCGGAATTCCATTATACCTCGGAATTCCGTTATAACCCGGATTACCACCATACCTCGGAATTTCATTATACCTCGGATTGCCACCATACCTCGGAATTCCATTATACCTCGGAATTCCGTTATAACCCGGATTACCACCATACCTCGGAATTTCATTATACCTCGGATTGCCACCATACCTCAGAATTCCATTATGACCCGGATTTCCAATATACCTCGGATCACCAATATACCTCGGATTACCAATATGACCCGGATTTCCAATATACCTCGGATTACCAATATGACCCGGATTTCCAATATACCTCGGATTTTCCAGGATACCTCGGTAACGAACATTCTCAACAAACCCGAGGTCACCTTTCAATGTTAGTCCAACAAACATATCATGAAGGGTATTTGACGGGAACAACAATTATACTAACCGAGGCAAACCAGGTATAGCACTTGATAGAAAACGAATCTAATAGTAGATACCATGCACAAAAAACTAGACTCGGTTTCAACCGAGTCCCCGAGTCACTTTTGTTATTTAGGAGAAGGTGTAAATCAGACTGGCCATCCAGTCCCTGGGTCAAGACATCTTGTCTCGGGTAGAACACTTAGACAAAAAAGCGAGGGGGGAGTCCCCGAGTAACTTTTGAGACAAAATAAAACTGGACTGGCTATCAAGTCCCCGGGTCAAAACACTTTACCCCGGGGAAAACAACTAACCACAGCAAGGTAGAAACGAGGGGGCAGTCCCCGAGTACTATGTGAGACTATCTAAAAGCATGAGCAGACATATAAATGATACTTACAGGGCCAGGCTGTGGGAGAAGTCTTAACTCGGATTCTCCCAGGATACCTTGGAATTCAGAACAGCCCGGATCACAGAACACCCCGGATTCCAGAACAGCTCGGATTCCAGAACAGCTCAGATTCCAGAACACCTCGGATTCCAGAATCAGCTCGGATTCCAGAACACCTCGGATTCCAGAACAGCTCGGATTCCAGAACACCCCGGATTCCAGAACAGCTCGGATTCTAGAACACCTCGGATTCCAGAATCACCTCATATTCCAGAACAGCTCGGATTCGCACTGTAGCCAACTTGAAAAATGAGTCAACATACGGGGATGATGCCGAAGTTGAGTCCCCGCGTTGACGACAAAGGTCCCATCCGAATTGATCCAGCAAGCGCCACTATCAGCCCCACGGTGGGCGCCAACTGTCGTGGTGGGAACACGTAGATGCCTAGGGGTAGGCTTAGTCTGGGGCCGAACGTACGCTTGAGGGATTCGGGGAGGGATTGCACACGAAGAACACTGCAAACACAAAGATCTACCCTGCTTCGGGGCCCTCGTAAGGAGGTAAAACCCCTACTGCAGCATCTATCCTACTTTGGTGTATTTCCCTCTGTATATGTAGTGTGTACAAATGCTCCTCGAGCTGGATACCTCTAAGTATGCCTCTAATCACTGCTAATTAAGCTGCTAATCTCCAGAGAGGAGAGCTCCCGCGGGGGGAAAATGAGCTCCCGTGAGGGTGTGGGAGCTGCCTCATCCCATCCCCCTGGTGCCTTTATATAGGGGAGACCCAGGGGACAAGAAGGGGACAAGGAGACAAAGGTTACTATGCACGGGTCCCACTTGTACTCTAGTCACATCAGTACACTGTAGCCACGCTGCCTGCGTACTCTAGTCACATCAGGAGCACTGTAGCCACGCTGCCTGCGTCACCGTCCTGTCCACTTGCGCTTGTCTCCTGGAGATGGCAGAGGAATCTTGTACCGGACGAGGTAGAGGTGCCGAAGGTGTGTAGATGTCGGTCGTAGTAGTATTCAGTGGCCTTGGTCCGTGCAAAGCTCGAACGAGCTGGGCCCATCCGAGGTGCTGGAGGCAGCCTTGGTCATGCCGAGGTGCTGGAGGCAGCCTCGGTCATGCCGAGTTGAAGCTCCATCCGAGCTAGAGGCAGAAGATTCGGCCCCGGGAGGCCCAGTCAAGAAGCAACGCGCCAGCTCGGTCGGTGGAGAGGAGGTGGCCTGGTGTCGGTCGAAGCCAAGGCAGGGCGATGCAGCGATCGTGACCCGACGATCTCCTCCGTCGCGCACGACGGATCGATGATCTTGGCCCAAGCCCAGCCGAGGTAACAGGAATCCGGTCCACCCGAGGCAGCGCGGCGTCGGCCCATCCGAGACGGCGCGATGTCGGCCTGACAGCGGTGGCGAGGTCCAGCCGGAGTGAGGGACCGCGGCCCGCCAGTGGAGACTCGGCCTGCGTCCGAGGCTGGGGAGCTTTTGGCCTGCTCCGGTACGTGGCTTGCTCCGGGATAAATAGGGCCACGGCCCAACCGAGGTTTGATCGGGGTTGGAAGCAAGGCCGGACACCAGCGTCGGAACGCCCGGGATGCTGCCATCTCGGTCCAGCCGAGCTCATTTTTCTTTATTCTTTTACCTGCTTTTCCTTTATACCTTTGTTTATTTCTCTGCTGCCTTTTCTACTAGCTCCACTAAATCACCAGCTTTGTTATACCCGGGGTCACATCCCCGACAGATTTAGCAATCCGGAATAGACCGGCCAGAGGAAAACTATCGGATGGATGTTTTTGTGGTTCAAGGTTAGAAGAGGAAGTACCAGGACGGTGTGGAGATGAAAGGTTTGGAATTCCCGGGTTAAGAGGATCCTCTCCAGGGGAGGTCCGGGTGGCTCTCCTCTTGGCAGAGGGTTCAGCAGATCTCTGCGAAGATTTTTCAAGAAGAGTTTGGTTGAGTCTTTTCATAGCAAGATAAGAATATGATTCTGTGGTCATGCGAGAGTATGGCACCTTGGCACAGATAGTGCGAGCTTTCCTTTTCCCGGAAGCAGCTGATTCTGTGGCTTCAGAGCTTTGGCCGGGTGAAGGAGTGGTTACCTTTTCAGTCGGTTCTGGTATTATAAAAGTTGCATCAGTGGATAATATGGATGGAGTATCGTCCTCAATCAAGCTTATGAAGAAGTGGCCGTGGGAGTCAAGTTCACCTTCTTCTCTTTCTTCTTCTTTTCTTCACTTGAGGACAGAGCCTCGTCATCATCATCTTCATCTTCATCTGCCTCAGGAGTGGCAGGGGGAGTCTCAACTTGCCACCAGACATCAGAATCCTAGTGAAAAAGAAAATGGAAGTAAAGTGATCAGTATACAATTGAGAAAGAATATGTTATTAAGATATTTATCAGTCGGAACTTACTGGTTGAGTCGGGTTGTTCTTGCTAAATGGCAAGAGGCCATTATCCTTGATCAACTCGATCTTCTCAGCAAGGAAGGCCTTGATAGCTTTGTTCAGCGCCGTGGTGGGATAGGACTTCTCCGAGTAACAAAGAGAGTCAGTCAGATGGCCCAAGTAATCGTAGAGAAGCTTCTTGCGAATACTGTTGGGCTGAATTCGCCAGCCCATCCAAGTCTTGATAAGATCGGTGCCACGGAGTCCGTGCTTAACAAGGACAGAGATTTTCTTGAGAAGAGGCTGGAGAGCTTCTCTCTCAGTGTCAGAGGCGTAAGAATTCATGTTGCTGTTAAGGAGGAGGGGTTCGACTGAATAACCCGGTAAAGGGTGCTCCCCAGAAGGAATTTTGGTTTTGCAATAAAAGTAAGATTTCTGCCAGTGCTTCACGTGTGTGTGAAGTTCGAGTGATGGCATGGCAGAGCCCTTGCGGCGCTGGATGGAGACACCGCCACAAACCAAGAGGGGGCCATTCTTGTGCTCACGCTGAGGTTTACACAAGAACAGCTCCAGGAACAGAGCAAGACTCGGAGGAATGCATAAATATGACTCACAGAGAACAATGAAATTGCTGATATTTAAAATGGAATTAGGTCCGAGATCGAAGACCCGGAGCTTGTAGTGGTGGAGGAGATCCCTAAAGAAAGGATGACCCGGGGGGCGAAAACCCCGGGTGACATGCTTAAGAAAGCAGATAACTTCACCTTCTTGAGGAGAAGGCCGAGTCTCTTCTTCAGTTCCTCTCCAGTCGATTTCCGACTGAAGTGGAAGAACTCCTGACTCGGCCAGTTCTTCGAGCTTGGAATTAACGGCCATGGATTTGGCCCAATTGGCCGTAATCCCGGATCGGGGTTTTGCCTTCTTCTTCGTCATCTTCTTCGACGTCGATGCGGTGGCGCCATCGCCGGGTCTAGCCTTGGCCTTAAGCTTCCTCGGATCCTTGGGTGCCATGAGATCCAAAGATCTGAAAAATAGCCGAAAAAGAATTGGAAATAAAACTTCAAGAACAGCCCGAGAACAGAGATCCCAAAAATGTGAACCAAGATCGAGATTAAAGGGGTGAGATTTTACCTAAGATTGGCGATGAGCGGGAGCGGTGCAGATTTCTCGGTGCTGAGCTACAATGGCGAGGAGCACAGGTTGCTGGTGGTGGCGCGGCGAGCTCGGAGGAACCCTAACCCTAGCGCGAAGAGAGAGAGAGAGAGAGCCCGAGGTTGAAGATGAAGCTGCGGTGAATGGGGAAAGTGAAAAGGCCTCTTCACCGCGGCCCATTATTTATAGGCCCAGGGTGAAACCCTAGGGGCGCAGAAACCGAAGCGTCAAGATTCTGTTTGACTATTCGGTCAAGGACGAGATAATATGTGTCAGAGAATGTTCCCTGGCAGTTGACTGGAAAACATTAAGTACGAGATAAAGGTCGAGTCATTTAAAGATTTGGGACAAGAGAAAAACCGGGTCATAAGAGTACCGCCAAAAGGAGCTGGTCTGAAACATAAACCGGCCATTTAGAGTTAATGTTGTTTATTTTGTTTTCAGGAGTTTAACTCGGATAATCCCACCAGCAGCAACCCTCGAGTAATCAGATCAAGATCAAGATTATCAAGTGAAGCAACTAATGAGCTTATTCAAGTCAAACTTGGGGACTACTGTTGGGGGGATAATAAACCGGTATACTCATGACCAAGGATGTATCAGTCGGCCAGCCCAAGGCCTGGTCCGGGTGATGCTTACGAAGACATGGGCCGTATTATAGTTGGGCCGTAGCGCTTAACATGACTTGGTCAAAGAAGGAAGGACCTAGAAGAATTGGAGTCCGAGTGAAGAAAGGAACCGGGTGACCTGGAGGCTATGGAAGGTCCAGAAGAACCTAGAGTAGGACTCCGAGCTCATATGTAACTCGGTCTTTACCTGTACGTTCGGGAGACCTGGCACCTATATAAGCAGGCTCCCAGAACTTAGCGAGACAAGCAATCTGAGATCGATATCACCGCTATCAAGCGAAACCTTTGTAACTTGTCTCGTAACCCGGCTCTATTATCATAGTCGAGTTACCGAGACCTCAAGATCAATAATAGACAAGCAGGAAGTAGGTCTTTATCTCCAATGGAGAGGCTGAACCTGGGTAAACCCTTTTTGCCCAACGAGCGTGACAATCTCCTGAAGGACTAGGGCGCCTTGCCCCAACATTCAAGTTACCCTATGGTAACATCTGCCGTGATAACCCCACGACACCCGCCCTAGGTCGGTTCGGCCTAGGGACGGGCCCCACCCAGCCGGCCGGTGCAAGGAAGGGAGAGGGGAGGAGAGTTGGGGTGTAACCACAATTCATCCTCCTATACCTAGTTGGGCAAGGAGAACCTTCCCCTTGTCCAATTGGAGTAGGGAAAGGTTTCCTCCTTTCCAAGTCTCCCTATCACTTGGGCTCCTTTATAAACCCCACCCCTCTAGTTGGAGAAACAGAAGCAAGACACAAGTTTCTCAATTAGAATAGACGAGACGAAAATAGCTCTCAAGTTTAGATCTCTTCTAGTTGGATTAGAGGGACCTCTAATTAGAGGCGACCTATCCGATTAGACTAGATCTAATCTCTCTCTCTCCTTCTCATGTGTTGAGATTTCCACCTTCATATACACCAGCAGACTTCAAGCTTGGACGGCGAAACCCCGCTGAACCTTTCCAGTGTACGTGTGCAAGCTCTCAGAGGGATTCCTCGTCATAGACGTTGCGTCCTTCAACTGTTGAACAAGGTGGTGAAGCAAAGGAGAAGAAGGCGTTGGAATCTTTCTACCAGGCTTGGTTGAGAGAGATCGCGATCGGCTACATCGACTACGTTATCAGCACGTTCTTCCGCAATCTACGGTGTTGGTAACGCATACTAAACTAGATCTACGGATCTTCGTATTCGCATGTATCTTCATAATAGATCCTGGCAAAAGCTGCGTAGCTATACGTGAAAATTTAATTTACCGTACGCGCAGCCCAACAGGGACAACCAGCCGCCCTCACCACGTGGCAGCGCGGTGGGCCCTGGGCGGCGCCACCACTTGGTGAGGCCGACTCGGCCACGACTTCGCCCCCCTCTCTGGACTACATATTGCCTCTGACCTAAAAAGGAGAGGGGGTCGACCACTTTTTCCAAAAAACACTTCCGAGCGCCGCCGCCACCGAAAACCCTATTTCGGGGACCAGAAACTCCGTTCTGGCACTCCGCCGGGATGGGGAATTGTAGGGGATCATCGCCATTATCATCACCGACGCCTCTCCATCGACCATCCATGTTTCCCCCATCCATGTGTGAGTAAATCCCTGTTGTAGGCTGAAGAGGATGGTAGGGATTGGATGAGATTGTTCATGTAATAGATGTAAGATCATTAGGGCATGGTGCCTAGTATCTGTTGTTAGTACTTTATGACATTGTTGCAACTTGTTATGCTTAATGCTTGTCACTAGGTCCCGAGTGCCATGATTTCAGATCTGAACATGTTATTGTATCATGAGGATAATCATTGTTTTTAGATCATATATGCAAGTTGTTTACACACATAATTGTCCGGAACCCGAGGCCCCAAAGTGACAATAATTGGGACAAATGGAGGGGTGGCTGTGATGTGAGGATCACGTGTGTTCACGGAGTGTTAATGCTTTGCTTCGGTACTTTATTAAAATGAGTACCTTAATTACCAGTAGTTTCCCTTGAGGCCCCGCTGCAACGGGCTGGTAGGACAAAATATGTTGTGTAAGTTTCTCATTGCGAGCACGTACGACTATATACGGAACACATGCCTATGGTTACATAGTACTTGGATGCTTTATCATTTATTTATCTGCAATGCCTATGTCTTGATTATTATATGAACTATCTTATCCATGCAACGCCCGTTCATCCGTCCCTATGCCTACAATATTTTAATCCTGCTGTTTACCGCAATCATTACTGCTGCTATTATTTCACAACTTCTACTGCTATAAAACTGTTGCTACTGATAATCTGTGTCGAGCAAGTCTATTCATAGGTGCAGCTGAACTGCAATTCATCTATTAAGGCTTACAAATATTCTTTGACTCCCCTTGTGTCGAATCAATAAATTTGGGTTTTACTTCCCTCGAAGACTGTTGCGATCCCCTATACTTGTGGGTCATCACCGGCAACCTGCCGGTGGCCTAGAGTGGAGATGAGGCTGCCGGCGACCCGCCGGTGGCCTGGAGTGGAGATGCCGCTGCAGGCGACCTGCCGGTGGCCTGGAGTTGAGGTGAGGCTGCCGGCAACCTGGGGTTGAGCTGTTGCAGGGATGGAGATGCTGCAGGGAGCTGGCCAGGAATGAAGATCCGGCGAGCGAGGCAGACTAGCGAGGCTGGAGCTCGGCCCGGCCAGCGATCGATCGACCCCGTGTCGCTCACCGGCGTTGGGATCGTTCGATTGCGACCCTGACGAGCGAGGCTGATCGATCGCTCTGGTTAGCTCGGCCCGGGTGGCGATCGATCGATCCCGCGTCGCTCGCCGGCGCTGCGATCGAGACTCGGGCGAGCGAGGCGAGCGAGCTGGGATGGAGAGATCTGTAGTTTATTTCATATTTTGAATCGTGAAGGACTTTTCTGTAAAATCTACTTTGTACAGTGGGTGCGCCTCTTTTTTCGGATCGGAGGAAGTAGAATATATCCCGCGCATTGTGGCGGGCATTGTATGCTGCATTTTTTCGTAAAATAAGGTGTACACTGCGTGAAAAAAATAAGTAGTGTTATATACAATTGCACAGATATTTAATTCTTCATCACCATAATTGGACCCCAAAAATCATGACGTCGGAGAACAGAAAAGAACTGAATAATAAGTTCTTTGAAGGGCAATTATTTAGTAGTCTAGGATCTTTTGTAGAACATATTAAATCACGTACTGTTTTTTCATCTGTAGTGGACCACCCAATTGGAAAATAAAGCATGTTAATTAACTTTAAAAGATAAATTCTACTACAGTACAACAGAAAAAATATCCTTTTGGCCAAATCATACCTGACGAAGCATTGTAGCAAATTAA
This sequence comes from Poa pratensis, assembly GCA_947311845.1. NCBI lineage: Eukaryota > Viridiplantae > Streptophyta > Magnoliopsida > Poales > Poaceae > Poa > Poa pratensis. Next base: position 37,012,278 of record CAMZMU010000041.1, on the reverse strand, counting down.
TAACTGCCATACCACCGAGGATATCTCGTTTAGTGAATAAACCAAATTGGTTCTTCATATTTCGTTTGGGAATAAACTGAGCAGATCATCTTATATAAAAGGATAAGCAAAGCGCTGATGCAACATGCCGATAATGTTTCCTGTTTCCTATGCTTTACACAAAGAAATATTTCTTATAGAGCAGTAATCTATATGAGCAAGCTTGCAATATATAACCAGACAAAATAATGGAACCATTACAGCCAAACAGAGCCAAATCATACCTGACGAAGCATTGTAGCAAATTAATAACTGCCATACCACCGAGGATATCTCGTTTAGTGAATAAACCAAATTGGTTCTTCATATTTTCTTTGGGAATAAACTGAGCAGATCATCTTATATAAAAGGATAAGCACAATTGTTTGCACAATATTGACCATACGACAAATGTATCAGCTCACCTTTTTGAAACATAAGAGAAACATTTGTAAGAGTCTAAGAGATCAAAGAATTTAGATGAAGAAGACTACACATGAGAAAGGACATTGCACACACACCTTCGTAGCATTCTTTTTTGGACTGGAGATGCATCTTTACCTCATCCTTACCGCAACAAAAGTCTACGGCGGTAGTGAGTCTCATATTCTCATGGCTGGCATGGGGATCCGTTGGAGATGCAGCTCTTTACCTTGTGATAGTGGCGGCGGCATCCAAGCTCTCGCAGGAGGGAGACATGCCAGCGCTAGAAGGTGATGGTCAGGCCCGGGCCCATGGGTGTGCGACCTGTGCGGCCGCACAGGGCCCAAATAATTTGGGGGCCCATTATTTTAATTTACAGTTTGTATGTACAAGAGTAAGTATGTTTGTGTCCAGTAATACATTCAAAAGGAAGCTTTGGTGTTGTGGTTAGAAGCGATCGTTTCTTACCACTGTGGTTGTGGTTGGTTCGATTCCTGGTTGATGGTTGATGCACCCTCCTAATTTTTTAACCTCAAAAAACAAAACGTAGAGGGATATGGGCACAAACATTCGACTGGTGCATACATTATCCATTGTAGCTAATAATCTTTATCTTTTTTTCGAATGGTACTTCTTTTCTAATTTTCTTACCGCAAAAAACAAAAAGTAGTCGGAAATTGATGCGATGATCTCGGATGTTGAGTTGCTGACTAGAGATGTCTTGGATACAGGCTTATACATTATCCAATATCCACTGTAGATAGTATTAAATTTATCCTTTTTTAAGGGTAACAATATATCTCGGAGAAAGCGAAATAAACGTTTACATATCAGTTACCGGAAAATTTAAGGCCCTCTCATACGAGTCCGCGAAAAGAGCTTCCCCCTCCCCATCAGTCGATTGATCACGCTAGCTACGCGAGAAAGCCGATACGAGAACCGTCGAGCGATAGGCTGCCAAGCGCCAGTTCATCTTTTGTTCCTTTGTAAGTTCCTCCGTGTTTTTTATCGTCAATCGCCGAATCCTGATCCGATGTTTGGGAAGGATCGTCCATTGACATTGATACATAAGGGTGAGGGGGCCATTTCAGAGTTTCGCACAGGGCCCCGTATTTTGCTGGCCCGGCCCTGGTGATGGTTTGGACATCTCCCCCAGGAAGAAGTTATTTGCCGGAGAGCTGCGGAGGGAGACAAATCCGAGCGAATAGTCAAGTAGTTTCCTCGGAAAGGAAGAAGTGCAAGAGATGGGAGGGGAGGGGCTGCATATGGGCTGCTTTGGACAGGTCTGTATAGAAGGGGATTTAAAACCCACGTAGTACTACTATGCTTCAGTTCTGCCCGGTGGAGCGATTGCATTAAGGGAATCAATCTAGGTCCTACCATGAGTAATTGGCTGTATTGTGGAGCGGTTACTGCATTCAATGGTGCGGCTTTTTTAACACGAAGAAATCTGGACGGGAACATAAAAAACGGACAGTCAGATGGTTACAATCGGACGGCTGTGAATATGTGATGATGTGGCTATGCTGCATGTGAAGATAGAAAATTATAAATGAACTTAGTGGGGTTTTGTTTTATAAGAGGTATAGATACGCTAGGAACCGAGGCGTGGTCGTGGTCATGTTCAGTTCGGTTTGGTGACGGCGGAAACCGACTACGAACCTAGAGAGAAGTCCATATTACCCTCGAACTTGTGTGAAAGTGCACTTTACGACCCTCATTTCTGATTTCCTTGAAGAAGAAAAAAAACCTCATTTCTGATTCGGTTCAGACTTTATCCCTCAACTCTAAAAACCGTTCGAAATTACCCCCTTCCACCACTTTGATCTAGTTCCTCTTCACACTTGGCGTTTTATTGTTGTATATGTATTGCTAAAAAATGTCACATATATATATTTGCTTACTTGTGTCTCGTAATGTGTGCACGAGAAACAAGATCGGCTAGTCACCTCGTCTATCTGTCCACTCGAGAAAGGCCGGCAGAACGGGGCCGTTGTCTCCACCATTGGCCGGGCAGATCACGTTGCCACCGGCTCATAGCAAGATTGTTTCCCACACCACGCATGTCCTTCCGTGTCTAGATTGTCGGCCCATGCGTTAGGGCTGGGTTTAGGTCGCCCATGAGCCGCTATGTTGCCTTCTCTTCTAGTTACATAGCCGAAGAACTGATAGAAGTCTAGGGGCATGGATGGGTGGCATCACGTAGGGCTGGCATGGTCTTGGTGGTGGCAACCAGGGCAGCGGCACCATGGCAGAAGCATGATGGTGGTGGCGGCGTGATCAGGGGCAGGGCAGCACCGCCGGCAGGGCAGGAGGACGATGACAGATTGAGCATAAACACAACATGATCGTGACGACGCTGATGTACCATTAGTTATAGTTACAAAATACACATATCTGTGTTGACTAAACCCCAGTTCAAATCCAGATCAAACTGGTGGAAAGGGTAATTCTTAACAATTTTAGAGTTTATAAGTGAAATCCGGAAGTAATTAAAGATGGGGGATGTCAAGTGAACTCTTGAACAAGTTTAGCAGGGTGATTTGAACTTCGTTTTGCCTTTTCCTTGCCAATAGAGGACAGGTGGCGAGCCAACGATGCAATGCAAAGATTGCTGCGATCTCCAAGAGGACATGTGGCAAGCAAACAATGCAATGCAGGAATTTATGTGATCCACAGGGGACGTCAGATTTTTTTTAATAAAGGACATTATATTACTTAAAAGTTTTAATCGGAAACGTCAGCCGTTAGCACCACAAACGGATTAGAGTGACGTGGTGCCCCCCCAATAGTTCTGTTTACTCAAAGACGCCTACCAATGTAACTAAACACCCAACCTCAGAGGCTTTGTACGAATTTTCTTCAAAAATAGGACACTGTAGGATACGTAAACCACAGGTGAACAACTGCATAATTGCAAGGAACCTCATTTTGTCGTAGATAGATCAACAAATGACACCAAAATATTAAGCTGCATATACCAAATTGTGGTCCACAGTTAATGCAACGTTGCACAAAATCCAAATGTTGATGCATCACATCTCTATATACAGATTTATTTATTGAGCGGCAGAAAATGCACAATACGTCTACCACAAACCAAGGACTCATTAGTTTGTGTTATGTCTCCGCATAAGAAGATATAGCCAAGCTTCTCGCTTGCCAGCCTAAGGAAGAACGGTTCGCACCACCTTCCTGTCCACCCCAAAAGACTGCACCAGCAAAGGGATTGTCAGTTGAGAATTGAGATCGACATAACACTGAACATATCCGTTCATATCTGCTTACCTCCAGACCGCAGTCGTTGACATATACATTCTTGAACAGCTCGGATTCATCGGGCATCGGGCTTTCCTACAGGTGTCAGAATTGCGCAAGGCACTCTTAAGCACGGTTATTTCGAATTAATGGAGAAGGTTTCAAGACATGTAGCTGGATTCCAGACCTTTGCTTTGGCAATCGAAGTGTCAACCTCCTTCCTAATTTCCTTCTCCATGTCCTAGAAAGAAATAATGAATAGGTTGTCATAGTGAAAACAGAGTAAAACAACCTCAGATTATTTTGTTTTGTTTCTGTTTGCACAATCCACCAAAGCAGATGTCATTTCAGGTCTTATGTTTTCCGATACCATTTATCTAGTTTTTTTATGGGAATTTTTCTAGTTACAGTGTATACAGTGGCGGACGCAAGAAAAAATTGGAGGGTGGGCACACTTAAAAAAAAGTAGGCAAATGATAATATAAATAGCAAATTGATTCATGACATTGTAGATGAATACATATTTCACACGCCAACAGAAGCCACTATCTTTGTGTACATCATCCACTACCCTCTTCTTTGATTCATGTTTTCGAAATAGAGACGCAATATTGCTATTCCTCTTCATAATGAATTCTACAATTAGAAGAAAAATGAATAAGCAACATATACGATCAATTGGTTGCTAGTTGGAGGCACGAAATTATCGATTTACACAATATATAGCAAATTGTGACTTATTCGGTTTAGTTTTGGGGGGCAAATCCAGTAGCAAAAATGTAAAATCCCCACAAAATAATGCATCAACAAAAACAGAGACTGGCAATGTCCTACACCTCCGGAAAGACCTTCAGAAGGTCGGGCGGCCGGCGGCGCCACCGCGGCGGTGGCAGACTGGCAGCAGCGGGCCAGCGACCGAGCGGCGGCTCGCCCTAGTCGAGCGGGCGGAGGAAGTACCCGAGCCAATACTCCAGAAAACATCCGCCGCCACCGCCGTCGTCAACCCTAACTCGGGAGGGTTCTGAAGCTCTCCCCGGCACCCTATCGGAGAGGGGAATCATCACCGGAGGGCTCTACATCGCCATGCCTGCCTCCGGAGTGATGTGTGAGTAGTTCATCCCTGAACTATGGGTCCATAGCAGTAGCTAGATGGTTGTCTTCTCCACTTGTGCCATCATGTTTAGATCTTGTGAGCTGCCTATCATGATCAAGATCATCTTATTGTAATGCTACATGTTGTGTTTGCTGGGATCTGATGAATATTGATACTATGTCAAGTTGAATATTGTATTATCATGTCTATGTCTTTTATGATCTTGCATGCTCTCCGTTGCTTGTTGAAACTCTGGCCAAGTGAATGCTTGTGACTCCAAGAGGGAGTATTTATGCTAGATAGTTGGGTTCAGCCTCTATTTAATCTGGGATAGTGACAGAAAGTTCTAAGTTTGTAGATGTGCTGTTGCCACTAGGGGTAAAACAGCAATGCTTTGTCTAAGGATGAATGTGTTGTTTACATTATGCACTTTACTTAATGCAATTGTCTGTTGCTTGCAACTTAATACTGAAAGGGGTGCGGACGCTAACCTGAAGGTGGACTATTTAGGCACAGATGCATGCTGGATAGCGGTCTGTGTACTTTGTCGTAATGCCTAAATGAATCTCATAGTAGACACTACAACTTGCACATGCATATTATGCACTTATCAATATTGTCAATTGCCCAGCTGTAATTTGTTTACCCAGCATGTTAGTTATCTTTATGGAGAGACACCACTAGTGAACTGTGGACTCCGGTCCATTCTTTTACATCTGAAATACAACCTACTGCACTCATTTTCTGCAAGCAAACATCATTTTCCACACTATACATTTAATCATTTATTTTCAGCAAGCCGGTGAGATTGACACACTCACTGACTCGTCGGGGCAAAGTAGTTTGATTGTCTTGTGTGCAGGTTCCAAGTCAACAGCCAGGATCTCCCCTTCGACGCAAGCTTTCTGGCGCCGTTGACACCTTCAGAGCATCGCGATTTCCTACTGGTTCGATAAACCTTGGTTTCATACTGAGGGAAGACTTGCCACTACACTCATCAAACCTTACACTTGAGGTCTCCTGACGAACGTGTGCTTCACACGCATCATGGTGTCATGTGAACGTCGACTACATGACACTTCACCTTTATGGGCCTAGGGGAATGCATCTTGTATTTGTTTGCCAATTGTGGGGTTGCCGGAGTGACATAAACCTAAATACCCGTTGATATATCGATGCATGAGGGATATCAGGATCTCAGAGTTTAAGGCTGTGGTTAGATTTATCTTAATTAGTTTCTTGTATTTGCGGATGCTTGCAAGGGTTTAATCACAAGTATGTATTAGTCCTAGGAAGGGCGGTGCATTAGCATAGGTTCACCCACACAACACTTATCAAAACAATGAAGATTAATCAACTATATGAAGCGAAATCACTTGACAATATTCTCATGTATCCTCAAGAACGTTTGGTCACCATAAGTAAACCTACCGGCTTGTCCTTTGTTGTAGAAAGGATTGGGCCACTTGCTGCAATTATTATTACTTCATTTTATTTACTTGTATCTTATTTATCTGCTATATCAAAAACTACTAAAAACTTGTCTGTGAATATTTACAGTGAATCATTTATCGAAACTGCTTGTCAACACCTTTTGCTCCTCGTTGGGTTCGACACTCTTATTTATCAAAAGTACTACGATACACCCCCTATACTTGTGGGTAATCACAGCTCATACGGTACTAATTAGTGAAGCTCAAAGAGAGGAGAGATACATAAGTTACTTCCACAAACACATAGTCCAGAGGTGGACTACTCCCTCTTCATCGTGGAGACGGTGGAGATGTCGATGGAGAAGATGGAGACCTTGCCGGTAGCGCCCCACCGGAGTTTTCCTCCTCCAGTCTGCAACTCTAGATCTTCGTTTTCGTGTTTCTGTCTTGTGGCGGCGCTTGTTTTCGAGAACGACGTTGGACTTCTTTTATAGGCGTTTTTAGGTCAAGAGGATGTCGGTGGAGAAAAGATCGACGGCAGCGGAGCCACGGGGCCCAAAAGAGTGGGCCCCACGCGGCCAGGTACAGTGGCCGTGTGGGCCACCCTCTTTTGGGCCTCCGGCCTTCGTTCGCTTGCTTCCTCCGCTCCCAAGTCTTGCTCCTTCCAAAATATTGACGCTCGTAATTTTCCAGGTCATTTGGACGTCGTTTGGGTCCCTAAAACTTAAAAGGAAAGAAATATGATTTTCTGCCTGCGTAGGGTTAATTTCATAAAAATAGGAAACAATTATTTTATTTCCAAAAATCATGATATAACAGTGATATAACCCTTATATGATGTAAATATGATTGGAATAAAAATGATATAGTGCAAAGTTCATGTATGCATTTTACATGCATCACCCCTTCTCTCCGCCTAGTCTAGGTTTAGTTTGTTAAATCTCGTTTAAATTCAAAATTGTAAGTTTGTTAAATATCGTTTGGATGAATGATTGTAGAGCCGAAATTTGAATGAGTGAAAATTACAAAATAAAACGTTGGTGGGGCCTGCTTTGGGAGGTGCCGCTGTGGAGGGCCTCCAAATGTTGGCCGGACACGTGTCCGACACTCCTAAAGTAGACCCAATTGAGTGTGCCGGACACCGATTTAGAGGCTCCGATGTAGATGCTGTAAACAAAGAACCAAAGTGCGCAGGTGTCTCTCGCAGTCCAAAGGCCGCACGACACATGGACACATGGTCGCTCTCACGGTCGCACTTGGCCTCCGTACGCTCACAGTCGTTTTCAGTCTAGCACTATACTATCCCTGATTGGATTGTCTTCAGGTTCGTATTTTTCCCGGACTGTTCGTTAAATAACGGTTTTGCTAATTCTTGCATGAGATTTAGTTTAGTTTTCGATCCGTCATCAATTGTAAGTGGAGTTGAAACTGATTTAGACCACTTGCTTTGTTTCGTGATTCGTGTATCAGTCATGGTTTTGGTTACCGGTCGGGAAATCCGGTTACCGCCCGGTAACCGGATATCCCGACCACCCCCGGGAAATGGTCATCCCGGGCAAAAAATCCCGAAATTTTTAAATTTAACAAAAAACCTCGGAAAATGGTCAAATCGGAACCAATTTTTTTGGATTTTTGAATTTTGGTTTTCAAATTCGTCCGGTAACCGGTCGGGATTTTCCGGTTACCGCGGTAACCGGTAATCCCGACCACCCTCGGGAATTTTTTTCTACCGGGAACCAAAACCTTGGTATCAGTTACAAGTTTAACTGAGATTTGATGACGTCATTTGATTGAGAATTAAGTTAGTTCTTAATGGCCTGAGTTGCAAGTGGAAGTGCTCTAGACAGCTTATTCGCTTCGTGATTCGTATTAATCATGAGTTACAACTTAACTTGTAGTTGAGATTGATTACGTCATGCAAATGAGAACTAAGCTCGATTGAGCGTTAGAGACCCGTTAAATAAACGCCAATTCAACTGGGCCTACAAATGTAACGTATTCCCTCCGTCTCATGTTTTGAGTTTAGTTAAAGTCAAACTTTAAAAGAATTAACTAAAAGTATACTCACTTCGTCCATAAAATGACGTCTCAGCTTAAATTTGTATTTATTTAAACATGATAATATAGTGTGTAGATACGAACGAACAGATTAGTTTGAGACATCTTTCTATGCACGGAGAGAGTATTAAAAATATCAGTGGCCGCTCCGACGAGGTGACACCCCGTTTGTTCTAAATTACAAGAGTGGATAGGGAGGGCTAAAATGGGTGGATAACGTATTCAATATTAACTCTTTCTTTAAAACCTCGTGTTTCCTCTTTAATTTTTCCAATGTTGTAAAGTCATGCATACCCGGTGCTGAACCCAACCAGATCGACGACATTTATCGAAACCTACCACACTTTGCCCCTACTCTACATGACAGATCGTGACAGCGAAAAATCTCGCCATTTGGGAATGGCCACACAATCCCATTTTGTCAGTTGTGCCTCTCGGCCAATAAGAGTGGGCGTGGCCTACCTATGCAAAGATTGTCCGTTCTCAGGTGTGGTGAAAAGGACAATTTCCGTAAGGTTAGGACTCTCCTCTACCCCCACCACAAGCAGTCAGAATAGCTGGATTGATGGTGGGAAAGTACTTTGATCTGCCCGTCAAATGTCTAAGACTAGTGAGCGATGTGACAACCTCATCTGTATCTGGGGCAACATATGGAAGGAGTGAAAAATGAGGGTATTCGATGGCAAGTGCAAGACCACACTCAGGTGGCTTACCTAGGCATGGCCGATGTTTGCCTGCATTCATCTAGCAGTTTTTGCTGTAAGGGAAGAGTCCTAAGGAATTCTCTATTTTCCATAAACTTTCTATGGTTACCATTTTTTCAATTGAAAGTTAGGTCGTTTACTAAAAAAAAGCTCATTACCGCAAAAGATTGATCCATCGTCGTCACACACTGTGTCGCTTCGGCCAACTTTGTCGCGTTAGGCGGAGCGAGCCTGTTTAGACTTTTGTTAGACCGTGCTACCGTAGGGGGTAATTTTCCATTTATAAAGAAGTTTACATGGGTGAATAAAGGAGGGGGAAAGAGACGGGGTCACGAACAATGACCCCACACTCAAAACACAAAATAGTGGGAAAAACGGTTTAAAAAACTTATAACTATAAACTGGAGAGCAAAACCACCGTCGGCTTGGACCAGATGGTAATCAGAGATGAGCTACCCAAAGAACACCGTGACACTGTCAATCAAGTTTTGAACTAGGGCACTCTTGACTCTGTATTGGTGATTGAGTAAATCTTGTTTAGCTCTCCTATTACGCCAGCCTTCCAGCGAAGGCGCCACCCCATTGAAGATGTAATCGTTATGAACTTTCCAAGTGTTCCAGGCTACAGGAGCCATGATTTCCACAAAGTTGGGGCGTGTGAAGGAGTTAGCAGCGAGAGCCAACCTCGCCCGTCTGTCTTTCGAAAGATCCCAAGTAACTGTCACCTGATGCCAACACGCTTGAGCAAACTCAGAGCCGAAGAAGAGGTGATCAACATCCTGCATAATGGAATGATTGCAAAGTAAACAATGAGGACCTCCCTCTACCTTCCAATGTTTTCGAATCATCATATCCTTTGTGTTTAATCTGTCATTGATCAACAGCCAGCAGAAAACCTTCAGTTTAGGAAAGCATCCAGATTTTGGTAAGCACCGAATCCTGGGCCAGGAAGGCATTGGAACATGTACTGGTAGAAACTTGCTGCCGAGTAGACCTCCTTCCCCCACACGAAAGACCTGCCATCTTTTTCCTCGGACAGTCCATTTTGTTGACAAAGCAACTGAAAAGTTTGGAATTCCTCAAAGGCCTGAAGTGAGAGGGGGAGTTGGAACAGGGAGCTTCGATCCTGTAAGGTCATGACCCTTCGAACATTAACATCCTCTTTGTGCACAGAAGAAAACAGCCTGGGGAACCTGTCCGAAAGTACACAATGGGGAGCCTGTTTAGACTAACGTGAAAAGGGTGCCAAGTGATATATATCGCCCAAGCAGCGACGCTAGACGGCCGCGCCGCGCGCTGGTCGGTCGGCCCATTTTTTCTTTTTGTTTTCGTTTCAATTTTTAATTTTAATTTCCTTTTTTTGTTCTTTAAAATTTTATTTTCCAATTTCCCCCTTTTCCACTTTTCATGATTTTGAAAATAATGTTTCCAAAAATTATTTCATTTTAAAATGTATTCATATTCAAACATTGTTCAATACAAGATTTTGTTCATATACAAAAATTGTTCCAACTCAAAAATTGTTCACACTGAAAATTGTTAAAATTCAACATTTGTTCTTGTTCGAAAATTGTTCCAGTTAAAATTTGTTTATACTAAAAAAATCCAACACAAGATTTTGTTCATATTTGAAAATTGTTCTAATCCAAATTTTGTTCATATTCGAGAATTATTCCGATTCAAGATTTTCATATATTTATTGGAAATAAAAAATGTTCAGATTTTATAAAATGTTCGAAATTCAAAAAATGTTCAGAATGAAAATTGTTCACATTTTATTTTATTTTGAAAGTTTAAATTGTAAAATGTTCCGAATCGAAAAATATTCACAACTTAAAAATGTTTGTATTTGAAATGCTCAGATTTTGGAAAAAAGAATTCGTACATTAAAATCAGTCAGGTTAAGGAAATTCAGATTATAGAAAACATGTTATACTACTTTTTGTTGGGCCGCTTTTGTTGCAGCCTGTGCCGGCAATCTAACCCATGGGTATGTCCGCCATGGGCACCCGGCCCTAATGGCTAGGGTAAGGGTCTGCATATTCATCCATGGGTATGGGCTATTTTTTTAAAAAAAATAGTACATTTTTTATCGGAAATCGAAAAATATTACGCTTTCTGAAACATTTTCAAAAATAATGCGGCCTAATTTACGCCCCAGACGATTAGTAGGCCGTAGACGATAGGCTTGTCGTCCGTCGGCTGCGCGCTCGACAACACTTACTCGTCTGCGTCGTGGACGACAGGACCCTGTCGTCGGCGGCGTGGACGATAGGACCTGCTCGTCTACGACGTGGACGATTAGTGCCTGTCATATGCATGCGCGCCGACAGGTGCATGGCAGTGAGTAGCGATCGTCTTATAAGTGTTTTTTGCTACAATTTTTTCCTACCACCGTTTGTCACGCAAATTCATTCCCTCTTTATTTCTCGCCCTCTTCGTTATCGCCTTTTTTCCCGTCATCCTATCTTCCGCCAAAATCGTTCCCGCCCTTTTCCCACCACCCTATCTCCCGCATGTTTCTCTCGCCATTTCTTGTCTTCTCGGCCTATAAGAACCCCTTGTAACTCAGGTGGATAAGCATTCGAGTCCATTCACTCAAAGATGTCGAGCTTTCCTTTAGATCGTAGTTTCCATCTAGGAATGTCGACACTCCTTTTGAGGTAAACTGCCGAGTTCAAGGTAGACAATAAGGAAGTGTCACTCGAGGATATTGTTAATCATGCACCTCATCTTCGTGAGCTATCGGCGAAGCTATTTAGGCATGGGTGGCCATCGAGGACTTGGATGGAAATACGGGAAGAACTTCTCAGGATGCATACTAGGTGGCAGAACAAGAAGTCAACATATCCGAAGGAAACAGATGTGACCAGAGCTATGAGATATCCTTGGAACAGCACCACCACTACCTCACTGGCAGAGCACCACCTCACCAGCACAACCACCACGAGCACCACCACCATGAGCACCACATCTCCACCATTCCTCCAAAATAGCACCACCAAAACGCCTCCCCTAACTATCCCATGAGGATATCCATGTTGCCCTTGCTCCCTAGCACCTCTAGTATGCTCCAATATGAAGTTTTTGTGGTTGAATGGAGCAAAACGGCCGAGATTCGCCGGAGCACCGCGGGGAAGGAAGAACAAGAGAGAGAAAACGTGAGGAGGAAGAAAGGAGCGGTGGCGACTAAAGGTGGCCACTTATCGTCTGTGGCCTAGACGATAGGTGCTTATCGTCTGAGGCCCAAATGATAGGAGCTTATCTGCCGCGACGTGAACGATTGCTGTCCACTAGAGGACGAGTGACCTGTCGGCCGCGTGGGCTAGCCCACCCAAAGCCTGCTCGTTTGCACCGCACACTATAGGGACTAATCGTCCACAGCGTCGACGACATGTACTAAACATCTGCGACGTAAATTAGGCCGCGATATTTTTGAGAAAGTCCAAAAACGCATATTATTCTTCGAATTTCGTTAAAAAATGTATTATTTAAAAACATTTAGCCTGGGTATGATCCATGGGCGACCCGATTAGTCATGGGTAGGGTATGAAGGAGTTCATACCCGTGGGTAACCCGGTGAGTGACCCGATTAATATTAAGTATCATATTTATAGTTTATATGCGTGGAAAATTTGACTGTATATACATTTCAAAAGACCTAACAGGATTAAAAAAGAAATACCTAGCAGCAATGTGACATGCAATTTGGACGTTGTCCTTTTGCGAGGAGCACAAACAAGCCCACAGTGTCTAGCAAGTAAACACGGAGGAACGCAATTGTGATTGAATCTTTGCTCTTTTTTCTCAAGCACACGTATGTAGCATCACCACCAGCCCAAATACATTGTGACATCGGCCCATTAAAATTGGCCTGCCGAACGGCACCAGGAATTGACGCGTTTGTACAAAGAGCTGCAGGTAGTTTAGTCCCACCTCGGTCAGTTTTTTTTTTATAAAGAGTGTTTATTAATATCGCGGAGATACAAATTACATCCAGCGTTTGCAACAACGCAATAAGTAAAGCAATTACGGATGCACACAGCCAAAAGACAATAAGAAAAAGAAATAAAAAGAAAAGTCCCGCTACAGAGTTACAGTACTTGCAGCAGCCGCACAACCACCACCAAAACTACACCAGATGTCCAATTCTTCAAAAGCAACGCATTCAAGAAGAACAGTGACATACACAACCAATTAAGGTCAGAACTTGGGTTTCACCTTGAAGATAATCCTCGCTCTCAAAACAATGTCTTCAGTAAGACCACTGTCAGGCACAACCAATTAAGGCCAGACCTTTGATTTTCACCCTGAAAGGTAGGAATTTGGACTTCACGTATGTTATCGGCCCTCACTTACATGCCGCTGCTCCAAGTCATGAAACACTAAGTCAATTCCTCATCAGCACAAGGAATCAAACCACCATTGCCAGTCCTCAGATCTCGCCTTCCATGTCATTCTCCGCCAGCACCATGGAACGAGAAAGCATGCTCCATGATATTAACAGCCAGCAGAGCTTCGAAGCGCACCCTCTGAAACCAAACGGTCAGAGAAAAACTGTGGTGCACACGATCGAATACCATCCGATCCAACAATCTCCAGGCAAGAGTCGCCCAATGGAGTTCGTCGGCGGAACTTTCCGAAACACGACCGTCCAGCCAGATCGATGGGATAGACATCCGGCAGATCTTCGTCGTGGCGCGAAAAGAACACTAGGACCACCGCCGTTCTTGTTCAGTCCCGCAGGCCCCGGCGCCGCGTGTCGAAGAGGACCGACGTCAGGCAAATCTGGTCTTTGCCTTGACGAGATGTACTTGCGCTGCAGCCTTGCCAATCTTCGCCTGCTTGTGCTCAGCCTACGCACCAGCGTGCATGCGCAAGATCGACATGCATATAGCTGAGCATGCAGGCCTGCGCTGGAATCAGCTACGGACAGGACGCACAAGTGCCCATGCGGCCGATCCAATCAGAAATTCGGCAACCTGCCAAATCCGCGGCGGACGGATCGTGAGATCCGCATGGGATCGCTTGTAGCTGGCGGGAGGTTCACCGCGGACTATGCCGGGAACCTAGCCTCCCGACGGCAATTGGCGCGTCCAACCTTTCCAGATGCAAGGGCGAACATGACGGAGGAAGAGGAAACTAGGGCTAAGGGGGAAAAAAGGATGTGGAGGGCGCCTCGCCGCCGCCGTCCGCTGATGGACGGCTTCCCCCGGCAGCGGCGAGCTGGCTGGGGCGGTGGTGTGAGGTGCTCTGTGGTGGTTGCGGTGGCGCCTCCGGAGTCGCCTCAAGCGACCCGGGAGGCTAGGATCGAAGCAGCACTACTTATGCTACTTTGATGCAGCACAACTGCGAGCATGAGCGACCTTATAAACAGTTAATAGAATATTTTTTACTTTATTAATTTAAATTAAACGTTCTAATTTTCATGCCCGATGGGCGCCTATGACCGGACGGGTTCGCGCATGGGTCTAGTCTCAGACCCATGGGTAGGGTTGTGGGTAGAACTCTTGCCCATTTACTTATCGGCATGGGTTTAGAAAAGGTCGACCCGGTTGAACTCTACCTGATTGCCAGCTTTACATTCAGGCGGTTTATACGTTTAGTGCAGCATATTGTTTTCGGTGTCTTAACGGGCCAACACTATATGTTTAGTGCAGGGGCGGATCCAGTGGGGGTGCCATGGCACCCCCTCCAAAAATACAGAATTTGTTATAACTACTAGTATTCATTTACTCAAGTTCTTTGCTTCATGACAATCAAGGGCAGACGTCCTGGTGTAACAAGGTGGAGCCTCTAGCCTATTTAAAGTTAACTAATTCTGCTCAACATATTAGGAGATGAGAGGAAGTTACAGCTCGCCATGGAAAGGCTTCGTATGTTCTTGCTCGCGAGGGAGAAAAAGATATATTGAAGCGAAGCGTTGTTGGCTACTGGGTCGAGTTTTGCTAGAGACATGCTCGACTGGGCATGGGTGCCTCCGTTTTAAAAAAGGCCATGTGGTGAATAGCTACCGAACTTGGGCTGGCATGGGTGATTGGGTGGTGTCTAGCTAGAGGTCGTGGTTCCCCTAAAAAAAACTAGAGGTCGTGGCCACAGTGCTTGAAAACTTGGCTGTTTTTTTTGTTGTTTCTGAAAATAGAATATCTAAAAAAATAGTATTAGAGTTTGACATATTGACAAGTATTATGAAATTTTTGAAACATGTTCTAATTTTCGAAGATTTCATACCTCAGTCTCTATTTTAGATCTTGCACGGGGGCCTTAAATTTGTGGAAACGACCCTGCTTCACACTAATTGTATGTGTATACTAGGTGAAAGATATCCGAAATTAATAAAATGTAAGGTCAAACTACAGAGCCAAATTATGTTACTTCTACTGTCATTTTTTCAAATTTTAAACTTTTGTGCTAAATTTTTTATGCCTTTTGTAACAAATGTTTTAAGCTTGGCACCACCATTGATCAAATCCTAGATCCACCATTGGTTCAGTGGGCCTTCTTCCGGCTCTGTACAACTTAAGCCGCCGGATATTTGATTCGGAACCCAGGTCCAGATGATCCCTTTATCTAGACCGATGGCTTGCATGGAGATCTGGAATGTCAGGCTTACATGGCCCACCACTGCGAGCATTTATGGACTGAATTTTCCGTCACCAATACACGGCACAAACGGCGAAGGCGTTTCTGGTAGCGGTCAACACGTGACCCATCGACCAACTGCGGCAAGGCTTTGCACGCCAGCAACAAAACTAAATATATACGGTCACGCCACACATCCAGCCAAGCGTGTGTTCTTCGGTTCTTCGCAACGGCAGCAGGATTTGATTCCAGCAACCATGGAAAAAAGTGAAGTCTGTTATTTGGCCACAGAGGTCGACAAGGCCTGCCAAAGAGGGGCGATCCCAAGAGCTACTCGTTGTCACTTGTCACTCTCGTCATGGCGATCAAGACGACGTCGCGGGGGGCTGGGGCTGCCTACCTGGCTACTTGTTTGCCCACGACGTCATCAAAACTGACACGCCGACATCACCTGAAGATCGGATCGGCCTCACTCTTCATCGGTAGGGTGTTGCCACTTTAGAACTCACGGGCCCGTGCGCGTACAGACATGGTCGTCGGCTCGTCGCCAATACAGGATTGGTCCCAGCAGCCGGTATGGTCAGAAATCCGGAGCCACCTCGTTTGTAATGGCACCCGCTGCTTCCTCGTGTTAAAATATAAAGCCTAGCCATTCCATCAGTTCGGACTTATGTGATAACTGGCTAGTGCATCAATTCAATATGGTATCAGAGCTAGGAGGTCTCAAGTTCAAGCCCCGGCTAACGCGCTATTTAAAATAAAATAGTTGCGTCCTCCCTGCTACTCCACTTCTAAGGTCTTACAAATTGTCCAGCCTAGACGTGAGGGGAAGTGTTAAAATATAAAGCCTAGCCCTTTCCATCAGTTCAGACTTATGCAATAATTGGCTAGTGCATCAATTTAATACCTCGGTGTAGTATCCGACGTTGGCCTAAACTCGTCGGAGCAACACACGGAAACTGTCAAGATCGGTAGAGGACGTCCATTTTGTCCATCGTGGCGTTTATGGTGCCCCTTTCCCCTCCTACGTGAATGCTGCACCATGTCCGCAGGCTATCTACAATTCGACAGCAACACACGTGCAGGGAGAAATCAAATACCATAGCAAGTCGTGCACTTGCCTCAACTTGCATGCATGCTTCAAGACTGTCCTCGACCCGCTCGGCACCGCGGCTGCTGCTCATCGCTGCCCGTGGCGACGCGCTGTTGGAGATACTAGTTGAATTGGCGCGGTGACACGCCGCGCCCTTGATGAGAATATTTGAACTAATTTGTTTGTTGGTTTAGATGCGTTATATATAGTGTAAGGAAGAACGGTAGTTCTAATTTGCTTCGATGAAATTCAATTTGGAAGCGATTTGTATTTAGAGGAAATGTATTTGCATTATGTTGAAACATGCATCTAATCAAGCATTTTTTAAATAGAACTACGTAATTAGAGAGTTTTAAGTTATATAGTTTCGAAATATGTTTGCTAAATTGTAATGATGAAATATGGTTAAATTTTGCAATAATTTTCCTGTTTCCCACCATATTCAGATGAATTATATTATGCTTACCTGCAAACATTAACCAAGTTGAAAATTAATTTAATTTTGAGAACGGGCGTGTTCAAAAATGATTTTTGTCTCCAAATTGTTGGAAGAGGGGTCAGTTTAAAAATTGCTCATATTGGGAAGTTAGTCAGGCTTGAATTGTTTTAGCTTTACGAATTGCCAGATTTGGAAGTCGTTTGAAATTCGGAAGAATTCAAATTTGAAATTCAACCACATGACATGAACAGTTTGCATTTGTTTGTGTGGTTGTTTTGATATATTTTTTTCGGTGGGTAGATTTTAAGTTGTTGGTTTTGCAAAAAAAAATGTTGTTGGAATTTAAATTGTCATGTTTGAACATGTTTATATTTTGATTAACATATTTGTTAAGTGTTTTATGCTGTAAATAGTTGGCCTTTTTTTGCAGGCATGTTGATACGTTTTAGAGTATGACATATTTTTTTAGTAAATTCTAAGGTTCGAACACGTTTATATCTTCCATTAACATTTTTCCAAATTTCGTAATGAGTGGAAATACATACTTATGCATTTGAATTCTATAGCCAAAGAATTTTTTGTAAATTGAAATCCATGTAAATTGGGTATGCAATAGGTGTGTAGGTTTCATTTTTCTGCAAATTTGTATATATTATTTGTATTTTTCTGAATTTCAGATCAAAAGATACGGATTAAACAAAGTTTATCCTTTTCTGCAATTAATAAAAATCTGGCAGGTGGGACCCACGCGCCAGCGTTTTTTTATTTGTGAAAATGTTAGAAATCTGACGACTGGGTCCCGCGGTGACGTCACACGGCGGCGGCGGCCATGACCGTGGCCGGCCGAGCTCGCGGTCGAGCTCAAGCGAGGAGCGCGCCTGCGGGGCCAGGGTGGCGCGATTCCGCTGGAGGGCATCGCGGGGAGGCAGGGAGCGCCGTCCTGGACCATATGGTGGCCGGAGACGCCGCCGGCGAGCACGGACGCGGTGGAGGACGGCGGACACGGATGCGGCAAATCCGGCGAACCACGGCCGTCCCGGGATGCGTTCCTCGATGCGGAGGGTGCTGGCGCGACGGCGCATCTCCCTACGTGCTCAGATTTGAGCGGGGAGGTCCGTGGCGGCGGCGCGGCGGCGGCGAACTCGGCGGCCGCGCGCGAGAGGAGGAGAGGAAGGGGGATGCGGTGACGTTTTTCCAGATAGGTCCGTAGGGTTCACGACATTTACGATCAGGTCCATCGCTGTGGAAATCTGTGGACTGCGGGTTTGATTGCTCCAAATCTGAGGGAGATTTTTGTGAAATAGGCACGGATGTCTCACTTGGACCGTCGGATCAGAAAACAGACGGCCCAGATCGCAGCGGGTACTGTAGATTACTGTAGAAGAAAAAAAATCTTTGTACGCGTTTTGTTATAAACTTAATTCATGTATGCTATATCGGAAAAATCTTTGTAAAAAATTCAAAATGGGCCGGTAATCATTGTTGGGCCCCAAAAGAAGCGAGCGAGGGAGGGAATCACAGGTCGGCCTAACACGTGTCGCCCCGACCTGCCTCGCTCGCTCGCCTGTCCCCGCCGCCGCCCGCTCGCCCGGCCACGCCGCCGCCCTTCCACCCCCGCCGCAGCCGGGTTCCGGTATTCCGAGGCTGGATCCCGCGGTGTGCCAGTCCGGCCAGATTTCTTCCCGCCCGACGCTCTGCTCCACCCCGTCGGCCGCCGGCAGCGTCTCCTCGAGCTCTTCCGCCCCGCCCTTACCAAGGTCGGTGACCTCGAGCTCGTCCGCACCAAGACCTCGGCAGAAACCTCCCTCCTCGGAGCACAAAGACACACACTCCTCCCACCCCGCTCAGCGCCTCAAAATTTCTCCACCACAAACCCTACCGACCATCTCGTCGCCGCAGGCACCGACGCTGCCGGACGAGCTTCTCGAGGAGTTCTTCCTCCGCTTCCCGCCGGACGAGCCCTCATGGCTCTTGCGCGCCTCCCTCGCCAGCAAGCTCCGGCTCGGCCTCCTCACCGGCCCGGCCTTCCACGGTCGGTACCGTGAGTTCCACGGAGCTCGTCCCATGCTCGGCTGCTTCTATTGCTGGCCATGGCCACCATACTCCAAATCTCCACCACGAAATTCCAGGCGCGCATTTCTTCCGAAGTCCAAGGCTGGAGGTCCTATGGATACAACGCGCTGGACTGCCGCCATGGCCGAGTTGTCCATCGGGGATAAGATTGGTACTACAACCACGAAGATCACCATCTCGGACCCCATGACGGGCAGCTGGTTGGACATGACCGCGCCCGCATCAGTGGAGAGCTATGGGGTCATGATGGCCCTTTCCGGGTCGTCTTTGTCGGCCTGGAGTTTCATGATCATACTGTTGCAAGCGTGTGGCTGTCCTCGCCGGAGACGGGTGAATGCAGCAAGCCATCTTCTGATTTTCAGCTCGGCGAGTGGGACGAAGCGGTCTCTGGAGTTCATATAGAGGATGATCCATACATCGAGCCGAGGCGCCCTATCCTCGTTGAAGACGCTCTTCACTTCATGCTTGTGTACAGTGATGATGATGGTCATGAAGGACTTCTCAAATACGATTTGAGCTCTAATTGCTTATCACTAATTGATGCACCTCTGGTTGTGGTTGATAATTCTATCCTCATGGCGATGGCGGATGGCAGTTTGGGGTTTGCATATGTGGACGGGTTAACCCTCTACCTGTGGTCAAGACAACTGGGTTCTGATGGAGTTGCGTCCTGGACTGAATGTAAAGTAATCAATCTTGGGGAACTTCTATCCATTCTAAATCCACATAATAGACCTACATTGATTGGATCTGTGGAGGGCCGTGATATCATTTTTGTGAACACGTACCTCGGCATCTGCGAGGTTAACCTCAAGACGCTACAGTGGAAGAAGATTTGGAAGAGAGAAGAAATCTGTACTTTAGTTCCCTACATCAGTGTTTACAATCAGGCTAGAAGGTATATCTATATTTCATTTTTTTTGATTCACGAGCAACTCTTAAGTAATAGTAATATATACTAGTCAGTGCACCAAAATAATGATTGAGTGTTTTAATCATATCGAAAGTAGTATATGATGGCTATGTTTGTTTGCAGAACTGTGATGTAACACATTGACAACATACGGTTGAAGATGCTTAGGGCAAGAGCAAAGATGACCAACCGGGTCTTCTGATCACCAATCACTTTGTGTTAGTATTCACTATCCAGTAGCTGTTTTAGCGCAGTGGTGCTTGTTTTCTCATCGTAGTCGGTTTACGCTGTTGAGTGTAAGCTTGATAATATATCCATGTTGTCATGTTTGGTTGACTGGATTACATGTAATGAACCTCCAATTTGCAGTAGATGTAACCATGTGGTCTATTGCTTCATTTTCTTGAAAATACATCTAAAGATAGTAACTTAGTCTTCCCATCTTAAAATTCTATAGTTTGCTCTCCCATCTGTGATTCAATCTCTAAATTCATCTCCCAATAAGATGAGCAGATGGTGCGGTCATGTCCTGTGGGACAATATTTGGACATGACAAGCATATAGTAGTCATTGCCTCAGCAAATAATGCGCGCAATTTAGATTGTTTCTTACAAGAAAAAACATTGAACAATGGATGTATTCCTGTAAATTCAGTTCTCTCGTCACAATCATTGGACTATTTGCTCCGTCAGATACTGGTCCTGGAGTATGCACATACACTGCTGAAAACCTATTACTTGAGATGTATATACAGTTTTTTTGTTACAGTTAGCAGGCCTAGAGCTAATCTCTTATGTAGTATGTACGTTCCATCTTTTCCACTCCTAGTTGATGAAGTTCTTTGACTCGATATACCATAAAATGCACTGACTTGGTGTAGTATCAGCAGTAAATCCCATTTACGCATGTAAGCTACATGCCCACAGTAAACCAACTGCAACCAGTCTAAACATACATACATGAGGATATGAGGGATATAACACAGAAATCAAACTTTAGTTGCAGTAGTATCACGTCTGGGAGGCTATAACCTACACATTCAGGTGTGTCATAATTTTAAAGGGGAGGGTGCTCTTACTGATGGATGCTCTGGCACAGATATTGCAAGACTTACTGTTGCGCTGGAAAAATATTGCAAGACTTGGTGTAGTATCTTTACGCGGCTGAAGCTGGGAAGGTACTGAACAAAGACAACAGTGTAAAACATTAGAACAGCTTCAGTGACCCAAGAAATTGCCTAACAAGTTAGGTTTCATTTCGTTATTTGTTGCTAGGGATGTAAACGGCGCACCGTTTAATCCCAATTACTAGGGTAACAGTTCAAACATCTTTGCTTTTTCCCCAAAAAAATGAACTACCGAGATAAATAAATGGGACTATGCGGCGCCGCTGGTCAGAACATTTACATCCCTATTTGTTGCATCTTTTTGGCTAACGGTGCTCATACCAGTAGAGTGCAAGGTTATAGTCAGATGAAGATGTCCAGATGTTTGGTCCAGTTGTTCTGTTTCGGGATGGGTTTGAATTATTTTCCTACACTACTGGTCGCATTTCCTTTTGAGAAATTATTCTGTGCCTGCAAAAAGAATCTACAAAAGTTTTACTTAGGTGCATGTCTTTTTTTTACCACCTAGGTGCATGTCTTTTTTACCACCGAGGTGCATGTCTGTTTGCTGTCAATCCATGAAGACAGACACAAAGAGTGACCGTCACTTCTCTGCTTGTCAGTTAATGGGCATTTTAACAAGTCTTGCTATCCAGTATTTTGTTTGTCTACTACAGCAAATGCCTTTCCTGTTTGTCCGTCATTTTGTACTTATGCGTACGTCCTTCCATGCAAGTATGCAACCAGGAACTGTCATCCCTGAACACTGGATATATAATCCGGTTTATGACCAAATTAAACATGTCTGCAAGTACTGTTACGGCTTGCTTGCTCAAGATCTACTGTACGTACTGTCCTAGATTTATGGATGTTAGTTACCAGTGTGGTATTGGCTTCACTTGGACTAGAAGATGTTCTTGATTAGTGCCAACATATGTAGCACAGTCATTACAAGTCAAAGGGAAAACATAACGTCAATGTATTAATTAACAGCACTGATTTAGCATCAAGTTGAGGAATAAATGTATTCAAGTCTGTATGTTAGGGAATCATAACATAATCAGTGTGTGGTGAAGGGGATTCAAGTCATACTCTCACTTCAGGCCTACAACTGTTGCACTTGTTTTTGTCCAACAGAAGTACTGACGCCTCACTCTCTAAAAAGTGAAACAATGTACTTGTTTTATCTGTCAGCAGCATGTAAAAGATGGCTTCAGACCAATCCATGCACTTACTTGGCATTCATGCTCTGCTTTAGAAATCTGGTGACTATTGACCTACAGTAACAACTTGTATTGATGGCCCGCATCAGTGGAGAGCTATGGGGCCGCAGTGGTCTGACAGGCTGCGACGACCGCACGTGTCATGATGGCCCTTTCCTGGTAGTCTTTGTCGGCATGAAATTTCATGATGATAGAGTTGCAAGCGTGTGGCTGTCCTCGCCGGAGACGGGTGAATGCAGCGAGCCGTCTTCTGATTTTCAGCTCAGCCAGTGGGGCGAACTGGTCTCTGGTCTTCATATAGCGCTCGATCCATACATCGAGCCGAGGTGCCCTGTCCTCGTCCAAGACGCTCTTCACTTCGTGCTTATGTACATTGATGATGAGGGTTATGATGATCACCTAGGGATTCTCAAATACAACTTGAGCTCTAATTGCTTATCACTGATTGATGCCCCTTTAGGCGTGTTTGGTACTTCCGATGCCACTATCCTCATGGCGATGGAGGATGGCAGTTTGGGGTTTGCATATGTGGACAGGTTAATCCTCTACCTATGGTCAGGAGTCAGGACAGCTGGGTTCTGATGGAGAAGTGTCCTGGACTGAATGTAAAGTAATTAATCTCGGGGAACTTCTACCCAATCTAAACCCACTTATAGGCTTACATTGATTGGATCTGTGGAGGGCCGTGATATCATTTTTGTGAACACGTACCTTGGCATCTATGAGATTAACCTTAAGACGCTACAGTGGAAAAAGATCTGGAAGAGAGAAAAAAATCCGTACTTTAGTTCCATACATGAGTGTTTACAATCAGGCGAGAAGGTATATCTTTATCTCGTTTCTTTTTTTGATCCGGGACAACTCTTAAATAATAATACACTAGTCAGTGCACCCAAAAAATGATTGAGTGTTTCAATCATATCGAAAGTAGTATATGATGGAAATCTTTGTTTGCAGAACTGTGAGGTGACACATCGACAACATATGGTTGAAGATGCTTAGGGCAAGAGCAAAGATGACCAACTGGGTCTTCTGATCACCGATCATTTGTGGTTAGTATTCACTATCCAGTAGCTGTTTTGGCGCAGTGGTGCTTGTTTTATCACAGTAGTGTTGGATTTTCGCCTGTTGACTGTAAGCTTGATAATATATCCATGTTGCTGTGCTTGGGTGACTGGATTACATGTAATGTGTTAGACATGTAATCTAGTTTACTGTAGACATGTACTGTAGACGTGTGTATATAAGGCCTTTGGCCCCCTGGAATACGAGTTAGTTGCTCACCTCGTAACATGGTATCAGAGCACACGTTAGGGTCTCCCCGCACGGCGCTCACGCGCAGCAACTCCGTGCTCCTCCGCTGCCGTCGCTAGTCTGCTGGCCGGCAGCTGCTCCCCATCTCCTTCTTGCTGTCGAGTTCCTGCTGTGCAAGCCCTGTGGCTGGCTTCTCCTTCCCCGGCCCGGCCGTCTCTGCCCCGGCCGCCCCTGTGGCCGGACTCGGCCGCCTCCAGCCCGGCTGCTCTCCGCCGCCCCGTCTCCGCCCGTCCCCGGGCCAACCACGTGCTGCCGTCGCGCAGGCTGCCCTGCCCGCCTCCGCCCCGGCTCCTCCCGTCGCCGACCACGCCGCCCCGGCTACTTCCGTGGCTGCCTCCATCGCGATTCGCGATTTGGTGAGCTCCTCTGTCGCTTGATCCAGATTGGATCGTGAGTGCTCCGTGCCCATCGGGCCGGGCTGCAGGACCCGTGAGATCCACTTTCTCTCTCATCAGTTGACTTTGTAAAAAAAAAAATCAGTGAGCCCGCGATGTCCTCTTCGGGCTATGTTGCTGTTCCACGGTGCTCTGTGATCTTTGATGGCACCAACTACGCCGAGTTTGTGGGCTTTATGCGCATCCACATGCGCGGCCTCCTGTTGTGGGGCGTTCTCTCTGGCGAGGTCTCCTGTCCGCCGTGCCCCGTTGCTCCTGTGGCTCCTACTCCACCGGTGCCACCCGCTCTTGCCGCTGATGCTTCTGAGGCTGATCGTGCTGCCGCCAAGGATGCTGATGATCTTGCAGTTGAAGCCTATGACCAGCAGGTATCGGATTACTCGGAGTCTCTCTCTATTTATCGGGATGCTCTCTGTTTACACTCAGTGGTGCAATGATGATGCTCGTGCTGCTGCTGTCCTCACTGCTAGTGTTCTACCCCAGTTTGCTTCTGAGTTTATGGGATTGGGCACTACTGCTGCGATGTGGACTTATCTTTGTCAGCGCTATCAGCCCTCTGGTGATGCTCTCTACCTGTCTGTGGTGCGTCAGGAGCATGATCTTCAGCAGGGTGACTCTACTGTTGATGAGTTCTACACACAGTGCTCTGCCATTGGCGTCAGCTTGACTCTCTGAGGACTGTTGTTTGTGGTACTTGTCGATGCTGTCAGACAGTGAGGTCAGACTTGGAATTTCAGCGTGTCCATGAGTTCTTGTCTCGCCTGCGTCCGAGTTTGAGCCTCGGCGTGCTCACTTGCTTGCCCGTGGTCGACGTGTTCCCATCTCAGAGGTACTTGCAGAGCTTCGCGCTGAGAGACTCGACTCCGTTCTGCTGGACTGCTTGTGTTCCCACTGTGCTTGCTGCCCGCGCTCCGGTGTCGTCTGCTCCGCCACTGCTACCCACTCCTTCTCGGGGGGTGGGCGGGCGGCCCTCTGCAGGGGGGGTCGGCGCTCTCACATGTTCTGCGACTACTGCAAGAAGCCGGGCCACCCAGAGTCTGATTGTTTCAAGAAGCAGCGTGACATGGGTCGCTCCTCTCCTGCGGCTCGTGCGCCTCCGTCTGCACAGTCCTTCACTGCCCAGGACATTGCCCAGCTCAAGCGTATGCTGGCTTCCTCTGGCTCTTCTTCGACGGGCACCGTTGCCTCGCTGACTGCTTCCACTACTGCTACTTCGCCACCACCGCCTACACAGTCAGGTACATCTCCGTGGGTTCTGGATTCTGGAGCTTCTTTCACATGTCTTCTGATGCTTCCGCTCTGTCTTCTCTTCGCCTCTTGATTCTCCTGTCAATGTTCTTACTGCCGATGGCACACCTCTTCCTGTTGCTAGTCGTGGCATTCTTTCTACTCCATCTTTTTCTGTTCCTAGTGTTTCTCATGTTCCCCGTCTTACCATGAATCTCTTTTCCGCTGCTCAACTTACTGATTCTGGCTGTCGTGTCATTCTTGATACCGACTCTTGCTCTGTTCAGGATCGTCGCACCCAGGTTCTAGTTGGAGCTGGCCCTCGGCGCCGTGAGGCTCAGGGCCTTTGGGAGGTTGACTGGCTTTGTGTTCCTTCCGCTGCCACCACACCCGCCAGCTCCATGCTCTTGCTGCCTCCTCCTCTGCGTCCTTCCAACAGTGGCATCATCGACTTGGTCATATATGTGGCTCTCGCTTGTCCTCGCTAGTGCATCAAGGTGTCTTAGGGTCTGTCTCTGGCGATGTATCTTTACATTGTAATGGTTGTAGACTTGGCAAACAGACTCAATTACCTTATCCTACGAGTGAGTCAGTCTCTCAGCGTCCTTTCGACTTAGTTCATTCTGATGTATGGGGTCCTGCTCCCTTCGATTCGAAAGGTGGTCATCGCTACTATGTTCTTTTTATTGATGACTTCTCTCGCTACACTTGGCTCTATTTTATGAAATCTCGCAGCGAGGTTCTCCCTATATACAAGCGATTTGCTGCCATGGTACACACCAGTTTTCCACGCCCATTCGTGTCTTTCGTGCTGACTCGGCTGGTGAGTATATCTCCCAGATGTTGCGTGGTTTTCTTGCCGAACAGGGTACTCTCGCCCAGTTCTCTTGTCCTGGTGCTCACGCTCAGAATGGCGTTGCTGAGCGCAAGCATCGCCACCTTCTTGAGACGGCTCGTGCGATGATGATCGCCGCCTCTCTTCCACCCCACTTTTGGGCTGAGGCTGTCTCCGCATCCACCTATCTCATCAATATCCAGCCTTCGGCTGCTTTGCAGGGTGGTATTCCTATGGAGCGTCTCTCTGGTCGTTCTCCTGACTACTCCGCTCTTCGCATGTTTGGGTGCGTGTGCTATGTTCTCCTTGCTCCCCGCGAACGCACCAAATTGACCGCTCAGTCGGTGGAATGTGTTTTTCTTGGCTACAGTGATGAGCACAAGGGCTATCGATGTTGGGATCCTGTTAGTCGTCGGCTACGTATTTCCCGTGATGTGACTT
The DNA here is from genome assembly GCA_947311845.1 of Poa pratensis. Lineage (NCBI taxonomy): Eukaryota > Viridiplantae > Streptophyta > Magnoliopsida > Poales > Poaceae > Poa > Poa pratensis. The sequence goes on along the minus strand of CAMZMU010000041.1, from coordinate 36,985,651 downwards.
TTGATGAGTCTCGTTCGTACTATCCGCGTCCTACTGCCTCGACCTTTTCGGTTGAGGATATCTCCTTCCTTATCCTTCCCGACACCTCTCCCTCTGTGCCTCATGTTCCTCCTCCCCACCTCCTCCTCCGATGGGTCCCACTCTTCCTGATACACCACCGACGCCACCCTCCCCACCTTCCTCCTCTCCTTCCTCGTCATCCACCTCTCCACCTTCCTCCCGCTACATCGTCCCCTCTCTCCTTTTCCTCTCCACTACACTCGTCGCCCTCGTGCTGTGGATGATCCTTCTGACGTGCCCTCCACTTCCGGTGCGCCTCCTTCCCCGTGTACACCGGCTCATAACCTTCGTTCTCGGACCTCATTACGGTCTCCTGATCGCTATTCTCCTTCCCAGTACAGTCTTTCTCTGCTGTTGAGCCCACTTCCTATCGGATGCCATGGCTCAGTCTGAATGGCAGCTTGCGATGGCTGAGGAGATTGCTGCACTTGAGCGCACCGGCACATGGGATCTTGTTTCTCCTCCTCCCGGTGTTCGCCCCATCACTTGCAAGTGGGTCTATAAGATCAAGACTCGCTCCGATGGTTCTCTTGAGCGTTACAAAGCTCGTCTTGTGGCTCGTGGCTTTCAGCAGGAGCAGGGACGTGATTATGATGAGACATTCGCTCCTGTTGCCCACATGACCACTGTTCGCACTCTTCTCGCTGTGGCTTCTGTTCGTCATTGGTCTGTGTCTCAGCTTGACGTCCAGAATGCCTTTCTCAATGGTGAGTTGCGGGAGGAGGTTTATATGCAGCCACCACCGGGGTACTCTGTTCCTGATGGTATGGTTTGCCGTCTTCGGCGCTCTCTCTATGGCCTTAAACAAGCCCCTCGCGCCTGGTTTGAGCGTTTCGCTTCTGTGGTGACTGCCGCTGGTTTTGTGCCTAGCGACCATGACCCTGCGCTGTTTGTCCACACCTCACCTCGTGGTCGGACGCTCCTCCTCTTATATGTTGATGACATGATCATTACTGGCGATGACTCTGAGTACATTGCCTTTGTTAAGGCCCGCCTCCGTGAGCAGTTCCTGATGTCAGATCTTGGTCCTCTTCGCTATTTTCTTGGGATTGAGGTTTCTTCGACTTCTGATGGCTTCTACATCTCCCAAGAAAAATATATTCAGGATCTTCTTGCTCGCGCCGCTCTTGGTGATGAGTGCACTGCTGAGACTCCTATGGAGCTCAATGTTCAGCTTCGTGCTACCGATGGTGATCCCCTCACAGACCCGACACGCTATCGCCATCTTGTTGGGAGTCTTGTCTATCTGGCTGTCACTCGTCCAGACATATCATATCCTGTCCACATTCTGAGTCAGTTCGTATCTGCTCCCAGTTCTGTCCACTATAGTCACCTTCTCCGTGTTCTACGATATCTTCGTGGCACGATCTCCCGCCGCCTTTTCTTTCCTCGCTCCAGCTCTCTCCAGCTCCAGGCCTACTCTGATGCTACGTGGGCCAGTGATCCTTCTGATCGCCGCTCGCTGTCTGCCTATTGTGTTTTTCTTGGAGGATCTCTCATTGCCTGGAAGACGAAGAAACAGAAGGCAGTTTCCCGCTCCAGTGCAGAGGCTGAGTTGCGAGCGATGGCTATGTTGACGGCTGAGGTGACCTGGTTGCGATGGTTGCTAGCAGACTTTGGTGTTTCTGCTGCTGCACCGACTTCTCTATTGTCAGACAGTACAGGTGCCATCAGCATTGCGCGTGACCCGGTGAAGCATGAGCTCACCAAGCACATCGGCGTGGATGCCTCCTTTGTGCGTGCTGCTGTGCAGGATCAGATTCTTGCTCTTCACTATGTGCCCTCCGAGTTACAGCTAGCGGATTTCTTCACGAAGGCACAGACTCGAGCGCAGCATGGGTTCTTTCTCTCCAAACTCAGTGTTGTTGATCCACCATGAGTTTGAGGGGGGGTGTTAGACATGTAATCTAGTTTACTGTAGACATGTACTATAGACGTGTGTATATAAGGCCTTTGGCCCCCTGGAATACGAGTTAGTTGCTCACCTCGTAACATAATGAACCTCCAATTTCTTGCAGTAGCTGTAAGCATGTGGTCCATTGCTTAATTTTCTTGAAACTAGATCTGAATATAGTAACTTAGTCTTCCCATCTCGAAACTCTATAGTTTGGTGTCCCAGCTTTGATCCAATATCTAAATTCATCTCCCAGTATGAGGTACCATTGATGATCAGATGATGTGGGCATGTCCTGTGTGACAATTTGGGACATGCCAAGCATATAGTAGTCAATGCCTCAGCAAATAATAAGCTTAGTTTAGATTGTTTCTTACAAAAAAAACATTAAACAAGGGATGTATTCCTGAGAATTCGGTTCTCTCATCACAATCATGGCAACAAATTTACTCCGTTAGATACTGATCCTGGAGACTGGAGTATGTACACACACTGCTGAAAACCTGTTACTTGAGTACAATTAGCAGGCCTTTGTCCGGAAGCTTCATAATTTACCCATGTTTTGTTGCCATGTGTAAGGGGGTGAATGGATTATCGTGTGATAAACCTCCAGTTTCTTGGAGGAGCAACAACCATCTTCTACGATATTTAGTTTGCTTGAAAGTGCATTGCAGTTCGCACGTCTCCTAGCTTTGATTCTATATCTAGATTCATATCCTAAAATAGGTATGATTGATGAGTAGATGATGATGTCAAGTCTAGAACTAGTGGTTTGTGCATGCTGGCTTCCTAACGTGTTCTTTAGTCTTGTGGATTTATTTAGTGCTACATGTCAAGTGCTAATGTTCCTACAGTTCTGTTTAGCAAGCAGTGTTAATGAATAGTTTAAACTTAAATCTTGAGCTACAAGTTCAGGTAGCTGACAGTCTGATAGCTATGTTTGCTCACAGAGTGCAACGCTATAGTGATCACTACAAATGCTTTGTTCATCATAATTCCTAGGCCAGTTTCATATATTTTTCTTATCTAGACAAGATCCTATACTCAATAGGTTCAACATATTTATCTATGCTTTTTGTACCTGTATTGGAAGAGGTTCAAGAAATTATCCTGTTGTAAAGCTTCCCAGTATTTTTGCAGCAGGATCCATGTCCAAGCTACAAAAAATTGTTCTCAAGTATTTCGCTATGTTGAAGCTGAGTCTTTGAGAGCAGCCAACATGCATCCCAACCACTCCACTCTATGACAGAACTGATGAATGAGGTGGTTCTTGGTTACCATGTGATTGGCTCTCGAGGGGCAACAGCAGAGTCTGAAGTCAGCTTGCCATGGCAATTCAGGCAGCTCTGAAGCTCTTGTCTTTCTAATGTTGCTTCATAACTTGTTTTAGATTTATGTAGCATCATATCCACTTAATATGCCACCGTGATACCAAGATAACCTATGATTTCTCCTTCATGATGTATGTCTTGTACTTGGTCAACCATTAATTGCACATCGTCATTTGTTTTTAGCTGCTCTGTAGCAATGTTTATGTGGCATGTAGTAAGTTTCCTTTCAGTCTATGTAATAGTATGCCTTTTTTTTTTTTTGAAGAAATACCAGTTTATGTAATGATGCTTTTCCTGGCAAACTGAAGCTTTGCTCTTGGTTTTGCGAAAAGGTGTTTAGTTCAGTTTGCTGAGAAGCTTCTCCATGGAACTGAGTTTTTGTGGGTGAATTTTGTCAGACTGTAGCTGTTTCCTGACACTCTAAATAAGTTTATGTTGTCTGACTAAGTTTGACATGTGGAAACCTTGGTCGTTTTTTTCCTTTTTATCTGTAGGCTATGCATCTATCACAACTTTGCTAGTTTGTACATGGGATGGATCCTGCCTGCCACTTCTGGTACTGGTTTCTATCACACAAGACTAAGTTAGTTAATTCCCAAGATGAGTATCTCACTTCCGGTACTTATTCAACTCTGCATGTGTCTTGATTTTCCTTGCATTATGACTTGAAGCACCACTAGGTAGCTGTTTCAGAGTGGATTCCATAATCAAGGCGTATCGTAATTCTGAATTCCTGCACTTAGTTATTTAGTGGCATTGCCACCTCTCCTTATTGGCCTTGTTTTGACGATAATCTGAGAAAGATAGCAAATGTGTGCTCAATTATGTGTTTCTCCGCTGCATGCTTTTCGGTAGCTATCGGCTTTACTGATATACAAGGTAAATTTCATGCTGGTCCTTTCACCGTTGTGCGCTTGTTGGATCTGTTGCAGTTGCTGCAAGAATCATGGTGCTTATATTGTCTTCTTGAAGTGGAGGGGAATTGGTTGTTGACCACTCATGTCGCTAATTACTAAACCTGCACAAATTAGTATTGTGCTGTGTTTATTTTTTCCCATTTAATCCTGATTGAGTCATGCATTCTTGGTTAATTGTTTGCTTCACCAATACCTTTTGGAAGCTAGGAATCAAGCAAGCTCCATGCAGTGTCTTGTACTAAATGCACTTTGTAGCCCTTCTCATTTTTTCGACGATTTGGATGCTGTCATATATGCTTACTGCACATATCCTGCTAGAGAATTCATGAAACTGTTTTTTTGTGAGGGGTTAAGTGCATGGATAAAGGAGCTGTCCAGCGGCAACAGCAGAGTCTGAAGTCTGCTTCCCAGAATCGCAGTGCAGTTCAGGCAGCGCCCACCACAAACTCGTCCATTGCTTACGTGGTGGTCTCCTGGATAGTTTGACAGAGCACTATCCTGTACATGTCTTATCGGTCTCATGAGATTGAATGCTGCCTCCATGTACTATATCCTTTTATTGTTGTGTTGTGCATTCTTGGTTATAATTTTGCATTGCCAGTTTCTGTCGCAAGCTAGGACTAAACACGCGTGATAAGCCCATGCTTACAGTTTAATGTATACGCTTGTATATATCACTGTCAAAGTCTGATGTCGTAGGACTATTTGCAGCGATTCATTAACTAGCAGGCCGGCCAGTTCTCTTTCCCGTGGAGTCGAGCCATTTGTAAACGGATGATTTGATCTGGCACAAACCGTGCAGTGCAGAACAGAGTGCCAACAAGTTCAGTCAGCGGGCACTCTCACTGTCTCGCCGGCCCCACCTGTCGGACACTCGAATAGGAGACTTGCCGTCTCCTTCTCCGCGCCCAGCACCTTCAAAATTTCCCCACCCGTCCAAACCCTCGCCGCCTCCACCACCGATCATGCCGCCGCCGCCGCGTTCGTTGCCGGAGGAGCTTATCGTCCTGCGCCTCCCTCCGTACGAGCCCGCGCGCCTCCCTCGTCAGCAAGCTCTTGCTGACTCGGCCTCCTCACCGGCCCGGCTTTCAACGGCCGCTACCGCGACTTCCACGGCGGAGCAGCCCCCATGCCCGGCTTATTCAATCCGGCCCTCACTTCGTCTCGGAGGAGGACCCGCTCTTCGTCTCCACCACCAAGTTCCGCGCGCGACGACCAGCACTGGAGGTCCTACGGAGGCGACCCGCTAGACTGCCGCCACGGCCGCGTCGCCATCGGGTACAGGGATTAGTTCCTCGTCTCGCTCGTCGTCCCGGACCCCATGACGGGGTGCTGGTGGGACTTGGGCGCGCACTACAACTGATTTTTGACATAAAACCACCACATTTGCGGGTGAGTTCTAGCATAACCACCACTTTTCAGATGTTTGACACATAAATATCACTTTTGGGTTTGGTGCGTGACGCAGAGCACTGATTTTTCTGTTTAAGCACGCTAACACGTTTTCTGACGGATCAGACCCACATGTCAGGTCTATGTGGCAAATTTGACGGAATGAATGACATGGGCCCACCTGCCAGACCAATAAAAAACTAAATATCTAAAAAAAACAAAGTCAAAGGAGCTTGCGCATCCGGTCCTGCGCAATCTGCACCGCGCCGGCCGTGTCATCCGGCCGCGCGCCCAGCCGCATCGCCACCGGCGCCCGTCCTCGTTCGCCAGCCTCCTCCCTGCTCCCTCTGCACCGTGCCGCCGCTGGATCCGTGTCGGAGCTCGGAGCCATGCCGGAGCGTATGTCGCTTGGAGCCGTGCCGGAGCTCATATCGTGTCGCTTGGAGCCGTGGCGTCGGCGTTCCGCATGGCTGCCGCATGGGATTCCATCCGTGTCCTCGCACGGGATGCTCCGGGGCACCGCCGAATGAAATGTCGTCTCATTCCATTCCAAGCTTCATGCTGCGCTCCAGCTAGCTGAACATGCAATCGAATCGTGGGATTTGGAGCTAGCTGAACATGAAATTGATTTTTGGGATTTGGAGCTAGCTGAACATGCAATCGATTCAATTGATTCGTGGAATTTGGAGCTGCATATGCAATTGATGCAGGGTCTTCTCTGGCTGCCGAAGGGAATGAATCGCGACAGAGGGCCGGAGCTTGTCCTTGAGCCGCTGCAGCTCCAGCGCGTCCATGGCCAGGATCTGCGCGGACGGGGCCAGCCCAAGGTAGACGACGACGAACCCTCGCCTCCGCCGGTGCCATCTTCTTGCTTCTGCAGCGGTGGCGGCGGGTTTGCGCGCTTAGCGGTGACGTCAACGAGGAGGCTGCAGAAGCCCTGCCTCTGCAGGAGCTGCTGCGCGGGGTGGAGGAATCTCGTGCTGCGGAGGTGCCACGCCGCGCCGTGCACATACCCCTCGTGCGCGTGCGGCGCCAGGTCGTGCTGCTCGCTCTGTTGCAGCATCCACGCCGCCACGGCGCGGCTCCTCCTGCTGGGACGACAGGCCGAGGGCGGCGGCCAGGAGCACGGTGGCCGGGAGCCTGGGCAACATCGTGCGGGCGGCCTGAACGGCGACGCGGAGTCGCTCGGAGGCGCACGGGCACGGACACAGCTTCGCGCGCCGATGTCCGGACAAATCGCGCGTGTGCAGGCCGAGCTCGCCTCCGCGCGCGCCCACTATGCGCACCTCGTCGTGGCGTCGGGACGAGGAGAGCCGAGCGTCCTGTTGACTTTTCTTTTAATTAGACTGACTTGTTCCGTCAAATTTGCCACGTAGATCTGACACGTGGATCTGATCCGTCAGAAAACGTGTTAGCCTGCTTAAACAGAAAAATCAGTGCTCCCTGTCTCACACCAGCCTCAAAAGTGGTATTTATGTGTCAAAAATCTGAAAAGTGGTGGTTATACTAGAACTCACCCGCAAATATGGTGGTTTTGTGTCATTTTCTCAGCATATGACGAGGGAAGGTCTAAAACTAGTGGGACAGTTTGAGACATAACAAGCATATACTAGTCAATGCCTGAAAATATAATATGCCTGAGGAGTTGCAGTAGTATCACGTCTGGGATGTTGTCGCCTACACATCTGGGTTTCTCATAATTTTCCAGGGGAGAGTGATTTTACTGATGGATGATCTTACACAGATACTTTTAAAAAAATTGTAGTATCTTCAGGATTCATATTTTTAAAATGCTAAAGCTGAGAAGCTAGAGAATAAGGACAACCGTGTAAGGCATTAGAACCGCTTCTCTGACGAAGAACACAACTAGCTGCTGAAGTAAGATTAGCGCTAAGAAGCAACCCTAGTTTAAGTAACTCAGTGCTAGCAAGTTAGGTATCATTTCGTTATTTGTTGTGGTTTTTTGGCAAACGGTGCACATGCTAGTAGCCTGCACTGTCCATGTAGCGAGATAAAATATTCCATATGTTTGCTCACAGGATAGTGCAAGGTTATAGCGATCAGCGTAAGTGCTTTGGTTTATTTTTTCAGAATGGTTTCACAGATTCTCTTTACTTTGACAAGATCAAAAACTCAATGGCATCAACACACAATTCTCCATGGTTTCTGCACATATATACGTGGAGGAGATAATGCTTAATAGCTAATTAACCTTATTTATCCTTCATGGGCACAACGAATTGCCTTCTGCATTGGCTTATTTTCTGCATGTCAATTAAATACATGACCTGCCTGTGTCGCTTTTCACCATATTCGTCGTATGCGTATAATTTGTTGCTTTACAGCAGGATATATACAATTGGGTCTTATCAGTGCAATTTGCAAGAGAATTGCTTGTTATGCTGGTTGAGCATGTTGAAGAGCTGGATGCCACTCTTCAGTTCACAAGAGCCTTTTTTTGGTGGCAGCCTCCGTCTTGCCCTGACCAGAGACAAAATGATGGCGGAAACACACAGGTGCAGGGCATTATGCATAAACCTCTGACTTACAAGAAGCTAGATAGTAGTGCCCCGATCTCCCGCGCTGAATCCGCAATTCATACGTTTTCTTGATACTACTACATATGCAAGCGACTTCTGTTCAAGTCTATCGTAAGCCCTGCACCCGTGTGTTGAGCAGCTGTACAAGCGTGGCCGATGTCGAGCTTGTATAGATCGCTCTGACTCAGGCTCCTTGGAACTGTTATCCTAGTAAATTTGCTCCGTTCATCTAGAGAAACCACAGTAACATGCATTTTTTGCTTTCCTTTTTAGAGCTACACCCAGAGGATGGTAGCATGGTAACATGAACATTTCCTTCCGTGCATGTTCTCCTGTTATTGGTCTTTGATTATTTTTCAAGCGAATAATAAAGATGTTCTCATTTTTTACCATTGTTTTAACGTGGTTTATTCATATACAAGTTTAACCTTTTAGAGTAAGAAATCTTCATTGTTCTGTTAGTTGACAAATGTGCCATTGTTTTAAGGTCTTTCTCTCTTTCTCTGTTGAGGTGTGACAAGTCAGTATTTGTATAGTCTGATGGTGCTCTAGACCTTAGCTTGGCGATAATGTGCATATTATTTTGGGATTTTCATCCAGCTTTCATCCAAATTAAGCGAGCATTTTAAAGGTCTAGAGAGCTTTCATCAAAAAAAAATCTAGCAGACAATAATCGACACAAAATCATTGAGCGCTGAACTGAGGAGATCTGACAAGTTGGCAGCTGAAGGTTTAGCGAGTTTCAAGAAGATACGAAATATTGTGATGTGGTCAGCAATCGCATTGTGAGCCTCTTGCATCATATCCTTGTTTGGGAATTAATCGACCTTTATTTCTCTCTGCTTTTCTTTATTTCTTCAGAACCTCACAGAAGTGCTGAAATTTCTGAAATTGCAAAGACAAAGCTATCCAGCCGGCATGTGAAAATCCATACTAAGGGATTGTGTGATGATATTGATACTTAGATTGATGTTTATAACACTTTGAATGTCACAAAGTATGAGGTCTTCACCTATGGATAGGCTTAATGCACTTTAAATGTCAGTTTGGTTGGATATGCTGGAATCTCTTTGTTCAGATTTAACAGCTACAGGTTCTCAGTTCATGTAACATTCAAAATAAGTTAACTGCCCCTTTTCAGAAGGAAATTATTACATCAATGACCCATAGTATTTGGTGCTCCAGTAGGCTATCCGTCTACTCTTTACCTTACAAATTATTTTACCTGATATGGACCCTCAAATGAGGGAATTTCACCTAGGCATAAACTGACTATGCTGTCAGTGTGTTTCTATTTTACAGGCCAAATTTTTACATGCATGACTCTGTTTTCTTGACAGCTTTTTGTATGTACCCAGAAACTACAAACCTAATCTGACAAAGGTATGATTGACTGCTTCTAAAGAATTCAAGCAAGGCTTGGTTCCCTTCCTATTCATGAACAAAGAGTCGCACAAGAGGTACATGGTAAAACAAATTGTCAGCTACCATCAGCTGGCAAATTAGCGATTCAATTTAAAGATGAGAGATTTCTTGGTGCTTTTTATTTCTTTAGATAGGGTGTCGTGATCTGCGACAGTTTTTTTATTCGGCTAAGATAATTGGTTTTGTGTTCCTTATGCTATTTAAGATGCTGACTATTAATTTGCTGTCATGTTTGATTCTGGGATTTCGGTAAACTTGTGGGTTGTGATGCCTCCAGTTTAGAAGAGGCATATATATATATATTTTTAGAGAAAACGCAATAGCATTGCGTTTATTGCATAGAATAGGTAGAGAGTTCGGTTACAACCCTCCTAGGAGGTGAAAGTGCAGGTACAGTAATTAATGGACGTCCTAGGTTGGGAGACAAAATGACCCGTAGGCCAAGAGCCCCAGCTCGAGCCCACATCCTAGCCTCGTCCTTGATCTTGTCGACCACGGCTTGCACAAGGTTGTGCTCCTTCAAAGACGCATTCGTTGCGCATCTTCCATATCATCCATGGTGTGAGAAGTGTGACGGAGGCTAGACCCTTTCGCATCGGCTTGGGCGCGTCCTGCTTGGCATAGCTCCACCATGTCATGATTGAGTCCTCGCAATTTGGTGCTGCAATTGGCACCCTGAGCCATGCGAGGACCTCATGCCATGTCTGTCGAGTGAATGGACACTCCGGCAGCAGATGATGCATCGTCTCGGGGACCTGGTCACAGAGGGGGCAGCGTGGGTGGTGTTGCAGGCCACGGCGCGCTAACCTGTCAGCTGTCCAGCAGCGATTGAGGCCCGCAAGCCAGTGAAAGAATTTCACCCTCGGCGGCGCCCAAGACTTCCAGGTGAGTTTCCAGGAGGCGCAGGCGATGGAACTCTAGAACGTGGCGTCGTAGGCCGAGCTGGCTGTGTAGGTGCCGTCTACAGTCCATCTCCAGCGCAGTTGATCGGGCTCATCCGTGAGGGTGAAGTGCTCGAGCTCCTGCCATATCTGCAGGTACTGCCCAATCTCCGCGATGCCGATGACGCCCTGGATGTCGCGAGCCCAGAAATTGCCTTGGAGGCCAATGGCGACCGTCATGATCTTGCGGCAGCGCTTAGGGACACATGCATACAAAGCCGGAGGTAATTCCTTGATCGATCTGCCGTTGATCCAGCGGTCCTCCCAGAAGCGAGCCGTCAAGCCATTCCCCACGAACATTGTGGTGGAGGCGAAGAAAAGCGCGCGTTTGTGGGCGGAGAATTGCAGGTCGAGGCCCTTCCAAGCACGGTCCGAGTCAGTTCTCGTGAACCACTGCCATCGCAAGTGCAGGGCAATCCCGGTGCGCTCCAAGTCTGGGACTCCCAAGCCTCCGAGAGGAATTGGGCGACAGACCCGTCGCCAGCTGACGTGGCAGTGGCCTCCATTGGCCTCAGCTCGGCCCGCCCAAGGGAAGCCGCGTTCTATCTTCTCCAATTGGCGGAGAACCTTCTTCGACGGGGCGAAGGCGAGGAGCTGATGGATTGGGATGGCAGCCAGCACCGCTTTGACAAATGCCAGCCGCCCTGTCTTCGTCATAAGCCTCGCTTTCCACGTTGGCAGCCGCCCGGCGATCGAGTCCACGAGCGGCTGCAGCTGCGCCGCCGTAGGTCGATGGATGGTGAGGGGGATGCCCAGATATTTGATCGGCAGGTCCATGATGGGGCATCCCAGATATATGCCTCTGCACTGCGACGTCGACCTGCCGATCAAATGTTTATCATCTGCTTAGTTTCTTAATTATACTTTCTTAAGATTTAGTACTTGTGTTCTATCTGAACACTTACTTCACAGAAACTATCGCTAGAGCACTCGAAGTATGCTCCTTATAGGTTTGATCTTCTTATCATTAGTTTCTGTCTCATGGATGCAACGTAATATTGTGTCATCGAGAAATGGCAGCTGGCGTAATGTTTGGACTCTGGAATTAAGTTATGTATTTCAACTTGTTAAATTAAAGGAAAGGTACAGTTTAGGTTTTTTGCTTAGCTGAAGCTAATCATTGTTCGTTAATGTTACTGTAAGTAGCTAGTAACTTCTGTACTGTGCAAGGATTATTACTTCTGTGGTCACCGGGTAGGTGCTCATTATTTTGAAGAGGGAAATGTGCTGCTGGATACTGACGTTGATCGTAAGGACTCTACACCATTGCTTGTTATTTTGAACTACTACTCTGGCCCTTTCGGCACCCTCAATAGTCGAATTCAAAATTTCTTTGCGGAACTTGGTGTTTCATCACCTTAAACATGAACTACTACTCAAGCTCTGGACCTCTCTATTTCACTACGGGAAATCCACAAAACGCCGACGGCCAGGACATACGCCGACGGCCAAATGTCGGGGCCGTCAGCGTAGTCCCCGACCAGGCCAACCGAGATCTTTTTTCTTTTTTTATCTACGCCGACGGCATTGCCGTCGGCCTAGAGATTTTGGCCGTCGGCGTAGATTTTTGTCGTCGGCGCATACTTTTTCAATTTTCTACATTTGATATTGCCGTCGGCGTATACTTTTTCAATTTTTACATTTGATACGCCGACGGCATTGCCGTCGGCGTATACTTTTTTCTATTTAATATGAAATAATTCATATCTTTAAATCCGTAAATCGGAATTTAACAAATTAAATGTCTAAATCGATTAGAAAAATGAGAGGAATCCAAATATGACATCCATAAAATCTTTTTCACCGTGCACATGGCATTTTGTAACATATGTTTGTTACTTGCTTAATTGAAAAGTCATTTTTTACACTTAAAAAATGAAAAATGATATTTACTAAAAATAGGAGATCTCCGCGTTTCTTTATTAAGCTGACAACAGCCACTTTCACATAGACCCATTGTCACACAACGAGAGTGCCAATACTCGCTCCGTTTCCTCTTGAACAACAAGGTGCAGAACACTACCCAGAGACCCATCACTTATCCTGCAGATCGCTCACCTGTTCCGCGACCATACATACTTGCAAAGTTGGGTTATAGGACTGACAGCCCTCTCTTTGCTAGAGCCAAACATGCGTGCCTGCTGAAGATCGCTCCCACTTTTTTGCTCAGGAGGATTATTACAGGAACCGAGCTGGGTCCACGGATGTTATATACGTTATTGTGCTAGGCTGTTATAGCTTCCCTTGAACTCGAATAATGTGCGTCTAGAAACTAGAAAGCCTTTTCATTTGCGGAAGTAGGCCTTTTTTTCCATCAGTGTGTATGTCCAGGAACTGCAGTGCAACATGTTAACTTGTGATGAGCTTCCAGATCGGGCTGTGTGCTGGAGGACGCGGGATGGCAGGCGCCCGACTCTGAATCTCACCGTGGTAGCTTTTATCACCATGGTCAACAAGCTGTTCAGAGGTCAACTGAATCCAGATTGTCTGAATCACAAGCTATCCCCATCCATGAAAATTGACCTTTTGTTACTAAGATGTTGTGACTTTAATTTAATTAAACAACAGGGCGAGTATAGCTGATGCTGCAAGAAATTGGAGTTCACCACAAAGGCCACCTTACAAAGTTTACTAGCAAAAGCCAGCAACATCATCAGCATGGGGCATGTCAAATTAGACAAGACAGGTTTGAAGGGTTCTACTTCGATGACAATCCCGAGCACCATGGTTATGTATTTATTCTAGGAACAATGCAGTGCTAATACAGGTGGAGTACGGTATAGGAAGCTATCCTATCTCTAACAAGGCATAATCACAAGATCCATGTTGCCTCATGGTGATCATCTTCCCTATTGACTAGAGTGGCACCTGCTCTTAAGATTCAACTAATGGTGATGTACTACCTGCAGAGTATTTGCAAATTTCAGTGTATCTATCCATTGTCCAAGATTCCCCACTGCTGCCCCCCACCCCCCGTGGGAGTCCGGGCCGTGTCTCAGTCCCAGTGTGGCTGATCATCCGAAAAGACCAGCTAAGCATCATTGAGCGTCACCCATTTTCTCATTTATGTATACACTGACTATGTTTTTATTACAGATGATGTACTGCCATATGGGAATATCGCTTAAGGGACATATTGCTACATTTTTTCAGAATCATACTTTTTGCGAAAAGTGATTGGTGACTTGTGAGGGGGGAAAGAAATGTAGTGAAGTATCCATCTCTTCTAGTATGACAAACAATCGGAAAGTCCAAGTATAGCCCGGGCTACATGCCTACATGTAGCCTGTTTTTTGAATTTTTTGAAAAGTCCATTCTAATGTTTAAAGAAATCTAGATAATGATAATAATATATTCTTCCAATTTGTAAAATATCAATTTGAAACACATTGTATTTTAAGCACACAAAAAGGACAAGAATCTGACAGTTTTGGGACATTCAGATTTTCTACTACTTAAAATCTTTACTTTTCTTATTTTTACACAAGCTAGAATACAATTTCTTTCAAGTTGAAATTTTGCACATTAATAGAATACATCATTGTCTACATACTTAATATTTTTCAGAATTTTCTAGAATACAGGTGAGTGTTGTTTTTTTTATGACGACCTAGGGCGGGGAGTTCCCACATTGCATTATAAAAGAAAGAATCGATCCAGTTAATTAGGTAAACCGGATCTAAAAACCATACAAAATGCGATTAAAAAATCGCATACTCTACCTCATGGAACATCGTCCGTGCCTGAAACAAGGGAATCTAAACCCAAGCTACCAGGCCACACCTCATATCCAACTAAAAGGACCTCTCCAAACACATACAAACTCTCACCGCCAGAGATGCACCGGTGTGCACCCTCCACACAGAAGAGATCAAGCATTACTCACAACTAACTCTCAAAAAACCTCCATCACCTGCGGTGTGCGCTGCTTCTTATACATCTACAAATAAAATTGCATCTTCTCCTCTATGACTTCATCGGTGACTTTCTCTTTGCTCTTAAGTTTTGGGATTTTGCCAAAAGTCTCCGCCCGCCTAAACATTCAGAGCTCTTGGCTGCTGGAATGCCACAATCTTTGTTCTTCTTGTCCAACCAGATGCTTCGTCGCTCGGCCACATAGGGAACATCCACTCGAAGCTGCTTGTACTTGGGCATGTCGACAATCTCTCGCAGAGCTCCTCCATCGAAAAAGGAAAGGTATTCTCCCGTGGCTCAATCGCGTCAAACTGAGCCATCACCTTTGGCGTTGTTGCTCTGAACTGAACTTGTTCTGATACATGTCCATCCATTATATGTCAGCTAATCTAAAAAGTTGTGAGGCATGTTACTGAAACATGCCCTGCAAAGCCCTGACCTGTCCCTCAATCATATTTGAAAGCTGCAGCCAAACATGCCTGCCTATTGAAGATCTCCAATCTGCAAACCAATATTTCAATTAGGTTATGGATTTCATCACACTTGCAGGCTTGCAGCACATATGATTGCATGATGTAAACACTAGCAACTAGCAGAGTTAATTTATGCCTTTCAGACCAGGCATACTATTCTTTTCCATGTAGATTTTCTCTCTTTTCAGCCAAGTTAAATAGGGGCTACCCCCACCCAGTTAACAATCTTTTTACAATTTAGAACGCTGATCAAGGGACTGCCATACAATGTAAGCAGATTGATTTCCACACAAAAAACGGCTCGCGACAACAGCACAGAGATTTCGCTTGTTACACATGCACCTACCGACGACCTTGGTTGATTGATCTTCAGATTTGAAGTGTGACAATCAACAGAGCAAAAGATGTTATTGGGGTGTAAGTGTGGTGTGGCACATGGCCTGTGAGTGCGTGTGCTGCCGGGACGGGTGGCCCTGTAATCGTGTGAGGCATCTAATAAAATAGACAATTCTCAAAAAAATCTCTAATAAAATAGACCTTTTTTTGCAACTGAATAAATAGACACTCGCGTGCGTATCTCGCCTTTTCTTGCTTGCTTTCCTCGCCCTGAATTCCAAATTCACCAAACCCTTGTACGATCAGGATCCCCATCCAGATCAGGTAGTCACATCGCCACACTTGGATATGACACCATTCCGTGAGATAGGATAATTAACCTTCTCTCAACATTCTCATCTTGGGGATAAAGCTACATCCTCATGCATCATGTCAGGTTCAGAGACAAGGGCATCCCTCGCTGCTCGGTCGTCGTCGCCGCCGTCATGAAACAGTAGGCGTGCGCCTGCCATTCCGCGTCCACAAGCACCTCATCCGGCTTGCGCTCCGCCCTGTGGGATAACATAGCGTGTCTGAATTCAGGTTTACCTGTTATCTTCTCGAAAAAAGTTATGTGTGCTAATTTGACACTGCAACGGTAACTGCGTGTTTAGCACTCCACCGATCAGCAAACAAGCACCAGCCTTGGATACTACCGTTGGATCACAACCTAACCCAGCTAACTTAATAGTATTTCATTACCGTGCAGCCGCTGATTAAAGGGATTTCAAGATACACATTGTCTAGTTCATGGGAAGATAACGCAACATCCATGGATCCAGCTTGGTTGCCATAGTAAATCTTTAGTAAGCTCATAGGAGCAATCTTTAGCAGGCATGTTTGAATGCAACTGGAATCTTCTGCAGATTCAAGACTGACGGCTGAAAATATGACGGTGGTGGACTGGCGGGATCCGGCGGCGGCGTGGGTGGGCCGGTGGCGGCGAGGACGGGCGAGCGAGCGAGGCAGGTCGGCACTGATGAAGCTCTGCACTCTGTGAAAAAGAAGAAACAATCAGCCCCAGGAAGGTTAGAGAGATCTCCAACTGTTGTCTGAACCTGAAACATTTTGAGGTACCCTGGATGTCTACACCTGAAACTCGGTTTAATCTGTAATCTGGGATCCAGCGCCCTCCCGCTGTACTTTTCCACCGTTGCGTCCTACCCGCCGAAAGGAGCCGCTTGGCCCTACCTGACGGCGACACGAGTTACGAGCCGACGGCGGCCTCGAAGTCGAATACCCAGAGCAGGACTCATCCCGACCAAGCACTGGCTCGGTCCCGGCACGGAATCGATCCCCGGCAACCGACGGGCGCGCGACGTGGCTTCTCCCGAAAGGTGGCCACCGTCCGGCTCATCGTGCGACCTCCGGCGCGGAACTCCGCTGCTCGGCCGCCCAAGGTGCGGCAGTGGCGTTCGGCGACGTGCGGTGCCAAACCAATCTCTCCGCACGAGGAAGACAGCCTATCTCAACTTCGCGTCTCGGTCAAACGTAATAACTTAATGTCGGTGGGCGCATATTGGGTGTCGCCACGTTACTGGTGCGGGGCAGGGCGAAGCAAACCGTCATATTTCCACTCGCTGACATGTAGGGAAAGATAAAAAACGTGTGTCACTGAATGCGGGCCTGAGCCGTGGATGCACGAGAGGCCAGGGATTCTAGCCGGATTGTATTTTGTAGAGATTAACTGAATCCAGTATCATACAAAGATATACATGAATAACCATTGTGTTTTTTTCTTGTGGGATGGATTCAGCGCAAAATTCCATAAGAAATATAGATCCATCCATCATTAGTGCAAAACCTCATACCCAATTCTGACCTAAAACAGGCTAAACTCATTGGAAGTTTTGTTGCATAAACTAGCACAGTAAACAGCTATAAATAAACTCGTTGGAAGTTTTGTTGCACACTTGCATAAGCTAGCACAGTAAACAACCATAAATAGTACCGGCCGAGCTTTTCATAATAGACATCACAAGCTGCAATGCAAACTCGATGTTAAAAGCATAAGTTTCCAGGATTACTTGACTTCTTTGAATAGATTGTTTGCAACTTTTAGAGTCATCTTTGTCATCTCAGCATGAATAGATTTGAATTTAGGCATCAACCAAAGAGATGAATTTGACGGGTTCGTGAATTGTGAGTTGTGACAAACTCTAACCTATACGCTTGGAGAACAACAAAACTCCTAGTAGAAAACAAAAGGACCTACAATCCAGCGACATTCCACTAACTTCTGGGAGAATTGAAGACAGAGGCTGTCACCAGAACGCTTGATTCTACTATGTTTGACAAACTCAAGAGGAACCAGACATTGCCTCTTCCGTCTTGCCATCTTTCTGGCTCGTTGTCTTAGCACTTGTCAGACACCATCAAAATGATACCCCTCACCAGTAAAGAGTGAAGTTTAATCTATCAATGTTAATCCAACTTCTAAAATTGTTTCAGCACATCAAAATATGTAGTATTGAAAAATAAAATCCTCAGCCCATATCTGCTTATCATGAATGGACATGATTCGTTATGTCAAACTGGTAGAAAAAACAGAAGCGTATATGTAAAGGTGATGATGCTAGGCTTCCACGGCGATCATGGTTTAGCAATGTAATCAACATTTGCTTCGAAGGCAACTGCAATACTACCCTGAATCTTGATTCTTTGAACTAATGGCATCACCTCAATTTCATATTTTGTTCAGTACAAAAGTTTACTAACACCAACTATCTATTTCAAAACTCCAACCTCATGGACGATGCTGCTACGCCAATTTAGAATTCAGAGAATCAGAGTCGCCAACCGGGTGCGCGCCTTCGACGGAAGTGCGAACGAAAAAACATCATTGACTGCAGTGCAATATGTGGAAAGAAGTCCACTCTTCCTCAATATTTTCTTTTCTGATTGTGGAGAAAGATTGAACATGAGGGGCAAGTTATAAGAACCCAGCGAACAGACGGCTGAACCAGATTTGTGATTAAATCACACGATACACATGAACCCATCTTCTAGAGCCAAGCAAAACTGGCACTTATCAGCGGGAATTTGTTACAGAATTTGGGAAGTTTAAAATAAGTTCTGTAACAAATTGAATTTTTCTGAACTTCAGATTGGACATTCAGTAAAAAAATAAGTTCTGTAACAAATTGGATTTTTCTGTAACAAATTGAATTTGTTACTCATAGCCAAGCAAAACTGGATTTTTCTAAGTTGCATATGTCCCAGATAACCTAGAGGTTCATAATCATAATAAGACTACCAATATATCCAAACTGTCCTGCTACCTGTAGATAGCTGCAGCAACTAGTACTAATTGTCACAAATTGTCTTTGAAATTAACTAAGCTAGGTAGAACTGCCGGCCAGGGACTGGCCTGCAGAGGGGCACTAAGCAGTTTCACGGCTCTGCTACCGCCTGCAGCTCCACGTCGATGTCGACGACCTCGCAGTGGTGGTTCTTGCACACCAAGTACACCACCGGCTGCGCCGCCAGCGTCACAACGACCACCGCCCACAGAGCCACAGCCATGGCTGCCCCCGCGGCCACCTGGAAACCGCGTCCGAGTCCCCGCGCTCCTTCAGTGGTTAGCAGCAGCAAGGACACCAGCAGAGCCCCGAAGCAACCGTCGAGCGGGACGAATACAGCCGCCGCCGCCCAGAACTTCCCGGCGAGGAGCGCGCGGCTCCTGCGCAGGGCGCCGAGAGGAGGATACTCGGGCTCGAGCACCGACACCACGCAAGCGATATGTAACACCAGGGAGGCGTACGCCGCGCCAGCGAGTAACGCGGCGCCGCCGATCACCCGCAGCGGCAGCATGACGGCAGGGTCTAGGAGTAGGAGCACGAGGCTGGCGGCGATGGTGAGGATGCCGTATGCAATGGCAAGGGGGACCACGTGGAGGAACATTTCGCTGAGCCGCTTGAGGGGCGCACGTGGGATGCTCCGGCGGATGAGGTCGCAGGCGCCGGAGTCGCCTTCCGTGCGGTAGGGCGAGCCGGCGCGGAACACGAAGGCCGCGCTGCAGATGAGCAAGAGCATCACGAGGAAGCCCGTACAAAGGGTGTAGGCGAAGGCGACCGCGTCAGGGACGGGGTCGAAACCGCCCCGGAGGGAGAGGAAGGCGCAGTTGACGGCGATGTGCGCGAGCAAGACGGCGGAGAGAATGGCGGCACCCCGGCCACCCTGGTTGGGGAGGATAGCGCCGAGGAGCACCCGGAAGGTTTCGCGGTAGATGCCGGCGAACCCAGGAGCCCCAAGATACAGCTGCTCCATTGATCTAGCTAGCACGCGGTGTGTGGTTGCGAGCTAGGCAGGAGCTCGAGAAGTGAAAAGAGTTGTGGTGTGGTGATGCTGGAGGAGGAGCACCGGAGAGGGGAATGGAGGTCGGGCGGGTGGAGAGAGTGATGTCTTGCACCGGAATGGAGAGGCATGCATCTGCATGCATGGGGCCATGACCACCAAAGCTAGGTATACGTAGTAAGTGGCCGGCCAGTAAAGGACGCATCAACGATGGAGACGTGAGGGTGGCCGCGTCACTCGTCGTGCTCTGCCTGACATTTTTGCCATTCGAGTCGATCCTGCCCTACCTCGACGGTGCCCGTGATGCTTCCCCGAAACGGAGCCCGGCTAGCTGAGTCATCGGCTCATCGCTTCGTGTCGATCAGCTAGCCATGGTTGGACCGCCAGCTGCTCGATCGTGTGCTACGACTGGCCGGACCTCACGCTCTTCTCCACTTCGGTTTTGTGGTGGAAGTGGAACCGTGTGCAAGGAAAGGTGGCACGAATCTTAAGTACTGTCAAAAAATTCTAAGAACGTGGAACGTGAGTTTTACAGGTTGTTCAATGCTAATAATTTCACTGGTTATTAACCGTTCGTGTTTCATATATTCGGCGGATCCTAGTCTGGTTTTGTGTTCGTCCGTGTGGTTGTACGTGCAACTCTTTCGATCTACTGTTTTCATCTTTGGCGATGGTTACTGCTCTATTGCGCTGGTCATTTGAGGCGTTAGCACGGTGACTTACATGTCTACTACAATAAGCTCTACTATCACAAGTTTTACCCGGCTCCACTGAGGGAGGGTGATGACAAGCGCTCCTTCAACTCGCTGCAATGTTTGTAGTCGTCGCTAGCTGATCCGAAGGCCTATCTTTTATTACGTTTAGAATTTCTTCATACCGTAGTTGATGATCAATAATTTGGTTGTCCTTTTCGCACAAAAAAATTGTCCATGTTTCAAACTTTTAGTGGACACTTTAATATTATTGTTTTTTATTTTACGTCGTTTGGTCTACACTTGCAAGATGCGGGAGCTCCCATATGCTGCCCTGCAGCGGCACTTCAAACTCGCGCCGACTTAAAAGTGCATCATGAGTCGCATTGCCGTTTTGAAATCTGGATTTTTAATGAACTTTTAACTGCTTTTTTTAATCCGGACATTTTTTAAATCCTTTTTTTCTGAAATTTTTTTCTTAAATGATGATTCTTAAATGTGAACATCTTTCAAAATCTGATTATCTGATAAATTTCGAAACTAAACATTTTTAAATATGAATTTTTAATATTTTTAAAAGGATTAAATTTGATTTTGTTACTTCGAACAATTTTCAAACCTGAACTTTTTAGATTTGAAAAAAATTCAAACCTAAACTTTGTCAAATTTATGAACATTTAAAAAATGGAATAATTTTCAAAATCATAAAAAATGAAGAAGAAACGAAAAAACAGAAAAGAAAACGAGAAAATAGAACGAACAACAAAAACTTAATGGGCCATCCCGTTGGGGGATTCCTTCAGGCGGTGCAAGCCTGAAGTGCCGCTGTGGGGCGGCATATCCGATTTGCCTGAAAATGGAGGGCACAACAACTCGTTCTAGTAGCCACTCAGTTATTTCACCAAAGACACGGCTGGAGGCCCATGGCGCTTCACCTAATCATTGTCTGGAGTGTCGTTCGGCTGGAGCAAATGAGGAGTGATTTCCAAGTGGCGTTTTGAAATATTTTAGCTTATTGTTTCCATCCGTTGTAGAGTTGATTTTCTGATCTATGTTTTGTATCTAAGATTTTTTGTTTTGTTTAGTTAGGACATCGTGTGTAAGTCTCTGCTCTTGTCAAAGTCATGGACTTTGTGATGGATTGTGTTGCTTTCATCTACTTTAGGAATTATAAGATTTCTAACTTTTCCTGATTCACATGTATACATACACGTTTCAGTTTGTAGATTCACCTATTTCAGTTCGTATGTAGTCCATATAATATATAAAAACATTTCATAATTTGGAACATAGGGAGCAACTCTTTAGCGACCGTTAGGCCAGGTTGTTGCTCTTTTTGGATAGACCGAGAACTATAATCTAACATATTGGGGCTATAAACTATAGTTGTCGGGTTTAATTTGTGAAATGAAAATACATGATAATGGCCATAAACTTTGAAGACAAGTTTGAGTTTACGTTTCACATGAAACAATGCCATTCGATATGGTGCGAGTGTCAGTAAACCATATCCCCCGCGGCATATTTCGCTTAGAGCGATTTAAGTCGGCAAATTTCTGCATTAGCAATTGAGTTTGTATTAAGTTACTCTCGGCTCATATAAATTTTGTTCCTTCGGCAACAGAAAGGATTGACCATCATGTGTTCCAGTGGTCCAGCAATCACTATTGGAAAATCACTCTTCGCCGTGTGGTCAAAACACACGGCGAAGGCCGGAATATACCTCGTCAAACACTTCGCCGAGCAAGGCACTCGGCAGAGACGTCTCGGCGAAAATCGCCTCGGCGACGCCACTTTACCGAGAGCTTTATGTTGGGGATACACGACAAACACTTCGCCGAGACAATTCACGCAAAACCCGACGAAGAAAAGGCGGCTCTCGATCGTCCCTTGTCAGATGAGCGTCAGGTGTGTGTCAGAAGTTCGCCGAGTCTGGTGGTGCGGGCTCTCGGCGAAGAAGGAATGTACAGATGGCGCCACGTGTCCTACATACTGGGTGCCGGCGAACGTCTTCGCCGTGTGTGCACTTCGCCGAGTGCCTGTGCGTATTTTCGCTGTGTGGTCGCTTCGCCGAGTGCCGTGTGTTTTTTGTTCGCCGTGTGCTCTCTTCGCCGAGTGCCAACCGCAGGATTTCGCCGAGTGGCCAAACTTCGCCGAGAGCCCGGGGATCAACAAGGCTCGGCGAAGGTCGTGCCAAATGGTCACGTTCTATCTCCCTTCGCCGAGACCGACGCTCGGCAACGACACGACAAAGGAAACTCCCAGGTGACCATTTGACATCACTTCGTCGAGTGTTTGTCTCGGCAAAACGGAACATCTCGGCGAAGTGTGTTCCCAGGTGACCAAATGGCACCTGTATCGTCTCTTCGCCGAGCGCCTTTCTCGGCAAATCTCAAAAGTTTCCCGCGCACACTGCTGCTCTCGGCGAAGAAAAGGCAACTCTAGTTTTTTTTCCATCCACATCTTTGCCGGGTGCGACACTCGTGCACGCATCGCTGTGGAAAGGTGGGACCCAACGCCAGGCGCCACGTGGTCGTCCACTTCGCCGAGATCAGCTCGTTGCCGAGTGTTTTATGTGGTCGTTGCCGAGTGTCGTCGCTTCGCCGAGATCTTTATCAACCATTTGCCGAGTGGTCACGGCGTCACCGAGTGTCGTATGCGCTGTGCCGGCGTTGGCTGTGTTCGCCGAGCGTCCCTGACATTTTGCACTCGGCAAAGCTGAGACCACTCGGCAGAGAGCGATTTTCCCGTAGTGAATGGATGATGTCCTTCGGCACCAGCTCCGGTCGCAGGCTAGAAAAAGAGGATACAAGCAAGGGATGAGAATCACCATGCTGCAAGGGCGCGGGAAGCTCCGCTCCAGTGTAGATTCTCCAATGGATGATGTCCTTTGGTAGCGGCTCCTCCTTCGTCACCAGTGCCTCCATTTCCCTCTCCCTGAGAGTGCCTATTCCTCCAAGACATTCCCATGGCGACACAGCTCCAAGCTTCTTTATCATGTGTCATCAATATTTCGGCAGACGATGGTGAGGATAACTCCAACTGGCATACTCAAACGGACACCAAATTTCGCGGGTTCTCTGTTTCTTTTATTTTTGTCCAGCCAGCGTTAAACTTTTGGCAAAACCGTGAAAAAAATGTGTTAGGATTAATCTTGTCATGATGTATTTGAGGCCGTGTGTTTTCCTTGGTATTTGTGTAGCTTGCCGTGCGGCTCGTATCATGAGATGCGTACATGATTGGTTTCAGTAGTGGTTGCAAGGTGAGACGCCGGAGATACATAGTCGTGAGATGCGACTCATGGCGAGATGCCAAGAACCGTGTGATGCAGTGCCTCATGCTAGAGCTGAAGAAAAATGTGTTCCACAGGAGCTAGCCGAGAGATTCGATCACTAGTTGGTTTAGTTAGTGTATGCATGGAGTATGTTACATGGATGTCCATGTTGGCCAGGGTTGGCTCCTAGCCTCGGTTTCTTAACAAATATGGCCCTTTTGAGTAACTAAATGCATGCATGATCTCTTTTTAAAATTATTTTCAAATTTGACCTCTCGAATTCAGTCAATGAGTATGGAGTCGAACTTCTTCACTTTGGCGTCATCCTCTTTTGCGGTCGGCGAAATTCCCATAGTTTTCCTAAGTAGTTAAAGAAATAAAAAAAGGGTCGGCGCTATAGAGGATGGAGCCAACATGTCGATTAGTTTTACTAAGAGGTCATATTTGGCAAAAAAAAAAAAAAAACCCTCCTAGAGTGATTCGAGCGAGAAGTTTAGTGCGTAGGTACTTGAGTTAGTGCCATACTGTGTGTGTGCATGAGTCTATATTAGTTATTGTAATCAGGATGTTCATTCGACAAATAGAATAGAAAGAGATAAGAGACTGTTGGCTGTGTGACTGTGTGAGGCAGCCGGCACCAAAATACTTGTGTGATTGTGTCTTCCTTTTCTTGTGAGCTGTGAGATGCCTCGTTGGTTCACATTTCCTCATATTTTGCACATTTAGTTGGCATGTCTCTAAGTAAACTTTCTCTCTAGTTACTTTTATAGAAGATTTTTTTTTCAAGCTACTCGGATTAACTTTAGTGGATCCATGATCAGAAGTGTACGCTAGCCTTTTCCATAATATGCCATGAATTGCATTTACTTGGACTAACTTTATGACATAAAAAATACATGATCATGTGTACAACTTTTTTATCCAATAAAAGGGTATAAATAAGCAAGTTCAGAACTACACAAATCCAGTGTGAATTCAATATACACCATTAAAGGTTTGATTCAAAATTGACGCAATATGTTTCCTCGAGCAAAAAGTTTGATGAATTAATTTACTTATTTTACCTTTAAGGATGCTAAATTGGAACTTAGGAGCACCACATACACACTACAATCAGTTGCCTGGGCGCGACACCTCCACTGACCAGTAGCTTTGTATCTCTACATGGTGATGGGTCCAACTAGTAGAAGTTAGGATAAGGTGGTTTTTGCCCACGCATATGATCACTATATATTCACTCTTATGCTGTGTTTGGATGTAAGAATTGGGGCTTGGAATCAGGAAATGTGGAATTGTACAGCAAATTCCGCCGTTTGGGCTGCTATAGAATTTAGGCGTGGAAACGCAAACCAATTCCGAGCGCAACCCCCGCAAGTGTCCGCGCGGCCCAAAACTTTCCGAGCGTGGAGCCTCGGAAAGGCACGGAAACGGAGCTAGCTCGCTCCCCTCGCGAAACGTCTCTCCCCGTGCCCCCTCCCGGCGACCTAACCTGTTGGATATATGCCCAAAAGGCAATGTATTTATACATGTGACAATGTATTTATACATATGTATATCTGATTCATACATTATTGATTCGTATTCTCTATGCTATAACTGCAGTGATTTCTAAATGTGTGATTTAGGAAAAGCTCACCTGCACGTGTAGAGAATATGAATACGTAAAAGTACCCTAGTTCTTTAATGAACTAATTCTTAATGCTAGATGACGCGGCTTTTCCTAGACATGGACATAGGCTTATGTCAGCATCAAGGATGACATATTATTGGACTATAATATGGCTGGGTCACCCAAGTGTTGGTATGCTAAGAGATTCGTTAAATAGTCTTTTTGTCCTTAGCTTTATCACAGAAAGGTTGTTGTATAACATGTCCTTGTAACCATGAGGTATTGGGGTCACGCATACTGCAGAAGTTGCTTTGGTGCTGTTAACCGTCACGGCCGTAACAGGGTGACCATAAAGGCAGTTGCTGGGTACCTTCAAAGGTGTGTGTATCCTGATATTCTGAGATGGGAAATTACTCTCTAGGTTAAGAGAGATACTTCCGGGCCCACTCGGTATTATATACATATCCACTACGTTCTGCAGACAATGCACAGTGAAGTTACACTATGTGGATATAATAATACGGCAACGAGTAAATGGAACTTACCAGTAACGAGATAGACAAAGATGATGTGAATCAATCCTTGATTGATTCATGGTATCATCACGGATCTATATCTCGGGTGAAGTTCAGTGTCGTGTGTAATGGATTGATATATGATAATCAACAGGTTCAACAGTAGAGTTACTCGCATAACGATAGCAGCCACACAGGACGTCCTTGGAACTGTCACTGGCCGGTGATTGGTTGATACCCAACCAATTATAGCTACCCGTTATCGGACCTGTAGGGTGGACACAGTTAAGCTATGATTGGTTAGTTGTGTTATATGGTTGGTCTGGAACATGGAGACAGTATCATCGGCATGGTGCTTGCATGATATGACATATCTTGTCAAGAGAGAAAGTTTGTGATAGAAGCTATCACGGTCGGATTTATTCCGGAGGGTTTATATATGGAGGATATATTTGTCCGGAGTATTTTGTCGGCGGACACTGGGTGTCCCGGATCATATGAAAGGAGTTTCATATGATAAGTAATTAATTCGGTGAATGTTCTGTAAAAGGAAATATTCAAATAAGAATTAATATGACAAAGTATTATTTAATTATATGTTAATTAAATATTAATTTATTTAATTGATAAATATAATTACGGGAAAAATATTAGACGCGCCTATGGGGGAAACCCGGGCCGAACCCCGGTGGGCCGAAGGCCCACGGCAGGGCGAGGCGGAGGCGGTGGTGGCCACGCGGCCGGCCAGGCGGGTCCCACCCGCCAGGTCGGTGCGGCCAGCGGACCCCACCCGCCAGGTCGTGCGGCCAGCGGACCCCACTCGACCGATCGGTGCGGCCAGGCGGGCCCCACCCGCCAGGCGGCAACGGCGGCCAAGGTGGGCCGGCCTAGGGCGAGCCTGACCTGCCAGGTCGTGCGCCGCGGTGGGCCCCACCCGCCCTAGTCGTTTCGGACCAAGGGTGGGCCCCACCCGGCCGGCCGGTGCAAGGAAGGGAGAAGGGGAGGGGAGTTGGGGTGCAATCCCAACTCTCCTCCCATACCTAGTTAGGCAAGGAGAACCTTCCCCTTGTCCAATTGGAGTAGGGGAAGGTTTCCTCCTTTCCAAGTCTCCCTATCCCTTGGGCTCCTTATAAACCCCACCCCTCTAGTTGTGGAGACACAATAGACACACACAATTGAGACACAAGTTGCTCTCAAGTTTAGATCTCTTCTAGTTGGATTAGAGGGACCTCTAATTAGAGGCGACCTATCCGATTAGACTAGATCTAATCTCTCTCTCCTTCTCATGTGTTGAGATCTCCACCTTCATATACATCAGCAGACTTCAAGCTTGGACGACGAAGCCCTGCTGAACCTTTCCAGTGTACGTGTGCAAGCTCTCGGAGGGATTCCTCGTCATAGACGTTGCGTCCTTCAACTGTTGAACAAGGTGGTGAAGCGAAGGAGAAGAAGGCGTCGGAATCTCTCTACCAGGCTTGGTTGAGATAGAGACCGCGATCGGCTACATCGACTATGTCATCAACATGTTTTTCCGCAATCTACGGTGTTGGTAACGTACTAAACTAGATCTACGGATCTTCGTATTCGCATGTATCTTCATAGTAGATCCTGGCAAGAGGGTTGCGTAGCAATATGTAGAAAATTTTAATTTACCGTACGCGTAGCCCAACATAACCATGGAGTGGAAGGGCGGCGGCGAGCTGGCCATCTCCAATTCGTCCTCTTCCTGGGCTCCCCCCCCCCCCCCCCGGATCTCTCACGTCTCCTGCATGGCTGCGTCCACCCTGCATCTTCTGTGTCTCCTCCTCTGACGCAGTTCATTGAATCTGATCTTTTTTTTTGCTACCTAAACGTTTGATTTTTTGCACTGTGCAAGTCTCCTCCCCCGATGGATTCATTCTACTTGCTACTTGCTTTTCCTGTAGCTGTGACTTGTGAGTGTATCATGGCAGTCGATATGTGCATTTCTGTTTTATGCAGGGAAGAATGACAAGCTAATCTTGATTATTTAGACTACATAGCCCTTGTTTGCAAATTGTTTATTTGTACTATGTGTAAGACACATAAATCACACACTTGTGCTATTTTTTGAGAAAATTTTTATCCATTTGTTGTTGGTACTTCAAAACTTTATTTCTACTTGTGTTATTGTTGTGACTTGATTTCAAAATTTAATGTTATTATGTGTGCAAAATAATTTATCAATATTAAAATATACACATACAATTTTTTTCATGTATGTAACAAGTTTTATATTGTCTAAACTCAACAAAATATCCAATTCCAAATTTGAACCCTTTAATTCTAACGATGAATTCCATTCACAACCAAACAACATAATTTGAATTGGAGCCCATTTCCTTTCCATCTTGGAAATGGAATTGGGAGCCCAATTCAATTCCAAGAAAATTTTCCTACCAGGCTTGGTTGAGATAGAGACCGCGATCGGCTACATCGACTACGTCATCAACACGTTCTTCCGCAATCTACGGTGTTGGTAACGTATACTAAACTAGATTTACGGATCTTCGTATTCGCATGTATCTTCATAGTAGATCCTGGCAAGAGGGTTGTGTAGCATACGTATAAATTTTTAATTTACCGTACGCGCAGCCCAACAGTGGTATCAAAGCGATCTATGTGTGTAGTACATGATTTGATCTAGAGCACATGGTATGTGCGGGCACCGCATAAGTTTGTGCGGGTATGTTATTGAAGAAGTTGCTTCTAACATTCAGTTTATTTATGGATGCTTCCCAATATATCACTTTAAGAATTGTATCCGATCGCATAGTTAGATCTTTACGAACTTCTGGCAATCCGCGGACCTTACGGCTACTCCTAGTATGCTTGTTGGCGCCAACGAAGTGCTTCAGTAGCTTTGGGTCTATCTATAGTTGGATTCGTTGACTTGGTGGTGGAAAGGGCATGTGGACTAGGTCCACATGGGGGTCACGCGCACCAGTGAAGTTAGGGGGAGCTGGAACATTTTCATAACGTTGGGCCCTCCCTCACCTCGTAAAGTCAATCTAGCAACATGAATAAACATGCTTAGTGAGGACCGTAGGTTTCTGGTTGTCCCGTTGATCCTATAAGCCACGCTAAAATTTGCAAACAAACGTTAGAGGAATGTCTAACTCTGTTTTGCAGGACATGTGATGTGGTATAGTCTTAAAAAATTATTTTGTTGACTAACCCTTTTTGTGGCCGGCGTGCCATTCTTATTCATCGAGCCATGGTGGTAGTGGAGGATAGGAGAAGGCACACAAGTGTCGTGAACCTTGACGTGGCCACGCCGATGGAAGGTGCCACCAGTGGATGGAGCAAGAAAGACTATACTACATCACACAAGTGTTAATTTACTAGTGATCGTTTTATATGTGTTTTTTCTTGTTCTTCCCTTGATTGCGCAGTAGTGTGATTATTAGGGAAATTCCTCGGTAGCTTCCAAAGTTTAATTACTTAAAGCTAAAATTGTAAATATCAAGGAGTTCGTGCTCATCTAATCGCTGCACTGTCAAACGGATGCTTGTTGCCGTGCGACCTGTATCCAGGAGTAATGTGCACCAAGGATTCGGGAGGCGGGCACTGACCGTCCTAGCAACAATAGCGATTGGTTGTCTTGATGTCCAAGCATAACTAGTTATGAGTTCGGAGCACTACATCGAAAGATGAAACGGAAATCACGGCAGGAAGTGATCGGTCTGTTGACCTACCCCTTCGTCGTAGTTGAAGACATGTATCCATGATTCACACTACTGAGGACTGGGATTCGTAATACACTAAGTTGATCTTGAGGAATATCAATTTTAGTGGGAGAACTTCACATTTAGTTTTAAATTTAGTGCCAGATAATAATTATGAACATGTCTAAGTGAACTTAATTGTTCTAGATCAATGGCTAAGATAGCACCCACGTTTAACCTTGGACCACTGATTGAGAAGAAACCCCTGACTGCAAATGGGAGCAATTAGGCTGATTGGATTCGTGCCCTAAGGATAGTTCTTAGGAACGCGAAGAGCGAGTATGTTCTGGGTGGGCCTCTTCCACCTATGCTGGCGGTGGAGGCGCCAAAAGCTGAATTCGAGGAGT
Source organism: Poa pratensis (assembly GCA_947311845.1). NCBI lineage: Eukaryota > Viridiplantae > Streptophyta > Magnoliopsida > Poales > Poaceae > Poa > Poa pratensis. The sequence continues at coordinate 36,955,909 of CAMZMU010000041.1, read as the reverse complement.
ACACCTTGTTGAGTGATACTGCCATATCGGTTCAGTGTCTCATGTTGACATGTATGGACCCTGAGTTGCAGAAGAAGTTTGAACAAACTTCAGCTTATGACATGATTGTCGCACTCAAGGCCATGTACCAGACTCAGGCTAAGACTGAGCGTTATGAAACAACGAAAGCACTGTGGTCATGTCACATGGCAAAAGGAGGCTCTGTGAGCGAGCATGTAATCAAGATGTTCGGTTATGGTACGAGGCTTGAGGCGCTGGGATTTCCAATTCCGGTTGAGCTAAGTATAGATTTGGTGTTGGCTTCCCTCCCACCGTCTTACAGCGGTTTTATCATGAATTACAACATGAATGGGTTGGAGAAGACACCAAATGAGCTGCTTGCAATGTTGAAAACTGCTGAACCTAGCGTGAAGAGGGAGAACAATCAAGTTTTGATGGTTACCCAAACCGCAAAGTTCAAGAAGAAGAGAACAAACAAGTCTAAGCATGCTATGGCATCAGAGAAGAAACCTTCTAAGGGCAAGAAATGTATAAGAGTTATACTTAAATGATATTTGTCAATCTTAATAGTAACTCTGGAAATATCGGTTGCTAATTATTATGCAATGATATAGGAGATACGGCAAGTAAGATGACAGAGGAGTAAAGGTGGTGATGTGCGTCAAGCTCGGCGCATGAAGTTTCATCCACAAGATGAAGGCATCTCCAATTTACTTTTCAAGTTTAGTTTAAGAGATTTGAAGGTTTCGACCTAAAGTTATTTTGTAATAGGATCGCATTTATGGCGATGAAAGTATTCTTGTGATTTTGTGAGATTTTATCTCTCGTTTATCAAAGAATATTTTGGATCAATCCCTTCGTGGATGATCAAGTTACAAATCTCTTGAATTATGGAAATATCATTTGTTCTAAGATTATTGTGAAGATGTTGATACCACCCTCGTGTGGCACTATTGTCTCAAATAGATCATAGTAATATGATGGAAGGATTTTGAGATATTGCACATACTGAAGTTAATCAATGATGAGTTTTAAGATATTCAATCTTTTATTTGATATCTTGGGACTACACAATATTGTTTTAGAAATATTGTCTTACTAATATGATGAATAGAAATTTATTTCGATTCATGTATTTGATCAAGTTTGATTAAATAATTGCTAAGATATTGTTACTTGCAGAATTATTCCAAGAAATCCAATTTATAGTATTTATTGCATTGTTTTAGTTTTAGCACAAAGTGAAGTCTTTAAAGGAAATCATGTCATGGTCTTGAAAGATAGACATAAAGGGACATGATAATTTTAGGTACTTGGAATTTCTGAAAAGATGTTCGGTTCTAAAATAAAGAAGACTTAGAAATATTTATTTTATGAGTTGTATCATAGTTTTGAAAGACAAACATAAAGAGACACAAAGAATTTGGGACCTTAAAGTTTTATGAAAGATTGAAACTTGATCCTAAAGGAGGAAGATAAATAGAAATTTATTTTGTTGGTTGTTCCAATAAGTTAATTGGAAATCCTTTTATAACCACCACATAAGTGACAATGTTTTGCCACTAAGATAAATGTGATTCTTGAGAATTTATTCTTCTAAGAATTCTAGTGGGAGGATAGTGAAATCTGAAGAGATTATTTGAATCTTCGGAAATAGTTATCAGATGTTGCGCATGCGGAAGCAATTCCAATTGACAAGTCTTTTGAACTAACACCGAGAGTCTATGCATTTTATGCATGACGTCTTGTCAAGATAAATTCACTAAACCAGAAAAAAGGAAACATATGAGTTTCTAGGAAACTTATGTGTTATACTAAACAAAATAAAGAAAGGTATTTGCTAGAATAAGACCCCAATAGATTATGACTTAGATGTCATATAAATATTAATACCATTGTTATTGAGTTATGATAAACTCAATAAGGATCCTTTTGTTATACGAAAGGATGATCACAAAGTTGTGTTGATCAAGGAAAGTATTTTATGATAGAGAGTTTATATGAGATATTGACAAAGACATATTCCTTTAAAAGGAAAGATGGATCGATTGTGTACTAAGTACATCTCGAGGGTCTTTTGTTAATTGAATATAAATCAAATCATAAAAGGAAAATATTTGTCTAGGACAAATAAATGATATTAAAAGGAGGAAACAAGAAAAAAAGTTTTGTTTTGAGTTTCAAGGAAATAAAGAAAAGTCATAGTTTCATTTAAATCAGTGGGAGCTTAGTTATGTTATTCAAATTTGAAGTCTTTCATAATAAAGAGATAGATGGAACTGGTATGAAACGACTTATTAGCAGATTAATAGATCATTTCGGAATGGGATATACATCCCATATACTGGATCAACTAAAGACTCTGGGCTTCCATCAAGCTACTACTACATCGATTTCGTTAGGAATCGAGGATATTTTAACAATACCCTCTAAGGGATGGTTAGTCCAAGACGCGGAAGAACAAAGTTTTCTTTTGGATAAACACTATTATTATGGGGCGATACACGCGGTAGAAAAATTACGCCAATCCGTTGAGATATGTTATGCGACAAGTGAATATTTGAAACAAGAAATGAATTCTAATTTTTGGATAACGGATCCTTCTAATCCAGTCTATCTAATGTCTTTTTCAGGAGCCAGAGGAAATGCATCTCAGGTACACCAATTAGTAGGTATGAGAGGATTAATGGCGGACCCTCAAGGACAAATGATTCTTTTACCTATTCAAAGCAATTTACGCGAGGCATGTTTTGTTTTGATACAATGTGTAGTGTTATTAAAGAAATTAATAACATGCATGTTTGGAACATATTCATCACATCACATATGGAAGTTGCCATATAAAGATGAGATATAATGTTGCGGAAATTTCATTGAGTGTGTTTTGAATATTATTCAAAATACGAGAGAATGAAAATTCTCATAAAGTTTAAGGAAATTCATGAGCAAGAACCATGGCTGTTTCGTACGGTGGTGAGCATGATCATTGATTTGAAATCTTGATCATAAAGGAATTCTTGAGATATGAAATTTTAAGATCAAAACAAAGTGGTCAAACTTAATTGTTGACAAGTTGAATTTGCTAAACGTTCAATTGACTCCAATTAAGATGAGGATTCTCCATGAGGTGTATTTTGAAGAAGTTACTTCAAAAGTGAGAAATACTCATAATGTAAGTGTTGCATTGGAAAATCTTTGAGATAAGTCTAAAGGTTAAACAAGGATTAGATGACAGAATTTTCTAAATTTTGTACATCGCAAATGATGGGTATGTTTATGTAAAACATTGAGTCTATATTACGAAATCAACAACAAGTGGCAAATACAGTCGGAGCGCAAAACTTCCATGATGAAGGGTTGTCTAGGTGTGGTTCTTTATGAAGAAAACACCTAATTGGTAAACAATGAAATTGTATTCTTTGTAAAGGTTCCAGGGTTTCACCTAGAATAACCAGGCTACAAGTGATCATTTGATCAATTGAGGTTATGCATGAAAAGATGTATATCTTTTTGCTTAAGAAACATAAAGTTCACATAGTCACCATTAGGGCTAAACAGACAAATGTCAACCACAAAGGGTGAGCATGAGAAACACCGAACATCGGTCAAGATGTTAAACTTATGCGAGCTAACATTGCCAGTTTGTGCAAGTGGGAGACTGTTGGATATATGCCCAAAAGGCAATGTATTTATACATGTGACAATGTATTTATACATATGTATATCTGATTCATACATTATTGATTCGTATTCTCTATGCTATAACTGCAGTGATTTCTAAATGCGTGATTTAGGGAAAATGTCACCTGCACGTGTAGAGAATATGAATACGTAAAAGTACCCTAGTTCTTTAATGAACTAATTCTTAATGCTAGATGACGCACTTTTCCTAGTCATGGACATAGGCTTATGTCAGCATCAAGGATGGCATATTATTGGTCTATAATATGGCTGGGTCACCCAAGTGTTGGTATGCTAAGAAATTCCGTTAAATAGTCTTTTTGTCCTTAGCTTTATCACAGAAAGGTTGTTGTATAACATATCCTTGTAACCATGAGGTTATTGGGGTCATGCATACTGGAGAAGTTGCTTTGGTGCTGTTAACCGTCACGGCCATAACAGGGTGACTATAAAGGCAGTTGTTGGGTACCTTCAAAGGTGTGTGTGTATCCTGATGTTCTGAGATGGGAAATTACTCCTCTAGGTTAAGAGAGATACTTCCAGGGCCCACTCGGTATTATATACATATCCAATACGTTTGCAGACAATGCACAGTGAAGTTACACTGTGTGGATATAATAATATGGCAACGAGTAAATGAAACTTACCAGTAACGAGATAGACAAAGATGATGTGAATCAATCCTTGATTGATTCATGGTATCATCACGGGTCTATATCTCGGGTGAAGTTCAGTGTCGTGAGTAATGAGATTGATATATGATAACCAACAGGTTCAACAGTAGAGTTACCGCATAACGATAGCAGCCACGCAGGACGTCCTTAGAACTGTCACTGGCCGGTGATTGGTTGATACCCAACCAATTATAGCTACCCGTTATCGGACCTGTAGGGTGGACACACTTAAGCTAGGATTGGTTAGTTGTGTTATATGGTTGGTCTGGAACATGGAGACAGTATCATCGGCATGGTGCTTGCATGATATGACATATCTTGTCAAGAGAGAAAGTTTGTGATAGAAGTTACTATCACGGTCGGATTTATTCCGGAGGGTTTATATATGGAGGATATATTTGTCCAGAGTATTTTGTCGGCGGACACTGGGTGTCCCGGATCATATGAAAGGAGTTTCATATGATAAGTAATTAATTCGGTGAATGTTCTGTAAAAGGAAATATTCAAATAAGAATTAATATGACAAAGTATTATTTAATTATATGTTAATTAAATATTAATTTATTTAATTGATAAATATAATTACGGGGAAAATATTAGACACGCCTATGGGGGAAACCCCGGGCCGAACCCCGGTGGGCCGAAGGCGCACGGCAGGGGCGAGGCGGAGGCGGTGGCGGCCACGGCGGCCGGCCAGGCGGGTCCCACCCGTCAGGTCGGTGCGGCCAGTGGACCCCACCCGACCGAGTCGGTGCGGCCAGGCGGGCCCCACCCGACCGAGTCGGCGCAAGGCAGGGGCGGGCCCCACCCGCCAGGCGGCAACGGGGCCAAGGTGGGCCGGCCTAGGGCGGAACCGACCTGCCAGGTCGGTGCGCCGCGGTGGGCCCCACCTGCCCTAGGTCGTTTCGGACCAAGGGTGGGCCCTACCCGGCCGGCCGGTGCAAGGAAGGGAGAAGGGGAGGGGCATCCTCCCATACCTAGTTAGGCAAGGAGAACCTTCCCTTTGTCCAATTGGAGTAGGGGAAGGTTTCCTCCTTTCCAAGTCTCCCTATCCCTTGGGCTCCTTTATAAACCCCACCCCTCTAGTTGTGGAGACACAATAGACACACACAATTGAGACACAAGTTGCTCTCAAGTTTAGATCTCTTTTAGTTGGATTAGGGGACCTCTAATTAGAGGCGACCTATCCGATTAAACTAGATCTAATCTCTCTCTCTCCTTCTCATGTGTTGTGATCTCCACCTTCATATACACCAGCAGACTTCAAGTTTGGACGGCGAAACCCTGCTGAACCTTTCCAGTGTACGTGTGCAAGCTCTCGGAGGGATTCCTCGTCATAGACGTTGCGTCCTTCAACTGTTGAACAAGGTGGTGAAGCGAAGGAGAAGAAGGCGTCGGAATCTCTCTACCAGGCTTGGTTGAGATAGAGACCGCGATCGGCTACATCGACTATGTCATCAACATGTTTTTTCGCAATCTACAGTGTTGGTAACGTATACTAAACTAGATCTACGGATATTCGTATTCGCATGTATCTTCATAGTAGATCCTGGCAAGAGGGTTGCGTAGCAATACGTAGAAATTTTTAATTTACCGTACGCGCAGCCCAACATAACCATGGAGGGGAAGGGCGGCGGCGAGCTGGCCATCTCCAATCCGTCCTCTTCCTGGGCTCCCCCCCCCCCCCCCCGGATCTCTCTCGTCTCCTGCATGGCTGCGTCCACCTGCATCTTCCGTGTCTCCTCCTCTGACGCAGTTCATTGAATCTGATCTTTTTTTGCTACCTAAACGTGTGATTTGTTTGCACTGTGCAAGTCTCCTCCCCCGATGGATTCATTCTACTTGCTAATTGCTTTTCCTGTAGCTGTGACTTGTGAGTGTATCATGGCAATCGATATGTGCATTTCTGTTTTATGCAGGGAAGAATGACAAGCTAATCTTGAGTATTTAGACTACATAGCCCTTGTTTGCAAATTGTTTATTTGTACTATGTGTAACACACATAAATCACACACTTGTGCTATTTTTTGAGACAAAATTATTATCCATTTGTTGTTGGTACTTCAAAACTTTATTTCTACTTGTGTTATTGTTGTGACTTGATTTCAAAATTTAATGTTATTATGTGTGCAAAATAATTTATCAATATTAAAATATACACATACAATTTTGTTCATGTATGTAACAAGTTTTATATTGTCTAAATTCAACAAAATATCCAATTCCAAGATTTATACCCTTTAATTCTAACGATGAATTCCATTCACAACCAAACAATATAATTTGAATTGGAGCCCATTTCCTTTCCATCTTGGAAATGGAATTGGGAGCCCAATTCAATTCCAAGAAAAATTTCCTACATCCAAACACAGCCTTAGTGTAATCTGCTCTGGAGCCCCCATATTTGGTGCACATCTCGCTAAAGCGAAACACAAAAATGAGACCACACAGAACTAGTCCTTGGTAGGCATATTTTTTAATAGACCTGCTACTTTGTGAGAAAATTAGGAATTCATCTCTGATAGGAATCGAACTCAGGCTGTCGAGCGTGCTCACCCACGTCTCCAACCACTGGGCCACCTGCCCGGTACTAGACCTTGTCCTGGAAAATCAACCCATAGTAGACCTTATCGAGGGAAACATCAATCCACCAGCTTCGAGTGTAGGCCGTGCTAGACCTTGTCCTGGAAAATGCTCCTCGTAAGTCCCTGCAAGGTACAAGACTGATTGATAGTTCGAGTTTTGGTAACACTTCCACAGTTCCATCGAGGCACACAACCCCTAGCTCAACTGACCCATCTTTCAGAAGAATGAAAACATAATTTGATCATGCATTCACTTTCACAAGAACTGTAAGTGGCTGCACTAACATTGATGTCACCTACTATCCGAAACGAACCCGGCCTGGCCAACAAAATTGTGTAAAATATGTCTGCCTAACTTGCCTGTATCTGGATAAATTGTAGAGCAGATTGGATGACAATCCCAAGCACCATGGTTATGTATTTATTGTAGGAACATTGCAGTGCAAACTTTTTACAATACAAATCGGACTACAAGTACTAATACAGGTGGAGTACGGTATAGGAATCTATCCTATCTCTAACAAGGCATAATCACAAGATCCATGTTGCCTCATGGTGATCATCTTCCCTATTGACTAGAGTGGCACCTGCTCTTAAGATTCAACTAATGTCTAATGGTGATGTACTACCTGCAGTGGAGTATTTGCTTCAGTTAATGCAAACCAAATTTCAGTGGATCTGTATTCTATGAGCGTCACCCATTTTCTCATTTATGTACACTGACTCTATGTTTTTATTACAGATGATGTACTGCCATATGGGAATATCGCTTAAGGGACATATTGCTACATTTTTTCGGAATCATACTTTTGCTAAAAGTGAGTGGTGACTTGTGAGGGGGGAAAGAAATGTAGTGAAGTCTCCATCTCTTCTAGTATGACAAACAATCGGAAAGTCCAATTATAGCCCGGGCTACATGCCTACATGTAGCCTGTTTTTTGAATTTTTTTATAACTCCACTCTAAAGTTTAAAAAAAATCTGAAAAAATCTAGATAGTGACAATGATATATTCTTCCAATTTGTAAAATATCAATCGAAACACTTTGTATATTAAGCACACAAAATGACAAGAATCTGACAGTTTTGGGAGATTCAGATTTGTGTACTACTTAAAATCTTTACTTTTTCTTTTTTTACGCAAGCTAGAATACAATTTCTTTCAAGTTGAAATTTTGCACATTAATAGAATACATCATTGTCTACGCCCAGAATATTTTTCAGAATTTTCTAAAACTTTTTATATCCTTTTCAAAAAATTCAAAAAAGAGAGCTACATATACCCGGTTACAAAACGCCACACTCCAACCAATGGAATTGTTTAATCTATCAGCAGCAGGCAATGGAAGATTTCAGACCGAACAATGCACTGAATTTACGTCCAACTACCCCTCTTTGGAAAGATTATTTTCCTATAGTAATAAGGAAACAACCCAGTCAGCAGGGAGGGGTTTGAAACGACCTGACATAGTTTAAAACAACTAGATCAACGCATCTACTACAAGAGCTCGATCGGAATATAGCAAAACACGGCATTATGCACAAACGTTTTAAGATCACATAGATCTCTCCAAACTGGTCGTCATATAATAGTTGCGAAGTTGGGATAGAGGACCGTAGGTTAGGTTATGGCTTATGAGACGCCCTCTGTTTTATAGTTCCTCTGATACATACTCATTTGCCATATCATTCTTGAATCTGCAGCTCTGAGCCTACAAACAGAAAGAGGCAAACCCAAATGTCTGATGGGAAGATGTTCCAGTTGCAGCTAAACATGCCTGCTGAAGATTACTCCACCTCTTTCCTCAAGATTTACTGCAGGTACCGAGTTGGATACATGAACAATGTGTATCAAGAAACAGAAATGCCTTTAATCTGCAAAACACCTAGTAGCTAGTGACATGGTTAATCACTAGGCCCATGTCGCCCAAGTGACCCTCTTTCCTAGTGAATAGAGTGCCATCCTGCTATTCAACATACTCAACAAGTAATTCTCTACCAATGTGAAATAATAAAATCCAAATATATATAGCAAAGAAAATAAATGGCCCACATTATGAACACCCACATATAGAAAAGTCTGAAAGATAAATGTGCAGTTTCATGAAAATCTAAGAATCAGCCAACTCAAAAGGATAATTATTTTCACCCTTGAATCACGAACTAAGTTAATTAGCTATCAACAACTTGGAACAGAGCCATATATAGAAAGACCAAAGAAAAGTATGTTGATTCATTTGATCAAAAAATCTTCTCTAAGAAGGAAAATCTGTGCAACCAGTATGGAAATTATGATATGATAACAAAGCAGTTGCAATGATCACTGTAGCTTGCATTCTGTGACCAAACATATGGACATCTCACTACATGGACGTTCCTGTCTATTAAGTACTGTATGTTTGATCCACAAGATCATCTAGTCTAGATCAATACCGGTAGAACAGAGAGATTGGGAGGAGGAGGGTGTTCACCTTCTCCTTGAGCAGACGATCCCGATGCCACGGCCATGGTGGAGGTGGCCGGTGATGGCAGGGAGTGGCGGCGGTGGTGGAGCTTCCCGCTGCTACTGCCGCAACCCTAGATCGGTAGGGGGTCTTGGTGGGGTGCCTGGCGCACTAGTCAACCTCGTACTGAGTGCCGCCGGCCCCCACCTCTTTATATAGGCAGCGCAACAGGGGCCCACCAAGCAGGGTTTGGTTGGGCGCCCCCGATCAGGGCGCGATCATGGGGTCACGGTGAGTCGTTGGACTCACGCGTGTGGAGATCAACCTAACATTCTCCCCCTTGATCTCAACTTTTCACTTTTACTCAATTCATCACAGATCGATACATAGAGCATGTTTCATCGTCTCAGCTCAATTGCCGATAGAATCAGATAGCTACAATATACCTATTTGTTTTGAAACAAATTCTTTGATCTTTTTGGGCCTCTTTATTGTCCGGAAATAATATAAACTATACCATAAACCCATGTCGACTATGTGTTATCCAAAACACACTGGGCGGTAAGCCTTTAATTAGCAGATCTGCAAACACTTGTGTGTTTCTTTTATCTATTCCTCTTATGCTCCAAGCATTCAACATAATTCCGGACTTTCTCCTTTACAACGTATAACTCTGTGTCAATGTGTTTGGCACCACACTTGACTCGTTGTCTTAGGAGTGAATTACTTAATGGTTATTGCTGTTGTCAACCATTATCAATTCCGGGTACAGGTTTCTTAACCATTTTGCCTATCCCTCAGCCTCATATGATGCTATAACATATCTTTACATCACATTGATGTCAAAACTTTAATTCTTTGGAGATTTTCCACACAAAAACTCCAAATGTGAAAATTTAGCGACAATTGTGGATTTCGCTATACATTTCACAAATTCTTTCAGAGTACTCACAACCTTTTGAGAGCACTCTTATAGATCTATCTTTGTACTCACAACCTTTTGAGAGCACTTGTTTCTTTTAGCATGAGGCCAATATCTTTGATTCCATTCCAGTGATCTATATCTGGATTGGACATTGCCAAAACAACCCGGATACGTGAATTGTCAGGGTAATATTGAGCAACCAACAGCGGAAGCATATGGTACCATATCCATTTGATCCGTTCTATGTTATCTCTTGGAACACTAAAGTTCCCAATTCCATTACCCTTGTCAATAAGAACAGGCGTAGGTTTTCTCGACATGCATGCTATAGAGACTTCTTCTCAGCATGTCCATGTGATATTTCTAATACCCCTTTTCTTCTTTTCTCAGTAAATCTCGATACTTATATCGAGAGACACTCTACCGAGAATACTTTTGAGGACAAGAACTTCTTTTCTCTGCCGGTAGTAGATTGACATCACCACTAGCAAGTAGGATATCATCCACATACACAGGATTAGGGAATGAATTTCCCATTCTATAAGTTTGTAGAAAAGCGATTGTCCTTCATTCTCTTTAACCCAAAATAACTTCTGATTCTAGAGACTTGCTCTAGTCCGTAAGATCCCTTGTGTTCTTTCTTTCATCTGATGTAACTCAGATCATTATGTGCCATTATCACTCATTATAATCTGTTTATTCTCTTAGCGCAAATCTTTCGATTTAAAATCGCTTTTTACATATTTCCTTTGGAGTCACATTGGCGTTGTAGACCCTTTATAGCCTACTGTTTTGGCTCCATTGGAAATTACTTATGAGTCCCAAACATCGTCGGGATTCACATAGTCTCTAATCATTAAGACAAGTAGACACTTGTCAAAATCGATTGAGCGCTGCTTATAATCTCTGTAAATGAGGTGGGATCAACCTTCATTTAAATTTCTCTGATATAGACTTTATAGTCATCTGTTTTCTCATATGGGGATGTTGTTGCTCTTCTGTAGTCTTCGATCGCCAAAAGGCAATAGCTCTTACAAGGACCTAAATCACAAGATCCATGTTTACTTGTTCATCTCTATTATAAAGCAACAAGCTCCCCAGATAAAATCTATTCGAGCCTTAGGTATGTTCATACCATGCTCCCCAGATTACTCCATTTTCTCCAAAATGGTGTATCCTTAATCCTTTTTATTTGGGTTTATTCTGTTAACCTGTCAATCTGTCTTCTTTATGGCACTTTGAGTACCGTCCTTAGTCTCCTTTCGGAGCTGTAAAATATCCAAGAATACATCTATTTCTTTACTTTAGGGGTATCATTATTATGACCGTCGTACTCCCCAGACGATCACAATTCATCATAATCACTTAGATGCATAATATGCATCACATTATCTGAAGTAGGGGTTTATTCTGTAACATTCTCTATCTCCCCCTCGAAATGTGGCAAGAACCTTTTTGCCACAATTTCGAAACTTTGATTATCTGCTTTATTCAAAATAAAGTTATCTTTTATCTGCTTCATTTAAAATGAAGTTGTCTTTTAATGTATGGGAGTACTTTTTCCTCATTCCTTTTCAAAACTCACAAGAGTTCTTTCTCAATGGTACTGCAAGTCACACTTGCATAACATTCTTATCTTTAGGTTCATTTGTAACTTTATTCTCTTTTGACTCATTAAGTGCTTTATAACTATGATACACAAGGTGTGCGGTCGATATAAAAACACATGAGTCATCACATCTTTCTTCTGTCATACAGAATAAGTCCTTTGTCAAAATTTTCTCCCGCCATGCGGGTATTTTCCCAGACTTTTCCCACCACGTGGGTATTATTATCATCTTTTTCCCGTCATGCGGGTAATTAAGAGACACAGATGCCACAATTGGCTCTTTAGACTGCATATTCAATCATCAAATTCAGAAATAAATCTGAATACTCTTTTATACACATGCTTAATCCAACGTTAGTCAAATTAAGCATTCATGTTGCTCGTTTAAAAAATTTCTTCACATAGAGTACATGAAAGAAATTCGTTAAACAAAACTCTGAATGATTTATTTGTTTTCTGCATGGAGAGTACATGAAAGACATTTGTCAAACAAGACTCTCGATGATCTATTTGTATTCTTGGATTAACATCCAAGAATTCTTTTTCTTTTGCAGTCATTCTTTAGAGAGAACATACTCTCTCACTTTATGACCTTTCTTGGTCATCTTTCGGGTCACAAGTACCCATTCTTTGCTTTCACGAATGAAAACATGAGAATCTTTGTCTGAGAAAATATTCAATAATAATAAACAATAATGAGCATAAAAATAACCCTACGTTGGTCTGGTTAAAGATATGCACATTAAATCTTTAAAACTTTCTTCTATATTCTAAATCACCGTTGGGCAGAATTAGAATGAAACATCATCTTTCTACACTAATTCTACATCACCGTTGGGCAGAAATAGAATCAATGCATAAAACTCATAAACAATATGATGATAATATTTCTATTGCAATAAAGAACTCTGTTTGGAAAATGACATTATCATCAACTATATTTCAGCGGAAACATGAAATATACATATTTCTATAGTTCAAGAGCATTTCTTGATCTTTTATCTTTTCTCTGAAATTGATCACTTTCAAGCAAAATTATCAGAGATCTAGCCCTTTGACTATAGAACTCAATAATTATAGTACTGCTATCATCAACGTTGGTCAGAAAATAACAATACCATAATTAATCTGTTAAACAAGTATTTCTCTTTTTCTCCTCTCTAATTAAATTTTCCCGTTGGTTCCAATTTAATTAGAGGAGAGTCCTTTTACATTTCACAAATATTAACAACGTTGGTCGTAAAATAACAGGATCATAATTGTTTCAATAATTTATGTAACATTAATTCTCACTTTAATTCTATTTTATCCTTCACTTTTCTTTATTTGCAGCTCCTTCACTTTTCTTTATTTGCAGCGGAAAACATGAAATAAAAATTCCATGAACTTTGTACTTTTCATAAGCATTACTTTTACTTTTCTGTTTTCTAAACACAACCGTTTGTGTAATTAAAACTATATCACCATTGGGCAATAAAAGAATTAAATGCATATTTTAACACATAATAAACAAATCATGATCATGATATTAACAACGTTGGTCATTTAATAACATAATCATAATCATCTTTAATATCACTTCAATCATGCTTTTAATTCTCACTTTATTGCTTTTAAGCAATTTCTTTTAACTATTTGCAGCGGAAATATGAATGAAATTCATAAACTTTAAACTTTGCAGAAACATTTCTGTTACTTTTGAATTCTCTAAACAAAATTTTCGTTGGAATATTTTGAATAAAAAAAACTGGATGAAATTTGCTCAAAATATGGACAAAAATCATCAAATTGTGTTCTGTGAAAAAATAAACAGAAAATTGTCCAGAGGCCCGCGATGAAAAACAGCAGCCCATTTTCTTTTATCTATCTGTCGCCTGAGCGACGCTAAAGCGGCCCACGGCCTATTGAACGGGTGCACTATCTGCCGCCCGCGGCGACGCCGAAAACGGCCCACGGCCCGTTTACGGTGCTGTAACGGCCCACTGCCTGGATGAGGGTTAGGGTTTGGATCCGGACGATCCTGACTGTCCGTCCGATCGGACGGTGGCGGGCACCTTTCACGAGAACAAAACGGCAGCCCGGTCAAATCCCTAACCCTAATCCCCATTTCTTTTCTCCCTCGCGATTTCTTCGCTCCCGGCAGAGAGAGACTCGGCGACGGCGACAGCACGTCGCCCTTCCCCTTTGCTATGCTGGCGCGGTGGCGGTGCTCGCCGGAGGAGAGCGCGCGGGACCTAGTCCATCGCGCTCGTCCGTCGAGCATGGCTTTCGCGTTGCGCTAGGCGCTACGGCCCTCTGTCTTCTTTGTCCATTCCGCCCCGAAGCGAGGTGGCGCACGCCGGCGAGCGGCATCCTTCCCTTTCCTATCCACCGCCCCTCGCTGGCTAGAGAGAGGGAGACGCGGCTGCGCCCCCTCTACCCCCCTGTGTCCGACGTGCGCGAGCTCCCCAAAAGAGAACACTCCGATGTCAAGCGGCACAGCGGCCGGTGCTCTTTGCCCCGAAGGGTCACTCCCTTTCGGCCGTGGCTGAGGCGCCGAGCCCCCTCCACTGCCCATGTTCTTCGTCCAGTCCCTCGGCTTGCCGATGCGGACTTGGATCGAGAGGAACGGCGCGGCTTTGCAGCGGCGCTTCTTTTCCGGTGAGTTCCGGTGAGTTTTTCTTTCTTTGCCCTTTCTTTTGCAATTAGGGTTAGGGTTTCCGTCGGGAGGGGACCTTTTCTTTTGACTTCCTTTTCTACCAAAAAGATCTAGAGCCTAGATTGCTCTGATACCATTGTTTGATCCACAAGATCATCTAGTCTAGATCAATACCGGTAGAACAGAGAGATTGGGAGGAGGAGGGTGTTCACCTTCTCCTTGAGCAGACGATCCCGATGCCACGGCCATGGTGGAGGTGGCCGGTGATGGCAGGGAGTGGCGGCAGTGGTGGAGCTTCCCGCTGCTACTGCCGCAACCCTAGATCGGTAGGGGGTCTTGGTGGGGTGCCTGGCGCACCAGTCAACCTCGTACTGAGTGCCGCCGGCCCCCACCTCTTTATATAGGCAGCGCAACAGGGGCCCACCAAGCAGGGTTTGGTTGGGCGCCCCCGATCAGGGCGCGATCATGGGGTCACGGTGAGTCGTTGGACTCACGCGTGTGGAGATCAACCTAACACTGTAGGCCAAAATAATGCAACAGATAAAGAACTAATACTTGACAGTTCTGCGGAGCTACTGTAGCAAACAAAAGCTATGAGATCCCCATGCAGTCAGCAAAATCATACCATGTCAAAAGTTAGTTCCCTGATCATATAGCTCAAAATTCAGTTCATATGTTACACATCTTCGGTAATGTTGCTTGCTAAGAAGAGCTACAGTAACATAAGCACTTGACATGTAGGACTACCTAAATTTAGAAGATTAATTAAGACATATCATATGTTACACAATCTGGTTGTTATCAAAAGTAATTAATTAAGTGCAATGAGTCTACCATATGTCCACTGTCAGCAAAATTGTGCAACATATAACAAACTATACCTTACCTTTTTATGGAGCTACTGAAAAGATAGAAGCTCTATGAGATTTCCATGCAATCATGCAACCTATGTGCTGTCAGTCTGTCAGTTGCATAAACTTGTAGTTTACACTCTTTCGTAACACTGCTTGCTACAAAGAACTGCAGCAACATTAGCACTTGACATGTAGGACTAAATAAATCCACAAGATTATGAACACATATTATCAAGCCAGCATGCAGAAACCATTAGTTCATGACATGCCATCATCATCTACTCATCAATGGAACATCTTTTGGGAGATGACTCTAGATACTGAATCAAAGGTAGGAGACAAGCAAAGAGATTTTTTAAGACTAAGCTGTTATCTGGTTGCTGTTGGCGCTGCAAGAAACTGGAGGTTCATTACAAAATAATCCATTCACCCCCGTACACATGGCAACAACATGGGGAAATTATCAAGCTTACTGACAAAACCCAACAGTACATCAAGCACCAGTTCACCAAAGCAGCTACTAAATAGTGGCAGAATTTAGCATAAGATCCCTCTCGCCTCCAAGTTGGTCATCTTTCTTGTTGATGAGAGTGGCCTCCTGCCCTTTAGAAAGTATAACCATGGTTGTCAATGCGCCACCTTACAGAGATTTTTCATTGTGATGCCAAAAAGAGATGACATGATACTATCTAAGATTGTCAATTAAGTAGGCATAATAATAACTAGGTGTTACATTCAAGTCTAGTTAGGACTCAAAATCTGCTCAAGAAGATATATTACTACAAATTGAAACATTTGTTGGAATAGGGCAACACCATTGCATATAACTTTCGAATCTGATTCAACATTCAATACCTTATTAGGTGATAATTGTTCTCATAGCACAAAAGAAAGTAGGTATACATATACCTGGCGGATTGTAGAGGAGGGCGAGCCAGAGCTTGCTGGCGATGGAGGCGCGCACGAGCCAGACCCAGGCTCGTCCGGAGGGAGGCGGAGGAAGGTGTCCTCGATAAGATCGTCCGGAAGCGTCGGTGCCGGTGCCTCCAGCGGCGGCGGAATGGTTGGCGGTGGCGGTGGCGGTGGCGGCATGGTTAGCGGCGAGGGTTTGGGGTGGGGAACTTTTTCGGAGCTGCTGGGTGAGATAGCGTCTTGTACAGCAGTACGGTTCAGTTTCGACCATCTCCGAGTGGGGACCGACGTGTGGGGTCGGTGAGACAGGTGAGCGTTGTTGCTCTGAACTGAACTTGTTCTGATACATGTCCATCCATTATATGTCAGCTAATCTAAAAACTGTACTATGTCAGCTTGAAGAGTTGTGAGGCATGTTACTGAAACATGCGCTGCAAAGCCCTGACCTGTCCCTCAATCATATTTGAAAGCTGCAGCCAAACATGCCTGCCTATTGAAGATCTCCAATCTGCAAACCAATATTTCAATTAGGTTATGGATTTCATCACACTTGCAGGCTTGCAGCACATATGATTGCATGATGTAAACACTAGCAACTAGCAGAGTTAATTTATGCCTTTTAGACCAGGCATACTATTCTTTTCCATGTAGATTTTCTCTCTTTTGAGCCAAGTTAAATAGGGGCTACCCCCACCCAGTTAACAATCTTTTTACAATTTAGAACGCTGATCAAGGGACTGCCATACAATGTAAGCAGATTGATTTCCACGCAAAAAACGGCTCGCGACAACAGCACAAAGATGTCGCTTGTTACACATGCACCTACCGACGACCTTGGTTGATTGATCTTCAGATTTGAAGTGTGACAATCAACAGAGCAAAAGATGTTATTGGGGTGTAAGTGTGGTGTGGCACATGGCCTGTGAGTGCGTGTGCTGCCGGGACGGGTGGCTCTGTAATCGTGTGAGGCATCTAATAAAATAGACAATTCTCAAAAAAATCTCTAATAAAATAGACCCTTTTTTTGCAACTGAATAAATAGACACTCGCGTGCGTATCTCGCCTTTTCTTGCTTGCTTTCCTCGCCCTGAATTCCAAATTCACCAAACCCTTGTACGATCAGGATCCCCATCCAGATCAGGTAGTCACATCGCCACACTTGGATATAACACCATTCCGTGAGATAGGATAATTAACCTTCTCTCAACATTCTCATCTTGGGGATAAAGCTACATCCTCATGCATCATGTCAGGTTCAGAGACAAGGGCATCCCTCGCTGCTCGGTCGTCGTCGCCGCCGTCATGAAACAGTAGGCGTGCGCCTGCCATTCCGCGTCCACAAGCACCTCATCCGGCTTGCGCTCCGCCCTGTGGGATAACATACCTGTTATCTTCTCGAAAAAAGTTATGTGTGCTAATTTGACACTGCAACGGTAACTGCGTGTTTAGCACTCCACCGATCAGCAAACAAGCACCAGTCTTCTCCACTACTAATAAAAGAGCGAACATCAGTTTCGCTAAAGCCACCCATCAATTCGCACACCGAACCAACACAACGCTGGCTTAGCCCCACCGATCAGACCATCCGTGTGCACGTAGCAATTTACATTGACTGAAAATACTTCACCTCCACCACCGCAAGGGAATTGTTTTTTTTTAACCTGGCGCAAAGGAAATTTTGAAAGTGCACGACCCGTGATCGTAACTCCTGCAGTCACGGACGCAAAAACTGATAAATCTTTCGCCACCAGTCTCGCTCGCCGCACGGCGACTCCCTCGCGCTCGCTCGCTGGACACAAGGTCTCCGTCGCGCCCATGCAGCCAGGCACCGCCGCACCGGTGCCTTCTTCGACGGCCTGCTTGCCGCCCGGCAGCACGAGGTCTTCCGTCGCGCCCACGCAGCCCGGCACCGGTGCCTTCTTCGACGGCCTGCTTGCCTCCGGCAGCATGAGGTCTTCCATCACGCCCACGCAACCCGGCACCGGTGCCTTCTTCGACGGCCTGCTTGGCTCCCGGCAGCACGAGGTCTTCCGTCGCGCCCACGCAGCCCGGCACCGGTGCCTTCTTCGACGGCACTTGCCTCCCGGCAGCACGAGGTCTTCCGGCGCGCCCACGCAGCCTGGCACCGGTGCCTTCTTCGACGGCCCGCTTGCCTCCCGGCAGCACGAGGTCTCCGTCATGGACGGCGCCCACGCCGGCAGCACCACCGTCTTCTTGCTGGGACGCCCAACCAATCGGCACCTTCCTCGACGGCGCCCTTACAGCCCGCCAGCAACTTCCTTGTTCGACTTCGTCTTGCTGGACAGCGCCCTCGCCTCCTGCACCGCTATATCAAGTGGGCGGCCGTCAGCTCCTGTAAAAAACGGTGACAAATTACTCTTCCTCCTGCTGTCAATCTTTCACAAAATTCAGATTCTACTCTTAAGTCAATTCTGAAGTTTTAAAACATTGATAAATGAAAATATCAAATTAAAACTGTAAAACATTTTTAACCACATAGAATATGTTTTTTGAGCAATTCTTAAGTTATTAATTCCGACGAAAATTGTCAGCACAACAAATATAGTGTCCAAGCTACCACAGCACTTGCAAGATGATGAGAACTGCTCCAGTTAGTTGTGATTTGTGAAACATAAAAATGGGCTGCCACGGTTATGTAATCATGAAACCAATGCTTGATGAACAACCAACCAGACCAAGACAACGTGTTAAATACAAAGAATACTGATGAACAATAATTGAAACAGAAACATATCAGAATACAAGTATGTGAGAAGTCCCTCAAAGACCTGTTTAAAATCACGCACTGTTGAGTTTAGATGATGTAAATTTATATTTGTATGGTTGTGTACTAAAGTGTAAATTATAAATATAGGAGGACAAGAGTGTAAAAAGAAATGAGATAAGGAGAGGAGGGCGGAGCTCTAGAAGCTGCTCCAGTTTTCTCTGTTCAGAAACGAACCTGATGTATGAACTCCTCCCCAAAATAATTCCAGTTGATCCACGGTTCAAATCTGTTTATTTCTTGAGAGATTCAACATGGTATCAGAGCAATCGGTCCGGAACTCGGATTTGATCTGATTTGTGCTACATCTAGTCGTCGTTGTCGTGGCTGCCCTTGTGCTTTGCGGCCATCTTCGTCAAGGTCGCCGCCGTCCTCGACGCGCCGCCTTTGTGCCGCGTCGCCGTCGTACACGTGCTGCGTCTGCATCAGGTCTTCTTCTCCGACGTCCTCTTCTGTCTGCACCTTGTTGCCTTTGTGCCGTCTCGCTGCCGTCGTCGTGCGTACAAGTCTGAACTCTGAAATTGTTCTTGTACTGCACTAAGCTTGAGCTGCTCACGATCAGCTCGTATTGCCTTTTTCTTGACAAGTGTGAAGGTTGTAGGTCCAGATTTTTTCAAGAGTCTACTAGTTAAGTGGTCATGGGAGATACCAGTAAGGATTCTGGTATTGAGAAATTGTGTGAGTGAGTATGTTTGTGCAGCTGATGGAGCAGGCAAAACCAAGCAGTACTTCTGAAGTTTTGAAGTCCCTGGAACCCAATCCTGTCAGGTTAACTGGTCCTGGTGATTTTTTCAGTTGGTCTCGAAATGCTACATTGATTCTGGAGTCGCATGGGCTTCAGAAATTTTTGAAGGAAGATGAAAAAAAGCCAACTGATGTCACACAAGAGCAATGGGACCAGAACCAAAAGAGAGTTGCCGATGGAGAAGACTGTGAGAGAACAAGTTGAAGGGTTGCAGTCTGCAGCTGAGGTGTGGACAAGCATTGAGAAACAGTTCTCAGGAAAATCGAACAAAATGCAAGTCAGTAGGATTTTCCATGAGTTGAGGCAGATCAAGCAAGAGCAGAAGACAGTAACTGAATTTGCGGGAGAAATCAAGAAACTCTATAGAGACCTGGAGTATTTTAGACCATTTAAGGCGCATGATCCCAGGGATGTGCCGCTTCTTCGAGACTGGTTTGAGCCATTGTTGGTTCAGACTTTTCTTGATGGTCTGAACTCAGAGTTCAATCTTCGTTCCCAACTTATACAAGCTACACCCGACTGGCCTACGTTGGATCAGACCATCGCAAGTATACTTGAGGAAGAAACACGGTTGCCAATCAAATCACAACTCCACAAACAAATGTTGATCGCAGAGCTGCACTATCTTCGGTTAACCAAGTTCAGTTTCCTGGTACTTCAAGGAATCGACAAGCAAATGCTACTAGATTCAACTACACGGGAAAGCCTAGAAAGGTGTGTGACTACTGTAAAAAACCAGGCCATTTGAAGACTGATTGTTTTGATCTAGTTGGCTACCCTCCTGGATGGCGACCAAAGCAATTTAACAGATTCACCAGTGGTGGTAGTAATGCAAGAGGGCCAGATCGAGTTCATCTTACATTATCTGGGAGAGAGCAGCCTGTTGTAACATCCCAAGCACTTGAAGAATTTAAAGGCAAACTTATGACGAATACTACAGAAGTTTCTACAGAATCTACCTCTGATGCTCATTTTGGGAAAGGTACGAATAATTCTTTAACATCTTGGATAATTGATTCAGGGGCCACAAATCACATGACAGGCTCATCTAAGAACTTCTCATCATACACTCCTTGTTCTGGAAGGGATAGGGTACGCATAGCTGACGGAACCTCGGCTCCGATAATGGGTTATGGGAACATTAACTGTACCCCATCTCTATCCTTAAGCCCAGTCTTGCATGTCCCTAATTTCCCAGTGGACCTCCTGTCAGTTAGTTCTATGACAAAGTCACATAATTGCAGAGTGTCCTTCGACCCTTATTCGTGTACATTTCAGGATCTGAAGACAAGAAGAAATCTTGGGACTGGAATTGAGCACGACGGCCTCTACTACCTTACCAATGCTTCGTCTCCATCTCCATATGCGCTCAGTATGATGAATAGTTTGTCTACCGATGAACTGCTACTAATGCATTACAGACTAGGGCACCTTTCGTTCCAAGCTCTTAGTCGCATGTTTCCATCTCAAGTTAAAAATTATTGTAAGGAGAAACTTTTGTGTGATGTGTGTGAACTGGCTAAACACACTAGAACCAATTATCCTAGTAGTAATGAGAGAAGCAAGATGCCTTTTGATGTGGTGCATTCGGATGTATGGGGTCCATCAGTTGTAACTGCCCTTACAGAGGATAGATATTATGTGACCTTCATTGATGGTTTTAGTAGGTGCACATGGTTGTACCTCCTTAAGCATAAGTCTGAAGTCTGCATGCTTTCAAAGATTTTTTTAATATGGTGCGTAACCAGTTTGGCATGAATGTGAAAATATTGCGCTCCGACAATGGCACTGAATATATCAATGGTGAATTTAGTAACTTCTTGTCTGCCTATGGTATTATACATCAAACCACATGTGTGAACACTGCAGAACAAAATGGAGTGGCAGAGAGGAAAAATAGACATTTACTGGAAGTTGCTCGAGCTCTCATGTTTATGATGAATGTGCCAAAATTCCTTTGGGGAGAAGCAGTAAAAACTGCTGCTTAACTAATAAACCGTATGCCTTCTAGAGTTCTGGGGCATAAGACTCCGATTGAATGCTTGCATGGCTCTAACTCATTTATCGTGCCACCAAAAATATTTGGATGTACTTGCTTTGTTCATGATTACAGGAGTTCAGCAGGAAAACTTGATCCAAGAGCCGTCAAATGTATCTTTGTTGGCTATTCTCCCACAAAAAAGGGGTATCGATGCTGGTCTCCCGCTGAAAGGAAATTCTTTGTGAGTATGGACGTTACTTTTCATGAAAAAGAACCATTTTTTCCTCAAAAGGTAATGACAAGGATGCATTTAGCAAGGGGAGAATCTCATAAGAGAGAACAATGAAAGGGGCACTGTAATGGTACCTATTGGGGATATCATACGCTCCGATGATGAAATGGAGGGGGAGAAAAATGTCAATACAAATGAAGAAGCTGATAATACATTAATACCTGAAGTACATGAAAATCTTTCAGGTCAACAAGAGATGGAAACAGAAGATGGGGAAGGTGTACCTCAGGAAGTCGATGAACAAGCTGTTAATCAACCACAAGTACTAGAGGAGGCACCAAGAATTGAAGAAATGGCACATGATGCGGGTGATGCTGAAGGTACTGAAACCCATCTACCTTTCTCAAGTACTCAAATAAATGATGAACCAATTGCCTTACGAAGGAAAAAAAGAATTGTAGATGTTCCTGCGCGTTTGAAGGATTGTGTTGGATATAAACATGATCTTGCAAAAGTTGTTTCGTATGACAGATGTACTTCCTCTTTTAGGAGTTTTATTGTATCCTTGGATTCTACATCAACACCTAAAGATTGGAAGGATGCAATGAATGATCCTAAATGGAAGGCAGCAATGTTGGAGGAAATGGACGCTCTGGAAAAGAATAATACATGGCAATTGATACAATGGCCGAAGGGCAAGGAACCAGTCGGATGCAAATGGGTTTATACCATCAAGTATAACCCCGAAGGTAAAATAGAAAGGTATAAAGCTCGGTTGGTGGCCAAAGGCTACACACAGACTTATGGTATCGATTATGAGGAAACCTTTGCCCCTGTAGCAAAAATGAATACCATAAGAACTTTGATATCTTGTGCAGCTAATCTTGGCTGGAGTTTATTTCAGATGGATGTAAAAAATGCGTTTTTGCATGGAGACCTTCAGGAGGAAATTTATATGCAGATACCACCGGGTTTCAGCACAGTCCAAACTGAAGGAAAGGTCTTGAAGCTTCATCATTCACTGTATGGCTTAAAACAATCTCCTCGGCGTGGTTTGATCGATTTAGAAAGGCTATGTTGAAATTGGGTCTCAGCCAAAGCAATGCTGACCATACTTTATTTTATAAAAGATGTGCTGGTAAATTGACAATATTAATTGTCTATGTTGATGATATTGTTATTACAGGAGATGATGATCAAGGTATTGAAAAGGTGAAGCAACATTTGAGGAATGAGTTTGAAGTCAAAGATCTGGGACAAATGAGGTACTTTCTTGGAATGGAAGTCTCAAGAAGCTCAAGAGGTATCTATTTATCTCAAAGAAAATATGTGCTAGATCTATTGTCAAAAACTGGTATGTCTGGGTGTCGTCCAGCATCAACACCAATAGAACAAAACCACAGATTAACTAGTGAGTCAGGGGAACCTGTTGACCGAGAACAATATCAGAGACTTGTTGGTCGTCTGATCTATTTATCACATACTCGTCCTGATATAGCTTTTGCCGTAAGCGTGGTGAGCCAATTTATGCATAATCCTAAAACCCGCCACATGGATGCAGTCAATCAAATCATTCGGTATTTAAAGGGGTGCCCAGGCCGGGGTTTATTGTATAAGGCAAGTGGCAACTTAAAAATAGAATGTTATACTGATGCTGATTGGGCCGGTTCATTGGATGATAGAAGATCTACGTCAGGTTATTGTATGTTTGTTGGAGGAAACATAGTTACTTGGCGTAGTAAGAAACAAAATGTTGTTGCAAGGTCCACTGCAGAAGCAGAATTCAGAGCTATGGCTCATGGAGTATGTGAAGTCTTATGGCTAAAACTCATAATGATGGAGTTGGGTCTATTTGAGGAAAGACCACTCATGATGTATTGTGATAATAAGGCTGCACTAGATATAGCACATAACCCGGTTCAACATGATAGAACAAAGCACATAGAAATTGACCGGCACTTTATTAAAGAGAAACTTGACAATGCAATAATATGTATGCCTTATGTGAGCTCTTCAAACCAACTAGCAGATATTCTGACCAAAGGTCTGGCTGAAAAAGTATTTTCTGACTTATGTAGCAAGATGGGGTTATATGATGTGTTTGCCCCATCTTGAGGGGGAGTGTTAAGTTTAGATGATGTAAATTTATATTTGTATGGTTGTGTACTAAAGTGTAAATTATAAATGTAGGAGGACAAGAGTGTAAAAAGAAGTGAGATAAGGAGAGGAGGAGGCGGAGCTCTAGAAGCTGCTCCAGTTTTCTCTGTTCAGAAACAAACCTGATGTATGAACTCCTCCCCAAAATAATTCCAGTTGATCCACGGTTCAAATCTGTTTATTTCTTGAGAGATTCAACACGCACACATCTAAATCAAGGCCGTGCAAATGGTTATTTCCATCCTAGACCAAACCACAGAGGTTATGGTACGGGATGGGCACTTGCACCGACATAGAAGCGGCTGCTGTTTACAGTGTCAGACTGCACTTACACTAATAATACATTGCAGCAAATGAACAACAAAACCTGAAGAACTAAGCTTATGATGAAAAGATGAAGGCAATGCTCAGTGAAAAGAGAAGTTGTTTTTGTTTAGTAGATTGTAGGCTCACGGTGACTGTTGCATTAGGCCGTCGGCTAACTTCCAGTGAAGCTAATTTTTTTTTAAATAATACACGAAAATTATTTAATTGCGAAAATAATATGCGTTTTTATTTTTTTGCAAAAGTAGGATCCAATCGTCATTGGCGAAGCCGACTAGTACTTGTCGTCTACGACGAAGACGACTAGATGGCTGTCATCGTTGGCAAGGACGACAGGCCTCTCGTCCTCACTGCCATGCACTTGTCGTCTTAAGCCAGGACGACAGGGACTAATCGTGTTTAGCAAGGACGACAGGAGCAAGTCGGCCATGGCGGAGACGAGTAGTCGCCTGTTTTTTTTGTTTGTGTAAAATTAGTTTCCGGTCGTACCGCAATTTATCTCCCGCCATTGTGTTTCCGCACTTTTCCCGCCCTTCTTCTCCCACCCTTCTTCTCCCGCCATTTTTCTCCCGCCATTTTCCTCCCGCCATTGTTCTCCGGTGAGCTTATATATACCCCAGCAGACGTTGTGATGGAGGCGTGTGGTGCGTGGTGATTTTCTTAGTCGCATAGGAAGGATGTCTGGTAGTTCGGGTCCTAGTTTGGAACATAGGTCATGGTGTATTCTGTATGAAGCCGCAAGATGGACTGATGGTAGTATTAGGGAGGGTAGGGCGAAGAGCTGTTATAGGAGCTAGTTAGTGAGAGGGGCAACATTTGTGAGCTGGGAGAAACTATAGCCAAAAAATACAAAATCCCTCATATAACCCCTGAAGAAATTTTAGATGAAATTGATGGGTGGCGATGGAAGTGGCAGAGAGTGAATGAGCTAAAAGATATCGAGGCGGGTCTACGGGACATGCCTATGACACCTAAGTCAAACATAATCCATTTTTCGAGAGAGGCCTATTCATTTCACGTGGAGGTAACTGAGTACGGAAGTTATATTATGTTAGAATATAGTGTTATTTGTCTGAAATATTTTCCTCTGATATTGTTCATGTGCAGCGCTGGCCCGCAGACGCACAGTTTCTGAACAAAGAGATCCCTCATTTTGGCTGGATGGAAGCTCTTTTTGGCGCTTGTCCTGATGGGCGTCCACAGAATGCATTGTACGCTGATGTCGTGAAGAGGGCTATATCAAAGGCGAAAGATGACAGTGATGATGATTTCATGCCTCATAAACGAGGCAACTGTAGACGTAAGTTTAAGAGTGTTGGCGCATCGAAGGCTGTCGCCGATGAAAATAGTGATGATGACTTCATGCCTCCATCACGAACACGTGGCAGAGGGAAGTGAAGTCGTTTATTAGAATTAGTTATCGTTGAGTTCCATGTATTATTTATAAGTATCTTTAAGATCCAGTATGTAGAACTACTGAAGTTGTAACGTAGAGTTGTAGTTGTATGTTAAATTAATTTATCGATGCAATGTGGAATGATATGTCTCGTACATAGATAATAATATGTCTTCTACATAGATAATAATATGTCTCGTACATACATAATATGTCTCATACAAATATAAATATGAATATGTCTCACATACAAATCGAAATACCTGCGTAGATAATATGTCTCATACAAACATAAATACGGATATGACCCAAAGATATCACTGACCCCTGCGTGGCCGAGGATCACGAGGAGGGGGCTGGGTGGGCGTCGACCATTGATACCTGTGTGGTGCCCTGTTTTGACGAGGCACTGTCCACTCCACGTCACGCTGTGTATCCTGTGTGGGGTATGGTGGAGGAGTCTGCTGAATGTGACCCTGTGACGGCTGCGTTGTGTATCCTGGAGTGTCAAAAATGCTCAACCAGGCGGACATCTCCTCGCCCCCATGGGTCCCCGCCTCTGGGTCACTCCCCCACGCTGATCCAGATCCGGACGGCTGGTGTCCGGACATACCTGCATAGGATCCTACAGGTGGAATCGTTAGTACATACGAAATACACGGTCCCAATTGAAATATGAAAACAATATACGTACCGTAATCATGGAATGACGGGGCGGGACCTCGGTACTGAGGAGGAGACTGTGGCCGATATCCGTAACTGGAAGTGGGACCCTGCCACGACGAGCCTCCTTGATGGTCGGGAGGAGGTGGACTGGGATGTGCTGACATACGTGGACGCGGCTCATGTCGGTGCTGGTGCAGGAGATGCTGGTCGTCGTGCTGATGCTGCTCCTGATGCTGCTCCTAATGTTGCTCCTCCTCGTCCTGATGTTGCCGTCGTGCTGATGATGGTCCACCTCGTGCTGATGCTGCTCCTGATGCATCTGCTGCTGTTAACTGCCTCTTTCATATAATATGGAGACACAAAGGAGATTGCGTTCAACCCTAACTGCCTACAGGCAGCAAGGACATGGGAGCACGGAAGGTGAAGCAATTTTGGTTTGTTGCACGTGCACTCGCAAGTTGGCCAAACCTCATTGCCAATCTTCACCTCATGCGTCCTCACCACGTTTGCAGATCCGAACTTGTTGTGGGATAGCCGGACCTCGAACCTCCTTTCTTGATTCCCAACGGCAGTTACAGAGTGGGAGCAACATTTAGCCAGCTTCTTATTCATGTACTTCGTAATCTTCTCACAGTAGGGCGAGGTCGGGTTGTCCATCATATGTTTCTCAGCTTTTTCACGTCTTTCTCTGAAATATTTCACCGTGCCATAGAAAATGCCCTCCACGATGGCTGTTAGTGGCAACGCACGGTTTCCTCTGAGGACAAAGTTGTATGTTTCAGCCAGGTTCGTTGTCATGACACCGTATCTTGCTCCATGTGTGTCGTGCAACAAAGACCACCTCTCCAAAGGTTCATGCTCTATCCATTGCTGAAAAGTTTTAATTGACCTCGCACGTCTTCTCCTAGTTCCAGGCGGGTCAAATCCGGGTAGGTCGCAAAGACCAATAGGCACGTCCTCCTCGGGAACGGGTCCAACAGCTAACTGTGCAGCAACAGCTGCTGCATGTTCAGCGACAGCTCATGCTCGTGCAGCCCTCCTGTCCCGAACATGTCTCTGTATGCACAACTCAAGTCTATCACGTATCGCCGTGTACTTCCATTCTTGGTTCTGCTTGCATAGTTTCTTGAATAAATTCATCAGGTCCTTATTTCCAAACTGCGAGAAGAAGTTGGCACCTAGATGGCGCATGCACCAACGGCTCTGCATGTCCTGCCATGGAGTCTGTTCTTCAGGCGCAGGATTGGTTAGTGTCTTTATCGCGCTGAGTATGCCTACATGCCCGTCGTGAAGGATGCACACATTCGGCTTATCCTTCACAACAGCTATCTTCAGTTGCCTGAAGAACCAAGTCCAACTGTCAATGTTCTCGCTCTCCACAAAAGCAAATGCGAGGGGCACAACTTGATTGTTACCATCTTGACCAATTGCAGTCAGGATTTGTCCCCTATACTTGCCCGTGAGAAATGTGCCATCTACACATATCACCGGACGACAATGTCTGAAAGCCTCGATGCATACGGCGAATGAGAAAAACACTCGATGCAGCACCCTCACATTTGGGAACTCTGGCCTGAACAAATCTTGGATTTCTACATAGGTGCCTGGATTCCGGTACTGCAGAGTATGCAACAGCTGTATAACAGAGTCATATGAGTCGAAATATGAACCAAATCTGTTCTCAAGCGCCATATGCTTAGCCCTCCAAGCCTTGCCATAAGATATTTCATAATTGAATCTGACAGCCACTTTTGTTTGGAGGGCACTAACTTCCATCGATGCGCATGACACTATCTCGCTGTATAGCAACCGAGCTATAAGCATGGAAGAAAGATTACGATGCTCTTTAGAGATACTGTCAATTCGACATGTGTGAGGTACAAAGTCACTTATCCTCCAGCTATAACCATTCTTTGGGAGATGTCCATGCACCCTGCCGGGACAATTTATTGCAGCACATTCCATTGTCAAATATTTCTGACTGACACCACAGTATTCATAACCCTGTAGGTGGACAATGCCCATTTGATGACTGCATCCCTCAAAGCTTGCTTGTCAGTATACATAGCACCCTTCGCAATGTTGTTCTCATGATATTCCCATGCTGAATCATGACCATCATCTACGGTCATGGTCGTAGAGAAGTCCCGATCTCATGTTGTAGGATTTGGTACCTCATCTACGTTCTCTTCTCCGTCTGACTCATCGGAATCATCGCCTTCAGTACTATAGCCATCTATATCTTCAGCTTCCATCTCGTTCTGCATGTGCCGTTCATTTGCCCGTCTACCTCGTCGCCATCCACCTCCCCGCTGTCATTTACCTCATTTTCTCCTTCAACTTGACTGCTCTGGCCTGACTCGTACCCACCTCCACCAAAATCAGACCCATAATTTGACATAGACATGTCCATCGGTTCACTTCCCTGGCCAGGATCATAAGCACCCTCACCTTCATGGCAGAAAACTCGTCCTCAGGGGCACTGACCTCGTTGAAGGCGGGTAGAACTAGGGCACAAGGATAGCAATTCCTTTTTGCGCAACCTTTTAACCATCCCGCCCATTTAGAATCAGACTCCAGTGGTTTCAAAACGAAGTAAATATTTGTCCTTGATTGCTCCACCAAGCATGAACACTGACGGTCTGTGTCTGACTATCAAGCCCTAAACTTCCTGTCAACCAATTTTTTACCTCACTTATAGACCATGTTTGAGGAGCTGGGAGGTCAACATCTATATAATCAAACTCACTCAGATCAGCTCCCGTTTCACACATTTGGACTCTACAGGACCAATGAAAAACCTGATCTTCACTAAATCAGACATCTCCACTGACATAAATAAATATTGACCATCGTTAATATACCTACAAATATTTACTACAAATATAGCTACAATATTTACTACCGTCACAAACTATTTCTTAACAACGCATGTTCATACATATAACAAATATAGCACTACAATATTTACTACCATCACAAATAAAGCATATGACCGTCGAATCATACCCTTGAAGCGTGAGAGGCAACGCCGTCCGGCAGTCCCGAATCAACGGCGCACCAACAGGAGCAGCACCACCACAATGTAGGCCTTCAACACCACCACCACCACCACCATGCAGCCCTCCACGACCACCATCACCCCCACCCGCCAACCATCACCACAACCTCCACGAGCTATCCCATCAAGAGATCGGATTTCCCCTAGCTTCTCTCAACCTTCTAGCACCGATTGATGGTGGCAAATGTGAAGATTATTGGTCTAAAATGCTGATTTAATTCGGTTTGTGTGGGGTGTTGAGAGAGGAAAGAAGAACACGCAGCAGCAAGGAAGAGGAAAGAAGGAAAGAGAGAGGAGACGCGCGCCCAGGCGGTCGACTTCATGGCCTGGTACCTGTCGTCGTCAGCGAGGACGACAAGCCCGCGAAGACGACTGGATCAGCGTCGACGTGGCCCAGCCACTTATCGTCCTCCGCGTGGACGAGTGGGCCTTATCGTCTACAGCAGAGACGACAGGCCCCTAATCGTCTACGGCGAAGACGACAAGGCCCAGTCGTTGTTAGCAAAGACGACTAGATCCTACTTTTGTAAAAAAAAACGCGTATTATTTCTGGAATTAAATAATTTTCGTGTATTATTTAAAACAAATTAGCTCCAGTGAATAGATCATCACTCTTTTTTCCAATAGGACAAAGGTACATGCTACTACTGACTATTTTCAAATAATCCTGATTCACTTATTACATTGTTGTCAATATAAACAATGAACTGTGAATCTCATGCATAATTTTGTATAATCTGAAAGAAACCAAACAATACACAAAGCACATCCCCTGTTAAGTCTGAACTGAACATCTAAATGAAGGTGTAAAAACTCCATGGTATCCAACTGTACTTAGATAGCATGATGCTGCTGATAACCTTCTAACCTTATAAAGCATAGCATTATGACAACTGATTTCAGTTTTAGATGTCGATTCATAAGAAAATTTAGACAATAGCTCTTTGATTTTTATCATAATGGGGATCTCGGATTCCTCACCGTCGTCGAAGTATTCCGAATAGAGGTACCCGCAGACGGACCCGGCAGCGCTCTGTTGTATAGCCCGCGGGATGGTGGCAGCCGGCTGGGAGCCTCGGACGGCGTGAAGTAGGAGGCATAGATGGCCTCCTCTGGCCGCAGTTGAGGTGGGGAGGGCCATCCGGCATCCACTCCGGGAGCCTCTGCCGAATCCCTCCAATTCAGCGCGGTGGCCAGTGACGACGATCCATTAGAGACGAAGCTCATCCATGGGGGCCGGAGCGGAGCGGTAGCTGCGGACCAGGCTGGTGCCGCGAACGAGTTCGTGGCGGGCCTGGAGTCTGGAGAGCGCCGGGGAAAGGGGGGCGAGGTCGGAGCCATAGGTTGCAGCTCCGGCCTACGGGAGGAGTAGTTAAGACTCAAGAGAGGGGCGGCCTCCATGGACCGGCGAGACGGCGGGAGGAGGGGCGCCGCCATCGACCACCACGTCGACCGACAGGGGCTCGAGGGCGGGTGGAGGGGACTCCAATGGACCAGCGCGCCTACAGGGTCGCAACGGCTGGGGAATCACGGCCGCCATAGGCCGGCCAGGGAGTGTAGCAGTCTCGCCGTCGGTGGTGATGCAGTGGAAGGGGGATCAGCGGTCGTGTTCTGTGAGAGAGATAAGCTGGGAAGAGTAGAGTATTTTGTTGGGTTGTTTAGATCCGGCACGTGTCCGTCTCTCTTGTGAGTAAGCACGTGGTTACCATCTTTTATAGGCTTTACAAAAAATGGTTTAGTCATATGTACGGTTAATTTGTGCAAGTTATTTCAATCAAGTATCATATTTTTTTCTCATTATCTCCACTACTACTCCCTTCGTTTCAAAATATAAGTCGCACGACCTACTCACCTACCATGTGTCTAGACATGAATCTTGCACTAAAACATGTCTAGATACATAGTAGGTTGGTAGG
This sequence comes from Poa pratensis, assembly GCA_947311845.1. Taxonomy (NCBI): domain Eukaryota; kingdom Viridiplantae; phylum Streptophyta; class Magnoliopsida; order Poales; family Poaceae; genus Poa; species Poa pratensis. The sequence goes on along the minus strand of CAMZMU010000041.1, from coordinate 36,924,326 downwards.
TGAGTAGTTGGTGCGACTTATATTGAAACGGAGGGAGTAATAAACAAGCAAACTTGGCAGGAAAATCAAATCTCGACCCTCCATCGCCGAAGGACAAACGGCCATGATTCCTTTAGTCTCCCAACCCCAGCCTCCCCTTTCCACGCTAATCCTCACCCTGATTACCCACACACATCCTTTTCTCATGTAGCTCTCGCACACCAGCCGGTCCACTAGCGCCGCCAGCGCACACTACGCCCCTGTCGTCCTGCCCAGCCCTCCGCAGTGATACCATGTTCCATCCCCAGCGGGATCTCCGCCTCTCCCCACAACGGCGTGGAGTGTGAGCTGGAGGACGGCGGCACACCAGGTCCTCGAGCGAGCCGCCGCCGTGGCTGGCTGACAGCAGGGAGCGCCGTCTTTTATCGCTCCCTCGCCGCCCTCGATGATTGTCTACCTGGAGCAGGAACCACGTGTCGTCGAGTCGGAGTCGACGGCTGCATCTCGGCGGCCCGCATGACTTAAGGTAATGCAAATCTTCACTGCCCATTACTCTCTAATGCAACTTTTCGACCAATCCTCCATAAACTTCAGGAGAAAATCTTATAATTTGATTCTTTTCGTTTGCCCCGTGAAGGTGTTTATGGTTCTTCTGTACCATAAAAATATATTCTATGTTGTAGTCTATATTGGCTCCCTATAGTTTACCAATTATTTGCAAACCACGGCACGTTTTATTTCGGCATGGAGCATATCAGTACGCAATTACGCATTGTGAGAGTTTACAAGTCAGGAGCCTTCTTTGATGGACATACATTGCACAAACTTTTGATAGATCTAGGACGATACATGTATTGTGAACATTTACACAGGAATTTGCAGTATAAACATTCTCATTGCACCATTTTTTTTCAGTTATGTTTTCTTTATGCGTGATCATACTACAGGATGTTAAATTGCTATTTGAGTGGATTTACATATGTGTTTCTGAACCTGGAGCACCGATGAAGTTATTTCTGAAATATTTGGTCCGTACTGTATAGTTACATCAGCTTCTGGGCAATTTCAGTCAGGTTATAAATGTGCCTTTCAAAATGCATATCATAAGTAAGATCAGTCTTTGGAGTCCTGTTATGTTGCGTGGATGCTAACGATACGATTTATCTGGTTGGTTATACTCCCTCGGATCCGTAAAATGTGACGCGAGTTGTAATTAGAAATTGTACGTGATCAGTACATTTGTGGCGACTTTTATACCGGATCGGAGGGAGTAGTAAATTAGGATTTGGTGGCTGCTATACATTAACATCAAATCATTTTTCTGCCAAATAAAATAAATTTTTGATTGAAAGTCTTCTGGCATTTTGCTCGTAGGCAGAGGAGGAGGGAAGAGAGGCAGTGCCCTTCACGGCTGTGGTTTTCTGGTTTGTGCAATACTTCATTTTCATATACATTGAGCTTGCAGAGGCAGATGCACTTCTAACATCTAGAATGGACCATGCATTGGCAAGAAAAAAATAGTATGCCGAACGATTACTTTATTTATTCTAACTGTCAATTTGTTTACCCTTTCTATTCTTTTGTAGTTAGCGTATCCACGGTTGGTTGCTCAAAGTTGAGTCATTTCAATGTGGTGAGTTGATCCCGGAAGGCTTCAAGGAAGAAGATATATATCTGGGATAGAATTGGATATTGTTGTCTTATCTTAAGTCGCTGCACACACAGGTCTAGGATAGAAATGAGTTCCGAGGAGGTTAAGAATCAATAGTGAGGCGGAACAGGAGGCCACTGGTTGGTCAAATACAATTTTGTGCTTCGATAAGCATCTTGAGTGTAAGTTATATGGATGAATATGAATGTACTACTGGTAAAGAAGGAACCATGGAACACCTTTTGTTCTCCAGTTTTTCAGTAATAGCTGCTGGTCAAGGCTGAATATAAAGTGGACTAGCAATAACAGGAGAGAAATAGTAAGCCAAGCTAAAAATATTATCCTTAACTATTGATTATAAAATAATCAATATGTTTCACAATATAAGCTGTTTACATTGTGGAACAAAGGTAGTATCATAGTAGGAGCCTCTCCAACTTTAATCAATGTAAAAGTAGTTGATATTATTTTAGTGCTTTAGAGATGATATATGCATTAGAAAATGCCACTTGTAACACGTGTCCATGATTTTCGTAGTTTCTTGTGGTTTTAATTTCATTCTTGGAATTTGAATAATTTCATTCTTAGAATCTGAATACTTTCAAATAACACCCGGGCTAGCATGGGTTTTAATTTTTGTGCACTTTGGGTAGCCTTAAATTTATATAGGTGGAGGCCTGCGTTGCACGTGCATGATTACTAGTTTCACATATTACTAATCTTTTTATAATTTAGACGATATCTTATCTTTTCGCAAGACCTGAGTGGTCGTGGAAGGATTGATTTTGACCAGTTCGCAAAGTTATTTCATAGCTAGCCCAATAGCAGTGATATTGCAGATTTACCGTTATAAAATTCCTGGTATGTTCATATTATTCGTGTTGGACCCAAAGAAGAAAACAATCTATATTATTTTAGACCCTCTCATGAGGCCGACTTGGGGCACGTATTGAAAAATATGTAAATTTGCAATAGGATAAACCTTGCGATTTGACTGGCAAATCCTGAATGGAAGGACGACATCTACAAATGGGAACTCAAAGTCACTTATTGTTTCGACAAATTAGCACCCGTATGAAGCTTTTCATTTAAATATATCAGTATTTGATTTGTTCAACACTTAATGTGTCGTTTCATATGAATGCAGTGATATGTCTGGTTATTTAGTTTTTAATATAATGCAATCATGCTACAATGAAAAGTCCTTTTTCCAATACCCAAGATGAATATTCTCAACCATGCTCATTTCTACACTTTGAAAATGAACTTTATATGACAATGTTGTATATAATGGACATGTAGGATGGTTTGAAGTTGAAAAAGCGATTTTTAGTACTTATTTTGAAGTAGGCGATAGACAATATTCCTACATTGGAACGAGAAATTATTGATTGCATAAATGGATCTTCGTGAAACAACAAAGTGAATAATGTTATGTTATTTAGGATTTGGTTTCTAATTATCGCTTTGGACTGGTGTTGAATTGTAAGATTTTTGCAAATTACAATAATTATGTTGTCCTCCTTGATTTTAAATGATATAAAGTGTATGCATTCTATGCTATCATCATTAAACGTTCGAAATTATTGCTCCAGTAACAAAATAAAACACTAAACTTTAAATGTCATTAATATGTTTAAAACGTGCGTTGCACGTGCACGGCAACTAGTGGATACTAACGTTGGATCACAACCTAACCCAGCTAACTTTAAGATATTTCATTACCGTGTAGCCGCTGATTAAAGGGATTTCAAGATACACATTGTCTAGTTCATGGGAAGGTAGCGCAACATCCATGGATCCAGCTTGGTTGCCATAGTAAATCTTTAGTAAGCTCATAGGAGCAATCTTTAGCAGGCATGTTTGAATGCAACTGGAATCTTCTGCAGATTCAAGACTGACGGCTGAAAATATGACGGGTGGTTCTGTATCAAAAGGCTGTAGCAAAGAGAGGCGCTGGGCGGGGTGGAAGGAATGTGTGCTCCGAGGAGGGAGGTTGCTGCTCGAGGCCTGGGTGCGGACCAGCTCGAGGAGACACTGCCGGCAGCCGACGGGGCGGAGCAGAGCGTCCGGCGGGGCAGAAATCAGGCCGAACTGGCAGGATCCGTCGGTGGACTGGCGGTATCCGGTGGTGGACTGGCGGGATCCGGCGGCGGCGTGGGTGGAAGGGCGGGGTGGCCGGTGGCGAGCGAGGCACGGAGGCAGGTCGGCGGTGGCGGTGTCTCGTTTCTTTTTCTCCGTCACTGATGATCTGTGTGGTCATTGCTGCTGTAACTCCAGTTTCATCTGTATGTTTAGCCTGCCTCTAGCTGGTCGATTACGATGATGATTTCTGGCCCAGATTGGCTGCTTACCTGACTGGCTCATTGCAACATACAACAGCATCCCTGTCTTGATGCTACTTTGATGACCATTAGTGCTTGACGCTTGTGCTGACCAATGTAATTACCAAGGTATACAGGAAAGAAAGATGTTCTCCTATTAGTGCTTGACGCCGTGGATGGGTAGGTACCTGGTTAGTACTTCTTCGGCTTCTCCTGATTGCATTCCACCGGAGATGGTTATATCAAGATCAATATGTCGATGCAGCGTTCTCTGACAAGTCACTGGAACAAATTCGAATGGCGATGTTCCATTCTCTATTTACGGCAAGCCAGGTAGAGGGTGTAGCCAGGTACTGTATCACTGCCTCAGTGCTCGAGCTTGTGCCATGAAGCTCGCTGTGCAACTTCCAAAACACATTGCCTTCTTGCAGGTTTCAGAAAATTGTTAGAGGGTGTAGTAACGATGTTCTTGCCCAACTAAATACTAGGACTAGTGATATAAGTTGGGGTCTGTGTCCCTTTCATCAACTGATCTAGCTTGTGAAGACCTTGTAAAACGTTCTGGGTTTGATTAACACAAACACATGTCTGTCAAAAAAAAAGAGATGTACTCCCATACCATATCTCACGTGACAAGAACCACTAGTTTTCTACTCATCAGAGCTCACCAGAGCAAACAGATTTTTTAAGACTAAGCTCTTTTCTGGGTTTGATTAACACACACACTTGTCTGTCAAACGTTCTTGTTTATTCGGGAGGTTGTGGGTTTCACGAGAGGATCGGTGGGGTGCTGTTTTCGTAGGAAATTAATAAGGCCGGAGTACGGGTTGTTTTCACGGTTTTGAAGGGGTGAAAGTGAAAAGGTTGTAGAGATGCATCTGTATTACTCAAAGCTGTAATATTAAGTAATATAGATGCATCTTCAGGATAAGGTGGAGCGCATGGCTAGACATAGGTTGGTCGGGTCCATACACTGTGTCCGGTAAGAAATAGCGTGCTAAAAAAATAGCAGCCGGCTCCTCAAATGCTACGATGGTGTGCTATTAGCCTGCTACATTTCAAATAGTGTATTAAAAAATATAGCTTGAAAATTAAGAATTTCAACAAGAACAAATGATATAGTAAAAAATATTGGCAGACCAATATATGTATATAAAAATGGTTCTCTAATTGTCTACAAACCTAATATCAGCATCCCATGGTGGCATGAAGCAACATCATAGTATAAATCATTCATTCAGAATCTTAACATTAGCGATGTCAACTTCTAGTTCAGAAGATGAACTGACATATTGTATAGCGTGCGGTATGACGTTTTAGCGCAACTGGATCGACAATGTCATTGCGCTTCAAAGCTTATTGCTATTCACTTCTCTGTTATATTTTTTGTTTTCATGGTGGATTTTCTGATTGACCGGAAGTTGAATACTGCAGTGTTTGCTCCACTCTAGCTCAGATCTCAGAGTTTAAGTGTTTAAGTGCTCTAAGTTTATCTTACATATAAGTGGAGATGGATTTAACCTGACATTGGTAGTATTACAACATATTTAATTATCTAATTTCATAGCGGCAATTTTGTTATTGCATGTGTTGCGCCAATCTGAACTTTGGTCTGAAGTTACAAAGAAAGGTGCGGCCTGACATTTTTGGATAAAGGGCTTTTATTACTTAAGAAGTTTAAGAATTACACCTGGCCTCTGCATAGTTAGGATGCACACAACCACCAGTTCACCATCTCCCAAGTCGATACACAGAAGGTAAAAAAGGCGAATTAAATATCAATATGAGAAATTGCAGATCCGCCTAAGATGCTAGTAGGTCTATCCGGAGTCTATGTTGCCACCCATGCCGGGAAAATAACTCCCTGGCCGCAGCCTCCAGTCTCGACGCCACCTCCAAAAATACGTCTCGGTGCTCCACACGCTGCAGAGATGACCATGCTCGTAGCGACGCTGTGCACCGGTAAATAAACTGCATAAGAGAAGCATTTTTATCATTAAAAATCTTGTCATTTCTACATATCCATAGCGACCAAATGCGGCCTGACATGAAGGATGTCTGGAACTTTAACCTTTTGGGGGGCGATCCGGGTTCGAATTTCACTCCTCCGTGCTTTGGCGGCAAGGAGACCACGCCGGAAATTGTTCGCTGTGGCCAAGCTACTGCTGGAGCGACGTGGTTGTCGATGAGGAACATGAGAAGGTAGCGAATTTTCCGCATCTCAGTCTGAAATAAATTGTACCAGCATCTAGATCTCTCTAGGTTGCAGTCAATCGAGGAGACAGGGGTCCAAGTCCATGACGCGAGCTGCGCGGATGCTGGCCAACCCGTCCATGGATCAAGGACTACCGGTGATGTTACGTTGTACATGCCTACGGCCCGGAGTGTTTGGGCTTTGACCAATGGAGAGACAACTGAACATATGTGCGCAACCACAGATCCCGATGCCAAAAGCTGGATCTCTGTCATGATGCAATTGTCTTCCGATAAGTTTGTCATGGTTCTTGAGACTCTATAGGCAATTTGGAATGCCAGAAGCAAGGCAATACATGAAGGCGAGTTCCAAAGTCCCGTGTCGACACACTATTTTGGATGCTTTATTAACAATTATATCATGAACTCCTGGTATTTCTAGCAATTTAGTTGTTTTAATCATTTGCACTGTTTTTCACTGAAAAGGCAAGTGCTACACATATGTTTGTGCAAGTTACAACGAATACAGATATACCATATTATTCAGGATTTATTATGTGTAAAGAGATATTTCAGAATTTTCATACATCATGCTACGTATCCGGCAGGCATCACGAATTTCTCCCGGAAATCCAACTCGAGCTGCTTTTCTAGAAGAAGGAACTCAACGAAACAAACAAAATCGCAATGTTCCGGTGGAGGAGATACAATGTTCATCAACGCATTAATTTATTCGTATAACACTTGTCGCGACCACTCAAGTAAAGCACACCGTTATTTTGCGTTCCTTCATGCAAGTAATTCCATCGCCGAGAGAGGTGGGCAATTTTTCAAACACTCCTTCTGGGTATCAAAGCACGGTGTGCCTGATCTACTAAGGCAGCAGATGCAGTAGCCAGTGATCCAGGGTTCACCTTTAGTCTTACAACTCCTAGGAAGACACATCTTTAAATTTAATTTGCTCTCATCTGCTGAAGATGCCACCGCAGTTGCACGGGCATCACCGTCTTGATATCTGCTTCTTGCATCAGGCCGACCTGTTACATAAGCTAGATTACTATTAGATATAAACACATTACCCAATATATATATATATATATAGTTCTTCTTCACAATACTATAGCGATGATATGCTTGAATACCTTGTCCGACCAAAACGTCGCACCCGATGAACAAAAGAGAAATCAAGCACACCACGATGTTCTTCTTCATGACGGATCTAATTTGGGCAGTATGCGAAAAAAAATGCTTCTCTGATAAAACTATATAGCAGATCGAGGACGCAATGGAGGCAATGACCATGACCCCCCTAGGACCATTATATATGCCTACGTATATAATTGCGAGAAGATTTGCAAATCACACCATTATAGTATTCCACGCAACTAACACTGGTAGAAAATGGGCCTATGGTCCCGGTTCGGTTGGGCCATCAGTCCCGGTTGCCCAACCGGGACTGGCCAATCGGGACTAATGCTAGTCCCGGTTGGGCCACGAACCGGGACCAATGGTGGCCACGTGGCCAGTTCTGGCTGGGCGTGGGGAGAGACTCATTGGTCCCGGTTCTTTTACGAACCGGGACCAATGAGTGTTTTTTTTTTGGTATTTAGGGTTTAGGGTCTCCCTCTCGCCGGTGCCCCCTCTCCCTCTCGCCGGTGCCCCCTCTCCTTCTCGCCGGTGCCCCCTCTCGCCGGTGCCCCCTCTCCTTCTCGCCGGTGCCTCCTCTCCCTCTCGCCGGTGCCCCCTCTCCCTCTCGCCGGTGCCTCCGTCGTCTCCCCCTTCTTCGCATCGCCGACGTGCTCTCCATCGTTTCCGTACGCATATTATACGCTCTACTATATACACAGTACATGTTGATGCATATATAATTAATATTCGATCTCTTGCGAGAATACAACTATTTAATTACATGGAGATAGATCAAGCCATCAAGGCATATGTAGTTCATCGTCCGAAGCATAATGTTCTCCCCTTTCATCGATGACCTCCCTAAGCAGAAATCCCGCCAATTCCTCTTGAATTGCTCCTACGCGCAGTTCTGGGTCGATCTTCTCCCGCATTTTGCTGAAAGCAGTTGTTCTCCGCTCAGTGGTCAACTCGCGAATGAACTCGCAAACGTAGAATCCACATAAATTACTCCCCGGTGGCTGCTGCGGACTTTCACCGTTTTATAAGTTAGCTCATCTTTGAATGGACCTTCTACCTTCTGTTTGAAAATTGTCCAACACCTGCTTTGGCAAAGAAAATGAACAAAGGAGTTATTAATTACTTGACATCAGGGAACGAACGAAAGAGGGCGATATAATGCGATAATGATTGAAATTACTTGTTGAGCATTTCTTTCATGTCGGACCACAACGCTTGGTCCCAACTTAATGAGTCGTGGACTTCAACTGTGGACTTGTCAGGTTGAATGCTTAGCAGAATCCAGTGGAACCTGCGGACGTTTACATAAAGCAGACATGCATAGCTCATCAATTACACTTAACATCGAGAAAGCCAAATAAAAATATGTACAAGACAGAAACACTCACCTGAAGTTGTAAGGAAATAGTATTTCCGTACAGAAATGTTGCATGGTTAAAAAGGTGGTCAGGTCATGCTCCACGTCTTTGGGGTGATTGACTAACGTATGTGAATTCACGATATATGGGTCAACGAACCCAACCTCAAAAACTTTAGATCTTTTGCATTCCAGCATCTTCATTCTGCATAATAGCGTACAAAAGGATATATATATATAGCAGGATAATATAATACAGGCAATGAACGAGCTGAGCTAGAGACTTAATTACGAAAATAAATCACTTACAGACAATAGCAAGAGAGGATAGATTTGTCGAGGGAGCGCTTTTGGAATAACTGGAACAGTTCAGTCAGTTGAACCTGTATAGTGTAACGTTTGAAGAAATGCTCCACTCTAACGTCCAGCGGAAACCACTCTTTCGCGTCCTTCTTTGATGTGTGCACCAGGTACCAGGTATGCAGATTTCGCATATGTGTTGATAGACCCGTCATCTCCTCATTACTGACCATAGGCTCCCCTTGGACATATTTCCGTGCCATCTCTAACATTGGCGCATGTTCATAGCCTAAAAGTTGACCAAGGCTCATACCCAAGGCGGTAGCCTGTTCCTTGGCCTGAGATACAGTGACACCAAGTTCTTTAGCAGCAGCTATGGCTCTGGGGTCCAATAATTCCAGGTCTTTATCCATAGCGACTCTGAAGTCCTTGTCGACATCGGAACACACTATGAGCGGGGGGACCGATTGATTTTTCTGCTGTCCGAGCTGGGCAATTTGTTTCCCGCTTTTTGCACTTCTTCCCTTGTTCTGCTCAGACTGGGCACGTGCTAGCTTAGTAAGTTCACGACCATAGTCAGATGGCAGATTCATCGATATCTGGGATGGCTGCTCAAGGAAGGACTTTCTCCACTTTTTGGATTTTTCATCGTATACCGGCTTCTGCTCGGGCTTTTTTGGTGCAAAAAAAGCCTTATTGTAGGCAGCCACCTCCGCGGCGTTTTCCGCTACAGTCCTGTCATAAGGTCTAATGGGAAGATTCTTATGAGGTACTGTTGGGAGGGGCGACCTTTTACGTTTCGGTGATCGCTTACCCCTCATAGTACGAGCGGTGGGCGGAAACGGCTGACGCGGCGGCGGAGACGGCTGCGCTGGAGACTGGTGAGGCGGTGAAGAGGACTGTTGCGCTGGAGAATGCTGAGGCGGTGAAGAGGACTGTTGCGCTGGAGACTGGTGAGGAGTCGATGGCCTTGGCTGCCAGTTCGGAAGCACGATGAATTCCTTTGGCCATAGAATGGTCGCTTTCTTGGCTTCTCCAAGTTCAAGCACCTCCCCATCTTCACCTGCAGGGTGTTGCAGCTTCAGCTCCTCATAATCTTTCATCACTTCATCCACCGCGACAACAGCGTAGCCATTTGGAACCGGAGAGAAATGGTAAGTTGGATTAGGTCCAATTGGTACGACATAGCCGACCGCCACCTTCACGGTTAAGTTAAAAACTTTCACATGCATCTCACAAGGTGTGCTCTCCGTGATATCATCCACTGGGTAGCGACGAAGTGGAGCCACTGCATCATCATTACCATCCTGGAGCTCCGTGGAAGCCACGCTGCTTTTCCGATTCGATGGGCCACCGGTACCATCGCATGCAGCTTCTACCATGTGCCGTTGAGATTGGCCGCTAGTACCTTGCTGGCTAAGCACGGCAATTTGTTCCTTCTGCAGCTTTAATTCTCTTCTATATTACGCAGCCGGTCTGCAGCAGCGCGTGCTTCCATTGCCTCCCTTTCCTTTCTCCTCTGATGGCTTCTATCAGGAAATTTCTTCCTGTGCTCGGGAATCGCAATTGTCTTGGGCTTGGAGCCAGGTACGCCTCGTAACCGTCCGTCGTGTTCCTTATTCCCAAGGGCGCGTGTGAGCTCGTCATCCTCTCTATCGGGAATGAACCGTCCCTCTTCAACATCCTTTACTGCTTTTCTAATTTCTTGGATGGGTAGTAGGGGATTATCTTTGTGTCTTCTGTTATATATGCACTTCCCTTCTGCGTCCAACGTGCCCCCATGCCCGTAAAACCAATTTCTTGCCCGTTCGATCCACTTGAGTGGCTCTGGAGTGATCCCATTAGCCAGCAGGTCCGCCTCAAGTTTCTCCCACTTAGGCATGCTACCAGCGTAGCCACCAGGCCCCATAGTATGGTGGTACATCTTTAGAGCAGCATTTGCCGCATTTTTTGCAGACTTTTCCAGAGCTTCCTCTGATTTCTTGTACGCCACAAATTCTTCCCAGTAGTCCTTTATCTTCTCATACCCTTTATCGAAGTCTGGAGTCTTATTTTTCTTGACAAACAGTTTGTTCAATCTTTTCTTCCAGTTCTTGAATAGCTCGGCCATCTTCTTAAGTGCCCAGTCCTTGACTTTTTGCTCCATGATTTTCCGGGCAATCTTTTCTGCCTCATCTGGATCCTCCTCATCTGAATCCACCTCTGGCGCCGGCAGGGTGAAATTAACCATGAGCTTTCTCCAAAGTCTTTCTTTGCCCTCATCGCTGACATATAGCTGTCCTTTCTCGTTTGGCCGATGCCATTCTCGAACGGTGATCGGGATGAAGTCCCTAACAAGAACTCCGCATTGCTTTACCATTTTATTTTTAACACCAGGGGGAGCAGTCGGTGTGCCGTCTTCAGCGACTCTTTCGATCGTGTACCTTTCTTGGTCGCCCAACTTTTTGGCTGGGCCTCGTTTTGTCCTTACAGAAGATTTGCTCGATCCGGAGGGCTAAAAGAAGAAAGAGCGTTAATATATGTATATAGACATCAGAGACTTAATTAATACAATCTTCGGCTTCATTAATATATGTATATGCACCTCGCCGGAGTTTGCAACATTTAATGTTCCACCGGAGCCTTCGGCTTCTCCCTCGTCGGCTTCTCCCTCGCTGACTTCTCCCTCACCCCGGCCGTCGGGTTCTACCTCACCGGAGCCGTCTCTTCGGTTGAGAGACTCATCTCCCTCACCGGAGTTGTTCAAAAACTCCGTGGTGACATCGACAATATCTTCCGGCCCGCGGATTATATCCTGGAGGATATTTTCCTGATCTTCGTCTCGTTCCATAGTTTCTGCAAATTAAGAACAATGCACAAAACTTTAGTTGGGTAACTTGTTCCATATGTCAAGATACATCTACAATATCATAAACCCGTAAACTCGTATCGTAAACCCGTAAACTCGTATCGTAAACCCGTAAACTCGTATCGTAAACCCGTAAACTCATATCGTAAACCCGTAAACTCGTATCGTAAACCCGTAAACTCGAATCGTAACCCTAAAATCCTAAAATGCTATTTCCTATACAAAATGCTATTTCCTAACACTAAAATTTCCTATACTAACACTAACACTAAACACTACATTTCCTAACATTTGCTACATTTGCTAACACTAAAATCCTAAAATGCTATTTCCTATACATTTCCTAACACTAAAATCCTAAAATGCTATTTCCTATACAAAATGCTATTTCCTAACACTAAAATTTCCTATACTAACACTAACACTAAACACTACATTTCCTAACATTTGCTACATTTGCTAATTGGACTAAAATTTGCTAACATTTGCTAAATTTGCTAATTGGACTAATAACATACTAACACACTACTAAAATTGACTACTAAAATCTTACATCACTAACAACATTTTAGTAATATTAACATGTTAACAATTGCTAAAATTTGCTAACATTACTAATATTACTAACACTACTAATATTAATTTTGCTAGTATGGACTTATACATTTTGCTAACAACAGGAGGCGTCGATCGGGTGGCAGGAGACGGTGGCGCGGCGGCGTCGGGTGCGCAGGAGACGGCGGCGTCGTCCGGCTCGAGGCGGGTGGCGCGGGCGCGGGTGGCGGCGTCGGCGGCGCTTCGACCGGAGAAGGGAGGAGGCCACGGCCGGGCGCGGCGAGGACGGCCACGGGCAGCGGCGGCGCGGCGTCGGGGGCGGCGTCGACGGCGTGGGGGCGGCCGTGGAGGGCGCGAGCGGGGGCGCGGCCGTGGAGGAGAGGTGGCGCGTGTGGAGGAGGTGGCGCGGCCGTCCAGAGCGCGGCGGACGTCGACGGCGGCGGCGGGGCGCGGCGTGGGGCGGCGCGGGCGTCGGGCAGCCTGCCGGCGTCGTTTCGCTCTGCGTCGCGCCTCCGGTCCTTAGTCGATTTGCGTGAATGGGGAAGAAGAAAGAGCGCGAGCAGTTAAATAGCAGGGGTCTTTGGTCCCGGTTGCTGGCAAGAACCGGGACCAGTGATCCTTTGGTCCCGGTTCTTTCCAGCAACCGGGACCAAAGAGTGGGTCATTTAATGCCAGATCGCGGCGCGCATCCATGGACTCTTTGGTCCCGGTTCTTTCTAGCAACCGGGACCAAAGAGTCCTTTTTCAAAATTATTTCGAACTTTTCAGTTCTGAAATGTTGTTCCCGCCTTTTTTTTCTTATTTAGGTGTTTGAATATGAATTTCAAATGGTTTTGAATCTGAAAAGACTTTCAACATATGTTTAAATTGAAAAATAATCCAAAACCATTTTCTGTTTTCTGAAATAATTATTCTAACTATACAAACTATTAACCATTTTGCCATTTTCAATTAAAAATATATTAACTTTATTGCATATTTTGAATTGACAAAACTTTCAACGTGAAAAGTGTCTGAATTTGTATAAATAATCCAAAATCAATTTTACATTATTATTGTCATTTTCAATTTAATATGGATAAATTCATATCTTTAAATCCGTAAGTCGAAATTCGACAAATAATCCGTAAGCAGAAGTAAATGCAGAACAACGTCTCACAAGCGCTTGAAAGAAACAAACCCCTGATCCAACATCACCAACATTATTCTACATAAACGGACTTGCTGGCTCGAAGGCCGTAGGATTAGAGGGAACGGCGGGAGGAGCCAGCCCCGTGGGCGGCCGCCCGGTTCTCGCGCGCACGTTTGCGGCGGAGGGCAAGATCCATGGAGGATGAGTCTTTCAGCGCCCAATCCAGATCGGAAGCCTCCTTCGCCTTGAGCTGGTAGGAAGTCTTGGCTCGCTGGACAGGGTAGTCGCGGACAGACTGGAAGGAGGCTTCCATGGCCTCCTGTATCTGCAACCCACAACCTTCTTCCCCGTCGTCGCTCCAGTCGAAGTCGTCGTCCTCCTCCTCCTCCGCGGGAGGAGCGGCGGCGCCTGGTGGAGGTGCAGCGGCGCCAGGTGGAGGTGCGGCGGCACCTGGTGGAGCAGGAGGCCGGTAGCTGGGCATTCCTCTCCACGCCGGGCTCGTGGGCATACGGCGGGATAGACTCCCGCGGTTGCGCCCAAGCGCGCTCTGCCGAGCACGCTCGACCTCGTCCAGAAGGCGTTGCGGCGGGCGTGGCGGATCCATCTCGTGGAGACGATGCGTTCGTGGCTAGGAATGGTGGATTAGGGTTTACCCCGTCGGCGACAATATATAAAGACCTCCAGGGCAGCGCTGGGGGAGGACACGTGCCCAGGGAAGCGCTGGGGGAGGACACGTGTCGTGACCGCAAAGCCCGTCTTTAGTCCCGGTTGGTGTTACCAACCGGGACTAAAGAAGCACACAGATCGTGTGTTTCTTTCAATCGCTTGTGAGCCGTTGGATCAGGGGTGTGTTTCTTTTGAGGGATTGTGAGCTGTTGGATCAGCAGTATCACGACCACTTCGTGAGCCACATGACCCGGTTGGTGTTACCAACCGGGACTAAAGAAGCACACGGATCGTGTGTTTCTTTCAAGCGCTTGTGAGACGTTGGATCAGGGGTGTGTTTCTTTTGAGGGATTGTGAGCTGTTGGATCAGCAGTATCACGACCACTTCGTGAGCCACATAAAGGTTTAATACATTACTACACATCACATAAAGGTTTAATACATTACATTGATTTACATAAAAGCCATGAACCCTTCTTCGCGTATGTCCCTGGCCTATGATCGCTTCAGCCGTAACCATGGAGCATCTTCATTATTTAACGGGATGCTTGGGTCAGTTCTCACTGTGAAGGGCGGAATTTCATCAAACTTATCATAATCTGCTGACATGTCTGTCTTGTCCTCGACTCCCACGATGTTTCTTTTCCCTGAAAGAACTACGTGACGCTTTGGCTCATCGTCTGATGTATTCGTTTGCTTGTTTTTTCTTTTTTTCGGTCTGGAGGACATGTCCTTCACATAGAAAACCTGAGCCACATCATTGGCTAGGACGAATGGTTCGTTCTTGTAACAACCAAGATTCTTGAGATCCACTGTTGTCATCCCGTACAGCTGGTCTACCTTTATCCCTTCTCCATTCATGTTGACCCAACTGCACCGAAACAAAGGGACCTTAAAAGTAGGTCCATAGTCAAGTTCCCATATCTCCTCTATGCGACCATAGTATGTGTCCTTTTGCCCATCGTCGTTTGTTGCATCAAAGCGGACACCACTGTTCTGGTTGGTGCTCTTTTTATCTTGGGCGATCGTGTAAAATGTATTCCCATTTATCTCGTACCCTTGGAAATTCAATACAGTCGAAGATGGTGACGCGGCCAACAAGTAGAGCTGTTCTCCGACAGTGGTGTCATTCATGAGCTGTAATCGCAACCAACTGCCGAAGGTCTCCATGTGTTTTTCTTTAATCCAGGAGTCATCCTTCCCCGGGTTCTTGGAGCGTACATAATTCTTGTGTTCCTCGATATACGGAGCCACGAAGGTGGAACTTTGTAGAACTGTGTAGTGTGCTTGAGTTAAAGAATGCCCGTCCCTACATATCAGTGCTTTCTTTCCTAGCGTGCCTTTTCCACTCAGTCTCCCCTCATGCCGCGATTCAGGAACACCAATCGGCTTAAGGTCAGGAATAAAGTCAACACAGAACTCAATGACCTCTTCTGTTCCATAGCCCCTTGAGATGCTTCCTTCTGGCCTAGCACGGTTATGAACATATTTCTTCAAGACTCCCATGAACCTCTCGAAGGGGAACATATTGTGTAGAAATACAGGACCGAGAATGGCAATCTCGTCGCGTAGGTGAACCAGGAGATGCGTCATAATATTGAAGAATGATGGGGGGAACACCAACTCGAAGCTGACAAGACATTGGACCACAGCCTTCTGTAAACTTGGTAGAGTTACTGGATCGATGACCTTCTGAGATATTGCATTGAGGAATGCACATAGCTTCACAATGGGTACTCGAACATTTTCCGGTAGAAGCCCCCTCAATGCAACCGGAAGCAACTGCGTCATAATCACGTGGCAATCATGAGACTTCAGGTTCTGGAATTTTTTCTTTGCCATATTTATTATTCCCTTTATATTTGACGAGAAGCCAGCCGGGACCTTGATACTGCTCAGGCATTCAAAAAAGATTTCCTTCTCTGCTTTGGTAAGAGCGTATCTGCTTAAGTATTGACGCCTTTATCCGTCTGCTTGTTGTATGGGTCTTTCATACGTTGCTGGTCTGCCCGTGCTTCCGGTGTATCTTTTGTCTTCCCATACACGCCCAGGAAGCCTAGCAGGTTCACGCAAAGATTCTTCGTCACGTGCATCACGTCGATTGAAGACCGGACCTCTAGGACTTTCCAATAGGGTAGCTCCCAGAATATAGAGCACTTCTTCCATATGGGTACGTGGTTGTCAGCGTCATTCGGAACAGATAGACTGCCAGGACCCTTTCCAAAGATTACTTCTAAATCCTTGACCATGTCATATATAACATCACCATCAGGGAGGTTAGGCTTCTTCCGGCGATCTGCCTCACCGTTGAAATGCTTGCCGGGCTTTCTTACGGCATGACCGTTCGGAAGAAATCGACGATGCCCCAGGTACACATTCTTGTTTCCCAAATGTATACTTTCAGTCTTATCTAAACAGTGCGTGCATGCATTGTATCCCTTGTTTGACTGTCCTGAAATGTTACTAAGAGCAGGCCAATCATTGATGGTTACGAACAGCAACGCTCGTAGGTCAAATTCCTGTTGTTTGTGCTCATCCCACACACGTACACCTGGTTCGACCACAACTGCAAAAGTTCATCAACTAATGGCCGTAGGTACACATCAATGTCGTTGCCGGGTTGCTTCGGGCCTTGGATGAGCACTGGCATCATAATGAACTTCCGCTTCATGCACAACAAGGAGGAAGGTTGTAGATACATAGAGTCAGGGCCAAGTGCTATGACTGGAGCTCTGCTCCCCAAAAGGATTAAAGCCATCTGTACTTAGACCAAATCTTAAGTTCCTTGCGTCATCTGAAAATGTCGGGAACTCTCTGTCGATTTTTCTCCACTGGGACCCATCGCGGGGTGTCTCAACTTCCCGTCTTTCTTACGCTCTTCTTTGTGCCATCGCAACAACCTGGCATGCTCTTTGTTTCTGAACAGACGTTTCAACCGTGGTATTATAGGAGCATACCACATCACCTTAGCAGGAACCCTCTTCCGGGGGGGCTCGTCATCGCCCTCAACATCACCAGGGTCATCTTGTCTTATCTTGTACCGCAGTGCATTGCATACCGGACATTTATCCATGTTCTCGTACTCACGGCGGTACAGGATGCAGTCATTAATGCATGCATGTATCTTCTGCACATCTAATCCTAGAGGGCAGATAGTCTTCTTTGCTTCGTATATAGTCTCGAGCAATTCGTTATCCTTTGGAATCTTGGCTTCATTATTTTCAGTAACTTCTCAAATCCCTTATCAGAACAACCAGTCTCTGCCTTCCATTTCAGCAGTTCCAGTGTGGTACCGAGCTTTGTGCTGCCATCTTCGCAGTTTGGGTACAGCAACTTTTTGTGATCCTCAAGCATGTCCTCCAACTTTAGCTTCTCCTTTTCTGTATCGCATAAGAGAAGCATTTTTATCATTAAAAATCTTGTCATTTCTACATATCCATAGTGACCAAATGCGGCCTGACATGAAGGATGTCTGGAACTTTAACCTTTTGGGGGGCGATCCGGGGTTCGAATTTCACTCCTCCGTGCTTTGGCGGCAAGGAGACCACGCCGGAAATTGTTCGCTGTGGCCAAGCTACTGCTGGAGCGACGTGGTTGTCGATGAGGAACATGAGAAGGTAGCGAATTTTCCGCATCTCAGTCTGAAATAAATTGTACCAGCATCTAGATCTCTCTAGGTTGCAGTCAATCGAGGAGACAGGGGTCCAAGTCCATGACGCGAGCTGCGCGGATGCTGGCCAACCCGTCCATGGATCAAGGACTACCGGTGATGTTACGTTGTACATGCCTACGGCCGGAGTGTTTGGGCTTTCACCAATGGAGAGACAACTGAACATATGTGCGCAACCACAGATCCCGATGCCAAAAGCTGGATCTCTGTCATGATGCAATCGTTGTCTTCCGATAAGTTTGTCATGGTTCTTGAGACTTTATAGGCAATTTGGAATGCCAGAAGCAAGGCAATACATGAAGGCGAGTTCCAAAGTCCCGTGTCGACACACTATTTTGGATGCTTTATTAACAATTATATCATGAACTCCTGGTATTTCTAGCAATTTAGTTGTTTTAATCATTTGCACTGTTTTTCACTGAAAAGGCAAGTGCTACACATATGTTTGTGCAAGTTACAACGAATACAGATATACCATATTATTCAGGATTTATTATGTGTAAAGAGATATTTCAGAATTTTCATACATCATGCTACGTATCCGGCAGGCATCACGAATTTCTCCCGGAAATCCAACTCGAGCTGCTTTTCTAGAAGAAGGAACTCAACGAAACAAACAAAATCGCAATGTTCCGGCGGAGGAGATACAATGTTCATCAACGCATTAATTTATTCGTATAACACTTGTCGCGACCACTCAAGTAAAGCACACCGTTATTTTGCGTTCCTTCATGCAAGTAATTCCATCGCCGAGAGAGGTGGGCAATTTTTCAAACACTCCTTCTGGGTATCAAAGCACGGTGTGCCTGATCTACTAAGGCAGCAGATGCAGTAGCCAGTGATCCAGGGTTCACCTTTAGTCTTACAACTCCTAGGAAGACACATCTTTAAATTTAATTTGCTCTCATCTGCTGAAGATGCCACCGCAGTTGCACGGGCATCACCGTCTTGATATCTGCTTCTTGCATCAGGCCGACCTGTTACATAAGCTAGATTACTATTAGATATAAACACATTACCCAATATATATATAGGCATCTGTTAATTTACCTATATATATATATATATATATATATATATATATATATATATATATAGTTCTCGAAGGAAACAATTTTTTGAAAACTATGATGAACTAGCTGCAAAAATATTAACAATACTATAGCGATGATATGCTTGAATACCTTGTCCGACCAAAACGTCGCACCCGATGAACAAAAGAGAAATCAAGCACACCACGATGTTCTTCTTCATGACGGATCTAATTTGGGCAGTATGCGAAAAAAAAATGCTTCTCTGATAAATCTATATAGCAGATCGAGGACGCAATGGAGGCAATGACCATGACCCCCCTAGGACCATTATATATGCCTACGTATATAATTGCGAGAAGATTTGCAAATCACACCATTATAGTATTCCACGCAACTAATGGAATGCATATATACTATCAACAAAATTAATCAGCGAGATTTACTGCCATACATGCATCGGGGTGAGATACTTCAAGGCTCGCAATCAATGGAAAAACAAGTGTATCGGATCATGGGTACGTATCAGCTCATGATGGATGGTCTATTCTTGGCCGGTAGTACGTATAGCCGCTGCTGACTTACTCCCGCCCTAGTTTTGGCCCGCAAGAGTATCCAGTCTTTTTTTTGAAACACGATACAACAGGCACTCACATACACACATTATTCTTATTTTGGAATATTTTGACTTACGAAATATGTTTCTTTTCAGAATACGAGCATCTGATGCTACGAGGAAAAATGGATTTCCGATTATTCATTGTCTTTTTCCGGAAAGAGAACATATTGATATTAGAATATACTGCTTACATATAGTACTATAGAAAAAGTTCTCCAACAACGATACCTCAAATGAGAAAACAATGCATAAATGGTTGAGTATATAGGCAATTATTCGATTAAATTAATCCAATAATAAATCATGAACATGGCATAAACAGTGCTAGTGACATACTGAAACTTGATGATGAAACTACGTACTAGACATATAGTAGAAACATTTATACATATAACTAGTATTGCAAACATGGAAATAATCAGGAGAGGGATAAACATGTTTTACCCTCCAGTAGGCCAGTTGACCGTAGCAGCAGCGGAGGCGGCAGCAGCAGCAGCAGCGGCGGTGTCGTCGGTGCTCATGATGATGATGAAGACGATGCAGACGTAGTTGATGCAGATGAACAGCGGCGAGCAGTCGTGTATGAGACGCTCCGCAAAAACCTAATCGCCCCTCTCCCGTTGGAGAGGCGGGGTTTCGGAGGCCTGCTCTCCCATCGGCCGTGTACGTGGTGAACGGGATGGGATCACCGGAGGCAGCAACAGAGAGAGGAACTATGGTGGCGGGCGCGAGCAGATGAATCTTTCTTGTGTGTGTCTGCTGGTGAGGAGCGACCTCTCATATAGGCACAGACGCAGGTGGAAGGCCAACGGAAACACACACAGTTAAGGAGAGAATCAAGAGACTCGAAACGGCCGTAATTAAGGCAGACGTTTCAGCTCACATTTGTTCTCCATTAACACCATTAAGTTTCTGTTGCTGCAAACATTTTTCCTGCGTGATAAAAAGATAAGCTCGGTTCGGTGAGATTCCCGCAACCCGTGGCGCGGCGCGTCGTGACGTGCCGAGGCGAGGCGAGGCGAGGCGTGGCGAGGCGGGCAGCGGAGGAGGAGGAGCGCGCGTGTGGAACGCCTCCTTTCTCTTCACAGCCAACACCTCATACATGGTAAAGAAGAGCTCACCTTATAAACTGATGTACATCTCTCTAAACTAGCCATGTGGGACTAAACTCCCACGTACACACACTCTTCATGGCAGCACGGCCTTTAGGGATTTTTCTGGAATTGTTAGAGGCCTAAAGCCCACCCTAATATTAGTAATATTTCAGCAATCCCCCACCAGATCCCAAAGACCCATGATGTTCTTAGTTCCAAATACTGTTTTTGATATACCAGTATTTTCAGTGGAGACCTGTTAAGGTTGAGCTCCACCTAGAGCGAATAGCTACACTCCTTCACAACTGATAATAGACTATGCCTTGAATTATCAATTTGGCGTAAAGTAGTTTCACCAAACGTCTTACTAGTACTAGGCTGCCGAAGGCTGACCCCTCGGGTGGAGCATATTAGTCACACTCCTGACCTATTCATGAACTTACTAGAGACCAACCCAATCTCATAGACTGTGACCAACAGTCAGGTTCATATAGGTGTGTTCCTCCAAAGATCGCTCTGTAGGGTAGCATATTGCTTATACAAAGCCTTGGAACACATTAAGACAAATGTCAACCTGCCATACAGTTACCGAGAGTAGTGCATCTCCAACGGAATGGGTTAATAAAAATACTCTCCTCAGTTAACCACAGCTTGTTTTCCCAGGTCCTACTTCACGGGATCTCCGATCACATAGGTTGGGTTACTACCATGGCAACTCATGTGGGTTTCATCCCTATCTCCCTCGATGCATTTTCTATCACAACACGTGATAGCCCTTTAGTAAAGGGATCTGCCAGATTCTTAGCCGACTGGATATAATCCAACGCTATACTCCGGAGTTTCTCAAATGTCTGACAGCTTTTAATCTCATTCTTATATGTTTGTTGGACTGCATGTTGTCCTTTGAACTCTTGACCTTGGTAATCACTGTCTGATTGTCACAGTTCATAAGGATAGCCGGAACTGGCTTTTCAACCACAGGCAAGTCCATCAACAGATCTCGAAGCCATCCTGCTTCGACACCAGATGTGTCCAATGCTGTTAATTCTGCTTCCATTGTCGATCTCGTCAGGATCGTTTGCTTGCAAGACTTCAGGAAACAGCACCACCTCCAAGGGTAAACACATAACCCGTTGTGGCTTTCATCTCATCAGCATCAGAGATCCAATTCGCATCACAATACCCTTCAAGCACTGATGGGCTTCCAGTATAGTGAAGTCCATAGTTCACAGTACCTTTAGATAGCGCATAATTCTTTCGACAGCATGCCAATGCACATCACCCGGATTGGAAAAACCGGCTCAGTTTGCACACAGCAAACATGATGTCAGGCCTTGTAGCGCTAGCTAGTACATGAGTGAACCAATTACTTGAGAGTATCTCAGTTGTCCTTAGCTGTGCCTTTGAATTTTCGAATCTGCACACTAGGATCATATGGTGTTGGAGAAGTTTTGCAGTCCGAATATCCAAAGCGACTCAAAATCTTCTCAACATAATGGGATTGCAAAAGTGTAATCCCACCTTCATTATCTCTCAATAGCTTGATGTTCAAAATAACATCAGCCACACCAAGGTCTTTCATCTCAAAGTTCTGAGACAGAAATGACTTAACCTCCTCAATAACTTTGAGGTTGGTCCCAAATATCAGTATGTCATCAACATACAAGCACAGTATAACTCCTTCGCCCCCACCATGGCGATAGTATACACATTTGTCAGCTTCATTAACAACAAAACCAGCAGAGGTTAAAGTTGTATTGAACTTCTCATGCCATTGCTTAGGTGCTTGTTTCAGGCCATATAAAGATTTCAGTAACTTACACATTTCCTTCCTGACCATCTAATACAAAGCCATCTGGCTGTTGCATGTAGATTTCCTCGTCTAGCTCTCCGTTCAGGAAAGCCGTCTTAACATCCATCTGGTGGACGAGAAGACCATGCGAGGCGCCAACGAGAGTAATACTCGTATGGTGGTCAGTCTGGCCACAGGTGAATAAGTATCGAAGAAATCTTCCTCTTCTTTTGGGAATAACCCTTGGCCACAAGCCTAGCCTTGTACTTTTCAATTGTACCATCGGGCCTAAGCTTCTTTTTGAACACCCACTTACATCCCAATGGTTTACAGCCATAGGGACGTTCAGTAATTTCCCATGTTCCGTTAGCCATGATGGAGTCCATCTCGCTACGGACCGCTTCTTTCCAGTAATCAGCATCCGGAGACGCATAAGCCTCTGAAATAGAAGTGGGAGTATCATCCACAAGGTACACAAGGAAATCATCACCAAAGGACTTTGCAGTCCTCTGTCTCTTGCCCCTACCAAGGGTTTCCTCATCATCCTCTCAGGATTTTCATCATGTGTTTGTTCATAATATTCCATCGGAATGGCAGGTTCAGGAGTCTCATTAGATTCCTGTCTAGAAGTGCTTTGCATATCTCTCATAGGAAAAATATCCTCAAAGAATGTAGCATCTTTAGACTCCATAATTGTACCGACCTTCACGTCAGGTACCTCAGATTTCACTACTAGAAATCTATAGCCGACACTGTTCTTAGCGTAGCCCAAATTAACACAGTCCACGGTCTTTGGTCCAAGCTTACGCTTTTTGGGGATCGGCACATTGACTTTCGCCAAGCATCCCCAAGTACGCAAGTATGAGAGTGTCGTTTTTCTCTTCTCCCATTTTTCATAGGGAGTGATCTCATTGTCTTTTGTCGGAACTTTATTCAGGACATGACATGACGTCAATACAGCCTCCCCCCACCATGCCTTGGATAAACCCGATGTATCTAACATGGCGTTAACCAAATCTGTTAGAGTACGGTTTTTCCGTTCAGCAACCCCATTTGACTGGGGTGAATAGGGAGGCGTCCTCTCATGAATAATACCGTGTTCCGCACAGAAAGAATCAAACTCATGTGAGAAGTACTCTCCACCACGATCTGACCGGACTCGTTTAATTTTCTTTTCAAGTTGATTCTCAACTTCTGCCTTATAGATTTTAAAGTAGTGTAGAGCCTCATCTTTAGTGCTTAACATATATATATAGCAAAATCTAGTGGAATCATCTATAGTGTCATGAAGTATCTTTTTCCACCTTTAGTCAGCACGCCATTCATCTCACAAAGATCAGAATGTATGAGTTCTAACGGTGCCAAGTGTCTCTCCTCGCAGCTTTATGGGGCTTGCGAGGTTGCTTTGCTTGCACACACGAAAGGCACTTAGAACCTTTGGCTAAAGTGAAATTCGGGATTAAATTCAATTTTGCTAACCGCGTCATACAACCGAAACCAATGTGACAAAGACGTGAATGCCAAACTTCTGTTTCATTAACATTCGAATGAATATTGTTCACGACTTTATTACAAAAATCAGCGAGGGAAAAGCGGAACAAGCCTCCGCATTCATAACCTTTTCCAACAAATAGTCCATATTTCGTAACAACTACTTTATTAGACTCAAATACCAACTTAAACCCTTCTCTACATAGAAGGGAGCCACTAACGAGATTCTTCTTGATGGCGGGGACATGCTGCACGTTCTTGAGCTGCACGATCCTTCCCGAAGTAAACTTCAGATCGACCGTGCCAACACCAAGAACAGAAGCACTTGCGCCATTCCCCATCAGTACGGATCGTTCCCTGTGACCTGATAAGAAGAAAACAATGAGATGTCAGCACATACATGAATATTTGCACCCGTGTCAATCCACCAATCGTTAGACTGAAAAACTGAAAATACAGTAAACAAATTACCGTACCCGGATGCACCATTCTCATTGTTGCTCACAACCATGTTGACAGACTTGGAGTCCTGTCCTGGTTTCTTGAACTTCTTTGGGCACTTGGGAGCCCAATGTTCCTCTGAACCACATGTGAAGCAGGCTCCCTTCTTCTTATCCTTGTTGAAGGGCTTCTTACCCTTCTTCTTGAAGTCGGTATTCTGTTGGACACTAGGTCTTCCCTTGGGCTTGTGGTAGTTGGAGTTCTTCTGTACAAAATTGGCGACAGAAGATCCTCGTTCCTTTTCCGTTTGAGTCCTTTGCTCTCGAGTTCTGCTCCACACTCAGATGGCCGATGACATCCTCCACTGAGAATTCACGCCTCTGATGTTTCAGAGTAGTAGCAAAGTTCCTCCAGGAATTGGGCAGCTTAGCGATTATGCATCCCGCGACAAACTTGCCCGGTAACACACAATTCAGAAGCTCAAGCTCCTTAGCGATGCACTGTATCTCATGAGCTTGTTCCAATACAGAACGGTTTTCAACCATCTTGTAATCATGGAACTGCTCTATAGTGTACATCTCGCTTCCAGCATCAGTTGCGCCGAATTTAGATTCGAGCGCCTCCCACAAGTCCTTGGCAACCCGCACATGTAAATATGCATCAACCAACTTATCTCCGATCACGCTCAGAACGGCTCCAACAAAGACGACGGTGGCATCCCTGAACGCCTTCTCCTGTTCAGGAGCAATCGTTCCAGTGGGAGTGACACCGGTGACCCAGAACACGTTCATTGCAGTGAGCCATAAGGTGGTTTTGGTTTGCCAACGCTTAAAATATGTCCCCGTAAACGGGGCTGGTTTCAGTGCAGCAGCAAAACCATTGACCGAAAATTGCCTACACAAATTAGGTTTTTGGATTGTTGAGTATATAGTCAATTGTTCGATTAAATTAATCCAATAATAAATCATGAACATGGCATAAACAGTGCTAGTGACATACTGAAACTTGATGATGAATCTACGTACTAGACATAGAGTAGAAACATCTAGACATATAACTAGTATTGCAAACATGGAAATAATCAGGAGAGGGATAAACATGTTATACCCTCCAGTAGGCCAGTTGGCCGTAGCAGCAGCAGAGGCGACGGCAGCCTCTTTACCGGCGGCGGCGGCAACAGCAGCAGCGGCGGTGTCGTCGGTGCTCATGATGATGATGAAGACGACGCAGACGTAGTTGATGCAGATGAACAGCGGCGAGCAGTCGCGTATGAGACGCTCCCCAAAACCTAATTTTCCTGCGTGATAAAAAGATAAGCTCGGCTCGGCGAGATTCCCGCAACCCGCGGCGCGGCGCGTCATGACGTGGCGTGGTGTGGCGTGGCGAGGCGGGTGGCGCAGGAGGAGGAGCGCGCGTGTGGAACGCCTCCTTTCTCTTCACAGCCAACACCTCATACATGGTAGAGAAAAGCTCACCTTATAAACTGATGTACATCGCTCTAAACTAGCCATGCGAGACTAAACTCCCACGTACACACACTCTCCATAGCAGTATGGGTCTTTAGAGATTTTTCTGGAATTGTTAGATGGGCCTAAAGCCCACCCTAATATTTGTAATATTTCAGCATAAACACCGTCATCGACCAATCATAATTTGTATTTGTATTCTTCTTACATAGGAGAAGATCCAGATTTTAGGGACAATGTGTTCAAAAGAAAAATTGTCAATGCTAGGTCAGGCTGGAAAGAAAACTCAATACCTTAACCCGTACAACTTAAAGTTCCGGTATCGAAAAATCCAATTATTCTGAAATCCATATAAATTCCGATAAAAATATCCCTTACCTTTCATCCGACTAGCGTCTTAGCCATTTTCCTACGCGTAACGCAGTCATGTGTTCTCTAGATCCCGATTGGGGACCAGTCCTGTAGCGATGCCCTCGGCCCGTTGACCGCAACTTCACCTCCCTCTCGGCTAGCGTTACCATGACCGCGTACATTGGTACATCGCCGCGTTGATGGCATAGCCTAGACACTCGTCTCCCTGCGCAGTTCGCACTGCTACTTTGCCGCAAGCAGTGTCGACTATGGAAGGCCGACAGTGACGCCCTTCCTTGGAATTTTTGCTGGTTTTGTCCTCTAGCACAAACACTTGATCAACCCAAGTGTTGATCAGAAATCAACTTGCCATCACCAAATGGTGGTGGCAACATTTTATTTCTAACCCAAAACTCTCTTCTGTCTTTGTTTGTGTGCGGGTTTCTGAAGTTCATCAAGACAAAAAGATCAAGGATTTTAGATGGGTTTAGATTTAGGATTTTCCTTTGTAAATTTCTTTGTAAAAACTCTTGTAAAGCTTTTGGAATTGTTGTTTGCGTGATTCCTTGTAATTATTCTCTGTAAAAGAATTTTGAGATAAGAAAAAATAATTCCATTTTTTCATATTATTGTGTCACTTTGTATTAATTTAGAAGTGTTTAATTTGTGATGACTCTTGTCGAAATAGTTCAATTTAAATATCTCAAATTTTGATACCATTTTGTTGAGAAATGAGGTGAATAAAGAATAATAGAATATAAGGCGTTTTGTTTTGACTTCCTTAGAGAATTCTTGTTTCAAATAGTTTTAACTTAAAATATGGAATCTTAGGTTTATTTCAACTCCTCTCGGCACCTCGACTAACTTTTTCACAAAAGCACAAATTTTATCCCAAAATTTCCAATGCGTGAATGTAAAAATGCAGCAATCTAAATTCTACCCCGCGAAGTCCTATAAGTACTGGTCCTAATACAATCTTATTTGTTTTAAATATGGATTTCCATGCAAGATGGGTTTCTCGAAATATGGCCTAGGCAAAGTTGTTGTGCAAGACGGGTTGCTCCAGATGCAGCCTAGCGACGGTGGCCGCAACCGTCCTTTATTTTGTCGTCCATCTTGATAATGCCAGCGTAGAAAATACATGCATGATGTATAAAAAACAGATTATGAGCTTTTAATACTATTTAAAAATCATAAATGACGGATCATGACGGAGTAGAATTTAAAAGACTTCGATAAACTTGGTCTTGGCGTCAACTGGGTATACACTATTAAAACATTGTCATGGACGCGAAACGGGCTGTCCTAGAAGCAATTGCAAAATATTAACCATGTCATAGTAATTAGTGCAAGACACCCATGTATATCACTTGGACGAGGGGAGTAGTGAGAGGCTGTACATGGTTAGCTTATTTCACTTGGGCACCTCTTGCGTCCGGCATTATCTTCGCTGCTGCCTTGGGATGACTAGTGGTATTTGGCGCGGCGCACGCCGCGCCCTTGGTGTCAAATTTTGATGTCGGTTTAGATTTTTAAAAAAATTGGTCTGAAAATAAAATTTTTGAGTTGAAATATTTTTTAGAGTAACCAAATTGGGGAGCTGTTCATATTTTAGTTATGTTTATGTTTGCATTTATTAAATGCTCAGATATTGTAGTCATGATGATATTTTTTGGCATATCTGCGAATAGCGTGGTGTAAGGAATGTCCACATAAAAAAAATTTAGACTTGAGTGTACGGGTATTCGGGAAAGGTTTACATCAAAAATATGTTCGAGTTTCAGAACTGTTTAAATTAGAAAGGTATTTATATTTGAATTTGGTTTACGGTTTTTGAATGCTCAGACATGGGAGGCAATCTAAATGTTGGGACTTTCAAATTTTAAATTTTGGTCATATGCCGTGAACAGTTAGCGTTTATCGTTGTATATTTGTAAATATATACCGTGGTGCGAAGAGTTGTAATTCCGTTTCTTTTTTTTTTCCTGACGGATAGATTTCAAGTTATTGTTATACCTCACATTTCACATTTCTCTTATTTGGTGCAGCGACACGCTGCACCCGCTGTATTTTGAAAAGTGCAAATTTTAAAGTAAAGTTAGTTCGAACGGTTTTCATTTTCTGGAAATTTGTGAAGTAAAAGGGTAGCACCTGTCAGAGAGGTAAATTGTTTTAAAAAATGTTTTAGGAAAGGATGAAATTGACGTTAATTTGTGTGGTGCGTTTAAATATTTTCGGCTGCAAATTGTCGCGTTAGTTTGTTCTTTCTTTTTATGAATCTACTGTGTGTAATATTGTTCGAAAATATAATATGGTCATTTATTAGGTGGTGTGGTAAGTTTGTTCATTTTGTTGAATTTGGAAATTCATCTATCTTTGAGCTGTGCACAGTGGTTCGTGTTTTAAATTTCGAATTTGAAAGTGGTGACAATCTGGAAATTTTTAAGTTCGGAAATCATTGGAATTCATAAAAAAATTGCGCTTTAAACATGGTCGGATTTCAGAGGTTGCTCAAATCTGGAAATAGTTGTCGTTGGAAAAATTGACGTTTAAAAGGCGTCTTTGAACTATTTTGACATGCATGAAATGGTTAAATTTGAAAGAATTTTGGAAAATTTAGAAGTCTTTAGTTTGGAATTTGGATCTAAATGTTGTAATAGGTTTGTACTTTGTCTACGAATTTGTGTAAATGCTGACCAATATGAAAAAATTTAGAAGTTTTCATTTTGGGGAGTCGTTAATTTTCGAACTATTCTGACGTATAGGAAATGATAAGGCTCTAAATAATTTTAGAATTTTGTAAGACTGAATTTTCGAATAGAAGCTAGATTTAAATGTTTTAGTGTGGTTGGAATTCAAATATGGTTGGAATTCAAAAAATTAGCAATCCTAAAAAGATTCAAACATGTTAGTTCTTTTGCATGAATTTTTTTTTCCCGGAGCAATTTTTTTATGTTCTGTAATATTTTCCCGCTGAGTATTTAGAAAAGTGTTTCCATTTTTTTTTACAGAAGAACGCTGACAGTAGGGGCCTGCAGCGTCGTCAGGCTGACGTGAGGATGACGGCGCTGGAAATCGTGGGCACGGCGAGGTCGCCGCTCGCCGGCGACGAATCCGACGATTCCACGCGCGGTGAACCGCGCGGCTTGGCGCGGTGAAAGCGCGTGGGCGCGGAGCGTCTGGACGGGGCGGCTTCGCCTCCTCTGGGTGGCCGGAGCGCGGCCGGCGGCGGGAGGAAGCGGCGGGCGGAGGAAGCGGACCACGGCGGACTACGACGTAGATTCCGTCGGCTTCGCGGCGTCTCAGCAGACAAAACTCGCGGAGGAGGTGGAGGGAACTCCGGCGGGAGCCGTGGTGGCCTTCGATCTGTGCGGCGAGCAGCGGAAGAGCGGCGATCCGCGTCGGCGGCGGGGCTTTCCGCCGCGCGTGGGAGAGAAGGAGAGGCGGGGGGGTGGTCTGGGTTGTTTTGCAGAAAAGCCCTTTGGTGTTGTTGTAATTTCGTATAGGTCCTTCGTTTCGTGAAACTCTGGGTAGTGGGACGATTTCTCGGCCGCGAGGGGCGTTTTTGCAAAAAATGGCCGTGTGGTGTGGGGCTGACGTGTGGGGCCCACCCGGGCACTGTAGAACACTGTACATCACTGTAGTTTCTACAGTGCCCGGGCCGCGGAGAGAACGAGGATTTGCACTCCTTTAATATAGTGAGTAAATTCCGGAGATACAATTGCGTCAGGTATATGACGGGATCTACAATACCAAATACGCAGTAACACTATATACTGCAACGAGGGAGTAGTGAGAGGTTGTACAGGGTTACAAACCATGGAAGGCACATACCTCTGGATGAAAGCCAACACACCAGGCCAGCATGCCCACTTGCCCAACCCAGCAGCAGTAACCTGGGATACATGCACTTGTTTAGAATGCTCTGAGCGGCAGAGACAGACAACCGCACTTCTGTTTAGAATGCTCCGATGATGGAGACAACTGCACTATATACACTAAGAGCATCTAGCCCTCAAAACGCGCGGAACCGTAAAATAACTGCCAAAGACGGTTCCGAAACCTTAAAAACGACGATAGCAGAGCCCTCAAAATTCGCGAGCCCGTAAAATTTTTTGAGGGCGCCCGGCAATTCGCCCCTCCAACCCGGGAAAGTGGCGTTTTGATAGCCGAACCGAAGGGCGAACCCTATCCCTTGCATTGCGTTGGCGGGAGTGAAACTTCAGCCCGCGCTTTTCCCCTCTTCCGCCGCCGACGCCGATTCTCCTTCTTCCCCTGCTCCGGCGTCTGAAGACCGCCGCCGTCGTGCCGCCATGGAGGACTCTGGTGCTTCTCTGTTCACCGTCCCCGTTGCGGCGGCCGAAGAGTCAGATCCAGTGGGCGCTGGACTCGCCCAGCCGTGGCCGCCGCCGGCCCCACTCCTAGCCCACCGCTGCCGCGCCAGGGGCGGATCCGTCCGGCAAGAGGCAGAAGCGGCTCGGAACCGCGGGAGCGGCCCAAGCTTTGGCCGCCGCCGCCGCTGCCCCATCCACGCAACCCGGCAAAGGGAACGGGAACAAGAGGACGCCTGTGCGGAAGATCAGGGTCCCCTCCTCCGCCGCTGCCGCCACTGCCGCCGATTTGGCCGCCGCCGCCGCCATGGGTCCGCCACCCACCACAAACCCGAGGTACTCCATCCTTTACAAACCCTCCACTCTTCACGGCGACAAACTAGTTCGTTTGTAGCTAGCCTATTTGATTTGAACGTGATTTTGCTCAAATTTGTAGCATCCCCGTGGTCGACGGTACGGATTCATTTGTTGACATGATGAACGATGTGTCCGTCGACATCGATCCCACCCCTCTTGGTGATTGTTCGTATGACGAGACCGATGGAGGAGTTGAAGGTGGAGGTGGGGAGGACGATGATGAGGTTGAGGAGGTAGATGCTCCGAAACGCGGCACCAACTACACGATCATGGAAGATGAGACATTGATCCGTGCTTGGGGGAGTATGACTCTCGATGCAATCCATGGCACGGATCAAGCCAGGTTGAGGTTTTGGCAACGAGTTGAGGACAAGTACTTCCAACTTCTGCCGCGCAATGGTAAAAGGGTTCCTCGAACATACCGATCACTCCAAGGCCGTTGGGACGTGATCAAAACAATATGTAGCCGGTGGAGTGGATGCGTGCAAGAAGTGCACAATGCTCCTCCAAGTGGCACCGTGGAGGCTGATTGGGTAAGCTACATTGTGATTGATACTACATTGTGTGCTTGGTCCTCCAATGCTTGCTTGCAAATCATGCTTAATTGTTTGATGCTTGTAGGACCGCATTGCAAGAGAGCGGTTCAAGGACATGCCGACGTCGAAGAACAAGCCTTTTACCTTGGACCATTGTTGGAAAATACTCCAACATAGCGAGAAGTGGAAATTTTCACTCCAAGAACCAACTAAAAGGAGTGAGATACATATCCTAATGAGAGTATGGTTGCCAAAACATTGGAGGCAAAGCAAATCATGGCCGAGAAGAAATCCCAAGAGAAGAAAGAGAGGTGGCATGTACTCCGGGAAGATGGGATGCGCAAGGACGAGATTGAGCGAAGAAGAGTGCTTGCGGAGGAGAACAAGTCTGTCGCCAAGCTCCTTGCCGAGGAGAACAAGATCATGATGATGAACCGAGCTGACATGGATGAAATCACGTTGGAGTGGCATGACATTGCTAGGCGCGAGATCTTGCAACGAAGGAAGCAAGCCTTGCTCAATTCTACCAGTGCTCGTGGAGGTGATGGTGGTGGTGGTGGTGGTGATGGTGGTGGTGGCGGTGGAGGTGCCGGTGGTGGTGTTGGTGGTGGCGGTGGAGGTGCCGGTGGTGGTGTTGGTGGTGGTGTTCTTGGAGATGATGTGTAGGTTAGATTCGGTGGGCTTTGGGATGCAAGTTTTTGGTCATATGGATTCAGATGTTCGTGAACTATATCTATTTGACGTGAACTATCCTCAAAACTATGTTATTTGCTAAACTACTGTCGAAATTCTGAACATCTCGACATATTTTGATAGATACATGTTTTTAAGGTTTACTAGTTTACGGTTCCGCGCAATAGCAGTACCTGTAAAGCAGAACCTTAAAACATAATATTCTGTTTTAAGGTTCTGCTTTACGGGTACTGCTATTGCGCGGCTCGTTCATCCGCAAAAAATGCGCACTTTCCGACATTATAAATCTTTTACGGTTCCGCGGTTTGAGGGCTCTGTTAGAGATGCTCTAAGGGCTTTCAGAAATCCTCGAGCTTCTAGATTCTCCACACTCCACCGCGGAACAGCGCCGAACGTGTAAACTCCACGCACCACGCTATGCCAGAATGTCCCCGCCGGCGGCCGGCGGCATCCTCGACCTGCTGCCTCGCATATCCCCCCGACCCATAGCCCAGCCGTGACACGATGCCGCCTCCATCCTCTTCCCCGGCCACAGATGTGGACCAATCGTCCCTGTGAGGCTGCGGGCTGCGGTGGCAATGTGGGTACGTCCGTACGGGTTCCTGGCCTGCGGAGGGCACCGCGGTTCTGTCGGTCTAGAAGTGTGTGGGGAATTGAGAAGAGACGCTGGGGAAGACGATCAGTAAAGAAAGTAAAAAAAAAAGAGGTGGATGTACATCTTGGACCCATTTCCATCGCATAAATGGGCCTAGAAGCAGGCCAACCCAACAAAAAAGGGCTGCCGAACAGTGGACCAGATTGTACTGTTCAAGCGTTACCTTTTCTTACAGTGCAGCAGATTGTATTGTTCAAGCATTTTTGTCGGTGTACATTTCAAGGTGAAGAATCTCAAGTTTGCATGTGTTACTGGATGTGATGTTGATAACTTCGATATCTGTGAGCGTGAAGGAGAAGATCCTGTCTTCTAGGGACGAAGAATTTTTACAGGTCCGCATGCGAGGATAGATTCCCAGTCTGCCCTGATTCAGCGAGCATTTGCAGAGTTGAAGCATTTCATAGCGTTTTACACGATTTTAAAAATGAAGCCAATATCAATTCATCAGTTAAAAAAGGATTCTAACGACTCTATCAATTACCAATTTCTAAACTTTTATTCATGTGATCATTCGTATTGGCAGTAAAGCAATATCACCTAGCTGGCACTTCACCAACAGCGCCAACAACCTGATCCCCTCACTGCATCACATATGCAGTTTCCTCTAGATGTACTAGAGCTTTCATCTGGGATCAAAGCATCCAAATAACTTGCTGCCAAATAACATTGGAAGATTCCTGATCATTAATTACTTCTGCTACATGAATCCGGCCAAGTAGTTTGCATAGATCAGGAAAAGAAAAGAGTGAAAGGCACCAGAGGTCACGGAGTTGCGCGAAAAGTAAGGATTGGTCACCAAGTTAAAAAACCTCAAAACGAGGTCACGAATTTGTGGAGTAGCCAATTTTTTGTCATTCCGTCACGGTGGGCGTCAAGTTGCTGACGTGGCAGTGTGTTTTTTTACAAAAAACACCTTGAACTTTTATATATTCTAATTGTTACGTCCTTTTCCGGGCATGAAATGCACCAGAGATCACGAAGTTGCGCGAAAAGTAAGGATTGGTCACCAAGTTAAAAAACCTCAAAATGAGGTCACGAAGTTGTGGAGTAGTCAATTTTTGGTCATTCCGTCACGGTGGGCGTCAAGTTGCTGACGTGGCAGTGTGTTTTTTTACAAAAAACACCTTGTACTTTTAGAGATCAAACTTATGTACTCCTATATGATACAGTAGAGTAAGAACAATAAGGTCTGTAATGAGCCAGCGACAACAGGACTCCATCCACATTTATCAGATGTTGAGGGTCCCAAGTACAATCCAAATTAACACGGACCAGTGTACATGTGTGGAGAAGAAACACGGACCTATATAGTCGCTAGTCACACGAAAATGCGTTTTGGATCTCGGGCGCCACTGCTCTCTTTATCCCATCCCTCCACTTTTGCCGGATAGCCATCCCATAGCCCTGACTCCTTCGTATTACTCTTGTATAATTCAGCGTATATGTGCAGCGTTTTGTGTCAGTGCCAATAAATGTTGTGTCAGCTTTTCAAGTTTCTGTCTCGTTACTTAACTCACACGCTGGTCTTTGTTGGGCGTTGGCAGGCACAGGTGTATGCATGCACCGCACCTCTAAAGTTCTACTCCCTTCGTTCCAAATTAATTGACTTAGATATGTCTAAATATGGATGTATCTAGACACTAAATAAGTATAGATACATTAATATTTAAACAAAACCAAATCAACTAATTTTGGAACGGAGGGAGTAGGTAGTAATGAATCCACAAGCTAACCCATGGAGTACCATTAATATTACTAACACCGTTGATTACAATCATTCAGATAATTAGGCAACAAAGTCACACAAAAAAGGCAACAACTACCGAGAATTTAACACTCAATGATTAGGGTTTGGATTTTGGCCACCAGAAAATTTCAACACCTACCGAAAAACTTTAAAATTTCATGAATCTTAAAATTATTTTTAGAATCTTACATATGTCCGAAAAAAATGAATAATTTCGTGCAAATTATGTTAAATTTAAATATATTTTCCTTAAAACTATATTTCATCTCGTGTAAAAAATAGTCTAAATTTTGTGAGATAAATATATTTCGCCACCCAAACAAAATTTCTAATTTTTTAATGAGATTTCATTAAAAAATTGAAGCATATTGATTGGAGAAACATTTCCCAAAGTAGAAAATCTCAAAACTATTTCAAAATTTCGTCTAAATATGTTAAGTTTATTTTTTTTATTAAATATGTATGTTGTCAATTCTGAAATTTTACTAAATTTTGCTAGTGGCTTAAAGTTCGGTCCTATATTTGTTTGATTTGACCACAATTTAGTCAGTTCAAACATTTAATACAGAAATAAAATATTGTAACTAATGGACACACATGGGGATATATTTGAGACACTTTTTGCTGCCAATTTAAAACTTTAGTCAAATTTCAAACTTTTACAAAACACTCAAAAAAATCCATTATTTGAAAAAATGGAGACTAATTGATTGAAAAGAGAGCGTATCTGTTAAAATAATTGATCACTTTTTGTAAGATAGTTATTTTTTTGTCTTTTTAAACTGAAAGAACGTCTGTGATTTAAACGAAACAAATTAATTTTAAGAAATAATGACACTTGCCACGTAAATAACGTTTTTTAGTTTGTGTACAACGTGGTAAATAATATAATATCGAGGGATCAGTAAACCGAATAGCGCTCTGTACTGTGACGTGTACGTGCACGAAGAGCACTGCTCCGTTTCTATTTGCCAGGTTTCAACGCTTACACACCAATTATCTCGCACAGCATTGAATTTCTACATAAATGCACTCCTGAACTACCCCGTATTACCAACCTGTGTTGCTTGTGTATTCTCTGACAAATCAATTTCGCATTTATTGAAACAGTTCTGGCACACATCTTGACTCCCAGACCAACGACATGATATCAAGAGCAGTGGTGCTCGAGAGCCAAAACTCCGCGTGGCTGGTCACAGCCCAATGCAAAGGTGTAGAAGGCAGGCCACCGATCTGGTGCTAGGCTGGGCTAGAAATCTTACTGAAACCTGACTGGCAATCTTACTTTCCCAATATTACCTGCACATTGGCCGACTCGGTAGCAATTCACGGAATCTCAAGTGGATCCTGCTTACCTCTTGATTCAGTACTCTTAGAATATTATCTTATTCAGGTACAATATCATCGTAACATTGATGCCTATACATGAATGAACCACCATTTAGAGCATCTTCACCGGGCCTCTAAACGACCCCCCAAACCCCCAAAGGCCCTTTGGGGAGCCGGACACGAAAAACCGCAACCAGCCGTACCGGCAAAGCCTCGCTCCGAGAGATTTTGTGTCCGGCACCCCTAATCGAGCCTCCAAGTTTGGAGGCCTATTGGGGGTGTCGGACATTGCCGCGGGCATGGCCCTGACAGCGCGTGCCCGCCCGTCATACACAAAACGCTCACGTGCCCTGAGTCATTCGCCCCCAGCAGGCTCTCATTTTTTCCTCTCGTCGGCGATTCGCACCATCGGCGCCACTCTCGTTGCCGCCTGCTTGATTCGCACCTAGGGGACCTTGGCGCAGCGCTAGGGCCCGTCTCGCGCCGCCGGTCTACCTATTACTTTCCAGCTTTATTAATGTATTCATCTACCTATTACATACGATTACAACTACTCTTCGTCATCAGAGTCAGCCTTAGGCGGCGGTGTCCCAGGCACGTCGTCCGCCGGCGCCACGTCAGGAGTTTTCGGCTGCCACTCCGGTCCTGGGGCCTTGGGAATGGCCGGTCCTGCATATGCCCCTGCCGCACGGGACGACCACGGCGACCAAGGTTCCCACGGTGAGAAAGCAGGGTGTGCCGGGGATGGAGTTGCGGGCTCGCCGTCCTGTTCCGCCGCGTCCTCTTCCTGCTCTTGTTCAGCGGCGACCACGACATGCTGTTCCTGATCGGCGACCAGCACGGCCTCCCTCTCCTCCTCCTGATCGACCACCACGACCGCCTCCTTCTTCTCCTCCTGATCGGGCAGCACCGCCTCCTTCTTCTCCTGATTGGGCAGCACCGCCTTCTTCTTACGCGACGACATGGCAAGCGAGTTGTGGGCGAAAAGAATGAGATCGATGTGCGGCCGCGAGGATTATTATATTGGTGCCAAGCGGTGCGAACGCAACCCGAATCGACGCGGCGGCGATTGCAATCCACACGAAGCGTCGTAATGCGGAGCGACGCGGTGTCGAACCGGCGGCGGTTCGTGTGCCCGCAAGGTGTTCGACAGTTGGCTCAAATTTTGGGCCGTTTGAGGAGTGGGCATTAAATCCAACTCGATCTTCAAAAGCTGTATCACTGTGGACGGCCTCCAAATGTTGCCCGGACAAATGTCCGGCACCCCAAAGGAGGCCCAATTGAAGGGTGCCGTACACACGTTTGGGGGTGCCGGTGGAGATGCTCTTATGAAGGTTAGGTGGTACTCAAACAGAAATGATGGAGCTCTTGCAAACAAGAGCCGGTACAGGGCAATGCTTGAGGCAGCACAAATATATTTAGAAATTATCTTATGCTTAAGCTGCACAGTTCTCCTATCAAATTTCCCGACATAGCAGGGTGTTTTCTCACCGTACAACCCCTTGGATCTCATGTGCAGTAGCAGCCGCCAGGTAGGAAGAGACGGTCATGGAGTCAAGGAAGGAGAGAGACAATAATGGCCATCGTATTCCGCCGCCAGTCTCCACCCAACACTTGCACTCACCCCGGCGTCTGCTCTTGCCGCCGGGAGAAACCAAAACCCGTTCCACGAGCATTCCATCGATCCAACCCCCGTCGGCAGCCGCCGTGCATTCATCTCATCTTGTCCCAGCTAGTTGTTCGCACACCACGACAACGAGGGTTGCAGCGGTGGGCGTCAGGGGCCGCGGTGGTCTTCGGCAGAGGCGAGCGAGTCTTGGGCGTCGAGGGCAGCGGCGAGCGAGTCCTGGGCGGCGATTCCTGGGCGGCGAGGGCGACGGTTCCTGGGGGTTGGGGCCTGGAGGAGCAGTGCTGCGACAGGATCAGACGGTAGCGACTGCGAGCACTCGAGTAGACCTGCCATGGAGGCTTGCATCTGGGGAATTATTTGACGCCTGTAGAGGTCTTGGTTAGTTTTCAGATAGCCAAGTGTTTATGCGCCTGTAGCAGTAAGAAAAAAACCATTTGCACCTAGCATCTCTCCTATCCGGATATTCGATTCGGAACCCAGGTCCAGATGATCCCTTTATCTAGACCGATGGCTTGCATGGAGATCTGGAATGTCAGGCTTACATGGCCCACCACTGCGAGCATTTATGGACTGAATTTTCCGTCACTAATACACGGCACAAACGGCGAAGGCGTTTCTGGTAGTGGTCAACACGTGACCCATCGACCAACTGCGTCAAGGCTTTGCACGCCAGCAACAGAACTAAATATATACGGTCACGCCACACATCCAGCCAAGCGCGTGTTCTTCGGTTCTTCGCAACGGCAGCAGGATTTGATTCCAGCAACCATGGAAAAAAGTGAAGTCTGTTCTTTGGCCACAGAGGTCGACAAGGCCTGCCAGCAGAGGAGCGATCCCAAGAGCTACACGTTGTCACTTGTCACTCTCGTCCATGGCGATCAAGACGACGTCGCGGGGGGCTGGGGCTGCCTACCTGGCTACTTGTTTGCCCACGACGTCATCAAAACTGACACGCCGACATCACCTGAAGATCGGATCGGCCTCACTCTTCATCGGGTAGGGTGTTGCCACTTTAGAACTCACGGGCCCGTGCGCGTACAGACATGGTCGTCGGCTCGTCGCCAATACAGGATTGGTCCCAGCAGCCGGCATGGTTAGAAATCCGGAGCCACCTCGTTTGTAATGGCACCCGGCTGCTTCCTCGTGTTAAAATATAAAGCCTAGCCCTTTCCATCAGTTCAGACTTATGTGATAACTGGCTAGTGCATCAATTTAATATGGTATCAGAGCTAGGAGGTCTCAAGTTCAAGCCTCGGCTAACGCGCTAATTAAAATAAAATAGTTGCGCCCTCCCTGCTACTCCACTTCTAAGGTCTTACCAATTGTCCAGCCTAGACGTGAGGAGGAGTGTTAAAATATAAAGCCTAGCCCTTTCCATCAGTTCAGACTTATGGAATAATTGGCTAGTGCACCAATTCAATACCTCGGTGTAGGATCCGACGTTGGCCTAAACTCGTCGGAGCAACACACGGAAACTGTCAAGATCGGTAGAGGACGTCCATTTTGTCCATCGTGGCGTTTATCGTGCCCCTTTCCCCTCCTACGTGAATGCTGCACCATGTCCGCAGGCTATCTACAATTCGACAGCAACACACGTGCAGGGAGAAATCAAATACCATAGCAAGTCGTGTTATTTTGTGATGATCCAAATTCGTATATACTGATAAAGGCCAGCTTATGACGAAGGAGAGCGGAGCGCCTCGGAGCGGTACGGTACGAGTTGTATACGAGTTATGTACGGTTCGAGTTGTACTCGACTTGGAGATCACGTTACCGACCTAGGTTAGGTCAGGGCTCCTATAAATACAACATGTAAGCCGCCGGTTTGGGATAAGCCACATATTGTAAATCCCCGGCGTTGTAACCTCACCCGAAATAGTGAAGTATTGCTGGCTGGCGCCCGTGGTTTTTTCTTCTCCATTGTCGGAGGGGTTTTTCCACGTTAAAATCTCGTGTCCCCGTTGGTTTGATCTTGCTTAACTTCATCGTTGATTTCCTATTGCGTGTAACAAGTGGTATCAGAGCCCAGGTTTTACAGCTTAGGGTTTTGCGATGGGATCGATGAAGTTTGATCTGCCGTTGCTGGACTACAAAACGAGATTTTCGTTGTGGCAAGTGAAGATGCGAGCGATCCTCTCGCAAGCATCGGATCTTGATGAGGCGCTAGATGCGTTCGGAGAGAAGGCCGAAAGAGACTGGACTCCGGATGAGAAACGCAAGGATCGTAAGGCTTGGTCATTAATTCAGCTTCATCTATCTAATGATATCTTGTAAGAGGTGCTGCAGGAGAAATCCGCCGCAGCTTTGTGGCTCAAGCTGGAATCGATCTGCATGTCAAAGGACCTAACTAGCAAGATGCACGTGAAGATGAAGTTGTTTATGCACAAGATGCAAGAAGGTGGTTCAGTGATGAATCACTTGTCGATCTTCAAGGAGATCGTGGCCGACCTAGCGTCGATGGAGGTAAAATATGAAGATGAAGATTTAGCTCTTCTATTGCTATGTTCGCTGCCTAGTTCCTTTACAAATCTGCGAGATACTATACTCTTAAGCCGTGATACACTAACCCTGGCGAAAGTTTATGAGGCCCTGCAAACAAGGGAAAAGATGAAGAGTATGGTGCAGTCTGACACGTCGTCCTCCAAAGCGGCGATGCGTTGCAGGTTCGAGGCAGGACTGAACAGCGAGACAACAACTACAACAACTACAACAGAGACAAGAGCAAGGACAACAGAGGCCGTTCAAAGTCCAAGGACGAGATAAGTTCTGCAGGTACTGTAAGAAAACTAATCATACTATTGAGGATTGTTGGAAAGTGCAGAACAAGGAGAGGAGGAACGGTACCTACCAACCGAAGAAAACTGACGGTAATGGTAAGGCTGATGTTGTTGCTGCTGAGGCTGATGTGGTTGCTGGTGAAAGTTCTGATGGTGATTGTCTAGCTGTGTTTTCTGCGTGTGTTACTCGTGCTGATGAATGGATCCTAGATACTGCATGTTCCTTCCATATTTGCTGTAACAAAGACTGGTTCAGTTCTTATGAGTCTGTGCAGGCAGGAGATTTCGTGCGTGTGGGCAACGATAACAAATGTTACATTGCTGGCGTCGGTTCTGTACAGATCAAGACGCATGATGGCATGACACGCACGTTGGATGGAGTAAAACACATACCAACCATGGCGAGAAACTTTGTTTCTCTCAGTACCCTTGACTGTGACGGGTACAAGTATACCGGAGGGGATAAACGCCTAAAGGTATCTAAAGGTTCACTTATTGTCATGATAGGTGATATGAATTCTGCCAAGTTATATGTTCTTAGAGGTAGCACTCTGCATAGTACTTTTGCTGCTGCTGTTACTAAAGATGATCCAAGTAAAACTAACCTTTGGCACATGAGACTTGGACATATGAGTGAACTGGGGATGGCAGAATTGGTCAAGAGATAACTTCTGAAGGACTGCAATATGAGTAAGTTGCCGTTCTGTGAGCACTGCGTTTTTGGTAAGCACAAACGAGTTAAATTCAATGCTTCCGTTCATACCACGAAAGGTACACTTGATTATGTACATGCTGATTTATGGGGGCCGTCACGTAAGCCCTCTTATGGTGGTGCTCGGTATATGCTTACTATCATTGATGATTACTCTAGAAAGGTTTGGCCTTATTTCCTGAAAACTAAAGATGCTGCTTTTAAAGAGTGTAAAGTTATGATTGAAAGGCAAACTGAGAGGAAGGTGAAATTGCTTCGTACTGACAATGGTGGCGAATTTTGTTCGCATGACTTTGATGATTATT
The DNA here is from genome assembly GCA_947311845.1 of Poa pratensis. Lineage (NCBI taxonomy): Eukaryota > Viridiplantae > Streptophyta > Magnoliopsida > Poales > Poaceae > Poa > Poa pratensis. Next base: position 36,883,148 of record CAMZMU010000041.1, on the reverse strand, counting down.
GTGCGCAGGAAGGCATTGTCAGGCATCACACCATCCCGTACATGCCTCGGCAAAATGGTGTAGCTGAGCGGATGAACAGGACGATCATCTCCAAGGCTCGCTGCATGTTGTCCAACGCTCACATGAACAAGCGTTTTTGGGCTGAGGCTGCCAACACCGCCTGCTACTTGATAAACAGGTCACCATCCATCCCTCTTGACAAGAAGACTCCTATTGAGGTATGGTCTGGTGAGACAGCTGATTATTCACAACTGAAAGTTTTCGGTTGCACTGCCTATGCTCATGTTGATAATGGAAAGTTAGAGCCTAGAGCTATTAAGTGTTTATTTATTGGTTATGGTTCTGGAGTAAAAGGATATAAGTTGTGGAACCCTGAAACTAAGAAGGCATTCATGAGCAGGAGTGTTATTTTTAATGAATCTGTTATGTATTGGGATAGCTTGTCTACTGATATTGTGCCAGATTTTGCTGTTGAGGAAGAACCACAGGTTCGTGTGCAGGTGGAGCACCTGAATAAGGAGCAAACTGAAATTAATGAGGAGGAACCTGAAATTGATGAGGAGGAAATTGTGCCACCCTCACCTCCTGTTATACAGCAACCATCCATTGCTATTGATCGGCCAAGGAGAAATATTGTTCGACCTACCCGTTTAATTGAAGAGTGTAACATTGTTAATTATGCTCTGAGTTGTGCAGAACAGGTGGAGAACGAACATGAGCCTTCCACTTATACGGAGGCAATTGGCTCCAGTGACCGCGTGAAGTGGATATCCGCAATGCAAGAAGAGATGCAGTCACTTGAGAAAAATGGCACATGGGAAGTTGTGCGTCTGCCCAAGCAGAAAAAGGCCGTGCGTTGCAAGTGGATCTTCAAGAAAAAGGAAGGTCTCACGCCTACTGAACACGCAAGGTTCAAGGCAAGGTTAGTTGCAAAAGGATTTAGTCAGATACCTGGAATTGACTATAATGATGTGTTCTCCCCAGTTGTTAAGCATAGTTCCATTCGCACATTCTTTAGTATTTTTGCTATGCGTAATCTTGAGCTTGAGCAGTTAGATGTAAAGACTGCATTTTTGCATGGAGAACTTGAGGAGGAGATATACATGGACCAGCCAGAAGGGTTCATAGTGCTGGTAAGGAGGATTTCGCGTGCAAGCTAAAGAAGTCCCTTTACGGTTTGAAACAGTCCCCTCGACAATGGTATAAAAGGTTTGATTCTTTTATGATGTCACGTGGTTTTAAGAGGTCTGAATATGACAGCTGCGTGTACATTAAATTTGTTGATGAATCGCCTATATACTTATTATTATATGTTGATGATATGTTGATTGCTGCCAAGAGCATGAAGGAAATCACTACCTTGAAGAAACAATTGAGTAGTGAATTTGAGATGAAGGATCTTGGAGCTGCTAAGAAGATTCTCGGTATGGAAATTACTAGAGACAGAAAATTTGGTGTGTTATTTCTTAGTCAGCAAAATTACATTAAAAAAGTTCTTCATCGTTTCAACATGCATGACTCTAAATCTGTTAGTACTCCAATTGCTCCGCATTTTAAGTTGTCATCTTCGGAATGTCCTAGTTCAGATGAAGATGTTGAGTACATGTCCAAAGTTCCATACTCTAGTGCTGTTGGTTCTTTAATGTATGCCATGGTTTGTTCTCGTTCAGATTTATCATATGCTATGAGTCTGGTTAGTAGATATATGGCTAATCCTGGTAAGGAGCATTGGAAAGCTGTTCAGTGGGTTTTCAGGTACCTGCGTGCAAGTAGTGATGCATGTTTGAAGTTTGGCAAGACTGAGAAGGGACTTGTTGGCTATGTGGATTCATATTTTGCTGCCGATTTGGATAAGAGACGGTCCCTTACAGGTTATGTTTTTACAGTTGGTAGCTGTGCCGTGAGCTGGAAGGCAACATTGCAGGCTGTTGTTGCTCAATCAACCACTGAAGCAGAATACATGGCTATTGCAGAAGCTTGCAAAGAATCTGTTTGGTTGAAAGGTTTGTACGCTGAGCTTTGTGGAGATAATTCTTGCATTGATTTTTTCAGTGACAGTCAAAGTGCCATATACCTTACTAAGGATCAGATGTTGCATGAGAGAACAAAACACATTGACATAAAATACCATTACATCCGAGAGGTTGTTGCTCAAGGTAAATTAAAGGTATGCAAGATTAGTACTCATGATAATCATGCTGATATGATGACAAAGCCGGTTCCTGTTGCTAAGTTTGAGCTTTGCTCGAGCTTAGTTGGTATAACTGTTTAGCCCAAGAGGCTAGTTGGCGCCGAAAGTATGTTTCTTTGTTGTTACAAGGTAAAGGTCCGTGTCATGCTATAAGATGGAATTTGTCTCAAGGTGGAGTGTTATTTTGTGATGATCTAAATTCGTATATACTGATAAAGGCCAGCTTATGACGAGTTGTATACGAGTTATGTACGGTTCGAGTTGTACTCGACTTGGAGATCACGTTACCGACCTAGGTTAGGTCAGGGCTCCTATAAATACATCATGTAAGCCGCCGGTTTGGGATAAGCCACATATTGTAAATCCCCGGCATTGTAACCTCACCCGAAATAGTGAAGTATTGCTGTCTGGCGCCCGTGGTTTTTTCTTCTCCATTATCGGAGGGGTTTTTCACGTTAAAATCTCGTATCCCCGTTTGTTTGATCTTGCTTAACTTCATCGTTGATTTCCTATTGCGTGTAACAAGTCGTGCACTTGCCTCAACTTGCATGCATGCTTCAAGACTGTCCTCGATCCGCTCGGCACCGCGGCTGCTGCTCATCGCTGCCCGTGGCGACGCGCTGTTGGAGATATGGTTGATACGCCATCAGAGTTGCTGATCGCTTCATCTAGTCTATAATATCTAGGCGTCGCCCACGACAAGTGAGGTTTTATGCATTCATACAAGGCGGCGAGGATTAATATTGGATTAGTCATGCACGTACAGTGAGGGAGGGTCTGAGCGAGCGCGTGTCGATCCGCAATAAATTTCCTATGACTATCCTGCAAAACCATTTCCTGGACCGCCGGTACACCAATCTGAAGTCCACACCTCCGTCAAAAGTGCCATCAATTGCTGGGCCCATCGTATACGCAGGGAATAATACACAGCCATCAATACGATACTTTATGCAGTTCCGTATCTCAACAATAAATAGGCTGCACACAAATCCCATGACAGATTCTACGGTCCTGATATAGGGACTAGATGCACCCCAGTGCCAAAACGCTGCCCCCTTAAGCCGCTTCGTTCCGTTTCATCTTCCGTTTCCTGAGTTTGACGAGAACCCAGCTCAAAGACAGCGACTCGTTCAGTTTATCCACAACACTTATATACACATTCACTTGTTTTTTTATCTTGCTGTCATCCAATGTTATGCCTGACGATGGGTAAGGACGTTGTAACCCACGTGCGCCGCACGAGAGAAAGCGCACACGCGGTTTCTGAAGGAACAAAAATAAAAAGAAGATGGACTCAGATAATTAGTCCCATTCGGTCAGGAATAAACATAAAATGGTTTCCTCTAGAAAACAGGAGATCAATTTTTGGGAAATGATTTTTTGTGCAAAAAACTCAAAATTATTTTGAGTGGGAACATATTCCTAAAATCCAAAAATAAATATGTAATTCAGAATTAACCAAAAAATATATAAATTATGGTCCAAAAATAAAGTGTGTCAGTGATTGTACTATGGACTTGTACATGATTATTTGATTTGTTACAACATTTTTTTGTCGATCAGGGGTATTATTAAGATGATTAATTTCATGTAACAAAATAATTTTCTCAAAAGAATATTTCTATAAGTTTTGACCGACGTTGTGGTAAGCAAATTACAGCTAGAAACACCCATGTTTGGCCGACATGCTACCGAACTGACAGTCACCAGCAGCCACCACCTCCCTGTCACAAGCCACAAAAGAAACTTCTCCATAGGACCAACAGTCCGAAGATACGAGACCCTCGTAACCTCAGCACCGCCGTTGTTGGTCCCTGTAAACCGATGCAGCTCGGAAATTGGTGCCCTCAAGAGGGATTCTGACGCACCAGCTGGCAGTGACATCGCTAGATTCCAAAGGATCAGAGATTTCTTAGCTAAGCCTAGTATAAACTGTAGGTCGCTGATCCTCGCCGCCACCGTGCGCCTGCACCGCCATGCACCAGCCTTCCCGCCACGACATGGTCACGAGGCAGGTGCAGGTTTCTGGCGGTCGTCTCTAGGACGACGATGGTGGATGAGAGGGAGTAGGACTTGGTGGTGTAGCCGCTAAGTTTTGGCTCCCCGATCGTCTGGGAACCTTGCCATATATGATTGTTCACATAGTTCTGTTTTAGGAGAACTTTATTATATACAGTTATCTCTAAAACCTACTAATCCGAGTAAAATTTGAAGTCGTCTACTCTCCCTCCCCCTCTAGTCGAAATCTGTAATCCTTATGCAAGTTTAAACAAAAGGTACAAGTTATAGTTGATGATACGAAGTTTGATTTTGAGCAAACCTTTTGCCAAAAAAAATCCTCGGATCTATCAATAACCGCTAACAATAGTATATAAATATCCGCAATAGTAATAAAACTATAAATAATTTCTTGGATCACCTAGCGACAAATAAATTATGGAGCGAGCCAGACGTGCGCTTTCATACTCGTCCCTCCACCAAGTTTGCAAAACTTACTGTAGAACAATCTGTCGTAATAGACATATGAGAAATGATCGTGCTAAATCCACAAAGGAGCAGCACACCAAATCATCGATCATCACCAATGATAGGACCCTAGACTGAAGAGTTAACATGTAAACACAGCAACAAATATGGATATGAATCATGTGGTGTATGATATGGTTCTAGTCCTCTCAGTACTTTAATTATAAATGCAATAATATTTTCAGATTTATGGTGATATCCACCGTGAAGGATTAAGTCGTGAGAGTTTTCCATTATTTCAGATTTATGCTGGTAGGGAAAGTCGTGACAGTGAAGGACCCAGTCCTTCACGGTGGACTTTTTTCTAACATTAATTCCACATGGAGAAACTGCTCCTAGCTCATTGAATATGCAATAATGGAGCAATGACCGCGAGTTCTTAATTAGCATGTCCAAGTGCTGGTTTATGGAACGTGCCCTAACCACCTTAGATTATTTGAGAGACGCTACAATCCAACTTCGGTTCTCGTCAGTTAACGATTATCACGGACAAGCTGCAACTTCATTATTCAGCTAGCTCACATGTTGGCACAATATTCAGAGACGAAATACAGCTTGCAGAAGATAAAATAGCACAGGTTGCACAAAGATGCCTACTAGCTTGATCGCAGTGCTTTCGTGGGCTTGTCCAATCGCTCAGCGGAGGTAGATGCAGCCAGCGATAACAAGGAGGCACATTAACCTATATGAACATATATATACATGTATGAAAATGATCGCCCCAAAAGTTTAGAACTTGTATGCATGCATCTAGTTGTGCATTAGAAAATATTTGCCAAAGAGATGATAAAAAACATTACACGAATTACTCATTAAATATTATCCGACCCTGAATATTTCTAGTGCCATAGGTTCAGCCACAGAATATCACCAATACAAAAACCGGTCCAAGACAGCTCCTCACGAACGGCCCTTCATATACATGTTTCTGTTTCTGATATGGATAACCACACATGTGGATCTTCTGCATAATATAATTATGGCCAACGGTTCCCATGAAAGTCGTTCATGTTATCGCCGCACTCAGCTCCTTGTTATGAAAAAAATAACAGTATAGCATACAGTTGCTTTCAAGATCCATGCACGATTAGGGGTACACTTTGCTAGAAGCTATTGTAATTGTACACTTGGCCTTTATGTCCTTTCGATCGGATAAAGACCAAACGACGGTTTTCGTAGTTTTCTTTCTCACCATACTGAACAATGAGCCACGTACGTCATAAAAGTCTTGAGAGACATCATCAAACAAGTTCAACATTTTTTTGGATAAAGAGATTTTATTACTTAAGAGTTTTAAGCATCACATCCGGACTCTGCATAAAAAAGATGTACACAACCACAAGTTCACGAGTACCCAAAATTGAAGATAAAAACAAGTACATATCATGATAAGAAATTGTAAAGCCATCTAAGAGGGTGGTAAATCGATCCGAAGCCTATGTTGCCATCCGTGCCGGGAGAAAAGCTCCCTGGCCACCGCCTCCAACCGACATGCCACCTCCAAGAACAAATCCTGGTGCTCCACACGCTGCAGGGTCGACCAAGTCCTTAGCGTTGCTGTACACCGATAAATAATCTGCATAAAAGAAGCATTTTTATCGTTAAAAACCTTGTCATTTCTACATAGGCATAGCGACCAAATAACGGCAATCGATCCCACCCTGCTGAATAGTTTAAACCTAGGATCAACCCCATTTAACCAGTTGCCAAAAATGTTTGCAACAGAGAGCTTGGGGGATGTAAGGTAGAACCTATCTGGATGGCTGACCATATAGACCTAGCGAATTTGCACTGAAAGAATAAGTGGGTAATAGTCTCGTCGTGTTGACAGAAGACACACTTTTTACTTCCATGCCAATTGTGTTTGGCAAGATTATCTTTTGTAAGAATTACACCTCGACGGAGATACCAAGCAAAAACCTTGGTTTTTAGTGGAATCTTCATCTTCCAAATCTTGTTATTATCCCTACTATCGACTGGAATTTCGGGTACGATCAGTGCTCTATACATGGAATCAACCGAGAATTTACCATTCTTTGTGAGATTCCATTGAAATTTATCTGGACCTTCTGACAGATGGATGGAATCCAATGGATGAGCAAAGTGTTCCAATATGCTTGTCTTATTCCAAGTAAACTTCTCCTGAACGAAACATTTGGTGGGGAGGAACCCAACACCTTCGCGATCGTGTCACTCTTATTTCGTACTATCGCATATAGAGTCAGATATTGTTCTCTGAGAGTTGTTTGGCCTAGCCATTTATCCTCCCAGAAACGAATTTCCGATCCATCCCTAATTGAGAAAGATCCTTGTGGGAAAAAAAGACTTTTTGGTAGCCATGAGGCTAGCCCAGAAGTGTGAATCACCGGGTTTCCAAAGAACCTGAGATACATCTTGATTGCCCACATACTTTCTCCTAAGGAGGGATTGCCACACTCCATCTTCATTAAGAAGCTTGAAGAGCCATTTACCTAGCGGAGCCCTGTTCTTGACCTCAACCCGAGCCCTCCTTGATCTTTAGGGCAGGAAACCACACTCCACTTAGTCAGCCGATATTTTTTCTTCTCACTGTCCCCTTGCCAAAAGAATCTAGACCGGAAATAATCCAATCGTTTTAAGACTCCTTTAGGCAACTGGAAAAAGGAAATCATGTACAGTACCATGTTTGATAGTACCGAATTTATGAGAACCAATCTTTCATCAAGAGATAAGAGCTTGCCTTTCCAGCTATTTAAACGTAATTGAAGTCTTACCTCCACCTTTTTCCATTCAACATTTGTAAGTCTCCGATAATGAATCGGAATACCCAAATAGTTGATGGGAAATTGTCCTTGCTAACAGCCAAAAAGTTCAGCATACAAGGTGGCATTTGCAAGAGCCTCGCCAAGGGAAAACAATTCGCTTTTATGGAAATTAATCTTTAGACCCGAAAGTTGCTCGAAAGCTGACAAGATCAGTTTTAAGTTACAAGCTTTTTCGATATCATGTTCCATAAAGAGAATTGTGTCATCGGCATATTGAAGGATCGACAATCCCCCATCGACAAGATGTGGAATCACTCCTTCAATTTGACCCTCGGTTTTTGCGGGTTCGATCAAAATGGCCAACATATCAGCCACTATATTAAATAGTATTGGCGATAACGGTTCACCCCATCTAAGACCTTTTTTCGTTTGAAAGTATTTGCCAGTGTCATCATTTACCTTGATGGCTACACTTCCACTCGAAACAAAGGAGTCTATTAACGCGCGCCACTCCTCAGAAAAACCTTTTATTCTGAGGGTCTGCTGAAGAAAAGACCATTTGACTTTATCATAGGCTTTCTCAAAGTCAATTTTCAGAATTACCCCATTCAACTTTTTCCTATGTAGTTCGTGAACTGTTTCATGTAGGATCGCAACACCATCAAGAATGTTGCGACCTTGCATAAAAGCCGTCTGAGACGGCCGAACCACATGATCTGCCACACTGTTTTGTCGAATCGTAGCCACTTTGGTAAATATTTTAAAACTGACGTTAAGGAGGCATATAGGTCAAAATTGTTGAATCCTTTCTGCCTCGTTAACCTTAGGTAATAAAATAAACTCACCAAAATTAAGCCGAAACAACTCGAGTTGTCCCATATGAAGACAAGCGAACAGTTGCATTAGATCAGACTTGATAACATCCCAGAAGTTCTGGTAGAACTCGGCTGGGAAACCATCAGGTCCAGGTGATGAATTATGTTTTATTTGGAAAACCGCCTTTCTCACTTCTTCCTCAGAGTAGGGTTTAGTGAGGAGACCATTTTCCTCGTCTGAAACCTGGGGTATATCTTCTATCCGGGACTCATCCAAGGTGAAGTTTCCTTCCTCTGGGGTCCCGAACAGGCCTTTATAGTAATTTGTGATGTACGACTTTAATTGTTCGTGGCCCTCAATCGTTTCCTCATCCTGGACTAGAGAATGAATACGCTTTTCCGATGTCTGCTATTGGCAACGCCATGGAAATAACGAGTATTCGAATCCCCTTCTAGGATGAATTGGGCTTTGGAACGTTGATGCCATTTTAACTCTTCCTCTCGCAACAGTTTTGCTATATGTGCATTGGATTGGCTCTTTAGCTCAATCTCTTGCGCGGATAGTAAACGAACTTCTGCTAGTGCTTCCAAAGCATCAATTATGGAGGAAAGTCGTACCTTCTCATTCTTAAGTAAACCAGAAGTATGACGAGCCCACCCAACGAGGTGCGTGCGTAAATCTCGTATCTTATTGTTCCACCGCTGGATAGGCGTATCACCCGCAACTGGTCTTTCCCATATTCTAGTAACCATCTCCTGGAACCCCTCCCGGTGCAACCATCCAAGCTCAAACTTGAATCTTGGTTTACACTGTGGTCTAGGGGTATATATCAGTGGTCATAAGAATGGGAGCAAGGTCTGACAGACCCTCAATATGTTCTAGAACCCGTATCGACACCAATGGGAACATATCTTCCCACTCAGTATCCATCAGTACACGGTCTAGTTTCTCGTATGTCGGTTCAGGGAGAGAGTTAGCCCAAGTGAATTGTCTCCCTACCATTGGTATCTCTCTTAGGTTCAGGCTGTCAATGACTGCATTGAACAGAAGAGGCCAACGGTTGTCAAACCGCCCTCGACTTTTCTCAAACGAAAACCGTAGCAAATTGAAGTCCCCTCCAATGATAAGAGGGTGTGGATTATCTTTTACCAAGTTTACTATTTCACAGAGAAAGGAGGTCTTAGCCACATCCTGGGCCGACTCATACACGGCAACCAGACTCCAGATGAAATTGTCGGATTTATTACGGATGTGTATTTTAATATGAAAATCACCATCCGTAACGTCCAATACTTCCGTTGAATCAGACCTGATGCCAAGTAAAATGCCTCCGGAGCGGCCAACATGTGTTTGAGATGCATCCATGCCATCCGCATATATGTAGCAAAGTTTAACTTTTCATTCGAAGGAAATTAAAAGGTTCATCAAGTGATTAAGTGAGTTTAATTACTGAGATGGCATCATTCTCATCGTCCATTTAAATCCAATTGTTTCTCCATGTGCATATATGTGTGCTTGCTCCTCTGACCTGCATTATGTTGTTGCCAAAAGTGTAGTGAAGTAGACAGTTCTACCTTCCAACCTCTGACATAAGTAGGAGTCAAAATTTACTCTTTTTCTCAAATGAATGTGTATAAAGTATATGTTCTTTTACCAAAACTTTGATCATTTCGAATTTATAAGTCTTCAAACTTAATTTCCCCATCAGGTACGGTGTATTAATTCTTTGAATCGTTCTTGGGAGTCATTTGTTTACTCTATGGATGTATTAGAGCTTGGTCCAAGCTACTAAGCAACTGACCTACATAAATTACAGATGTACTTGCGTCCTTTTTGTGAAAACGAGTGTAGTGGGCAGGACCGGTCCTGAAATTTGGGGGGCCCGGGGCGAAATTAAAACTTGGGCCCCATCAACATGCGATAAAATATACATGCAAATATGAAATGTTACCAATATGACCGCGTAAATGTGTACATTATTGACTTTAAGTAATTATACATATTATCTTACAAAATCCTAACATTTCTACATGCAAAATGACTTGATGGTACCGACGCTACCTAGAAACCGGGTCATCATATTGGCGATGAAAGCAGTGCGTTCGCCTCTCGGCGACTAGGATTCTAACCTCTCGGTGGAGACACACAACACATAGAAAAAAATTGATGGAGAAGGAGAATTGGACCCATACTATGCATGACCTTTTAAATCCACCATTGTCAAAGATCACAAAATAACATCGCGGTGGAAAAAGAAATGTGTAGTTTTAGCAAGCAAAAGAAATCCCTTTTTTAACAAGTAAGAAAAATGTGCTTTATTTAGCGGAAAAGAATGTGCTTTTTTTTTACATTGAAAATAATGTGCTTTGGTTATATGATGCATTTCCCTGTAACTTTTTCTGGCCACAGTCTAGCCCAACAGCCACGGCTGATTTAATCCTTTCAGCTTATTATAAATGAATATACTAAAGCCCAGACAGCCGAAGCCCAAGCAACCAAAGGAAAAGAGGCCCGATCTCACGTCCACTTAGAAACAGCATATCGCTTCGTTGTATTGTCTCTCTTAAACGATAGGAGAGATCAGAGGAAACTGAACAACTGCTCTAATGGCGCTCACGTTTTGATCGTTCCTTCACCACTATATATGCTCTGGCTAGTTAGGATTTGGAGGCCCCTCGATTTCGGGGGCCGGGGCGGCCGCACCCCCTGACCCCCCCTCAGGGCCGGCCCTGGTAGTGGGCAGGCCATCGGTGAGATAAATAATGCACGCCGGATCTATACGTTTAGCATATGTTTTTGACATTAGCTGATCCACTAGTGGAAACATGGCCTTTCGTGGAGAGGGGTGTTGGGCTCTAGTCCCGGACGTGGTTTGAACCCGGACTAGAGGAGGGAACTAGTACCGGGCCAACGGCTCTGACGCCGCGTAGCTCCGTTCCCGGGTCGTAGGGCACCTCTAGTTCCGGGCCGTGATACCACCCGGGACCGCGGCAGGCAGCCGCAGAGTGGGGACAGGAGGGTGGACCTTTCGTCCCGGGCCGTGGTACAAGCTGGGACTAGAGGTCCCGCTATATCATCTTCACCCTGGGCTAGCCACCATTTGTTGAACTCTCAAGTTCATCTCCATTGTTTCCTCTCTCAAGCTCAAGTTTAGCCCCATTTTTTTCCACGATTTGTCAAGATAGACGGCACTCATCTCTCCAAGGGTTAGCAACTTGATCCTTTCATCCGGCGGCGCTCATTTAGCTCATTTCCATACTAGTTTAGCTCATTTCATTTTTGGAGTGCTACCTAGTTGTTTGAAGAAATGCCTAAGCTAGGTAGTTCATTTTTTTATATGTATTTTGAGCTCAAATTAATTTATGATTTCTAGATTTTAGTGTCGCCCGGTCCTCACCGCCGTCGATAGCCCCCTCCGTCCCGTGACCGGCACCACCTCGGTGAGCCTCTTTTTTATCTTTTATTTTAAAAAATTACTTGTATGATTTAAATGCATAATTCTTTCTTGTATAATTTTCTTATGTTTTGATATCCGTCCCCGTCGGCCCTCGTCCGGTCTATGATTCGGATGTGGTATATTTTTATAACTATTTATTTTGTTTCGTGTTTATGAAAATCATGCCGACCAACTTGACATAGATATATTTTTATTTAGGAGGTAGTTGAACCGGAAATTCCAGCCGGCCCTATTGTCGAGTTTTTTAAAAAAGAAAACAATGATTTGAAAGCAAAATTGAAGATAAGTGAAGATCTTCGTCTCCAATGCCTAGAAGAGAAGATGGTATTGAACTTCAAGATTGCCGACATCGTTGATGCTCACGAGGTCAAGCTTGCCGACGTCGTCGCTGCTCATGAGATGAAGATGGATGCAATGCACTTCAAGCTTAAAAAGATTAGAAAATATGTCATTAGTCAAGAGGGTTGGTATCATTATGCTGTTGGTTCAATAGTTACCTTAGTTGCGATTCTGATCGCATTTGTTGTTGGATTTAAATTCTTTAAATAGTTGTATTCTAGTTTCAATTAATTTATGTTTTATGAGAACTATGTATTACATTTGGTCGCTACTCTACTTTGGTTTTAATGTGATGAACTTGTATTAATGAATATGGTCCGTTCCCTGTTATGTTGTTTTACCGTAATGGGTTTTAGCGGTGATTTGCAGATGAGTCATCCATGGATGTACGCTGACCGACGCTATAAAGAGTACATGGAAGGCGTGCAATCTTTTCTCAATTTGGCTAGGGATAACAAGGGCCAAATGGTTTTATGTGTTGTCCATGCAGTAAATGTCGGAATGAGAAGGATTACTCTAACTCAGACACTCTTCACATACACCTGATTCAGTCTGGTTTCATGCCCGGCTATAATTGTTGGACTAAGCACGGAGAAAGAGGGGTTATGATGGAAGACAACGAAGAAGAAGAGAACGACAACTACATGTACCCTGAATACGATGGTAACGCAACGGGGGAAGCTGATGATGAAGAGGTACCAGATGATCCCATCATACATGATGATTTACGTGGGGTCATCGTTGATGCACATACCCAAGCAGAAACTACACTTGAGAAGTTGAAGTTGGAGCGCATGTTAGAGGATCACAAAACAAAGTTGTACCCGACTTGTGAAGATGGCAACACAAAGCTCGGTACCACACTGAAATTATTGCAATGGAAGGCAGAGAATGGTTTATCTGACAAGGGATTTGGGAATTTACTGAAAATAGTGAAGCAAAAGCTCCCGGCTGGTAATGAATTACCTGACAGTACGTATGAAGCAAAGAAGATTATCTTCTCTCTAGGATTAGATGTGCAGAAGATACATGCATGCATTAATGACTGCATCCTCTATCGCGGTGAGTAGTATGAGAATATGCATGAATGCTCGGTATGCGGTGCATTGCGGTATAAGATCAGACGAGTTGACCTTGGTGATGTTGAGGGCCAGCCCCCCAGGAAGAGGGTTCTTGCTAAGGTGATGTGGTACGCTCCAATAATACCATGGTTGAAATGTTTGTTCAGAAACAAGGAGCATGCCAAGTTGTTGCGATGGCACAAAGAAGACCGCAAGAGCGACGAGATGTACAGACACCCGGCTGATGGGTCGCAGTGGAGAAAAATCGATACAGAGTACAAGGAATTTGCAGGTGACGCAAGGAACTTAAGGTTTGGTCTAAGCACGGATGGCTTTAATCCTTTTGGGGAGCAGAGCAGCAGTCATAGCATCTGGCCTTTGACTCTATGTATCTATAACCTTCCTCCTTGGTTGTGCATGAAGCGGAAGTTCATTGTGATGCCGGTGCTCATCCAAGGCCCGAAGCAACCCGGTAACAACATTGATGTGTACCTAAACCCATTAGTTGATGAACTTTTACAGTTGTGGCGTGATGAAGGGGTATGTGTGTGGGATGAGTACAAACAACAGGAATTTAACCTACGAGCGTTGTTGTTTGTAACCATCAATGATTGGCCTGCTCTTAGTAACATTTCAGGACAGTCAAACAAGGGATACAATGCATGCACGCACTATTTAGATAAGACTGAAAGTATATATGTAGGTTACAAGAATGTGTACCCGGGTCATCGTCGATTTCTTACAACTCAGCATCCCCTAAGAAAGAGATGCAAGCAGCATTTCAAAGGTGAGGCAGATCACCGGACGAAGCCACCCTCCTTAGTGCTGAAGATTGATGACCCACAAATATAGGGGGTGTATCGTAGTACTTTCGATAAATAAGAGTGTCGAACCCAATGAGGAGCAGAAGGTGTTGACAAGCAGTTTTGATTAGGAATTCACTGTAAATACTAGCAGACAAGTTTTTAGGGGTTTTTGATATAGCAGATAAATAAAGTATAAGTAAATAAAAGACAGTAATAATAATTGCAGCGAGTGGCCCAATCCTTTCTACAGCAAAGGACAAGCTGGTAGGTTTACTTATGATGACCAAACGTTCTTGAGGACACACCGGAATTTCGTCAAGTGCTTTCGCTTCATATAGCTGATTAATCTTTATTGTTTTGATAGGTGTTGTGTGGGTGAACCTATGCTAATGCACCGCCCTTTCTAGGACTAATACATACTTGTGATTATACCCCTTGCAAGCATCCGCAAATACAAGAAAGTAATTAAGATAAATCTAACCACAACCTTAAACTCTGAGATCCTGCTATCCCTCATGCATCGATATACCAACGGGGGTTTAGGTTTCTGACACACCGGCAACCCCACAATTAATATTCGAATACACAATGCATTCCCCTAGGCCCATAAAGGTGAAGTATCATGTAGTCGACGTTCACATGACACCACTAGAAGAATAGCACCACAACTTAAATATCAAACCATTAAATATTACTCAACATAATTCATTACTAACATAAAGACTTCTCCCATGTCCTCAAGAATTAAACGAACTACTCACAAGACATCATATGGATCATGATCAGAGGTGATATAATGATGAATAACAATCTGGACATAAACCTTAATTCACCGGTTTCACTCAATAGCATCAACCACAAGGAGTAATTAACACCGGGAAAGTTTCCCCTATGAACTAGACAAGATTCAACCCTAGATGTTACAGCGGAACGGAGTGAGAGGTGGAGACGATGGTGTCGACGGTGGAGATGATGATGATCCCAATGAAGTTCAGCTCGATGACGGTGACGATGGTGACGATTTTCCCCCTCCGGAAAGGAATTTCCCCGGCAGATTTCTCCCCGCCGGAGAGCTTTTCTCTCTCTGGTGTATTCCGCCTCGTGGAGGCGGCGGAATATTTCCTCGATGACTCCCTGAGGCGTAGGGTTTCCTGGGGATGAAGTATGCGAAGGGGCACCGGCAAAGGTGGGCCTGGGCCACCTCACCACGTGGCGGCGCGGCAGTAAGCGAGGCCGCGCCACCACATGGTGGCCCACCTTGGCCTCCCCTCTTGGCTGCCTCCGGCATCTGACAAAATAGGAGCTTCTGGATATTTTCTGTTAAGTGTTGATCTTTAGAAATATGGCGTCTTGACGGTCCTTTTTCCAGCAGAATCCTGACTCCGGTGGTTAATTCTCCAATAATCATCAAACATGCAAAATAGGTAAAATAACATAAGTATCATCTCTAAATATGAAATATATCAATGAATAACAATAAATTATGATATAAAATAGTGATGCAAAATGGACGTATCAAAGATATATATGATATGGTCAAGAATTTAGATATAATCTTTGGAAAGGGTCCTGACAGATAGAATGTTATGAAGGACGCTAACAACCACGTTCCCCTGTGGAAGAAGAAGTCTATATTTTGGGAACTACCCTATTGGAAAGTCCTAAAGGTCCGCTCTGCAATCGACGTGATGCACGTGACAAAGAATGTTTGTGTTAACCTGCTAGGCTTCTTGGGCGTGTATGGGAAGGTAAAAGATACTCCGGAAGCACGAGAGGACCAACAACTTTTGAAAGACCCAAACAACCTGCATCCAATGAAGACGGATAAAGGACGTCTACGTCATGCTAGCTACGTTCTTACCAAAGAAGAGAAGGAGATATTTTTGAAGTCTTGAGTAGTATGAAGGTCCCGTCTAGCTTCTCGTCGAATATAAAGGGAATAATAAATATGGCAGAGAAAAAGTTCTAGAACGTAATGTCTCATGACTGCCACGTGCTTATGACTCAATTGCTTCCGGTTGCATTGCGGGGGCTTCTACTGGAAAATGTTCGACTATCCATTGTTCAGCTATGTGCATTCCACAATGCAATCTCGCAGAAGGCAATCAGTCCAACCATTCTAGGTAGGTTACAGAAGGATGTGGCTCAATGTCTCGTTAGTTTTGCGTTGGTGTTCCCACCATCCTTCTTCACTATTATGACACATCTCCTAGTACACCTGGTCGAGGAGATTCTCATTCTGGGTCCTGTATTTCTACACAATATGTTCCCCTTTGAGAGGTTCATGGGAGTCTTGAAGAAGTATGTTCATAACCGTGCTAGGCCAGAAGGAAGTATCTCAAGAGGTTATGGAACAGAGGAGGTCATTGATTTTTGTGTTGACTTTATTCCCGGTATTAAGTCGATTGGTCTTCCTGAATCGCGACATGAGGGGAGACTGAGTGGAAAAGGCACTCTAGGAAGGAAATCATACATATGTAAGGACGGGCATTCTTTCACAAAAGCACACTACTCTACATAATTCCATTTTGGTGGCTCCGTATATCCAGATACACAAGGATATTGTACGCTCCAACAACCCGGGGATGGATCAGTCCATGATTACAAAGGGACACGTGGAGAATTTTGGCGGTTGGTTGCTTACACATCTGAACAATGACAACACTATCTCAGATGAGCTATTCTTGTTGTCTGGGGTACCTTCTTTGACTATTTGGACTTTCCAAGGGTACGAGATAAATGGAAATACATTTTACACGAACGCCCAAGATAAAAAGAGACCAACCAAAATAGTGGTGTCCGCTTTGATGATTCAACAAAAAACAATGGCGAAAGGGGCCACGGTCACATATTATGGTTGCGTAGAGCAGATATGGGATTTTGACTACGGACCTTCTTTTAAGGTCCCTTTGTTCTTGTGCAAATGGTTCAACCTGAAAGGCGGCGGGGTAAAGGAAGACCAATTGTACGGAATGACTACAGTGGATCTCACGTGTCTTGCGTACGACAACAAACCATTCGTTCTAGCCAATGATGTGGCTCAGGTTTTCTATGTGAAGGACATGTCTACCAAGCCCAAAAAAGAAAAGATAAGGAAGCGAATACATCAGCCGATGAGCCAAAGCGCCACATAGTTCTTTCAGGGAAAAGAACCATTGTGGGAGTGGAGGACAAGACAGACATGTCAGAAGATTACGACAAGTTTCATGAAATTCCGCCCTTCAAAGTGAACACTGATCCAAGTCTCAAGTTAAATGCACACCCTTTCCATGGTTACGGAGCAAGCAGAAGAAAGGGCCGCACAAAAAGAAAAATGCAAAGACTAAATAGGGATGTTGTTGGTGATGTGTAATAATGTATTAAAGTTTTATATAATTGTGTTCTGGAAATTTAGAAGAGAACTCTATATTTTGGTTCCATCATTTCAGGAGTGGGTTTCACGATTAACTTGTCAGATAGGGGTAAAGAGGGGGAACGGAGGCAAAGTTGATAATTGTATGGTTTCCCACTAAGCGCGATCAAACTTTATCCTTCCTATTCTAAAAACTCCAACGGCTTACAACCGCTCGATACCCTGCGCATGTAGTACTTGATTTATAAATTTTTGAATTGATTTTAAATCAAGCGCATGTAGTACTTCATTTAAAACAAAGCGCATGTAGTACTTGATTTTAAATCAAAACAGAAAACAAAAAAAGAAAACAAATTTTAGTTGATTTGGACGATTAAATCAAAAGATATAAAAAAGTATGAAAGCAGAAAATTAAAAAATCGACCTCTAGTACCGGGCCGTGTTACCACCCGGTACTGCAGGTCCACGGGCTTCGCGCGCAAATTTTCACGGTCCTGAGGGACCTCTAGTACCGGCTGGTAACACGGCCGGTACTACAGACCCTCTAGTACCGGGTGTAGCCACAACCCGGTACTAGAGGTCGTTTTGGCGCTGATTTGGGTGGTTGCGGCCGAAAATTTTCCCAAGTCCCCCAAATCGACGCTCCGCCTCCGGGCTCCGGACGAAGCCGCCCCCTACACCGCCAGGCTGCCGTCCCGCGCCCCTGCTGCCCTAGCCGTCGCCGCCCTCTCCTGCTCCGGGCGCGGCCGTCGCCGTCCTTCTCCTACTCCGCGCGCGGCCGTCCCTGCTCGTCCCGGAGCAAGCAAGCTCGCCCCGACCCACGGTGAGCTCGCCCCCGACCCTCTCCCTCTCTCATATCTCGCGCGCGGCGGCGGCAGACCCTAACCAAGGGCCGGTGCCGGCGGTGGCAAGGAAAAAGACACAATTTTAGGGCCTAAAGGGCCGATTTCATTAAGGGGGAGGCCACAAACGGCCATTACATTAGGGGGAGGCCATTAATAAGGCCATTACATTAGAGGGGGGAGGGGGACATCGTCGCTGGCGCCGCCTAGTCGTCGAGGACGATGAACTCCGGCGGGGACCACAGATGGGCCGACGGTGCCTGCTGCTCCGGTGGCGCCTGCTGCTGCGGTGGCTGCGGTTCCGGTGGCGCCTGCTCCGGCGGCGCCTGCTCCTGTGGCCACTGCTCCTGTGTCCACTGCTCTGGTGGCACCCGATCCGGCGACCAGCTCCTGCCAGTCCAGACCCAGGACTGGCCATGGACGAGGCTGGGAGGCAGTGGAGGCACCGGCTCCATCCCCCGCCGCTCCTGCTCCTACCGCTCCTGCTCCTGCTCGCGCTCCAGGTGCACATACCAGGGCTCCATGTCATCCGGGTCCTGTGGCGGGGGCGGCGGCGGCAGGACTTGGGCCAGCACCATCTCCCACCGCCTGATCTCGTCCTCGACGAGGCTACGATGGGAGGCCTCATACGTGGCCATCATCTCCGGGTCATCCTCATCGTCTTGGACCTCCTCCTCGAACCAAAGCTCCTCGTGGCCGGCCGGCATGGCGGGGTACGCCTACGGGACCGCCGGCGGTGGAGGCGCCTGGGCGAAGAACGCACGGCGGCGGTGGTTGTGCTCGTCCGCAAACCATTGGTCCCTGTAGGGGTACCGCGGCCCGTAGTCTGGGTCGTGGAGGAGGTCCGGAGGGAGGAGGCGGCGGTGTCGTGGGTTTGTCACGTCAGGTGTCATAGATGACTTCGTAGGTATGGGATTACGCGAGTCAAGCATCTCCGAGCTTGGGATCGCAGGAACAAAGATCAACACAGATTTACCCAGGTTCGGCCCCCTCAATGTGAGGTAAAAGACCTACTTCCTGCCTACCCTAGATTGGTATTGATATGATAATCGAGGTGTTACAATGGAGGCGATCCGATCTGGTACTCGCCGTATGAGCTAGGGTTTAGGGCTTGATAGCTTGACCCGTCTAAGTCCTGCGAGTCCTCTTTATATACACAGAGGCTCGCTAGGTTACAAAGGAAACTTCCCCACAAGGAATACATCACTGGGCCTACTCGGAGACTACTCCTCTCACGTCCTCCGGGATATGTCTTCTAGATCTTCTCCTTATGGCGGTTCAATATTGGGCTTGCTCCCAAGTGGGCCTTTGTCCGTGCGAGTAAGTAAGTCGCACTGGGCCGCGGTTAATCCAGAAAGTATTCCCCCGACATTAGCCCCAAGCGTGGCCTGAACTTCATAGGATTTCTTGATCTTGAATGTTTAGGCCGCGCTTTTCCTTGTTTCGCGACTTATAATTGCGCTGGATTGGCCTTGACTCGCACCTGGAAGATCATCTGACTTCGTGAGCTTCTTTGTTAGAGTAGCCTGATAGCTTCAAACTTGATGACGATCATCTTCAAATTTTTGATGATAATATGATGTAGCCCCCAAGGATTGAGAGGATGTATGTGGTAATCATCTCAATTCTTCTCAGAGAACTCTGAAGGTCATCACCTGTAACTTGATATCATGAATAAAACAATTGTTAAGATACAAGTAATTGTAATTGGTGTTGCCGTACTATAAGCAGTACATCGACCTCTAGTTAGGCCATCTGAATCCTTAAGTGGGCACTCGCGCGACTCAGTATTTCCTAGGAACATGTGTGTTCAGGGTCGAGAGCGGCCATGATAGGCAATCAAGCTCGATTGACGCCACACCCCAGTACTTTGGCCACATAATGCGAGTAGCAATCCAACTTAAGGTAAATTTGATAATTGCCAATAAATGGCTGTTTCAGGGTAACAAAGACCCCAAGAAACATAATGATATTGCCATGATAGGCTAAGCTATGATAAGCTTTGATTATGATGACACATAAGGTCGCGCCTAGGTGGCAACCGAGTGTTATACATAGGGTTGGATCGCGCGTAGGTGGCGATCCATGGTGATACATGGGGTCGGTCGCGCCTAGGTGGCGACCAGAGATGATACAAAGTTTACGGCCGCGCCTAGGTGGCAGCCGGTTTCTGATACAAGGGTCGATCGCGCCTGGGTGGCGATCAGATGTTGCATAGGTCGCGCCTAGGTGGCGACCAAAGTTGAAGTTCTAGCCCTGAGTGGCTGTGATGATACTCAGCTATAAAGCTGGAAAGGATGATGCTTGGCTCTGATTAGCCTTTTCTTATGTATAGTACGGTCGCAGGTGTGCGACGTTCCAAGGGCGAGGTGCCTCGAGACGATCCTCGAAATCATGGCGTTCGCTGCTTTCTTCCCTTACATCCAGCAGGTAGTACGACCCATTGTTTAGCTTCTTGCTGATGATGTAGGGTCCTTCCCATGGAGAGGACAGCTTATGCATTCCCTTGTGATCTTGTTTAAGTCGCAGTACTAGGTCGCCTTCTTGAAAGGTGCGGGTTTTGATGCGTCTGGCATGATAGCGTCGCAAGTCTTGTTGATATACGCTGACCTTGATGCTGCCAAGTCTCTAACCTCTTCTAATGTGTCCACCGAGTCTTGCCGAGCTATCTCATTATCTGTCTCGATGTAAGCCGCAACTCTTGGTGAATCATGTATGATATCGCTGGGCATGACTGCTTCTGCTCCATAGACCATGAAATATGGTGTAAATCCTGTGGATCTGTTAGGGGTTGTTCTTAAGCTCCACAGTACTGCTGGCAGTTCTTCCACCCAACATCCTGGAGATGCTTCGACCTTTTCAATAAGGCGCGGCTTAATTCCATGGAGAATTTCCTGGTTAGCTCGCTCAGCTTGTCCATTGCTCTGCGGGTGTGCTACTGACGTGAGGTCCAATCTTATCCCATTGTCTGCGCAAAATATCTGTGTAGCCCCTTCAGAGGTGTTGCTCCCATTGTCTGTAATGATACTATGGGGGTACCGAAGCGGAATATGACCTTCTTCAAGAACTTGACTGCTGTTTCAGCCTCGCAATCTCCCACAGGTTCTGCTTCTATCCACTTTGTGAATTTGTCCACCATGACAGAGGTGAGTTTTTCCGTTTGAAGACCGTCTGAAGGCCCTACCATGTCAAAACCCCATACGGCAAAAGGCCATGTGATGGGTATTGTGCGAAGTGCTTGAGCTGGCATATGATCTTGCCTAGCGTATCTTTGACATCCATCGCACACTCTGACAATTT
Source organism: Poa pratensis (assembly GCA_947311845.1). Taxonomy (NCBI): domain Eukaryota; kingdom Viridiplantae; phylum Streptophyta; class Magnoliopsida; order Poales; family Poaceae; genus Poa; species Poa pratensis. The sequence goes on along the minus strand of CAMZMU010000041.1, from coordinate 36,861,714 downwards.
GCTCTGCATCTGCTAATGCTGTTAACCAGAAGAATCCATGTCGGAACGCCTTTGCCACCAAAGATCTTGACGAAGCATGATGGCCACAATCGCCTGAATGAATTTCGTGCAAGATTTTTCGTCCCTCTTCTGGTGAGACACATCTTTGAATGCTCCTGACACGCTGCGCTTGTATAATTCGTTGTTGATGATTGTATAGGCCTTTGATCGTCGTATGATTTTGCGCGCCTCAATTCATCGTCGGCAGCACTCCGCGACTTAAATATGCCATGTATGGCTCTGTCCATCCTGGCTGTTCATGCAGGGCTGCGACTAAAGTTGAATCATCCTCTGGCTCTGCAATGTCAATCTCTGCTGGAGGTTTGACTGATGGATTGTGCAGTTCATCCAGGAAAACATTGGGTGGGACTGACTGTCTATTGGATCCAAGCCGAGACAGGGCATCAGCTTCATTTTGTCTCCGATCAATATGTTCAACTTGGTATCCAGTGAAATGTCCAGCAATTCTGTCCACCTCTCTCCTATATGCAGCCATGTTCGCATCCTTGCTGTCCCACGTTCCGGAGACCTGCTGTGCCACCAAGTCTGAATCGCCAAAACAGCGTATGCGACTGATGTTCATCTCCTTTGCTATACGTAGACCATGAAGCAGTGCCTCGTACTCCGCCACGTTATTTGTGCAGTTGAAGTGTATCTGTACACATACCGCAGCTTGTCTCCCTTGGGAGATGTTAGAACAACTCCAGCCCCCGAGCCTTGCAACTGTCTTGACCCATCAAAATGCATGGTCCAGTATTTGGTTTCTGCCATGCTAGGAGCGACTTGGATTTCTGTCCAATCGTTAATAAAATCTGCAAGGGCTTGCGACTTAATTGATGTGCGCGGCTCGTAACTGATGTGATGTGGTCCCAACTCGATCGCCCACTTAGCGACTCTTCCAGTAGCTTCTCGATTACGAATGATATCTGCCAATGGTGCTGAACTAACCACAGTTATTGGATGCTCTTGGAAGTAGTGCTTCAGCTTGCGACTCGCCATGAACACTCCAAACACCAACTTCTGCCACTGTGGGTAACGCTGTTTGGAAGCTGTGAGGACTTCGCTCACGTATATACTGGTCTCTGGACAGGGTATTCCTTTCCGTTCTTGTCTCTCCACAACCATGACAGCGCTCACAGCTCGGGAATTTGCCGCTATGTATAGTAGCATGGCTCTTTATCCTTTGGAGCCGCCAGAACTGGAGCATTTGTCAATTGATGTTTTAGGCTGTTAGAGCTTCGTCGGCCTCTGCATCCCAAACGAAGGTGTCTGATTTTTTCAACAATCTTGTAACAGCCCAAAGCTGAGAACCTAAAAAACCTGTGTAATTTTTCCACTTTTGAGCTAATTGCATCATGGCATCCATGCATAAACATGCCTCTTTTGAGTTAACACAACATTGGTATCGAAATGATATGAAGTTGCTAAAACCAAATGCCAAAGTGCTTTAACAAAACTTTCACACAATGTTGGCACTCAATCTTGCAAATTAAATTACTTTGACATCCCCTATCTGTCAAGGAAGTTCCAAGAGCTCCAAACTAATATTTTGCTTTTGCTCCAAACACTGAAAGCCAAGCTCACGTCCGCTCCTGTGCTTGTCCTGCCGGACACCAGCAAGGATTTCGTCGTCTTCTGTGACGCCTCTTTACAAGGTTTGGGTTGTGTGCTAATGCAAGATGGCCATGTGGTGGCATATGCTTCTCGCCAACTTAAGCCACATGAGCTCAATTACCCCACTCATGATCTAGAACTTGCCGCGGTGGTCTATGCTTTGAAGCAATGGAGACCATACCTGTTTGGTAACCGTTGCGAGATCTTCTCGGATCACAAGAGTTTGAAGTACCTCTTCACCCAGCCGGATTTAAATCTCAGGCAAAGGCGTTGGTTGGAGTTGATCACGGACTACAATGTGAGTCTGAACTATCAACCCGGCAAAGCAAACGTCGTGGCTGACGCGCTAAGTCGGAAGTCCTATTGTAACAATCTGATGATTGAAAAAGCCCAACCTGCCCTTCATGAAGAGTTCTCTCGTTTGAACTTAGAAATGGTGCCCTCCGGCTATATTGCAAATCTGGACATCAAATCTACTCTTGTAGAGCAGATTAAGGAGGCTCAAACTCGTGACAAGGGTATTCAGAAAATCAAAGAGAACATTGCTAGCGGGAAGGCAAATGTTTTTCTGTCAAAGAATCCGGAGTTGTTTATTTTGGTGACCGCTTGGTAGTGCCAAAGAAACAAAAGTTGAGAGGGCTGATCCTCCAAGAAGCTCATGAATCTCCCCTCTCTATTCATCCCGGTAGTACCAAGATGTACCAAGACCTACGACCACTATTCTGGTGGACTCGTATGAAACGAGAAATTGCCAAGTATGTTGCTGAATGCGACACCTGTCGACGGGTAAAAGCTGAACATCAAAGACCTCCCGGTACTCTTCGCCCTATTGTAGTCCCCGAGTGGAAATGAGATGAAATTGGTATGGACTTCATCACCGGGTTTCCCCGATCTCAAAAGGGCAACAATGCAATATGGGTAATCATTGATCGTCTTTCCAAGGTTGCGCACTTCCTACCAGTCCGTGATGACATACGGGCAAGTCAACTTGCTGATCTATATTTAGCTCGTATTGTTCCATTGCATGGGGTCCCTCTGAGGATCATATCGGACCGTGGAAGTATCTTTGCCTCCAAGTTTTGGCAGAGTTTCCAAACTGCTATGGGGTCCCATCTCAACTTCAGTACCGCCTACCATCCCCAAACTGATGGTCAGACTGAAAGAGTGAACCAAGTATTGGAAGACATGCTTAGGGCATGTGTCATCTCTTTTGGCCAAGGTTGGGAAAAGTATCTCCCTTTCGCGGAGTTCTCCTACAACAATAGCTATCAAGCTAGTCTGGGCATGGCTCCATTCGAGGCTTTATATGGAAGAAAATGTCGCACCCCTCTGAATTGGTCTGAGACCGGAGAGAGGGCACTCTTTGGTCCAGATATTATAAATGAAGCTGAGGAGAAGGTCGGAATCATAAGGGAGAATCTGAAGATTGCTCAGTCTAGGCAAAAGAGCTACTATGATAAGCACCATCAGGAGATTCACTATGAAATTGGTGATAAAGCTTATCTCCGTGTCTCTCCCCTTCGTGGCGTTCGCCGCTTCGGAATCAAAGGGAAATTGGCACCTCGCTATGTTGGTCCTTTCACCGTTCTGGCCAAGCGTGGAGATCTTTCTTATCAACTGGAGTTACCGGTCAAATTCCCAAATGTACATGATGTGTTTTATGTCTCCCAACTTCGCCGGTGTTTCAAGGATCCTATCCATGGGGTCAATCATGAAGAGCTAGACCTCCAGGAAGATCTCACTTATCGCGAGCATCCTATCCGTGTCTTGGATGAAGCTGAAAGAAAGACCCGAAACAAGACTACCAAGTTCCTCAAAGTTCAATGGTCTCACCATTCCGAGGAAGAAGCAACTTGGGAACGAGAATCTAGTCTTCGTGAGGAGTATCCCGACTTCTTTTCGCAAACTTAGAATCTCGGGACGAGATTCCTGTAAGGAGGGTAGAGTTGTAACAGCCCAAAGCTGAGAACCTAAAAAACATGTGTAATTTTTCCAATTTTGAGCTAATTGCATCATGGCATCCATGCATAAACATGCCTCTTTTGAGTTAACACAACATTGGTATCGAAATGATATGAAGTTGCTAAAACCAAATGCCAAAGTGCTCTAACAAAACTTTCACACAATGTTGGCACTCAATCTTGCAAATTAAATTACTTTGACATCCCCTATCTGTCAAGAAAGTTCCAAGAGCTCCAAACTAATATTTTGCTTTTGCTCCAAATTGTTAAAGGAGCAACATCTTTGAATTTAGCAAAAATGCCCTATTCACCTTTCTAAACAAAAGTGGTCCAAACTAATTTATTTTGAGACACCAAAATTTGTGGAGTTCCTCCAAGTTAAGGGGAGCATCCCCAAATTTTTCCATAATTATTGGAGCAGTGCAAGTGCCCTAATTAAAACCAGTAAAGAAACAGGTTTTAAAGTTAAAAACAGAAAAAGGAGAACCGGAATATCCGGTCCGAACGACCACCGGAAAATCCGGTCGGGGTCATCTTCTTCCTGTAGCGACCGAAGAACGCAGCTCGCGTCGCACCCGCACGCACGCCTCGCTCCGGGGGCCCCCTCTCTGCCCTCTCCACCTGCAAGGAGAGCAAGACATGACCCCCACCTGCTCCTCACCCCAACCCCCGGGAAATCATCCCCGTTCCTCTCCTCTTCTTGCTCCCCACCGAGCCGCCATGGACGCCGAGCTCCACCGCCGCCTCTCCGTTGATTGAAGCCATCCCCAGCAAATCGAAGCGCACCACAAGCTCCGCCGCGTCTCCTTCTCCGTCCTCACCGCAAGATTCGAGCCGGGAAGCTGTACATTGCCCGGGATTCGAGTTCTTCTCCGACGAACTCCGCCGCACGCCGAGCTCGATTACTGCTGCCCCGTCCATCCCCGGCCTAGCTGAGCACCCCCACGAGTTCGTGGTGAGCACTATACCCTTGCTGACCCCTTTCCCTCTCCCCTTTTGCTCTAGTTCGAGTTTTGGCAGTAGCCCATGAATTTCAGCTGTAACTCGAAGATCCAGGCCGGATATTCCGGCCCCGGACCAAATGTCCGGCTTGAATATTCCGGCTGAGTCCAGTGGCTCGCGCCTTGAGTCCTTAGCCGTTTTCACGTGTGGCCAAGCCTTGAGACCGGATATTCCGGTCTGGCACGACCCGTATTCCGGTCTGGGAGCTTTTCGCCTATTTTGGCTAAGTTGCACATGGTCTCCTCACAACTTAAAACGTGCATCTTCTCATGAGCATGACATTCATATGCAAGTTAACCCTAGGGTTCATCGATCTTGATCAACTAGTAAAGTTGTTGTAACCCTTAAACCCAACGGTATAGTCGCGATGCACCGTGATGCATCCAACCTCCGTTTAAATTGTTTAGTTGAATCATCCTCATCTCGGGGATTTAAAATGTCATGTCATCATATGTTTGCGCATTGCATTTGTTAAGCATATGTGTGGTGATTGATTGTTCTCTCCCGATGTTTGTTTTTCGTTAGATCAAGCAACCGGGGTTACTCCACAATACCCCGAAGACCCGTACTACCAGCACGTTGAGCAAGGCAAGCGTAATCCCCCCTCTGAGCATATCCTATCCTATTTTTCCGTAATTATTTTCTCCACTATAATATTGCATGCGGTTCTAAATGTCTTTTGCTTGGGTTAGAGTATCCTATAGAATGCATTAAGTTTCCGATGCCAATACCTGTTTTTCCCTCCTAACACCATAGGTTTGTATTGTTGGCCATGAGATACTTAATTATACTAGGTTGATGCTTAGCCATGCTTAGGAATTGCCTAGTGGTACTATGGTTATCAAATGTTGGGAACAGGTGGTGAAATGAGAATGATGGTGGAGAATGGTGGTGACGGATAATAAAATGCTTAAAGGTGGGGATGAGAGGCCACGGTGGTTGTGGTGTTTTGTCTCGTTCTCGCCGCCTAGGTGCGAGTTCTGTACCTCCTGAACCAAGACTGGGCGTGCAACCATGCGTGAGGCCTATGCATTCGCAGTGCAGGAACCCTCATAGACTAAATAACTCGAGCGGGGCTAGCCAGGGTCCTCTAGTTCGGGCTTCCATTTGCGCGTGCGTGATGATGGTGGTATGAACTGGGATGAGGATGGTGGTGTTAGGAAAATGAGTGGCTGTGGGGCGGATGTTGTGATCCTGGCAGTCCTACCGCCACTGATGATCCTGGAAAGTCCTTAACGAGGGAGAAGTCGACACCGCTCCCACCCAGCCGGCTCTCCAAGGAAGAGAGCTAAAAGCTAGGTAATGGGCCGGACGGTACGCGTGGCAAACATTGTACACCCCTGCAGGGTTAAATCTTTTCAAAAAGTCGTGTCCACGGTTAAGGACAACTTGGGAATGGATGATGATCATAGAATAACTTTAACGGAATGATTAAAAACTGGGTACTAGAGGTACCACTCAAGATTGTAAGGTGAGCTTCCTCGAGGGTGATTCGGGGAGGTGCCTTTGATGAACAGGTACAGTGGTTGAGGATGGTTTATGATGAGTAAGGTGATGAAAGAAAGAGTTACTCCTTACCTCTTTTGAAAATATTCTGATTAGTCGATGCCTATGAGTTATGTTTTCATAAATAAAATCAGCTTTCTGCAAAACAACCATAAAACTTTGAAAGCCTCATCGAGCTAAAGCTCTATTTATAATCTTGCGAGTTCGTCGAACTCAACGTCGTTTGTTTTGTTTCAGAGGAGGACTTCACCGACCTCGAAGGTGGGTTCTTTGTGGACGTCGACGAGTAGTCTGGGGTTCCCAGGTGGCAGCTTGGGACATCCCGGAACAGCTGGCGCTGTGATGTTTATCTGTAGGCCTCTTAGGCCATATTTGGATCTTGTTGTTTAGAACAACCTAAATTGCTTCCGCTTGATGTAATGTTGGGTCTGTGACCTCTGAATGTCATTTGCTATCTTTCTCTATTATAAGAGTTGAACTATATGATTTGTGTCGTAGAGTCTATGATGTGCCAGTTGTTCCACAAGTCTTGATCTCTCTATTATACATTGAGGGTTGTGCCTGTGTTAAGGCATCAATCGGGGAGTTGCGTTGCCGATGATCCATTCCGAGCAACGCCTGCCAAAGGTTTTGGCGGGGATTGGTAAACCCGTAACCTCCGGTTGTATCGCTTAACCGGTGACACACATCATCACTGTATAGCAGTCGGGTCGGGACGCCACAAATCTGTACAAAGGTAGTGCTTTCTCTCCCAATCTTGATATAAAGCGACTCAAAGCTGCGATGCAACCGGTAAGTCGTTGCACATCTTTTATCTTTTCTGGTTTTTGGAGATCCATCACGGCCTTTATCTTGTCAGGGTTGGCCTCAATGCCTCTTTCTGATACTATGAACCCCAATAGCTTTCCTGCTGGTACTCCAAAGACGCACTTTGTGGGGTTGAGCCTCATGTTGTATTTTCTGAGATTTGTGAATGTCTCTGCCAGGTCACTAATAAGATCCTGGCCAACTTGCGACTTAACCACAATATCATCCACGTAGGCGTGAACGTTGCGACCTATTTGCTCATGTAGACAATTCTGAATGCATCTTTGGTAAGTCGCACCTGCGTTCTTCAACCCAAAGGGCATGCTGACATAACAAAAAGCTCCAAAGGGTGTGATGAAGGACGTCTTTTCTTGGTCCTCCCTCTTCATCTTGATTTGATGGTAGCCTGAATAGGCATCCAAAAAGCATAACAGCTCGCACCCAGCAGTTGAATCAATCACTTGGTCGATTCGCGGCAAAGCAAATGGATCCTTTGGACAGGCTTTGTTAAGACTGGTGTAATCAACGCACATTCGCCACGTACCGTTCTTTTTCATAACCAAGACTGGGTTTGCCACCCATTCCGGATGGTATACCTCCGTGATGAATCCTGCAGCCAGTAGGCGAGCTATTTCCTCCCCTATTGCCTTTCTTCTATCATCGTGGAAACGCCGTAGTGGCTGCTTCACTGGTTTAGCCGCAGGGTTCACTTTGAGGCTATGTTCTGCTAATTCTCTTGGTACCCCTGGCATATCTGACGGTTTCCATGCGAAGATGTCCTTATTTTCCTGAAGGAAAGCGACGAGAGCCTTCTCCTGCTCTTCTTCCATGTGTGCTCCAATGCTGGTTTGCTTGGATGAGTCGCCAGGAACAAGATTTATCTGTTTGGTGTCCTGGGCCGCTTTGAATTTCATTGGTGGCTCGGCAGATGGCGTGGTAACTACGCTCATGTCGTTTGGGTCCACCTGCGACTTATAACCTTTTAGCTCTTCCGCGGCACAGGCAGATTCTGCGAAGGCCGCATCTCCTTCTTCACATTCTATCGCTTTTTCTCTATCTCCGTACACTGTGATGACCCCTTTTGGTCCTGGTATCTTCAACTGTAGGTACACGTAGCATGGCCTGGCCATAAACTTAGCAAAAGCTCTTCTTCCAAACAAGGCGTGATATGGGCTTTGGAATTTTACCACTTCGAAACATAGGAACTCGCTTCTGAAGTTCTCTTCTGTCCCAAAAGTTACCCCTAGGGTTATTTTCCCCGCCGGCTGTGCGGACCTTCCTGGGACAATGCCGTGAAACACGGTTGACGTGGGCTGCAGGCTGGAATCCTTGAGTCCTAGACGCTGGAACGTATCGTAGTACAAGATATTAATGCTGCTTCCTCCATCCATAAGCACTTTGGTCAGCTTGTATCCTGCTACGTATGGTGCCACAACCAGCGCCAACTTGCCAGGTTCCCGTACTTGTGGCGGGTGATCGTCGACTCCAAGTTACTGTATGCTCGGACCACCTTAGCCAATTGGGCGTTGCTGGTATCACGGCGTTCACCTGTTGACTCCTGCGACTCAATTTCTCTTCCCTTTTGGAGGTGTCGATAACTATTGTGTGATACTGCCCCGTTTGCCTGGGGTTGCTCGTGTGTGCTGCCCAACCTTTGTCATGAGCCGTAGGGTTTCCTTCGTGGAATTTCCCCTGCTGTGCTGGCTTTCTTCTTTCCACTTCTTGTAATAGCTACATTGTGCCTTGGTATGGTCCGCTGGCCGTCCATCACCTGTTGCATGAAGGTCGCACGGCCGATTAAAAACTTCTTCCATATTGATTGGACGGGAGCCGTATCCTCGACCCCTTCCCGCTGGCCTCTGAATCCTCCACGCGTATTGGCGACGAGCCCTGAGTGACCATCTTCGTTTTTGCGTTTGTTTTGATTCGCGTTGTTGTGGCTTGTTTGCTGCTGCTGGGGCTTGTTGGAGTTTTCTTTCCTTTGGCAGCAACCTCCTCTTCTTCTCCGTCTGACGCGTCTCTGGTTTTATCCGAGCCGGCATATTTGTTAGCCGCAGCCATTACCTCGCTGAGGCTCTTGACTTTATCTTTCATGCGACCCAGCTTATGAATCAGCGGCTCAAACTTGCAGTTTTTCTCCATTACCAGGACGGCTGAGCTTGGTGGTATATTATCTGAGGAGTGTATTATTTCTGCCACCCTTTTCATCCAATGGCGACTTGACTCGCCTTCCTTCTGGACACAACGCTCGAGATCTTCTATATTGCAGAGTCGTTTGCAAGTTCCTTGGAAGTTCTTAACGAAAGCATCCTTCAGTTCCTCCCAAGTATTTATAGAGTTGGGAGGCAAATTTTGCAGCCATATGTGCGCTGCACCTTCTAGCATCATGTTGAGGTACCTTGCACATATTTCCTCTGAGGCGTTCAAAATGCTCATCCCCATCTCGTAATTGTTCAGCCAGGTGGTTGGATCCATGCTGGCGTTGTAGTTCGCCACCTTGCGTGGCCCTTTGAAATCTTCAGGAAAAGGTTCCAATCTGATCCTTTCAGTAAAACATGCTGGGCCCTTGAGCCGCGAGGACAGGGTTGCGGATGTGCCGTTGGATTGTTGACTTCTGCGGGCCGCGTTTGCATCACTGGCATATTCGCCTGCGCTTCTGCGACTTGCTCCTGCTGCCTCTGTGCGACTCCTGATACGTTCTCTGGTGGCCTGCTTTGGACGCTTCTTTCTGCTACAATCCTGTGATTGGCTGGTACGAGGGGCAGCTGTCCTCGGCTCTGCCCTATTGGCTTGTTGCAGGACTGCTGTACTTAGCATCTGAATCGCGCGCCGTGCCTCAGCATTGACCGGGTCATCGCCTGTTGGTACCATCTGAGTCAAGATATTAGCCGCAGCATACATATTATCGACAGGGTTTGGTAATGGCCCTGCGGGGTGTGAAACCTCCTTGGTTGTTGCTGGGTCTCTTGATTTGTTGGTCCCCATCCTTCCGCAACTGTCTGGATTCTCCTCCCGCGGCTGGAGTAAGCGGGATTTCCACTGTTGGTTGAGTCGCGCGCAGTTGTGTTTGCGAGTCAACCTGTCGTTGAGTCGCAGCCAGCGCGGCTACTCTTTGCCGCTCCTGTTGGATTCCTTGGTTTATCTGATCGAGCCTGCGGCGCTCTTCTTCCATCCTTCGAACCTCATACAGGAGCTCGGCCCTGGCGGCCTCAATTTCTGTTGCACGGAGGGCGGCGTTTGTGGCTGACACAGGGACAAGAAGTGGGTTGCTTGGGGGTGCCGATGCCTCGGCTTCTCCAGCAGTTCCTGATGCACCTGCTCCTCCGGTCGTGTAAACCGCGACTTGCGCCGTCTCTCGATCTGGTGATAATGCGATTTCTGGTGGGCAACCCCAGCAACTTTCTTCAAAGGCAGGTACAATGGACCCAAACTCTTGCGAGTCCATGCTTTCCATGGATTCTTCCCCATCATCGGCGACTTCTTCTACTGAGTCGCCTTCTTGGACCGAGCTAATGGACCTGCCACCGATGAAGCCAACGAAGACGTTGATGGATCCAAACGGGATGACGTGGCCGGTCTCTAAGTAATCTGCTTCCGGCCCCCAGCTTGAATCGTCAATGAGAGGTGTGCCATTGACCGTGATGATACGGCCAACAACAAGATCTTCAGCTCCCTTCATGGATCCTGCGCGGAACGTGACGCTCTTGACCGCAGGCCCCACGGTGGGCGCCAACTGTCGTGGGTTTGTCACGTCAGGTGTCATAGATGACTTCGTAGGTGTGGGATTACGCGAGTCAAGCATCTCCGAGCTTGGGATCGCAGGAACAAAGATCAACACAGATTTACCCAGGTTCGGCCCCCTCAATGTGAGGTAAAAGACCTACTTCCTGCCTACCCTAGATTGGTATTGATATGATAATCGAGGTGTTACAATGGAGGCGATCCGATCTGGTACTCGCCGTATGAGCTAGGGTTTAAGGGCTTGATAGCTTGACCCCGTCTAAGTCCTGCGAGTCCTCTTTATATACACAGAGGTTCGCTAGGTTACAAAGAAAACTTCCTCCACAAGGAATACATCAACTGGAGCCTACTCGGAGACTAACTCCTCCTCACGTCTTCCAGGATATGTCTTCTAGATCCTTCTCGTTGTGGCGGTTCAATGTTGGGCTTGATCCCATGTGGGCTTTTGTCCGTGCGAGTAAAGTAAGCCGCACTGGGCCGCGAGTTAATCCAGAAAGTATTCCCCCGACATTAGCCCCCAAGCATGGCCTGAACTTCATTGGATTTCTTGATCTTGAATGTTTAGGCCGCGTTTTTTCTTATTTCGCGACTTATAATTGCGCTGGATTGGCCTTGACTCGCACCTGGAGGATCATCTGACTTCATGAGCTTCTTTATTAGAGTAGCCTGATAGCTTCAGAACTTGATGACGATCCATCTTCAAATTTTTGATGATAATATGATGTAGCCCCCAAGGATTGAGAGGATGTAATGTGATAATCATCTCAATTTTTCTCAGAGATTTTTGAAGGTCGTCACCTGTAACTTGATATCATGAATAAGACAATTGTTAAGATACAAGTAATTGTAATTGGTGTTGCCGTACTATAAGCAGTACATCGACCTCTTGTTAGGCCATCTGAATCCTTAAGTGGGCACTCGCGCGACTCAGTATTTCCTAGGAACATGTGTGTTCAGGGTCGAGAGCGGCCATGATAGGCAATCAAGCTCGATTGACGCCACACCCCAGTACTTTGGCCACATAATGCGAGTAGCAATCCGACCTAAGGTAAATTTGATAATTGCCAGTAAGTTGGCAGTTTCAGGGTAACAAAGCCCCCAAGAAACATAATGATATGGCCATGATAGGCTAAGCTATGATAAGCTTTGATTATGATGACACATAAGGTCGCGCCTTGGTGGCAACCGAGTGTTATACATAGGGTTGGATCGCGCGTAGGTGGCGATCCAGGGTGATACATGGGGTCGGTCGCGCCTGGGTGGCGACCAGAAATGATACAAAGTTTACGGCCGTGCCTAGGTGGCAGCCGGTTTCTGATACAAGGGTCGATCGCGCTTGGGTGGCGATCAGATGTTGCATAGGTCGAGCCTAGGTGGCAATCAAAGTTGAAGTTCTAGCCCTCAGTGGCTGTGATGATACTGAGGTTATTGGGGTCATGCACATTGGAGGAGTTGCTTTGGTGCTGTTAACCGTCATGGCCGTAACAGGGTGACCATAAATGCAGTTGCTGGGTAGCTTCAAAGGTGTGTGTGTATCCTGATGTTCTAAGATGGGAAATTACTCCTCTAGGTTAAGAGAGATACTTCCAGGGCCCGCTCGGTATTATATACGTATCCACTTCGTTCTGCAGATAATGCACGATGAAGTTATACCGTGTGGGATATCATAATACGGCAACGAGTAAATGGAACTTACCGGTAACAAGATAGACAAAGATGATGTGAATCAATCCTTGATTGATTCATGGTATCATCACGGATCTATATCTCGGGTGAAGTTCAGTGTCGATAGTAATGGGATTGATATATGATAATCAACAGGTTCAACAGTAGAGTTATTCGCATAACGATAGCAGCCACACATGACGTCCTTGGAACTGTCACTGGCCGGTGATTGGTTGATACCCAGCCAATTATAGCTACCCGTTATCGGACCTGTAGGGTGGACACACTTAAGCTAGGATTGGTTAGTTGTGTTATATGGTTGGTCTGGAACATGGAGACAGTATCATCGGCATGGTGCTTGCGTGATATGACATACCTTGTCAAGAGAGAAAGTTTGAGAGAAAGTTTGTGATAGAAGTTACTATCACGGTCGGATTAATTCCGAGGAGGTTTATAGAGAGGATATATTTGTCCGGAGTATTTTGTCTGCGGACACTAGGTGTCCCGGATCATATGAAAGGAGTTTTATATGATAAGTAATTAATTCGGTGAATATTCTGTAAAAGGAAATATTCAAATGAGAATTAATATGACAAAGTATTATTTAATTATATGTTAATTAAATATTCATTTATTTAATTGATAATATAATTACGGGAAAATATTAAAGCCACACCACCAAGTGGTGGTGGGCCGAAGTGCCATCGGGGGAACCCCGGCCGAACCCTAGTGGGCCGAAGGCCCATGGTGGGGCGAGGGGCGATGACGGCGGCCAAGTGGCAGCCGGCCCAGGCGGGCCCCACCCGCCGGGTCGGTGGTAGCCAGGGCGGGCCCCACCAGGACGCGGCGGCGGCAGCCAAGGAGGCGAGGCGGGCCGGCCTAGGGCGGGCCCCACCTGCCAGGTCGGTGCGCCGGGGTGGGCCCCACCTGCCCTAGGTCGGTTCGGCCAAGGGTGGGCCCCACCCGGCCGGCCGAGCTAGGAAGGGAGAAGGGGAGGAGAGTTGGTGTGCAACCCCGAGTCATCCTCCCATACCAAATTGGGCAAGGGGACTTTCCCCTTGTCCAATCCAAGTTGAGTTGGACAAGGAAAGGTTTTCATCCTTGCCCAAGTCTCCCTACCCCTTGGGCTTCTTTATATACCCCACCCCTCTAGTTGTGGAGATACAATTAACAATCAAGACAATCTAGATAGAAGCAATTGCTCTCAAGTTTAGATCTCTTCTAGTTGGATTAGAGGGACCTCTAATTAGAGGCGACCTATCCGATTAGACTAGATCTAATCTCTCTCTCTCCTTCTCATGTGTTGAGATCTCCACCTTCATATACACCAGCAGACTTCAAGCTTGGACGCGAAGCCCTGCTGAACCTTTCCAGTGTACGTGTGCAAGCTCTCGGAGGGATTCCTCGTCATAGACGTTGCGTCCTTCAACTGTTGAACAAGGTGGTGAAGCAAAGGAGAAGAAGGCGTCGGGATCTCTCTACCAGGCTTGGTTGAGAAGAGACCGCGATCGACTACGTCATCAACACGTTCTTCCGCAATCTACGGTTTTGGTAACGTATACTAAACTAGATCTTTGGATCTTCGTATTCGCATGTATCTTCATAGTAGATCTTGGAAACAAGGTTGCGTAGCAATACGAGAAATTTTAATTTACCGTACGCGCAACCCAACAAATTTCCACCATGAGTGATGCATGGCTTAGATTAACGGCCCAGGCGTCTCTCTAACCATTTATACAAACTCATTTAAACTACTTCATTTCCCCCTTATTTCACCATGATAGGCATCTATAAACAAAAGTACATGATATCAACTAAATGAGATGAAGGAGCATGTTGAAAGCTTTGCATGTGACAGCACGTATAGGCTAACTCCCAACCTCGGACATTTATCAAGCCAGTAACATTATAATCTTAATCACAAGCTGATCTACCCTTTAATGATGAGAGTTCCTTAGCAAGCTGATCTACCCTTTCAAACAAAGCATCTTGTTTTTCAAATTTAGAGATAAATTCCTTATTAATCTCTTTTTCGGTAGATATAAAAGACCTAATTGTGTTTTCCAAATCACTAGAAACATTACCACTAGTGGCATATTTATTTGGCACATATGGGGGTTTATTATAAGAGTTGTAATTATTGTTACCATACCCATTATTACCATAGTTCCTAATGAAGTTGACATCAACATTTTCAGAATTATTTCCAACTAGTTCTTGCAAAGGAACATTTTCAACACTAGGTTTATTAAGCAAAGCAAGAATAGTATCCATTTTAGATGACAAATCATTAGTTTCCTCAATAGAATTCACTTTCTTAGAAGGATTGGGTGCCCTATCAGTACGCCATTGACTATAGTTTTGCAACATGCTTTCCAATATATTTTTAGCTTCTACTATAGTTTTACTCATAAAAGCACATCCAGCAGCAGAATCAAGTATGTTTCTAGACATGTAGTTCAAACCATTGTAGAAAGAGTGTAATATGGTCCATTCATTAACCCCATGTGATGGACAAGTTCGAAGCATGAGTTTAATCCTATCCCAAGCCATAACAACATGTTCATTTTCATTTTGCCTAAAAGAAAGGTTTCTATTTTGCAAAATTTTAACAGTGGATAGTATTTCTTAATAAAGCTTCTTTAAGATCATCCCATGAATTAGTACTACCGGATGGCAATGAATGCAACCACTCTTTAGATTTCCCTCTAAGTGAAAAAGGAAATAGCTTCAATTTAAGGATATCACTTTCAACATTCTTAAACTTTTGCATGTCACATATTTCAACAAAATCATGAAGATGCATTGAGGCATCCTCCATAGCACTACCACCAAATTGATCCCTAGTTATCAAGTTCAACAAACTAGGACTTACTTCATAGCTATCAGCTTTAATCTCAGGTGTGGCAATAGCTTTAGAGATGAATTGATCATTAGGAGTGTTTGTGTAGTCACACAATTTAGTTCTTTCTCCCATTTTAGCAAGTTTTTATGTATTTTTTAATTTTTTATGCAAAACTGAAAATAAAATGAGTCTCACAAATGCAAACCGAATTACAAATGCAAAACAATGCAAGACAACGACAAAACAAATAATTTTGCTTTGAAGGTAAAGATGGATAAGATGATGCTCACGTAGGTGCAACCTCCCCAAGCTTAGGTGTTAGCACAAGTTGGTGATGAAGTTGACTTTGTTGTGATGAATCCGGCGCCAGTAAACATAGCTGGTGCAAGGGAAGCAAGTGCACCCTTGGATAAATCTTTTCAGCTATGACTCCCCGGCAACGGCCCCAAAAAACAGCGGGTGGGCCAGCGCCACTATTGATCGCGGGGAGGGGAGCAGTCGGTGGGTCGCTGGCAGGTGGGCCAGGAGCATTGACTCCGGGGAGCGGGGGTCGTTGGTGGTCAAATTGACCACGGGGGAGGGAAACCCAGGAGGCGGGTGAAGATGAGGTGGCGGGTCATCGCTGGCAGGTGGGCCAGCATGGACCACGCGTTGGCAGTGGGCGGTCACGCGTGGAGGGAGGCGAGGCGGTGGGGCGGTGGGTCGCTGGCAGCTGAACCAGTGCTGGCCCGAATTTGGGCTCTTTGACCCAATGCTGGCCCGAATTTGGGCTGGGCTGGAATTGGGATAGCTTTGGCCCAATTCGCCTATGTTAGCATTTTTTTACCTAAATTGACACTATTTTTTGCTATATTTAAAGGAGAGAAGATGCACTATTAAATTGAAAGTAGTTTGCATATTTGTAAAGTTCCCTACTTTGAATTATTCTGCTAATGCTATCATTGTTTTATCTTTTTCTTGTATTAGTTAAGCAATGGATGACGATGTTCCCTTCGCAAGGACAGAAGGGGAAGAAGAGATATTTTCCTACATTAGGGATCCCGCAGAAGTTCGGCATCCCGCGGAAGGAGCTGAAGACCGTAGATCTGAAGATGACGGCTCACAGTTTTTGAACGACTCCGGTCCAGGAATGGAACCGGAAAGAAGTAACGAGTACGATGAGGACTCGGAAATTGGTGGACCCCCGCCGTCTGGCGAGTATATTAAGCCTATGTTGAGCAGATGCAATAACTGATTTGTACATATATGTATTAACACATGTTTCTTATTTTTAGACCTCTGCATCTAACCAATCCAGTAAACAAGGCCATGCCAAAGGGATGGGCCAATATGAGCATCTCCCAATTGACGAGGTGAATGCAGTTAGTGACCAACCGTTGGCACCCGAGGCGAACGCCGTTAAGTTTGTGCATCAATGCGGAGTTATTGTCAGGGACAACGTTGATATCAGCATTCAGGAATGGATTAAGCCAGCAAAGTTAGAGGGAGTTAGTTATGCCGACGAAAGAACCAAAGGTGTGCTTTGGAAGAAGCTCATTGCACATTTCACCCTACCGGTCTTGGATGATGAGGTGAAGACAAAAGTCATGACGGACAAAGTCAAGCAGTTCGCTCTTAAGAAGATGGCTCAACAATTCAATAACTACAAGAACAGATTATACCGTGAGTGGGAAGTAAATAAGAAAGCTCCGGATTTCACCGGCACACGAGAGAGGCAGCGGCCTCACTGGAACGCATTTCTGGAGTACAAGAAATCGGAACTAGCTAAGAAAAGGGCGAAAACAAACAAGGATAATGCAGCGAAAAAGATATATCACCATAAGATGGGGCCAGGTGGCTACCGAGTTTCCGAGCCTAAGTGGGAAAAAGTTAAGGCCGCCTTGCACGAAAAAGGGCTCACCCCGGCCACAGAGGAATGGGACAGAAGGGTAAGGAATTGGGTACTTGCGCATGGAGGGGAGTATGACATGGAAACAGGGGGGTTAATAATTGATGCAAACAAAAACCCCAGTAAAAAAATTGTTGACATAATGGCCAAGTCTAAAGAGAGAAAGTTTATTGCCGACTGAGAGAAGGACGAGCTGTCAGAGGCCCTTGGGACCAAAGAAAAAGGGGGACATACACGAGGCTTAGGACAAGTGCCGTGGAATCAAGGGTTTCCCGAGGACCGTGATTCTTATAGAAGCCGAGCGAGAGCAAAGAGGAGGAAGGAGCAGGAGGAATCAGACCGGTTGAAGAGCCTAGAAAGAAAGAATGACGAGATTATTGCTCTCTATAAGGAACAGCAGAGGCAAATAGATCAAATGCATGAGCAAGGAGCGCCAACTCTTCAGCTGCAACAAGCGAGTCAAGGCAGCCCATCGCAGCGGAGAATTAGCGTGGCTTCCTCGGTTATGGTCGGTGATGATGAGACAAGTCACCCCTGGATTATATCACGGAGAAAACAACTTGTGAGCTGCATGTGGGAGTGAGTAATTTATCCATGAAGGCGGCGGACGGCTATGCTTTAACTGCTGAGTCTACAGCATCGTGACTTGGCAATGTCATTCCAGATGGATATGCTCGTGTCGGCGTGGATCAAATTGTACCTGGATATGAATCACTGAACCTTGAGTTCCCAAGAGCTGACGATGAAACGATGCTAGGGGACGTCGTGGGTGGTCTAATTCTATGGCGCAAGAAATACATCAAGTTTGCAGACTGGGCGCCAAGGCCACCATCGTCTCCGCCAATTCACGATTCACCACCTGATGACGATAGGAACGACAACCATGACATCAGTCCATCTCGATCTCTGCCTCCACGTCAGTCGACTCCGCCGTTGCGTGAGCCGCCTCCGCCCACTAAGGCTCGGGCCAAAATAGGAAGGGCGCCACTTTGTCGTCCATGGGATTCCGGCAAGACCCCCGACATTCGCCCCTCCCAAAAGTACCCAAAAGCCTTGACGACCTCAGAGCTTGCGACATGACTAAAGAGCAATTGGATGCGTGGGTGGATGCAGACACAAAAAGACAGCTTGCACCGAAATAGCCCGAGGAAAAGCAAATATTTACTGCAAAGGAAAAAAAGTGGGCTACTGGATTTGTCACGGAACCATCGCAAAATGAGAAAAATAGGCCAGATAACTATTTACGAGCTCTGAGTAAAACTAGTAGCTCTCGCAAGATGGGAAGTAGTAGTTCCAGAGGGAAAAGAGACGTTACCTAGCTTGGACAACAGGCAAACAAGTCGATAGCCCCGCTCGTAGTTATACCCACTGGTCATGGTTCCGCGACGGACCTTCTTCCTAATTTATCCTTCAGGGCGGACTTTGCTGCAGATGCTGGTGTTACTCTTGCTCAACTGGACAATGAAGATCTCCACCTTCTGGATTTCCAGGATTCATGGAAATGGAAATGGGGGAGGTCCCTGCTGCCACCTGATCAGATGGAGTTTCTACCAACTGATGGCCTTTGAAGAGGTTGATCTACGGCTCCAGAAAATAGTTGATGTCTTGGTGCATAGCTACCTGCGTCAAAAGTGAATGGGTTAGGTTGAGACTCCAAGTGCAGAGTGTGTAGTAAGTGGAAGACGTGTTTTCCCCAAGAGGGTGACTCGAGGGTTTAATATCGAACTCTTGGGGAATCAGTAGTGAAAGATTTATCTCCTTATCCTTCTTTTTGGTCACCTACAAAACAATGTTAAATGTTTTGGTCCTCAACCTCACATGTGGCTGTCAAGCACAAGATGT
This sequence comes from Poa pratensis, assembly GCA_947311845.1. Lineage (NCBI taxonomy): Eukaryota > Viridiplantae > Streptophyta > Magnoliopsida > Poales > Poaceae > Poa > Poa pratensis. Next base: position 36,842,804 of record CAMZMU010000041.1, on the reverse strand, counting down.
AAAAATGATATCAAAATAATTATGCAATGCAAACAAGAAATAAATATGCAATGGTGGTGAATAAATGTGCAAGGATGATGATAATAATGATGAATGATATTTTTGGGTTTTTTATAATGAATGCAAGATGTAAAAGTGTTTTTGTATTTTCGGATTTAATAATGGCAGAAAATAGAAAAGTGGTAAAAGTTGTTGGAAAGGTGTTTCTTATGATTAAAAATGGACCGGGGTTCATGCTTTCACAAATGCACTCTCTCTTTAATAAAGTGGTAGACAATGGAACATAGGAGTTGACATATGAGATTGCAACAAAAAGTTTGATGACAAGTTACTAATTATATGGGCATCACGTCCTAACATAGAGATATTTTGGTTATTAATCTCACTTATACTCCACCAAGATGCGAACCAAATCATAACACCTCAGTAATTAAGATAACTCAGAGTATAGCTTTAAGTATCATGACATGAAGTTAAAATAAGAACATGCTAGATCAAGTCACGGAGAAGTGGCAAATCGCCCACAACCCTTGTAGCATGGTATTTTTATTTATCCCTAGTGAGGCAGCAAAGTAAGGTAAAACACCCAAGTGGATCGCGATATTACAGTTGTCAACTTTCCGCACTCACCACCCCCCGTTACTCCAACTAATGCACACATCACCCCACACATGCTCTCATAAACATGTTGATCATAACAAGTGAATAAGAACGGGGTACATAATATGCATCTATATTCATAACTGAAACAAAAATTGCAATCTCAAACATAAATTAACTCATAAAAAGATGCACCACATAGGAATTACAACGATGACCGTAATTATGTTCAGCAGCTCATACGGTACTAATCAGTGAAGTTTAAGAGAGGAGAGATACATAAGTTACTTCCACAAACCCATAGTCCAGAGGTGGACTACTCCCTCTTCATCATGGAGACGGTGGAGATGTCGATGGAGAAGATGGAGACCACGCCGGCAGCGCGCCGCCGGAGTTTCCCCCCTCCAATCTGCAGCTCCAGATCTCTCTTTCGATGTTTCTGTGTTTCGGCGGCGCTTGTTCCAGAGAACGACGTGGGACTTCTTTTCTAGGCGTTTTTAGGTCAAGACGATGTCGGTGGAGGAAAGATCGACGGCAGCGGAGCGTCGAGGCCCAAGATGGTGGGCCCCACGTGGCCAGGTACAGAGGCCACGTGGGACCCCCTCTTTTGGGCTTCCTGTCTTCGTTTGCTTGCTTCCTTCGCTTCCAAGTCTTCCTCCTTCCAAAATATTGACGCTCGTAATTTTCCAGGTCATTTGGACGTCGTTTGGGTCCCTGAAACTTAAAAGGAAAAAATAGGGTTTTCTGCCTGCGCAGGGTTAATTCCATAAAAATAGGAAATAAATATTTTATTCCCAAAAATCATTATATAACAGTGATATAACCCTTATATGATGCAAATATGATTGGAATATAAGTGATATAGTGCAAAGTTCATGTATGCATTTTACATGCATCACCAACATTATTGCGACAACTGCATAGTTGGTACATGGAAACCACAAAGTAATTTAAGGAATATTTGATCTGTGTGAAAGTTACAAATAATCATTTCACGGGTGAAGACATGTTTACAATTCAACTTGAAGAACTCTGGTACTTATACAACCTTGACTCCCTCGACTTGGCTCTCGTCGGTGCCTACTGTCTGTAAGTGATTCAATTCATTTATTTCCAAAATAGATAAAGTCTTTGCTCTCAGCTCGGTCATTGCCTTCGCTAACTATGCTCACTACGGTATTATGCATAATGAAGATTGATGAATGTGAAAGAAAGGGCATCTATGGCTTTGGGTTCATTAAACCAGTACGAGTTAATGCAACCACACTACGGGACCACAAAAAGGACACGGAGAAGAACTTGCTAAGAGCCCTAACGAAGCAACATTTCAAGGGGCAGATAATGCTTCCTCACTTCTTAAGGTAAGAGAGTGTTACTCGCTTGTACAAATTAAGTGTAACTGATGAGTTACTGACGTATATATAATCATGCGCATCGAACATTACATTCTGCTAATCATTGAAGTTGATAGATCAAAAGTTCTAGTCTACTACTCATTGGACTGGCCTGAGGAGAGGTACCAAGACATTCTAGATGCGCTCCAAAGGTAATTTCAATCATTATCGCACTATATCAGTCTCTCTTATTCATTTCAGAGATATCAAGTAACTAATAACTCATTTATTCATTTTTTTGGCCGGACAGGGTATGGAAACTATTCACAGCGAAGACAAAGGGTGCTTTTGCAGATGAGCTGACTATTATTCACCCCAAGGTAGTACGGTCTAGCTAGGTTCGCGCATCTCTTTATTTATAGTTTTCAATATCACTTGACTATTATTTATTGATTCAATTCTATTCTCGTAAAGTACATCGAGAGGCAACCACAGGGGACCAATTTCTGTGAATATTTCGTTTGCGAGTGGATTCGTAGGTCGGTCACTGAGCAGAACCCAAAGAAATTTATAGACGTACGTGAACAAACATATTCATAATTTTATTTTATTATCATCAATTGTCTCCAGTGTCATTCATAACTTTTGTTACTCATGATTGATATTCGTATTAATCTCCTTTTATAGGCGGATGAATATGCCACTAAAGCAGCGCTTTAAAGCACTAGCAGAGGAACTTGCGGGGTTTCTGCTCAGCGATATCATACCTTCAAACGGAACGTACAATGGAGAAGGGCGGTGAAGTCCCGGTTATGATCTCCCGTGTAACCGAATAGACGGGCTCTAGTCCCGGTTATGATCTCTGTACGTGTAATTGAATAGACGGGCTCTAGTCCCGGTTATGATCTCCACACGTGTAATCGAATAGACGGGCTCTAGTCCCGGTTATGAGCACCTCCATGTAACCGGATAGACGTGAACATATTTTTATTTATGAACATTTTGATATATTATATGTAGTTTCTGTTTTTTAATTAATTAACCGCATATTTTTTGCACCATTTCAATATTGAATTGGGAGGAAAAACAAAAAAAAATACATGATGCCACGTGTGATGTCCTTCGTCTCGGGTCGTATGACCAATCGGGATTAGAGGTCCTCCACCACGCCCACGCCTCCGCGGCCACGTGGAAGCCTGTTGTTCCGGGTCGTAACTGACCCGGTACTAGAGGGGGGCTCTAGTGCCGCCTTGGTAGTCCCGGGTGGACACCCGGTACTAGAGCCCCTTACGACCCGAAACCAGTGGCCCTGTTTCCACTAGGGATCGAACGATTCTTGGTTCCTACAATAGCAAGTTGCTTACATAAATTGCAGATGTATTTGCAATCTTTTGGTGAAAAACGAGTATGGTGAGCAGGCCAAGTATGAGATAAATAATGCACATTGGATCTATATGTTTGATCTAATTTTTCACATTGGCTGATTAAACAGTTCTCGGTTCCTACAAATTGTTTTGTAGAGATCATCAGGCGAGTAATCTACCTGAAACTATCATCTACAGTAAGAGGTAATTTTACAGGCGTGTATAAACCAGATGTATGTATTAGTTGCAGAGGTTCCAAGTTTGCATACCAAAATTAGTAATGCACATCATGTTTACCAGATTAAAAATAGAACCAGAGCTGTCACCTAGCTGTCATGTGCGGGCGGTGCAGACTAGATTTGCAATTAGATTTGTAAGTCCAACTTTGGTTTTATTTGTTAAGGATTCCTTACTGACAGCGCTACAGCTGCAAAATATTCAAAGAAGTTGGTACAAGTTGCACAGGATAATACTCCCCTAGTTAGCTACTCTTCGTGGGTTATCTACCTGCCTGCCATGAAATTTGTGGAATAAACTTCTAAGCTAGTCTTACTTTTCTCTGTTTTGTGTGCGTCGGTACTACGGGGGCAAGACAGCGATGGGTACCATAGTTGTGTCTAGTTTGTATAGGTTATATTTGCAGGCTTCAATGCATCCACAAGTATACACACGAGGGAGACCACGATTCCAACGAAAAATAAGCTGATAAAACAAGATGCTCTTACAGATGCCAGCAGCTAGATCCGATCTTGCGAAGCTCTTGCCGTAGCTGCTAACTATTTTCAAGATTCTTCGTTTACGGACAGATTTTTTTAACTGTAAATGGCAGGAGCTCTGCCTATGCATTATTAGTTGAATAGAATTGATCCAGTTAATTAGAGAAATCAGACCCAAAAACCATACAATGTGCGGTTAAAGAACCGTTTACGGACAGATTCATTGACCATCGGGGAAACCATACCATCGAATAGCAAATGGAGCAAACAATTGCTAGATCTTGGAGTGGTAATTTTTTTAGTTTCATATATATTGAAGGTGGACTTAACCTCCTCGAAATAGTCTTTCGCCTCGCTTTATAAATAAATAAACCACCCACAAAGTTGATATATCGGAGGCTATCTAGCTAATTTCTTTGTAACAAAGTAGGTGTTAGATATGCTAATTGGGGTCATATCTCTCGAAACTGTCTGCCAAAGCTGAACAAGAAAGAAAATATCGGATGATATCTAGGTGAAGAGTTCCCTCACTGCAGGAATATTCTTGAAAAAAAATCACCAAACATTTTGTCTCCTTCAACCATGTCCACCTCCAACTCTCCATCGAACCCCATATGAAAATAGCCCTACCACCCATTGTTAGGACCAAGGGTATGACTTATGCTAATTTGGATAAATGATCAACAGTATGCCAAGAGTTCTCCTTGAACTATCAAATTGGACCAACCTGAGAACCATCTTAGCGGAATATATATCCTTTCAAAGGACTCGGAAACTCCACACATAGGTGAAGAGTTCCCTCAACGCACTGAGCAATAATATCAACCCCGCAACCAGCGGAGATACATAACTCGGTAGTCGTTGGAGTTGATTGATTAATCTCCCAAACTCGTGTGTCGAGTCGCTTTACACTATGTATATCAAGTCTAACAAAAGCATAGACTGGAACCTGAAACCCTACAGACATCATTTACCTTATATCCAGACATGCATCGTGCATGATGTGTGTTAAAACCACATGTAACACAACAGTAACTCTAGAACTAAAACACCAATATATGAACAGATCTTGGAGGTGCATGGTTAACATATTATTACATACAAGGGTCTTATGACCAAATTGGAGCTTACGCGGGGAAAACGTAAGGTACCTTAGGAGGGGACAAACTTTTAAAAATGTCTCAAATAGACTGTATTTAAGAAGATGGCGACCATACACATCCGAGACCATCGCGACTAACAACCAATTTCTCCTCTAGAGAATACATGCTTAGAATGTCGCGGTTTGCCTGCAGTTTTAATATGTCCATAATTCCTATGTGCCTTTTAAACTTTATTATATGAATTCTCCGACTATTTTTCCTAATTATTAATTTTTCTTTAACTTTTAAATTGACTTATGTGAGTTTCCACAAAATCCCAATATTATTTTAACTTTTTTTTTAACAGGGGACGGTCCCGAAGGAGCTAGAGTTTCATTAATCACCGCTGGAACATTTTACAGGAAAGGCCTCAAGAAAGATAAAAATTACAAACAAGACCTTACAATGTGCACAAAGGACCCGACAAAGAAAATGAGGAATGCAGTCAGGTCCAGCTTCTTCTCCAGCGTGACAAATCCGATGCTCAGCGCAGCCAACCACAACGTCGCCGGGGACGAAACCACTTGGGATGAGAAGGCGGGAGCTCACTACACCGAAGCAGAAGGGCCTCCTTCGCGGCATAGCAGCCTGGAGGTTGAACAATTCCTTGTATCGCCGGCCGAAGAAAACCGTCACCGACGAGTAAGGCGAGAGTGGTCGCCCTTCGACCATCTTGAACGACGACGAGAAGAGCGCCGCCGTGAGGAAACTCCCAGGAGAAGTAGAACTCCTCCCCTGGTGCGATTCCAGTAGCGATGAGACAAGATGGGAGTTTCCTCATTTTATTGGAAAAGGGAACCGGAGACCTTGTGGGCGCCACCATATCGGCTACCCACGTTGGGTGGGCCCTGTTTGAGACCGTGCAATGCAAAAAAACAGACATTAACCAATTAAAGATACACTTTTGGGGTCTAGGTAACAAGATTATACTCTCAACAATTAAGTCAACTCAACGGAAAACTTGACGAACTAAGCGAAGGTATCTGCCTCCCAGAGCTAGATTATACCTCTGAGTTGCATGCGAGAGTATTCACCTCGTAAAAGCTTGCTCGATCCAGCGCCAATACAACGTCAAAGTAACGGATAATCAGCACCACCACAACATGTGGACCAACACATCAAAGTAGCAGGGAATTTTTGAGAAGGAGTACCGATACGATGATAGCTTTCATTATATCCAATCTACAAGGAGAGATAATAGGGGCAATCGAAGAGGACGTCGTGTTTCTTGCTGGCTGCATTCTTAAACAAACAAAAATCCCTTTACAGTAATATACTTGTTCTTAGTTGGCTCGAGAGAGAGAGAGAGAATAGAGCATTGTGCTTACAACATGCATTCAAATATGCAACTCTTTCACTCCTGTGAACAAGATTCTATAATTACAAACGATATGCTATAACAAATTTAGTGGAAAACACAATTAATATACCGGTATATTGTTTGTTACTTATTGTTTTGGTGACATAGTAATGTATCTCCCAATCCGCATAAAATTTAAATGTTGAAAAATCATATATGTCAAAGATGTTTAGTACTCCTTCGGTATGGGAATATTAGGCTACCATAGCAGAATCAACGATAAGTGGTAACATAGATACCAACTAGGCAAAATTCATGATGTGTCAAACAGTTAAGGAGGAAAGAGAAGACTATGGTAACATCTTATGCTACCCCAACATCATATATACCAAGACAAAATGAGTCTATACATTAACAAATAAAGTGTTGCATTATTGGGCTGCGCGTACGGTAAATTAAAAATTCACGTATTGCTACGCAACTCTATTCCAGGATCTACTATGAAGATACATGCGAATACGAAGATCCGAAGATCTAGTTTAGTATACGTTACCAACACCGTAGATTGCGGAAGAACGTGTTGGTCACGTAGTCGATGTAGTTGATCGCGGTCTCTCTCAACCAAGCCTGGTAGAGAGATTCCGACGCCTTCTTCTCCTTTGCTTCACCACCTTGTTCAACAGTTGAAGGACGCAACGTCTATGACGCGGAATCCCTCCGAGAGCTTGCACACGTACACTGGAAAGGTTCAGCAGGGCTTCGCCGTCCAAGCTTGAAGTCTGCTGGTGTATATGAAGGTGGAGATCTCAACACATGAGAAGGAGAGAGAGAGATTAGATCTAGTCTAATCGGATAGGTCTCCTCTAATTAGAGGTCCCTCTAATCCAACTAGAACTTGTGTCTCGTCTAATTGCTTGGATTCAATTGATTTCACAACTAGAGGGGTGGGGTCTATAAAGGAGGCCCAAGGATATGGAGACTTGGAAAGGAGGAAACCTTTCCCTACTCCAATTGGACAAGGGGAAGGTTCTCCTTGCCCAATTGGGTATGGGAGGATGAGTTGGGGTTGCACCCCAACTCTCCTCCCCTTCTCCCTTCCTTGCACCGGCCGGCCGGGTGGGGACCGCCCCTAGGCCGAACCGACCTAGGGCGGGTGGGCCCACCTAGGCCGCCGCCTCCGCCGTGCGCCGCGCCTGGCGGGTGGGGCCCGCCTGGCCGGACACCGCCTCGGCCGCTGCCTCCACGTGGGGCCGGCCCTGGCCACCACCGACCCGGCGGGTGGGACCTGCCTAGCCGGCTGCCTCGGCCGCCGCGTCGCTGCCTGGCGGGGCCCTCCTGGCCGCCGCCTTGTCGTGTGGGGCCCGCCCTAAGGCACTGCCGCCACCGCCTCCCTCGCCGTGAGCCGCAAGCGGCCCACCGAGTTTCAGCCGACGTCTTCGGCCCACCACCACTTGGTGGTGTGGCCGAATAATATTGTCCCGTAATTATTTATCAATTAAATAAACGAATATTTAATTAACATATAATTAAATAATACTTTCACTAGTACAGAACGACACATCGGAAACGGGCCAAAAACCCCTTCGGGAACAGAGAAAGGGTCCGTGTCCCCGCTTCCGATACTGATGTGAAGCCTCACAATGGCAACGGAGATTTTTATCGTTTGCAATAAGTTTAGCAACGGGAATAATATATAATCGTTGCATTTAGTCTTTACATTAGATACGGAGATTAGTTTTTGACCGTTTGTAATGAGGGCTAAAGGAAACAAAAAAAAACCGGTGACGCCTGCTGCACCGTCGACGGAGCCCTGTGGTTCCTGCTTGACAGCCGCCGATTCTTCACCTTTCTCTTCGCCCAGCTTCATTGCGTGGTCTTCTTCTACCTATTTAGTACTGCACAAAAGTCTTGCTCCTGGAGGCGCCGGCTTCAGTGGACTGTGTGGACGGAGCCCCGCTCCTACGTCTTCACGACCGCCGCATAGTCTCCAGGTTTCCTCCTCGCCCTAAAGGAGATGAAAAAAATCAAAATGTAAGCTCCTTCATCTCTATACACAAGACATATGCTTCTTCATCGGCATTACAGAAAATATATAACTAATTACAACTAGAACATAGCCTAAACAATGCCTCATATATAGGTAGATTGGACACACAAATTCCAGTGATGGAGCAAGCGAGCCAAGTAGGATGCACAAGATCGATGTGTATTTGTGCATATCACAAGGATCACTAGCGCCACCCCCGGATCACACGGTGTCACCTAATTTTAATCATCGGCATAACAGAAACAAAGCTAAAATCAGAGCAAATGCCTACTAAAAACAGAGAAAATTCATTGATAAACAATTAGCTACTTACAACTAGAAAACAGCTAAAATCTATGTGTAAACAATGCCTACTAAAAACAGAGTCAATCTATGGATAAACAATTAGTTACTTACAACTAGAAAACAGCTAAAATCTATGTGTAAATAATGCCTACTAAAAACAGAGCAAATCTATGGATAAACAATTAGTTACTTACAACTAAAAAATAGCTAAAATCTATGTGTAAACAATGCCTACTAAAAACAGAGCAAATCTATGGATAAACAATTAGCTACTTACAACTAGAAAACAGCTAAAATCTATGTGTAAACAATGCCTACTAAAAACAGAGCAAATCTATGGATAAACAATTAGCTACTTACAACTAGAAAACAGCTAAAATCTATGTGTAAACAATGCCTACTAAAAACAGAGCAAATCTATGGATAAACAATTAGCTACTTATAACTAGAAAATAGCTAAAATCTATGTGTAAACAATGCCTACTAAAAACAGAGCAAATCTATGGATAAACAATTAGCTACTTACAACTAGAAAACAGCTAAAATCTATGTGTAAACAATGCCTACTAAAAACAGAGCAAATACATGGATAAACAATTAGCTACTTACAACTAGAAAACAGCTAAAATCTATGTGTTGACAATGCCTACTAAAAACAGAGCAAATTTATGGATAAACAATTAGCTACTTACAACTAGAAAACAGCTAAAATCTATGTGTAAACAATGCCTACTAAAAACAGAGCAAATCTATGGATAAACAATTAACTACTTACAACTAGAAAACAGCTAAAATCTATGTGTAAACAATGCCTACTAAAAACAGAGCAAATCTATGGATAAACAATTAGCTACTTACAACTAGAAAACAGCTATCCTACTGAACTGGGGTCTTACATTAGGCGAGGCGGGCTCGCTTAGCGTCGCCGCCGGCGACGGAGCTAGCGCCGGCCTCCCCTGGCGGCGCCTTGCCCTCGCCGTGGACCAAAGAGAGGGCTATGGCGGCCCGGAGGTCAGACTGGTAGACCGCCTCCTCGGCGCGTTCGACCTGGGTCGACGCCTCGGAGAGGAGGACCGCCGCCTCCAGATCGGCCTCGCCCTGACGACTCTTGGCGTCTTCGCGCTCGAAATCGGCGCGGGAGAGTTGGCAAGCGATCTCTAGATCACGATCCTCCTCCTCTTCCTCTTCCTCTTCCTCCTCGTCAGAGGACGAGGACGAGGAGGAGGAAGAAGACGGATGGCGGCCGGGGTACATCGCCTGGCGGATCTCGCGGTAGCTGCAATGGTGGCCAAACGAGCGGGTGCGGCCGGAGACTTCGCCGTGCGGACGAGCGCCAAGGCTGCGGGACCGGCCCGTGGGGGCCGGATCTGCGGCGGCCTGTTCCGCAAGCTCGTCCCGCAACACCAGCTGACGCTGCTGCTGCCTGAAGGCACGGAGGGTGGGACGGCCACGGCCGCGATGGCCGGATCTACCAGCGCCGACGGTGGAAGCCATGCGAGAGAGTGGAGAGAGAGGAGACTGTGCGGCGGCTAGGGTTGGAAGTGAGACAGTGAGAGTTGTCGTGGGTTTGTCACGTCAGGTGTCATAGATGACTTCGTAGGTGTGGGATTACGCGAGTCAAGCATCTCCGAGCTTGGGATCGCAGGAACAAAGATCAACACAGATTTACCCAGGTTCGGCCCCCTCAATGTGAGGTAAAAGACCTACTTCCTGCCTACCCTAGATTGGTATTGATATGATAATCGAGGTGTTACAATGGAGGCGATCCGATCTGGTACTCGCCGTATGAGCTAGGGTTTGGGGCTTGATAGCTTAACCCGCTCTAAGTCCTGCGAGTCCTCTTTATATACACAGAGGCTCGCTAGGTTACAAAAGGAAACTTCCCCATAAGGAATACATCCACAGAGGCCTACTCGGAGACTACTTGGTCTTCACGTCCTCCGGGATTGTCTTCTAGATCTTTCTCCTTATGGCGGTTCAATATTGGGCTTGTTCCCAAGTGGGCCTTCATCCGTGCGAGTAAGTTAAGTCGCACTGGGCCGCGGGTTAATCCAGAAAGTATTCCCCCGACATTAGCCCCCAAGCATGGCCTGAACTTCATAGTACTTCTTGATCTTGAATGCTTAGGCCGTGCTTTTCCTTGTTTCCAATCTGCGGCTTATAACTTTTCTTGGCGGCTCAAGAACGCGACTTATCCTGTCTTGACGGTTGATTTTCAGATCTAAACGTCTTCTGCGTCTGGGTTATTTATCTTGACTCATCGTTTTCCCCAGCGTCTCTGCATCAAGTCCTGCATCCGCTAATCCTTTCCGCCGCCTCCAATCTCGCTTCCGTACTCACAATCCTTCGGTGGATATCTCCATCGATCTGAGAAAAATGTCTCGCCGCAAATGCAACTGGGAAGGCTCGTGGGTCGACGAAGATTTCCTGGAATCCCTATCTGCACGGGGCCTTCTTCCGCCAAAAGATCAATGCGAATGGCGGCGGCCGGTGAGGAGGTAATCCCCAATCCTCAACCAGGAGAGATAGTGATTTTTGCGGAGCATGTTGAGCGCGGGTTCAAGCCCCCGGGCTCTCTCTTCTTCCGTTCCTTGATGCAGCAGTTAGGTCTTCGCTTCCATGATATTGGCCCTAATTCAATGTTGCAAGTTAGCAACTTCCACGTCCTCTGCGAAGATTATCTGGGCGTCCCGCCTTCAATAGATTTCTGGCTTGCTCTTTTCAATTGCAATAGTCAAAGGGAAACCACAGATGGTCCTTTTCTCCAATGCGGCGCCATTTCCTTCCAACGCCGTAGGGGTAGTATCTTCCCAAAACTAACTCTCGCCAAGAAAATCAAGGAGTGGCAAAGGACATTCTTCTATTGTAAAAACACTTCTCCTGAGGGTGAAATTCCTTTTCCTCTTTGGTCTCCTCTTCCCTTCAAGGCTACCGATGCTCTGTCTTCTAAACCTGATCCTTCTTCGTTGCCCTTTATCGAATCCCTCTTGGATAAGGTGAGGGCACTGACACTCCATGGTCTCACCGGATTGGACCTTATATCTTGTTGGACTAAGTGGCGGATTCAACCTGTGAGTCGCCGCTTGCGACTTATGATGGATTTCACCTGTCATGCAAATGACGTTGATCGTACTTGCCCTGAAGATTGGGACAAAGGGGAGTGGATAAATTTCATTCGCCGAGTGACGGACGAGGATATTGACTCGTATGACAACGTCGGACTTGCTCCCTTCTGGGCTGAGCACAAGCCTTTTGTGGTAATGTTTACTTGTCACTTGTTTCCTCGAAAATTCCTTTCCCAAAAATTGATTATTTCTGACCTGAGCTCCTTTTCAGATCGATCCCTATTTCTGGGTTCTTCCTTCAGAGGACGTCGACTTGAACCAAGGAACCGTGGCTGAGTCGTCAAGGCAAGCCGCAGCCTTTGACGAAGATACAGTTATGCACGAGGGTAGTGCTTCTGAAGAGGAACAACAAATGGCCGACGCTCTTTTGTCTTCGACTCCAAATACTCCTTTCCTGGAACTTCCTGAGGTGCCTCGCAGGTCCTCGAAACGTATTTTATGCCAGAGCTCAGAAGATCCCACGCAGCCCGAAAAACGCCGCAAAGCCTTGGCGCTACTGGTAGAAACAAAGCTGCCAAATCTTTAAAACTTACTGATCCCAACAAAGCTGCTTTCACTTCCGAAGCTGTAGCAAAGGACTGCTTTCAATAAGCTCGGGTAATTATTTGCGACTCTCTCCTTTTCCTTTCGTGATTGCATATTTGCTGACAACCACTTCTTTTCATATTCTGCAGGTTCAGATTTGCAAGGTTTATCTTCTCCTTCCTCTGGTTGCCTGATGAAAAGTATCCGTGCCGCCTCTGGGTATGGTTCACCTTCCTTTCAATGTTGCGACTCTGCTAGGTCAGCTTATTAACCCATTAATGTTTTGCAGAGCCATGTCTGAGGAGGGTACCAGGTCTAATTCTCACCCCGCTTCTTCTCAGCAAGCTATGAGCGAGGATGATGCTGTTGATGAGAACGTGGGAAACAGTAATGTTGCGACTCATCCAAGGCCTTCCCTGGAGGAAGGTATTGCAGATGCGGCTCCTGCTGCGACTCCAGTCGCGGCTCCATCCACAACTCCGCTGCTGGTAGGATATTTACTGAAAATAGAATTCCAGCTCCAGGAAGTAGTTCTAAGTCAATCGCAGATGCCATAATTTCTGCTGGAGACAAGCATGCTGCTCTGCTGCGCGGCTTAGTTGAGCAATTTTCTTCAAGTCGCCAGGTACATATACCGTAGCCCCCAAGGATCAAAACCTTGTGTCATCGCACGGGGTGTTGATTCTTTTCCTTGCTTCAAATCTCGAGCCCCCAAATTCCTGGATAATTTACCTATTCGTTTTGCTCTGTTTGTTTTCAGCGTGAACTGTCCTTGCTTGATGCTTCTGGCTCAATAAAGGGTAAAGGCATTTCCATAGACCATCCTGAAATGATGCAGTCTCGCCTGGAGCAGCATAATGAGGTCATTAGGGACCAAGATCAGGAAATAAAATCTCTCAAAGGTCAACTCGACTCCTGCGAAGAGCAATTTAAAGAACTTGAAGCTGATATGCAGCAGCGACTCATGGAGAAAGACGAGGTCATTAGATCTTTGCGAGAAGGGCTGGCTCTTAAATCTGAATTGATTGATCGCCTGAAGGGAGACCACGCAAAGGAACTCGCCGCGCGAGATGAAAAATATAACTCGCTGCTCAAAGCCTTTGAGGGTTTTGGCTCCATGGTCAAATCAGCCGTCCTGCAGCTTGCTGGTTGGTCTTGTATTCCTTTAATCATACATATTTTGGGTAACCACTCGTTAGTCTCTGACTTGTTTCTTGCCTTTTCTTTCTTTGACATAGGACCTGAGGCCCCAGTGTCCCGCTCCAATTTGAAGGATCAACTGGTATATCTGTCTGACCTCAGCCAGCGCTTCTTAAAGGTTACCAAGGAAGTTATGACGGTAATCACTCCTGCGACTGATGGCCCAACATCTTGCGAGTATTGGATTAATAAACTGCTCAAGGCTCCACATTATGTCTCTGATTGGAAACGATCCTCTGCTCGCGCCGGAGCCGCGCATGTCTTGACATTGCTTCGAGCATATTATCCAGAGATAGATGTTGGCAAGGTTGCTCGCCACGGCCTGGCGATGAGCGCAGATGATACTGAATGCCAATAAGCGAGTACTTCGATATCTGGAAAGGGATGCGCGGGTATGCCACAAAATTTGTTGATAACTTAGACTTGGGCACTTATCTTGATAAATTCAATCTTGATGGGAGCAAGGTGTCAAGGAAAAGTCCTCAGGAGCTGAGTCATCTCGGGCTGCCACTCCAGCAACAGTATCTGGTGGCCCTTCTGCTTCGTCTGGCGGCGCCCTGATTATTAGGACACCTGCGACTGCAACTGCGAGACAAGCCGCGCCAATTCCCACTCCTGTTGCTCGGAAGAGGAAAAATAAATAATGTGGGACATGCCCGTTAGTCTGTAAGATATTCATGTATCATAAACTGTATTTTTGTGACCTATAAGCAGGTTCTTTTCTTGATAATTCCATTAAGTAGACGCTCGCGCGGCTCAGTATTTCCTAGGAACATGTGTGTTCAGGGTCGAGAGCGGCCATGATAGGCAATCAAGCTCGATTGACGCCACACCCCAGTACTTTGGTCGCATAATGCAAGACGCTTCTAGCTTAAGGATTGCCACTAGTTTGGCAAAATTTGAGGTGCGATTGGTACTCGCGATGCTCGTAAGGAGCCCTCAAGGGTCAGTGATATATGAAATTCAAAAGACTCAGCGACTCAATGATAGTTGAGGCGAAACGACAAACCCTTGAATGTCAAGGGTGCCGGCTTTATTTCATAATCACTCGATGTTTTACAGGGTGTTACATGATGATGCAGGCCCTTTAATGCGGGTTTTCTATTCCCCGCAGGCCATGCATACTTGATACTCATCGCACTTAGTTGCGAATTAATACTCCTGACGGAGTGGGTTGAACACCTGATTGGTTCAATTTTGAGTCGCTAAAGCGACTCGGGTCGAGCATGATAGCTCCGATGTATGTCTCATGTTGAAGTAGAAAGCATTGTGTTGGGCGATCAGCCGCACTGAGCTGCGACTTATGTTGAATTGAGTTTGCTTTGTAAGATCTCACGATAACTGAGCCCCTTTGGCTGGGTTGTTGATCGAGGCTGGGTCTATGCACATGCGCCATCTCTTGTCTTCTTTTTGTATCAAGGCGACCTCTGGGGCATTATCTTGCTGATGCGCGACTTCTCGGTGGGTATTTACCATCCGGTGGCTGCATCCTGTTGGCCGCTTCCGCGGTACCTCCAACGCGACTCGTTTTGAGCTGCGATCACCGATCTGCGACTGATACCCATGTGAAGAGTTGGCGATACAAGCTTCTTCTGCGAGTACTGAGCCTGCGTTCTCGCATTCTAATGCTCTCTGTCTGTCTCCATATATTGTAATAACACCGTTTGGTCCTGGTATCTTTAACTGTAGGTAGACGTAGCAGGGGCGAGCGGTAAATTTGACATAGGCTTCTCTTCCAAAGATTGCATGATATGAGCTTTTGACTGCTACAACCTCAAAGTCTAGGAGCTCTGAGCGGAAGTTCCGCTCTGTTCCAAAGCTAACTTCAAGTGTTATCTTTCCGATTGGTCGCGTAACAGCTCCTGGGATTATTCCTTGAATTTCTTTCCTGGATGGTCGCAGCCTTGTCTCGGGTATATTCATTCTTCGGAGCGTGTCTTGATATAGGATGTTTACTCTTCCTCCTCCGTCCATTAGGACCTTACTTAACTTGTATCCCGCGACTTCTGGCGTGACCACCAGAGCTGGCTGTCCTGGATCTCTTACTTCTGGGGGGTGATCGCCGCGACTCCAAATAACCGATTGCTCTGTCCAGCGACGATACCTTTCTGGCGTTGAAATCTGACTGTTCTTCCGGTCCATCCGTCGTTTGTACCTCCACTGTATGAAACTGTCCTATGTTTCTTCTAGGTAAAACGTCAGGCTCTTGATGAGAGCTAGATTTATTCTTGTGGTGCATCGATCTGCTGCGAGCTGTATCTGGCGTGTCGCCTTCTTTCCACCTCCGGTAATAATGACATTGCGCCTTTGTGTGACCCGCTGGCCTGCCATCTCTCCTGCGATGTAAGTCGCAAGGCACGTCGAAGATCCCCTTGCAGTTATTAGGGGGTAAGGCCTTATCACTCCCTTGCTCTTGCATCTGGTGTGCGCGACGTTCTGTCTTCGCGACTGGCAGTTTCCCCGTTGGGTTCTGTGATAAGCCGCCTGTCCCTCTATCTGTCTTTGCATACTTGTCAGCCGTTGCCAAAAGCTGGTCGAAACTATCAATCTTGTGCTCAGCGCGACTTAATTTGTGCACCAGCGGCTCAAATCTACAGTTCTTCCTCATAGCTTGTATTGCAGCTTGTACTGTTAAGTTTTTGGCGGAGCCAAGGATCTCCGCGACTCTCTTGATCCAGTCGCCGCTTGATTCGTCCTTTTTTGAATGCATTGTCTAAGGTTTTTCATATCTTCTGTTTGGAATCTGCGAATGAACTTGTCCTTCAAGTCTTCCCATGTGTTTATTGATTTTGATGGCAGCCTTAATAGCCAATCCCTAGCTTCTCCCTGTATTGCCAAGTGGAAGTATTTTGCACGTATTTCTTGAGTCACATCAGCCCTGTCATGCTTGCCTCATAGTCTTCTATCCATAAGACAGGGTCTTGGTCCGCGATAGGTGGTGACTCGCTGCGACTCACCGAAGTTCGGGGGAAACGAGCGAGCCGTATTTCCTCTCCAAAACATGCTGGTCCTTTCAATAATGAATAGGAGTTTACTGGCGCTGAATCTTCATCTGAATCAGTTTCAATCTGGGATGGCTGAGTCGCTCCGGTCATCCGCGACTCGCCTTCTATCTTCTTTTCTTTTTCCAATGATACCTGCAAACCTGCTAACTGGTTGACCACTTCTTCGACGCTGTACTTTTCTCCTCCCCATGATACCTCGTTTTGCGGCTCATTGGGCGTGACTCCATACATATTTGCTTGTTGTAAAGCAGCAGTTTGTAGTAGGTCGATCGCATGGCGAGCTTCCTTATCAGCTCGCGTGTCTCCAACCGGTGCTATCTTTGATAATATCCCTATCGCGGCGTGCACGTTGCTCTCTGGGTCGCCGTGGAGCTGTGATTTCCTCTCTTCTCTGCCATCTTGATCTGATGTTTTTGCTGCCAACGACGGAGTCGCCGCTCTTCTTCTTGGAGTTTCTTGCGCTCAGACGTCATCTTGGTTCGCACCGCCTGGTGCTTTGGCTGGCAGTGGCGGAGTCGTCGGCCTTCTTCTTGGAGTTTTTCGCGCTCAGCCGCGAGTCTTTGTGCCTCTTCACAGAGTTCCGTCCTGATAGCTTCAATCTCTTCAATCTTGAGATCTCCTTCCTGATTTGGTAGGGATCCCCAAACAGGTCTTGATGGGACGGGGATGGGCAATCTTGCCGTAACTTGTTGTAGCTCCTCCAACACGCGGACCCTAACCGGCCGCAGCTCCTGCACCGATTCGCTTCCTTGAGTCGCGTCCATAGATCTGCGACTGACGGATCCGACGAAAACTTTTACTGATCCGATGGGAACGATGTATCCGAACTCGATGCGATCTGCCTCGGGTCCCCACTCTGAGTCGTCGATGAAGGGGACCCCATTGATGTCTTCAACTTGGCCAATGGCGATGTCCTTGAAGCCTGATTTCGATCCTGCGCGGAACGTGACGCTTTTGACCGCAGGCCCCACGGTGGGCGCCAACTGTCGTGGGTTTGTCACGTCAGGTGTCATAGATGACTTCGTAGGTGTGGGATTACGCGAGTCAAGCATCTCCGAGCTTGGGATCGCAGGAACAAAGATCAACACAGATTTACCCAGGTTCGGCCCCCTCAATGTGAGGTAAAAGACCTACTTCCTGCCTACCCTAGATTGGTATTGATATGATAATCGAGGTGTTACAATGGAGGCGATCCGATCTGGTACTCGCCGTATGAGCTAGGGTTTGGGGCTTGATAGCTTGACCCGCTCTAAGTCCTGCGAGTCCTCTTTATATACACAGAGGCTCGCTAGGTTACAAAAGGAAACTTCCCCATAAGGAATACATCCACAGAGGCCTACTCGGAGACTACTTGGTCTTCACGTCCTCCGGGATTGTCTTCTAGATCTTTCTCCTTATGGCGGTTCAATATTGGGCTTGTTCCCAAGTGGGCCTTCATCCGTGCGAGTAAGTTAAGTCGCACTGGGCCGCGGGTTAATCCAGAAAGTATTCCCCCGACAAGAGTGAGAGTGAAGGGCATAGTAGGTTCTTATAGGCCGGCTGTCGGGCTGCTTCTAATGGCAACGGAGATTACGAAACTGTCCGTGTGCGATGAGCACACATCGGTAACGGAGTTAAACCAAACTCCGTTGCCAACATATATTCCACTATTCACCCGTTGCATTTGTTGTGGGCCTGCTTTACGGCCCAGTGCGGGCACGCGGGGGATATCACGATTTACCGTCGCCTAACTCCTGCCGTTGCCATAGAGGGGTATCCGATGTGTCATTCTGTACTAGTGTTTGTCTAATTAATTCTTATTTGAATATTTCCTTTTACAGAATATTCACCGAATTAATTACCTATCAGATGATTCGGGACACCTAGTGTCCGCCGACAAAATACTCCGGACAAATATATCCTCCATATATAAACCCTCCGGAATAAATCCGACCGTGATAGTAACTTCTATCACAAACTTTCTCTCAAACTTTCTCTCTTGACAAGGTATATCATATCACGCAAGCACCATGCCGATGATACTGTCTCCATGTTCCAGACCAACCATATAACACAACTAACCAAACCTAGCTTAAGTGTGTCCACCCTACAGGTCCGATAACGGGTAGCTATAATTGGTTGGGTATCAACCAATCACCGGCCAGTGACAGTTCCAAGGACGTCATGTGTGGCTGCTATCGTTATGCGAATAACTCTACTGTTGAACCTGTTGATTATCATATATCAATCCCATTACTCACGATACTGAACTTCACCCGAGATATAGATCCGTGATGATACCATGAATCAATCAAGGATTGATTCACATCATCTTTGTCTATCTCGTTACCGGTAAGTTCCATTTACTCGTTGCCGTATTATGATATCCCACACAGTGTAATTTCACCGTGCATTGTCTGCAGAACGTAGTGGATATATATAATACCGAGTGGGCCCTGGAAGTATCTCTCTTAACCTAGAGGAGTAATTTCCCATCTCAGAACATCAGGATACACACACCTTTGAAGCTACCCAGCAACTGCCTTTATGGTCACCCTGTTACGGCCGTGACGGTTAACAGCACCAAAGCAACTCCTCCAGTATGCATGACCCCAATAACCTCATGGTTACAAGGACATGTTATACAACAACATTTCTGTGATAAAGCTAAGGACAAAAAGACTATTTAACGGAATCTCTTAGCATACCAACACTTGGGTGACCCGGCCATATTATAGACCAATAATATGCCATCCTTGATGCTGACATAAGCCTATGTCCATGACTAGGAAAAGCCGCGTCATCTAGCATAAAGAATTAGTCCTTTAAAGAACTAGGGTACTTTTACGTATTCACATTCTCTACACGCGCAGGTGAGCTTTTCCCTAAATCACGCATTTAGAAATCACTGCAGTTATAGCATAGAGAATATGAATCAATAATGTATGAATCAGATATATATATATGTTTAAATACATTGTCACATGTATAAATACATTGCCTTTTGGGCATATATCCAACAGTCTCCCACTTAGCACGCATAAGTTTAACATCTAGATAGATGTTCGGTGTTTCTCATGTCCGCCCTTCTGTGGTTGACATTTGTTTGTTTAGTCCCTAATGGTGACTATGTGAACTTTATGTTTCTTATGCAAAAAGATACACATCTTTTCATGCATAACCTCAATAGATCATATGATCACTTGTAGCCTGGCTGTTCTAGGTGAAACCCTGGAACCTTCACTAAGAATACAATTTCATTGTTTTACCAATTAGTTGTTTTCTTCGTAAAGAACCACACCTAGTCAACCCTTCATCGTGGAAGTTTTGCGCTCCCACTGTCTTTGCCACTTGTTGTAGATTTCGTAATATAGACTCAATGTTTTACATAAACATACCCATCATTTGCGATGCACAAAGCTTAGAAAATTTTGTCATCTAATCCTTGTCTTAACCTTTATACTTTCCAATGCAACTCTTACATTATGAGTGTTTCTCACTTTTGAAGTAACTTCTTCAAAATACACCTTATGGAGAATCCTCATCTTAATTGGAGTCAATTGAACTTTTAGTAAATTCAACTTGTCAACAATTAAGTTTGACTACTTTGTTTTGATCTTAAAATTTCATATCTTAAGAAATTCCTTTATGATCAAGATTTCAAATTAATTGATCATGCTCACCACCGTACGAAATAGACATGGTTCTTGCACATGAATTTCCTTAAACTTTATGAGAATTTACATTCTCTCGTATTTTGAATAATATTCAAAACACGCTCAATGAAATTTCCACAACATTATATCTCATCTTTATATGGTAACTTCCATATGTGATGTGACGAATATGTTCCAAACATGTATGTTATTAGTTTTTAATAACACTACACATTGTATCAAAACAAAACAATCTATTAAATTACATTATTCAAACTCGAATAATATAACTAAGCTCCCACTGATTTAAATGAAACTATGACTTTCCTTTATTTCCTTTGAAACTCAAAACAAAACTTTGTTTCTTGTTTCTCTTTTAATATCATCTATTTGTCCTAGACAAATGTATTCCTTTTATGATTTGATTTATATTCAATTAACAAAAGACCCTCGAGCTGTACTAGTACACAACCTCGATCCATCTTTCCTTTTGAAAAGGAGTTTGTCTTTGTCAATATCTCATATAAACTTTCTATCATAAAACACTTTCCTTGATCAACAAAACTTTGTGATCATCTTTTCGTCTAACAAAAAGATCCTTTAATGAGTTTATCATAACTCAACAATAATGATATTAATTTTATATGACATCTAAGTCATAATCTCTTGGGGTTTTATTCTAGCACATATCTTTCTTTATTTTGTTTTGTGCAACACATTAAGTTTCCTAGAAACTCATATGTTACCTTTTTCTGGTTTAGTGAATTTATCTTGACAAGACGTCATGCATAAAATGCATAGACTCTCGGTATTAGTTTAAAAGACTTGTCAATTGGAATTGGTTCCGCTTGAGCAACATCTGATAACTATTTCCGAAGATTCGAATAATCTGTTCGAGATTTCACTATCCTCCCACTAGAATTCTTTAAAAGAATAAATTTCTCAAGAATCACATATATCTTAGTGACAAAACATTGTCACTTATGTGGTGGTTACAAAAGGATTTCCAACTGACTTATTGGAACAACCAACAAAATAAATCTCTATTTATCTTCCTCCTTTAGGATCAAGTTTCAATCTTTCATAAAACTTTAAGGTCCCAAATTATTTGTGTCTCTTTGTGTTTATCTTTCAAAACTATGACACAACTCATAAGATAAATATCCCTAAGTCTTCTATATTTTAGGACCGAACCTCTTTTCAGAAATTCCAAGTACCTAAAATCATCATGTCCCTTTTTGTCTATCTTTCAAGACCATGACATGACTTCCCTCAAAGACTTTACTTTGTGCTAAAACTAAAACAATGCAATAAATACTGTAATTGGATTTCTTGGAATAATTCTGCAAGTAACAATATCTTAGCAATTATTTAATCAAGCTTGATCAAATACATGAATCGAAATAAATTTCCATTCATCAAATTACTAAGATAATATTTCTAAAACAATATTGTGTAGTCCCAAGATATCAAATAAATATTGACTATCTCAAAACTCATTATTGATTAACTTCACTATGTGCAATATCTCAAAATCCTTCCATCATATTACTATGATCTATTTGAGACAATAGTGCCACACGAAGGTGGTATCAACATCTTCACAATATATCTTAGAACAAATGATATTTCCATAATTCAAGAGATTTGTAACTTGATCATCCACGAAGGGATTGATCCAAAATATTCTTTGATAAACGAGAGATAAAATCTCACAAAATCACAAGAGTACTTTCATCGCCATAAATGCGATCCTATTACAAAATACTTTAGGTCGAAACCTTCAAATCTCTTAAACTAAACTTGAAAAGTAAATTGGAGATGCCTTCATCTTGTGGATGAAACTTCATGCGCCGAGCTTGACGCACATCACCACCTTTACTCCTCCGTCATCTTACTTGCCGTATCTCCTATATCATTGCATAATAAATTAGCAATCGATATTTCCAGAGTTACTATTAAGATTGACAAATATCATTTAAGTATAACTATTATCCCTTTCTTGCCCTTAGAAGATTTCTTCTTCAGAGCCAGGAATTTCTTGCAGTTCCTCTTCCAGTGTCCCTTTCCTTTACAGAAGAAGCACTCGGTTTCCTCTAGAGCTGGAGTAGCAGTCTTCTCTGATGCCTTAGCATGCTTTGATTTCTTTGTTCTCTTCTTCTTGAACTTAGCGGTTTGGGTAACCATCAAAATTGATTGTTCTCCCTCTTCACGCTAGGTTCAGCAGTTTTCAGCATTGCAAGCAGCTCATTTGGTGTCTTCTCCAACCCATTCATGTTGTAATTCATGATAAAACCGCCGTAAGACGGGGGGAGGGAAGCCAACACCAAATCTATACTTGGCTCCGCCGGAATTGGAAATCCCAGCGCCTCAAGCCTCGTACCATAACCAAACATCTTGATTACATGCTCGCTCACAGAGCCTCCTTCTGCCATGTGACATGACCACAGTGCTTCGTTATTTCATAACGCTTAGTCTTAGCCTGAGTCTGGTACATGGCCTTGAGTGCGACAACCATGTCATAAGCCGAAGTTTGTTCAAACTTCTTCTGCAACTCTGGGTCCATACATGTCAACATGAGACACTGAACCGATATGGCAGTATCACTCAACAAGGTGTACTCCTCGAATTCAGCTTTTGGCGCTTCCACCACCGGCATAGGTGGTAGAGGCCCATCCAGAACATACTCGCTCTTCGGTTCCTAAGAACAATCCTTAGGGCGTGAATCCAATCAGCATAATTGCTCCCATTTGCAGTCAGGGGTTTCTTCTCAATCAGTGCTCCAAGGTTAAACGTGGGTGCTATCTTAGCCATTGATCTACAACAATTAAGTTCACTTAGACATGTTCATAATTATTATCCGGCACTAAATTTAAAACTAAATGTAAAGTGCTCCCACTAAAATTGATATTCCTCAAGATCAACTTAGCGTATTACGAAATCCCAATCCTCAGTAGTGTGAATCATGGATACATGTCTTCCACTTCGACGAAGGGGTAGGTCAATAGACCAATCACTTCCTGCCGTGATTTTCGTTTCATCTTTCGATGTAGTGCTTCGAACTCATAACTAGTTATGCCTGGACGTCAAGACAACCAATCGCTATTGCTGCTAGGACGGTCCGTGCCCGCCTCCCGAACCCTTGGTGCACATTACTCCTGGATACAGGTCGCACGGCAACAAGCATCCGGTTTGACGGCGCAGCGATTGGATGAGCACGAACTCCTTGATATTTTCAATTTTAGCTTTAAGTAATTAAACTTTGGAAGCTATCGAGGAATCTCCCTAATAATCACACTACTGCGCAATCAAGGGAAGAACAAGAAAAAACACATATAAAACAATCACTAGTAAATTAACACTTGTGTGATGTAGTATAGTCTTTCTTGCTCCATCCGCCGGTGGCACCTTCCATCGGCGTGGCCACGTCGAGGTTCACGACACTTGCATGCCTTCTCCTATCCTTCACTACCACCATGGCTCGACGAATAAGAACGGCACGCCAGCCACAAAAAGGGTTAGTCAACCAAATAATATTTTAAGACTATACCACATCACATGTCCTGCAAAACAGAGTTAGACGTTCCTCTAACGTTTGTTTGCAAATTTTAGCGTGGCTTGTAGGATCAACGGGACAACCGGAAACCTACGGTCCTCACTAAGCATGTTTATTCATGTTGCTAGATTGACTTTACGAGGTGAGGGAGGGCCCAACGTTATAAAAACGTTCCACCTCCCCCTCTAAACTTCACTGGTGCGCGTGACCCCGTGTGGACCTAGTCCACATGCCCTTTCCACCACCAAGTCAACGAATCCAATATAGATAGACCCGAAGCTACTGAAGCACTTCGTTGGCGCCAACAAGCATACTAGGAGCAGCCGGAAGGTCCGCGGATTGCCAGAAATTCGTAAAGATCTAACTATGCGGCCGGAAACAATTCTTAAAGTGATATATTGGGAAGCATCCATAAATAAACTGAATGTTAGAAGCAACTTCTTCAATAACATACCCGCACAAACTTATGCGGTGCCCGCACATACCATGTGCTCTAGATCAAATCATGTATCTACGCATAGATCGGCTCTGATATCACTATTGGGCTACGCCTACGGTAAATTAAAAATTCACGTATTGCTACGCAACTCTATTCCAGGATCTACTATGAAGATACATGCGAATACGAAGATCCGAAGATCTAGTTTAGTATATGCTACCAACACCGTAGATTGCGGAAGAACGTGTTGGTGACGTAGTCGATGTAGTTGATCGCGGTCTCTCTCAACCAAGCCTGGTAGAGAGATTCCGACGCCCTCTTCTCCTTTGCTTCACCACCTTGTTCAACAGTTGAAGGACGCAACGTCTATGACGCGGAATCCCTCCGAGAGCTTGCATACGTACACTGGAAAGGTTCAGCAGGGCTTCGCCGTCCAAGCTTGAAGTCTGCTGGTGTATATGAAGGTGGAGATCTCAACACATGAGAAGGAGAGAGAGAGATTAGATCTAGTCAAATCAGATAGGTCGCCTCTAATTAGAGGTCCCTCTAATCCAACTAGAAGAGATCTAAGCTTGAGAGCAACTTGCGTCTCGTCTAATTGCTTGGATTCAATTGATTTCACAACTAGAGGGGTGGGGTTTATAAAGGAGGCCCAAGGATATGGAGACTTGGAAAGGAGGAAACCTTTCCCTACTCCAATTGGACAAGGGGAAGGTTCTCCTTGCCCAATTAGGTATGGGAGGATGAGTTGCGGTTGCACCCCAACTCTCCTCCTCTTCTCCCTTCCTTGCACCGGCCGGCCGGGTGGGGCCCGCCCCTAGGACAAACCGACCTAGGGCGGGTGGGCCCACCTGGGCCGCCGCCTCCGCCGTGTGCCGCGCCTGGCGGGTGGGGCCCGCCTGGCCGGTCACCGCCTCGGCCGCTGCCGCCACGTGGGGCCGGCCCTGGCCACCACCGACCCGACGGGTGGGACCCGCCTGGCCGGCTGCCTCGGCCGCCGCATCGCTGCCTGGCGGGGCCCTCCTGGCCACCGCCTTGTCGTGTGGGGCCCGCCCTAAGGCACTGCCGCCACCGCCTCCCTCGCCGTGAGCCGCAAGCGGCCCACCGAGTTTCAGCCGACGTCTTCGGCCCACCACCACTTGGTGGTGTGGCCGAATAATATTGTCCCATAATTATTTATCAATTAAATAAATGACTATTTAATTAACATATAATTAAATAATACTTTGTCTAATTAATTCTTATTTCAATATTTCCTTTTACAGAATATTCACCGAATTAATTACCTATCATATGATCTGGGACACCTAGTGTCCGCCGACAAAATACTCCGGACAAATATATCCTCCATATATAAACCTTCCGGAATAAATCCGACCGTGATAGTAACTTCTATCACAAACTTTCTCGCAAACTTTCTCTCTTGACAAGGTATATCATATCACGCAAGCACCATGTCGATGATACTGTTTTCATGTTCCAGACCAGCCATATAACACAACTAACCAAACCTAGCTTAAGTGTGTCCACCCTTCAGGTCTGATAACGGGTAGCTATAATTGGTTGGGTATCAACCAATCACCAGCCAGTGACAGTTCCAAGGACATCCTGTGTGGCTGCTATTGTTATGCGAATAACTCTACTGTTGAACCTGTTGATTATCATATATCAATCTCATTACTCACGATACTGAATTTCACCCGAGATATAGATCCGTGATGATACCGTGAATCAATCAGGATTGATTCACATCATCTTTGTCTATCTCGTTGCCGGTAAGTTCCATTTACTCGTTGCCGTATTATGATATCCCACACAGTGTAACTTCATCGTGCATTGTCTGCAGAACGTAGTGGATATATATATAATACCGAGTGGTCCCTGGAAGTATCTCTCTTAACCTAGAGGAGTAATTTTCCATCTCAGAACATCAGGATACACACACCTTTGAAGCTACCCAGCTACTGCCTTTATGGTCACCCTGTTACGGCCGTGACGGTTAACAGCACCAAAGCAACTCCTCCAGTATGCATGACCCCAATAACCTCATGGTTATAAGGACATGTTATACAACAACCTTTCTATGATAAAGCTAAGAACAAAAAGACTATTTAACGGAATCTCTTAGCATACCAATACTTGGGTGACCCGGTCATATTATAGACCAATAATATGCCATCCTTGATGCTGACATAAGCCTATGTCCATGACTAGAAAAAGCCGCGTCATATAGCATAAAGAATTAGTCCTTTAAAATACTAGGGTACTTTTACGTATTTACATTCTCTACACGTGCAGGTGAGTTTTTCCCTAAATCACGCATTTAGAAATCACTGCAGTTATAGCATAGAGAATACGAATCAATAATGTATGAATCAGATATATATATATATGTATAAATACATTGTCACATGTATAAATACATTGCCTTTTGGGCATATATCCAACATGCATGACACCACATATACGTTACCACCCACTATAGAGATAGTAACATAAACAAGTAACTTATTGCATACTATAATCTAAATTAGCCCCCACTATGATAGCCTTAGTTGCCTCTCATTTTCAAGAAATTTAATTAATATAAACCATCCGCATCAGTTCCCTAACATCTACTCCTTGTCTAACCTCTTAATCCACTTGATTCAGCCCTCGCCTCATATATCCCAAACAATGGGTGTACCCGCACATTTGCTTGTCTTCGACACATTTTGTATCACAATAATTGAATTGCATATAACGATCTGAAAATGACGCGCTCGTTTATGTGGGCATTATAAACAATGACTCCCTCCAATTTTAAATATGAGGACAATATAAATATACACTTTTTATTTATGCAAGGCCACTATCTCTTCCCCACAAGAATTGCTTAGATATTAGCCTTATATGATGGTGTTCATCAATGCTAACGATGCACACATCCATAGTGAAACAAGCACCACATATAACATGTTTAATTAAAAGCTCAAAATACAAAATGATTTTCACATAGTTAATTGTGTTTTTTGACAGGAAACATAGTTAATTGTGTTATTTATTAGTTGAATTTTTTAGGGTAGTGGCCTTGTAATAAAGTTGTAATACAAGAACGGAGGGAGTACGATATTTGCGCAGCAAAGCGTGTCCTCCGTCACGAACTAACTTCATGTTTTTCTTGTGTTATTTCCTGCGTCCCAAGCAAATAAATATTTATATGCGGTTTTCTCCGTCATGCAATCTAAACTTGCTATTTGTTCTGTTTCTCTTCTTCTCATTCGTACGATAAAAAAAACCTTGTGTATGGACAAGTCATGCTGATAAGAGAACCTGCTGAGGTGCACGTGATGTATCTCCCCGGTTTCCTCTTGTGTATGGACGATGCAGGTCAAGCACAACAGGATTGCTCTCTACTATCTCTCTCTATATAAACGCCGCAAATCATCAGTAGGTGATTGTGGTGTTACCGGCCATCTCTTCTGTTTCCTCTAGATCTGGCAAAGAGTGTTGGAATCTCAACTCCGATCTGGTGACGGATTTGCATCCACTTTGCCGGCCAGTAGGTGTTAGCACAAGTAGTACTTCCTTCCTCGAAAGCATGCATCTTCTTTTTCATCTTGTTGTCAACCATGTTGTGATATAATTCGTTTCTTGGCGTGTGAATCCATCAGGTACCTACCGGCATGGACGACTCGAGCATGTTCTTCGACTGGGCTATGGAAGCACTGCAGCAGGAGGACCTGCACCAGCCGGACGCCGCTTCCTACGGCGTCCTGGAAGGCCTGCTGCAGAACAGCACGGCCCCTGCGAGAGCAGCAGCTCAGGACCGTGCCGCGGACAGCTGGATCTCAGGCGACAGCGGCCGTGAGAACGGGCCGGGCGTCGTCGTCGTAGAGAACGACGGCTGCCCGTCCAGCTACCCACTGGTGACATGGCACTACACCTCCACCATGGCGCAGCCGACCATGTACGACGAGGCCACGCCCACCGCTTCCACAATAGCGCCCGAAGTGCCGGAGCCGGCTCATGGGTCGACGTTGTCAAGGAAAAACTCCCTGAAGAGCGCCGCCAGCAGTTCGGTGACGGGGCAGACGTCGCCGGAGCCGGGCGCGAAGGAACACGCACGGGCAGAGAGGAACGGCTTCATCGAGCTCTCCAGCGTCATCCCCGGCCTCAAAAAGGTCCTCATGCATCCCCGATCTCCTCGCCACATTTCTCACCTGTGCCGCTTCCGCTTGACTTTTTCTTACGAGAAAACTTCCCGAAAACTCGTTGACCAATGAATCAGTTTAATCATCAGATGGACAAGACGACGATCCTGTAGGTAGAGTAAATGGCACTGGCGGTCACACAACTCGTCGCGTATGTGTACTTAAGTCACACAACTCAAAAACGTGATTTTTTAGTCTCACAACTCACAAACATGTGCAAATTGGTCACAAACAGATCATGTCATCTCGTTTTGGACTGAAATTTTTCAGAAAACCCCCTGTGTTATATTAGGAGGTCAATATTGCAAATATCCATGGACATAATGATTTTTTAAAAAGATTAAAGATTGATGACGGCATGCTGACGTCATCAATGAATCCACGGCCAGAAACCGTTGTTGCGCCGTCGCCTGCTCGCACTTGAGCGGCCGGGCGCCGTTCTGGGCGGGCGCCTCCGCCGCCCCCACCGTGCCCCTGCTCGCGCCCTCGCCGCCAGAGCGCGGCCGCCGTCCTGGGCGGGGCACATCTGGCCTCCATCCCGAGCAGCGCCGCCGGCCTCCGTCGTCTCCGGCGCGATCTCTCTGGCCAGTGCACCATGGCGTCGGATCAAGGCGAGGAAGTGCCGCTCCGCCCTCTCCGGCGTGCCCGGATAGCCCAGATCGAGCGCACCAGAGGGCCGTTTCTGGTTCGCTCGCATTCACCGCGGCTCGTCGTCCTCTGTCGTAGACGCGGAGCTCGTCCAAAGGCGGTTCGTTCAGGTTGGCGGCGTGCCAAACAGCGCTGACATGACGGCCATGATCGGAGCAGCTCCAGGTGAATAAACAGGAGTTGTACAATCTGCTTGCGGATGTTGAATGGGAACGACACTACATGCTCAATTGCTCACCACGCCCACGCGCATCTGCACGGAGCGGTTCCGGAAATCGAAGCTGCTCCAGTGTCTCTCCGCCCAGCTCGCCCCGAGGCCCGATAACCCCAAGTGGCGCGCACAGCATGAACGACCTCTTGATCTGTGGCGCGCGGCCGCTGTACTCTTCCACGCTGGGTATTGCGGCGGCCGCCCGGTGTACGCAGGCCTGGTGACGACCAGGGACGCGCAAGTACGGCACGGCTGCCGGGGATGGAGGGCGGCGCGGCTGCGGGAGGGCGGCGCGGGGGAAGAAGATTTAGGATTTTGCAAAATGGCCCTCCTAATATAAACATCAGGGGGTTTTCAGAAAAGTTCCAGTCTAAAACGGGATGACGTGGATGGTTTGTGACCAAAGTGCACATGTTTGGTCAGTTGTGTGACCCGTTATACACGTTATTGAGTTGTGTGACTTAAGGGCACATACGTGACGAGTTGTGTGACCGTCAGTGTCATTTACTCCTGTGAGGTATGTCAAGGATCAGCAGGAGAAGCTCAAGAAAGCCGAGGGCCGCCGCGGGAAGAGCGTCGACTCGGTTGTGCTCGTCAAGAGGCCCGTACTCCACGGCGCAGCGACGGCGACGACTACGAGCTCGTTGCCGGAGATCGAGGCCAAGATCTCGGAGAGCGACGTCATGGTGAGGATCCATTGCGACGACGGAAAGGGGGTGCTTGTCAGGTTGCTCGCCGAGGTCGAGGAGCTCCACCTTAGCATCACGCACAACAATGTCATCCCATGCTTCCCGGCTTGCACTCTCAACATAACCATCATGGCAAAGGCAAGTTCATTTGGTCTTTATTACTGAGCACACATTTTATTATACTTTATAAGTGACATTTTGCGATCAAGTTGTTGCAACAAAATTAGTAGCTACTAACTTATGCAAGGGCGAAAGGAAACTATACCTTCAGATATTCTGAAACAACATGATAACATAACACTTGGTGATATGTTTAAAGTTTAAACAACTAGTTGGAATGTTGGATGGGAACATTCATCACATTTTTTTGTTCAACAAGCAAATCCTCTTAAAATTAAAAAATGTTTTCCATAAAATATATAGGGGAAATATGTGATGTTCAACGCCCCCTCATACTTATTTGGTTATGTTAAGATTAGATCACGGACCATTAGATTATGTCCAAGCATTACTTCGTTTGATTCCTTTTCCATAGCACTTACCATGCACACGTATTATAAGACTAGTTCCGGCCGTTTCGATAATCAAAATATGTCATCTCACAAATTCTAATTAATCAAAATACAATTTATATTGAATGGAGCGAATGAGGAACTTTTTTTTTTGAAAGCGCAACGGGGGTGATCGCCCACCTGAACATTTTTCATTAAAATCAATATAGCGGTACAAGGGAGGGGCCCCACACGGGGGTTTTTCACACACAGCACGGAAGCATTACAGGGGGGAGGAGAGAGGGGTAGCGACACACCCAGAAAACACCTAACTTAAGACGGTCTCGCACCACACACGTAGATCGTCGAGGGGCAGGCGGCGTGGGGCGCGGCATGTCCAAAGCTGAAGATGGTCGGCGACCATGGCGAGGATCCGTGTGGTGGAGAGGTGCTCGCCCTCGAAAACCTTGCGGTTGCGCGCTTTCCAGATCGACCAAAGAACCGCGAGCGACACGGTGTTGACGACGGTCGCGTGCATCGGGGTAAGGCCGGCAGAGAGGTTGCCAAAGAGGCGGACAACGTCATCCCCAATGGGGCGGAACGAAGGCGACAAGCGAGCCCACAGCGGCACAAGACGGGGGCACCTGAAGAACAGGTGCGGTAGGTCCTCAGGGCAGCCTGGACAGAACGGGCAGTGGGGGTTGGGCGCAATCCCAAGGCGGAAAAGGTGCGCTCGAGTCCGGGTTTTCTGGTGACGGAGGATCCAGAAGAAGATGCGAACTTTTGGGGGAGCAAAACAATCCCAGTTGGCTTCCTACAGAGGGACCACACAACCGGAGCTGTGCATGGCACGATAGACCTCGCCCGTCCGGAAGAAGGAGGACCCCCCCCCCCCCCCCCCCCCACAGAAACTGAACGCATGTCATGCGAGCCTGACAGCGTAAGTCGGCGAAGCGAGGCATCCAGGAAGGCCATCTCCGTCGCGGCCTGCTCGGAGACGCGGGGCTGAAGAGGAACGCGGGGCTCGCCCTGCCGTAGAGTCACCTCAATCGTGGCATTAGGGTCACAGCAATGCGAGTAGGCAGCGGGAAGGGCAGAGGCGAGGGCTCCCAGCGAGGTCCAGGAGTCGTGCCACAGGGAGACTGTCACACCGTCGCCTGGAACCACCATGGTGAGGGAGCGGTACAGGGGTATGAGTGACCGGAAGTGGCGCCAGGAGGGGGTCGCAGGAGCGGGATCCGGACCAAAATACGAGCACCGCACCCACCTCGTCCAGGGTGTGTCTCGCCCCGAGAACAGAGAGTGGACCATCTTCAGAAGCAGGCACTTGTTCTGGAGCTCCAAGTTCACGACCCCGAGCCCGCCCTCTGAGCGTAGCTGGCAGACGAAGTCCCACGCAACCTGGCAATCACCGCCGGAGCACTCGGCGGCAGCGGCCCAAACCAGCGCGCGGCGCGGCCTATCGATCTTGGCGAGGGTCCCCTTAGAGAGGGGGAGTACCGACATAGCAAACATGGGGAGTGCCAAGAGAACCGACGAGGCTAGCGTGACACGCCCGCCAATGGGGATGAGCGACGTCCGCCAGCTGGGAATGCGGTTGGAAACCGCAGTGGCGAGGTACTCCAGGGCCGAGGCAGGAAGCTTGCACTCAGAGAGGGGGAGCCCCAAGTATGTCTGTGGGAATGAGGCAGTGGGGCACCCAAGGACAGAAGCAAGCTCAGCGGCACGGTCGGGGGGGACCTGAATGGGGACAAAGGTACTCTTGAGGTAGTTGATTTCCAAGCCTGTAACCAGTGAGAAGGAGTCCAAAATATCGTGCAGGAGGACCAGCTGCTCCCGATCCGCTCGCAATATGAGCAGGGTGTCATCCGCGTACTGAACCACAGGGCACGGGAGATCATCATCCAAGGGGTGCAACAGTCGATCGCCCCCGGCGCCACCTACCACCATAAGGTGGAGAAGCTCGCCAAGAATGAGGAACAGGTACGGGGAGATAGGGTCGCCCTGCCGCAAGCCTTTCTTGCACTGTATCCATCTGCCGGGGACCCCGTTCAGGAGAATCGCGGTTCTTCCGGAGGAGAGGGCAGCAGAGATCCACCCCCGAAAGACAGAGCCAAAACCGCGCGACTCGAGGACTGCATCCAGCGCCTCCCAATTCACCGATTCAAATGCTTTCTGGAAGTCGAGCTTCAGAACAACCGCAGGCACCTTGCGTACATGGCAGCTCTGGACTAGATCAGCGGCGTACAGGAAGTTGTCGGTGATGTTACGCCCCTTGACAAAACCGGACTGCTCGAATGCAACGAGGCGCTCGACGAAAGGCTGGAGCCGCGTGGTCAACCAATGAACTTTTATTGATGATACATATTGCTTCTTAATTTTCAGGTGGACGAGGGCTTCAGCATCGCACCTCAGGACATTGTAGATAAGCTTGCCGCTGCGTTGCGTGGACATGTATAACAATAATAGAGATTATTCAACATGAAGCCGTTGAGACTTACGAAGCAGCAAGTAGCTGATGTGTTTCACGACAAAGCTTAATAGGAAACCGTTCATGTATCTTGCCAATAAGTTATCCTAGTCAGGCTCCTGATCCCCGACCTTTTCCTGCTTATATCCCCTACTTCTTATAGGCGGTGTTGCAGCGTCTGGTACAGCCTTGGTGGGCTGTTACTACATTTTTAGATAAAGAGGCTGTTACTACATGCCTGCCTTCGGTAACTTTATGTGTTTGCTTCTCATGTGCCACTTTCGTGCTTCGTGCGGTATCTTTCCATTTCGAACCTGCACGCTCTGTTGCCGTTTCAAGATGTGTAAGAACTCTGTTTCGATGTGGTGACTTCATTAATTTAAAGCCGGGCTCATCTTGAGCCTATGTCATAGTTATCCGAGCCATGACCACTGCATCTCCATGAGAGACAAATTTTCTATTCCCTGTGCATGCATCCGACCGTGAGCTAAACATGTGAATACCCAATATGATTGACTTATTGCGATTTACCAAGCATCAAGTAGCTCATGTTTGTTTTGTCAGGCCACGAAACACGTAGTGTGTATCTGTGTAATGGCCGTCTTTTTTCAGACCACAAACACGCATTGTGTATCTAGTGTGTATTTCCGTACTTGTCATTGAGACGCACGAGTCAATTAATCAACAAAACCGTCCAAAAAATGCAACATTTCGAAACACCATTCCAGCAAAACAAAATGCATGGATGCAGCAAACTCTCGCTGGTCGAAATAAATCCCCACCCATTAAAATTGTAAAATGTTTCTGACATGTTATCACCAAGAATGGCTCATTGACTAAGCTTCAATGACTTCAGGTGGGCGATCGGCCCCGGTGGCGCTTTCAAAAAGAAACTTAGGTGTTTTTAGAGCAAGGTATATATAAGAAAGAACATATGTGCGGTAGTTCATAGTCAATGGAACAAGCACGCCATGTATTATTAGCGTGAAACAAATAATAGGCAAATCAGTTCCCTCATACAGTTTATTCAAGTAGTTGCCAGCTCTTTCATTCACTAATGCGAATTTTAGTTGCCTCAGGCATTTTGTAAGGAGATGTATCCGTTCTTGATCATCCACCGCATACTCCAGTGGTTGTTAACATTCTTGTAGGTCCAGTAAGCCCATCCAAATGTAGCTTGCCGATACACAGCAATTTGTGCATCTGCAAACCTCTGGTAGTCATCTTGCGTTGCAACCTTTACCTTCCACTCAGCCACCCATTCGCCTGTTGAAAACATGTCATGCATGAGATGTATTTTCTTTCCCTTGAAACAATTAAGTGTGATCTTGTTCCAAAATGGATGAACTATACTATCAAACTTACCAACAAAGGTGGGAGGGCCATCTCTGGTTGTCATAGCCTTGAGATCATTGTTGATGGTGTTGTTTACGTAATCAATGTTCTGCTGCACACTGAAGCTCTCAAACTTGTTGTCGAACAACTTGTACGTGTAGTAGTGCACGTCAAGGACAGCCCTACGGAACTGTGATGCAAAGTCCACGAGCTCCCTCGAATCCGCTGACAATCGGTTGGACATGATCACATAGGCCGTATGCGAGTACTTCCTGACAGTGTTGTAGCCCTGTCGGTAGTACCTTTTCAGGCTAGCCAGTGACAAGCCGAGAGCCGGCTCATTCATGAGTTCCACCGCCAGGAGGCTTGATCTCCCGGCGTACCTGTAGGTACATCAAATGCGAAGAAGGTGAGCTTGGAGACCAAATTACCTTACTGCTATCCTGAATCCCGTGCAGTGAGCGGCTACATTTATTTTTGTGCTGTTTACATATTTGGTACTGACAATTTCCTGTATTCTACTCTTTGAATGGCTTGATTTTGATTGAAGTTTTACATTAACATGCATCTTTTAGTTTTTTCTTCTCTTAATTCTACACTAGTCATGACTTTGATATCTGAACCATGTGGTTCCATACTTTTGCATTGTCGCAAACATGAAGATCATATTTGCTAAAGTAAAACAATAATAATTAATAGAGTGTTAGGCGGATACCTAGCTGCCAGGAAATCAATCACTTGGACCGTTTGCGCTATGTTGGAGTCTCCCCAGGTCTGCGAGCCATCCCGAGTACCGCTGTGCTCGTTGGGGTTCTGCGACCCATTAGCCGCATGCAAGTCCACGATCACGCCAATATTGTGCCTCCTGGACATACATTTCCACAAAAAACATATCATTTCAAAACAATGTCCACAAAAACATTTTAGTTTTGTCAAGTCTGCACATATATGTACGCACTCTGCCCATGTGAACGCGTTGTCCAAGGCTTGGAGGGAGCCTCCGACGAATGGAGCTGGAGGGTTGGGGTCGCTGGCAATCCACCATCCAACGGGGATCCTTACGGCGTTCAGCCCGCTTGCTGCCATGAACGCAAAGTCCTCTTCCATGATGTATGTGTTCCAATGGCCCTGCCAAACATATGTATGGAGTCAGCCAATTTGAAGTGCCAAGAATGATACTTCTGATATATGCAGAGTTTAAGAAAATTATGCACACAGATCACTTGAAATTTCTGCCACTCTAATATATAGCGTTCATGTCTACCCTTTATCTAGGAAAATTATAGAGAAAATAAGAGAGGTCTTCCAGCTTACGTACACTCATGACCTGTGAAGCCTTCTCTTCACCGTAGCCATTACAGATCTGATACTCCCCTTGCAACACCTTGAATATGGTCACTTCAAACACGGACGGGTCATCGTCGCCCCAGGTCGTGCTCTCGCCAAAGTCGGCCGTCACCGAACCATCTTGGTTTGTCTGCCATGCCAGAAGTGGAACAAATTGACACTGGAATGAGGTGAACGACACATACTGAGTTGAGTATTAAGTTAATTACCTGCAAAAAGGACCCATTTGGTGCTCTGATCCTTATCCTATTCTGGTCAGCGTCATTGCGCACTAATTTGAACGTCTCGGACTGCCCTGGCATGGAGGCATCCGCGACCACATTAATGCCGGCGGCGCTCACGAACTGGTTACTTATCACCTTGAAGTTGAAGGTGTTCTGGTCAATCCGCCAGAGCGTGAAGGTCTCCCAGCCTGAGGGCGTCGGTCGGTTGGCGACCAGCGCCGCCCCGTCGCCATGTTCGGCGGACACAAACGCGTTCTGCTTCACGGACCTGAGCTGTAGCTGCGTGCCATCCTGCGCCACGATCGACCGGCAGAAAGCAAAGAGGATGAGCATGCAATATTACCCAGACGAAGGAAACAGCAGCTAAGTGAATTCATTACCAGAAGATCGTTGTTGGGGATGCGTGGAAGAGGGAGGGCAGGATCCAGCCCTCAGTGACGAGCCAGCCACCAAGGTTCACCGCCCGGATGATGGGGCGAGGAGAAGCCGGGTTCGGCGGCGGGACAGAAGTTTGGGCGAGGAGGGACGGCCATGAGCAGCAGAGGAGGACGAGGAGGAGGCACACGCAAGAGCTCTTCGTCATTTTGGCAATTTGGCTTCGAAGCTGTCTGAAGTAGGCTCTCTGGAAGTCGGTCTCGCTTAAATAGATGTTAGCGTAAGCAACCCGTTGGTCATTAGTTCTGAGTAGCTTAGTTGACTTGACTTGACTCAAGTCTCCTCTAGTGTACTACACGGCTATTCATGGACATGTGGGATGGCAGTGGCACATGGCTGCCATGACCTGCTATTGGCCAAGTCTTTGCATTTCCTTTGCATGTAAGAGTAGCTAGGTAAATTTGAAACATAACAATATCGATTTCAATTTTCTTTTAAATACCGAGAGCTTGGCCTCCAAATGCAGTTTCCGGGTAATTTCCTTTAGTTACCTTTTCACGGCTACACAAGGAGAAGCCCAGGCTGCTACGCTCAAAGCAGTGCAACTCGGATTCAGTCTCTAGCTCTCTTCTCCTGAAATCTACTCACGTGTGTGTATTTCCTGTCTAGCAACAACAGGAGATAGGTTAAGTGGATCAGTGAGGAGAATTCAGAATTCTACGAGGAATAGCAGAACCTCCTTGAGTTCAGTAATCCATGTTGACTACTCTGTCAGGAGAGACTGCTCAGCTAATACAAGTGTAAACTGTGTCAGAAGCAACATACTTTGGAGCGTGCTCCAGCTCCAGTCCCGTGGGCGGCTGAACGGCCAGTTAAGTGACAGCTATGTTAGACAGCAAAATTTCCTAACACGGGAGCAGAGTTCTGCGAATCGACATGAACGAACGCGCCTTCAACTTCAAGGTGTTCAGTGAGCAGTTCAGCATCACCGGCGTTAATGTGGCACGTGGCGATGGCAAGCTCGGGCAGCCAGAGACGTTCCAGTTAGTGCAAAATGACACTGACAAGAATAGGATGAGGATCACAGAATCAAATGGTCCTTAATGCAGGTAGTTAACTTCATACACACTAGTATTTGACCTTATTCTGAGGTTTATTATTAATTGCATGACAGGTTGATGACATAGTTAGCAGGCAAACTTACTTATCTTTGATTGACTATGACTATTACAACCAAAAGTTGCATCCAAGGTTAACAAAACTCCCACTTATAACTCAGAACCTGATCCAAATTCAACTTTGGATGTCAGCAGCAAAAAAACAAGGATGAATTGACAGATAAGAAATCTATTCCGATGACAAGTTAAGGCTCTAGTGAATCGATTATTTGGATACTCCTGAGCACATATGAAAACTTCCAGGGAAATAGTTTCTACATGAAACAAAGTTTTGCAGTAGTTCAACAACATCGATAATTCAGAATTGGATACAGATTCATTCAACACTAGTTTTACGGCCGCGGGAAAACAAACCTGAAATACGCAAGGGACGTAAAAAGATACTAAGAAAATTGGGAGCAAAGCCCCAGAGTGCATACGATATTTGGTAGTAGTAATGTAGACAATGTGGCAAATTAAAGACTAAATCCTACAAGTCCATTTCACATGCCACGGCCGACCACATCAACAGCAACATCATACCAAAGCAGGAAAACGAATTGAACTACAACAAAGGGCTATTTCGGCATCTCAGCAAAGAGAACATAACTTAGATACCCTAACAATCGATGCCAACAGTCAAAACCAATTTAAATCTCACAATTTTGTATGATAGCCAAAATAAACATCAACTCATAATTCAGGTGATCATGATGAAAAGTATCTAATGATGAATCATCAGGTAATTACTAGGCAAACTAAAATCATCCTCGCAATAGAAGAACCATTTGTTTGCAATGTTTTACACACCTTGAACCCATATTCGCTTGTTAAAGTTTTGGGCTACATATTACATCTATACCACTATATAGTACACGAGTTTTTGAATTTGGATTTACCACTCAGTTCCACAGCCTTCCCGCCAATGCACAGTTGGAGTAATCGAAGCCATTGATTTTTCTGTTGGAGATACTATGTGCCGTTCATCAGAGGAAAGCTCATTTGATCGAACGGCTGTGAGTGCTTGGATTCGCCAGCTGCGGTCGCTGGCGCGCGCTGCTGAAGTTGCTGGACTGTTCGGGATAAGTCTGCGCACTGCACATTCTGTCATTTCGTATTCAAAGCTTGAGGGCCCCATGTGAAACACGTCCACTGACTATCTTATTTGCTATGTCCCTTCATTCATGGTCTGGAAGCAAACAACGGCTACCCTTAAATGTGAGCGTTTTACCAAGTCAATGGTTACCTCATACACTAAATCATCCATCCGTCTAATCAGTTGTCGTATTGTCAAGGTGGTCAAGTCCTATTACCAGACAAATGATGTATACACTTTTCTTAGAATGTTAAATATCCTCAAAATAAGCCATATAATTTTTCTGAAAAGTCCATCAATGTTAACTTTTACAAAGCTTGTAAGAAAGTATTTACAACTATAATACAATATAGAAAATGTATATCATTATTTATTTAAATATATCATTTTGACATTTTAGATACTGATATTTTTTTTCTAAAACTTGGTCAATTTTAAGTTTTTACTTTAATAAAAATACGCCTTCTTTTGAGAAACAGAGGGAGTATATGTAGTACACCCACCACATATATGTACTACACCCACCACATATAAATAGAACAGACAATAAATATATAATCACTAACATGTAACTAATTTTGATCGTTATTTTTAGTATGGATACTTTAGTATGTAAAATTGTGACAATTAATACATGCGGTCCTTTTCTTTTATGGGATATATTTAACATTATTGTTTGTCATGACAACACTGCAATTCTACAAGGTTAATTTCATACATGGAAAAGTTTTATCACATGCCTCCTAAGACAAGACATTGATCTTCGGATTCCACATGAATATATGTAGTACGTTTGTGTAAAAAAATCACATCAAACCATGGAAAATAAGAATAACATGTTCATTGCATGATAGACTGTCACTCAGGTCCCTGTATAATGTTTTTGTGATGAAAACCATTTCTTGTGGCATAGATTCTTGCTGATGGAGACATTGTTTTATCGTATGATGGAAACAGTTTCCCGGCGTCGTGCAATATTCAGCGAGATGGTAGAAAATTTTAATTATTAACATATGATGGAAACATTTTTAGATATGAAAAAATGGCCACATCTCTTTTCATGCACCACTGGAGATGATGGTAGTTTATCATAACTTTTTGGAAGTAGAGAAAGTAATGGATGCAGCTTACACATACGGACAATTGGAGGCTCAAATCATTGTTCATGGAGAGGCATACGCGCATTATCTGACTAGATGAATAGTAGAAAAAACAAATTGCAAAGGTCGACAGTTATGTGAAACAAGAGTTCTAAAGAGTCGTTACTACTTATAAATACCTGAGACATATTTATTTGAAATCAACGTTGTTGTACCCAACTTCTCACTTATGCGGTGTATTATTATTTTGCCTTAATAAGGTAAGATATTTTCGTGTGAAAAAATATGTATTGACGTGCAAAGCACGTGTCGTTAACTAGTATCACAAGTACAAACTAAGAGATCAGTGACGCAAATCGTCCTTCAGAGGCAAATAGTTTTCTTCCTAGATTACGACGACAACATCCAATATTTATTTTCTGTGACATATGCACATTAGAGGCTCATGCAAAAAAGCAGTGAAGTCTGATACCTAACTCATAAGCATGGTATTTCCGAATGCAGGACCTAGCCAGTTATGAGATCAATCAAATTAATGTCATACAGCCGTATGAACTTCAAACAAGAGATCACACATCATCATATTGATCAGGTAATTAAACAAGATGATATATTTATAACGGTTCACACATATGCCTTCCTGTTGATTCGTCTGTTCAGTTGACTGTTTGGACTTTTTCTACTTGTAGGTTGGGGCATTGCTGGTGGAGACGGTGAAGCTGAAAATGTAAACAGATGAGATCTGCTAATGTGTTATGTTTGTTGAACAGGTTCTATAAATATATAAAGGGGGGGCAGCCCCGGTGCAGTAGCTCCCGCTTGCGCAGGTTCTATACATATTCTATCTCAAAAATGACCAGAGAAGGGAAAAAGACAATACTTTATGACAAGGATAAGAATATGCAAACGAAGCTAAAAAATGCCACTATTCTTAAATATCTAGTCAACCCTTATAAAAAACAATAATATTTTAACCAACATGTACTAGAAGTGATGGGAATGAATCTGAGCAATAGAATCAATTCAATTTGTTATGTATGCGACACAGGAGATGAGGTATTACCTGTCGTTAGTGGCGGACCCAGTAATTTACCGAAGCCTGAGCGCCGTAAGGCAGCTAAAAAATGTATTGGACAAAAAAAATTAAAGAAAGCAAATATTGTTCTCACAATATTTCTAGTGTCGACACACAGATAGAATACATTACAAGTTCATATGCGCTATTTTTTAAAAACAAAGCAAATGATTTTCCATTTTCATTGATTAATAAGAAGAGAGTTGCTAGTTAATTATCAGAAAGTCGGTAGAACACTGCTGACTGAACTGGCACACAACGATGAGACTAACACCGCCGTAGAGAGAGCACCACCGTGGTAGCATACATTGTCATAGTCATCGCTCCTCCCCGAGCAAGCAAACCTGACTTCACCATCAACTTATACGGCAAGGGCGCTCACCGCAAGAGGCGTGGGAAGCACAAAGACCAGAAACCTGCAACACACACCGACGACGGTGCAGCTTCCCATCTGAGGCGATGTATGATGCAGAACTATGCAAAACTGGTGCCTGGGAGAAGAGCCCGGATCTAGGGTTTCCCCGAAGAAGTAGGATGCAAAGAGGAGAACAATGACAACGCCGTCACAAAGGTGACGATGCCCACATGCATCACCGTCATCGGCCCCGACGAATCTGGCCCAGGCTTTCATCGGCTATCTCACTCCTAAACCCAAGGACGGGGCACCCAAAATTATTCCAATTTTAGAGTGTTTTTATCAGTATTAGGCAATTATTCAAACTATCAGGGCTTAACTATATAGGAACTTAACAAAAAAACAATTTAAGTAAAATTAAGCGGTTAATGTTCTTATATTGAGTTGAAACTGACCAAAATTGAACTAAATTGAGCTAAAAAGGCCAGGAAATAAAGTAGAAATATGAACCCTACTTATTTGTCTTCCACCTGTTGGGGTCGTCGTTGGCTTGTGTAGGTGTGCAGTCAGAGAATTCAGTTCAAGACATGAAAAAAGAAACGACATGTTCAGTGGACGTTGGTGCCGTTCCTGGGTTCAGTGGTTCGTGGATCGTAGTGGGCTGGTAATGCCTCAAGGCCCAAGTAAGAGAATTATGTTTGGCACAGCTGACAAAAAACAACGAGGAGCGAATTTTGCACATCGATCGAGAAGTTTTCATCCCTGAAAATAGCTAATCACCTGAGGCGCGCGGAAGCGAAGACCGGGCAAGCGCCCAGGCTGCCGGGGCGCTGGGTCCGCCCGGCTGTCGTACAGAAGTTCGTGCAGGGATAATACATTCTGAAACTCATGTATTCTCTTCTAACTGCATGTACTCAAAATGGAGAATGAAGTCAGGAGAACCTAAAGACAGGAAAATTGCATTTGTGTCCTCATTGTATCCCGGCATCAGCACCAATTTTCCAACCGTGTGGGTCGTAAGAAGTGCTCATCAAGTTGAACGGTTTTTTGTAGCACCGATGAGATAACACCATAAAAGTTGGATTTCCACGCCCATAACTGAATATGCTCAGTGTTGGCATTGACAAAATGTAGAGGCCGACGCCATTATCCTCTCCTTGTAAGATCTGAAAGGACCAGTCGACAAAGGAAGAAGTAACATTGGCATTTGTCATTTGGCAATTTGAAAGGGCCAGCCTTTCAAAATCGAACTTAGGGATGTCACCTCTATCAACCAACCAGAAATGTGCACTCCCAACCAATATGCTAGGCCTGTGTTGGTGCTTCCATGGATGTACTCAAACCGGCCATAGTTTCGCAGGAAATCGGTGGGAATCGAGTCTCCTCGTTGTAGAATTAAACTCGACCGTCGCTGGCGCCACTCGTTTCCGGTTCACCCAAAATAGAAGAACATAAAGTGGCAAAACTTCGGAGTCGAGAAGGGAGGAAGATAAAAAGAAAGATAAAATTCCTTATATGGCACTCCCTTAAAATTATGTTCCTTATTTAACACCGGTGAAAAGTTTCTTCCCTATATGACCTGTCCTTAAAATTTGTTTCCCTACATGACACTCTAGTGTATTTAGTTCACCAAAGAGGAATGAAAAGACCTTTTTACCCCTAGTGTATAATGTGATCAAAATTCTGTACGTACAATATTTGCAGTAATATTAAATATCTAGTTATTATATATGCAGTAATATTTTGGTCACATTATTAAATCAATAAAATATTTAATAACCAAACATAAAAGACTGTAAATATATATTATTAAACATCAGGTTATTTATTAAATCATTTTTTTGGCACGACGATGATGAGCTTTTAGCGAGATGCACAACGTACATACGGTTCCTTCCAATCCTTCGGACTCGATGTGTACGCAAAAACCAAGTAGTAGCTAGTATCATACATGGGTACTTATAT
This sequence comes from Poa pratensis, assembly GCA_947311845.1. NCBI lineage: Eukaryota > Viridiplantae > Streptophyta > Magnoliopsida > Poales > Poaceae > Poa > Poa pratensis. The sequence goes on along the minus strand of CAMZMU010000041.1, from coordinate 36,799,800 downwards.
ACGGTGAGCGACGCAGCAAGTAAATCCGAAGGGATCAATGTTGTATTTATAGGCTCGCAAGCGACGCAGTAAGCGATGGGAAGAAATCGATGCTGCTTGCTACATCGGGCTAGCTCGGACGGAATCGATGAAGTATTTATACCCGGCGAGCGACGCAATAAGCGTTTAAATACCCATGTATGATATCATGCGTGCATACGTGTTGTGCTTGCTTCTACGACTAGCTAGTTTGTGCATACGTATGTTTGGAAGTTAATCATCATCGTCGTGTAAAAGATACTGATTTAATAACTATTCAATAACCTAATGTCTAAATATTTAATATTACTGTAGCTATTTTTTGTACCTAATTTTGGTCACATTATTCATCAGGGGTAAAAAGGTCTTTTTATACCTCTTTGTTGAACAAAATACACTAGAGTGTCATATAGGTAAAGAAATTTTAGTAAGAGTCCATATACGAAAGAAAATTTTCACCGGTGTCAAATAAGGAACACGATTTTAAAAGAGTGTCATATAAAACGGTGTCAAGTAAGAGTCCATAGACACGGCGATTCGGCTCATGGGTACAGATGCACCCATTATGTAAAACATTTTTATTTATTTTTCAAAATGTCAAAAAAAATCTAGAAAATAATTCGGATATACATCAGAACATTTTGTGTTAGCACTAAAAGTTTCGTGGAGAAAAAACTATTTTTGCGACATGTGCAAAAAAGACAAACAAATGTCTCATACAAAATTATTTTGAAGCGTCTGGATTTGTCTTTTTTGCATAGGTCACAAAAAATATTGTTTCATCGCAAAACTTTTGTATAACATACAATGCCTTCAAGTACATCCGAAAATTTTATTTTGAACTTTTTGACATTTTGAAAATTGTTTTTTGAGCAAATGGGTGTGAACCATGACCTGAAATGGATTTCCGGTTCTCGAGAAGAAAAGGGAACGTGGGCCTTACCGTTTCATCGTCCCATGGGCCTGCTGTCTTGTCAGGGTCCACGGCCACGTTGGTTGGGCTGGAAACAGACTACTACTTCAGAACCATTTTTCGGTAACTAACACGTTGGTTGGGTGAAACAGACAACTACTTTAGAACCATTTGTTTTCGGAACCATTTTTTGGTACAGAATCATTTTTAAAAATCGAAACCATTTTTCGGTTCGGAACCATTTTCAATAATCAGAGCAATTTTTTCGGTTCGAAACCATTTTCAATAAATCGTAACCATTTTCGAAAATCAGAACCATTTTTCATTCAGAACCATTTTTTCGGTTCGGGGCCATAATTCTAGAAAAGAAACCATTTTCAGTTCGGAATCATTTAAAAATGGAGCCATTTTCGAAAAATCAGAACTATTTTTTAAAAATAATTATTTTCCAAAATATGAACCATTTTCAATATAAGCAAAAATTAAAACATAAAAATAAAAATAAAAAAGTGAAACAGAAAAACGGAAAACAAAAAAATAAAACCAAAAATAAAACATAAAAACAAAATGTGAAAACAAACATAAAAAGAAAGCGGAATCAGAAAATAAAAATGAAACGGAAAAAACAGAAAGAATAAAACGGAAAACTAAAAAGAAAGAGAAAATAACCCGAGAAACCAAAATTGGAAGCAAATAAAATGAAGAAATATGATACACTAACACGAACAATAGTGTAGACCAGTGGTTACGTTACTCGTATACGCACGTGTAGGTTCTTGGTTCGAATCCCCGCCGAAGCGTTATTATCCTCCTTTTTAGCAGTGGAGAAGTGCTAATGGACCGGCCCAGTAACCCTGCGCGGCTGAGATTTCTTTGAGCGCCCCTAGTAGAGAAGTGCTAATGGACCGGCCCAGTAACCCTGCGCGACTGAGATTTCTTCGAGCGCCCCTGAATTTAGGGGCGCCGCATATAGGAACCACCCTTTTTTCAGATTGAACAGGGGGAGAATCTCACCGCTTGTTCGATTCGCGCAAAAGTAGCTTAGGGTGTGTTTGGTATACTGTATGGGCTTTCTCATGTCATACATGCGCACTCTAACCATGTTGTCTGGGTACAAGTCTGTTCTAGCTGTTGTGTTTGGTAAACTGTGCTGAGTTGAGAGTCTGTTTGGTAGCCTGTATGAGCTGAGCCCTGCTAGACATTTAAAAAAAGCAAACAAGTCCCTGGAATAGAAATGTAAACGCAATCAAGTCCCTGGAGTGATTGCTCTGGCGTTCCCCGCCATCGCCGGCCAGAGCAGCCGCCGCCGGGAGGCCGAGCTGGTCCACCTCCACGACGGCGCTGGAGGGAGGCCGCGCCGCTCCCATTCCACCGGCTGTGAACGAGACCGGGAGAGGCCAGCGAGGCCGCTCCTATTCCACGGGCGGTGGAGCTCGTCTCCGGCGGTGGTGCTCGTCTCCGGTGCACGGGGTCGTCCGTGGCGGTGTGTGGAGGAGACGGTGGTGTTCCTCCGTGCCTGCGCGAGGAGGCGACGGTGCTAGCCCTCCGTGGCAGCGCGAGGAGGCGGCGGCGCAGTTCCTCATGTCGCGGCGGAGCTAGGCTCGGCCCGGCGCTGGACGCACGGGGATGGGGCTGGGAACGAAGGTGGAGCCTCTGGGCGACGCTTGGCGCCGGCGCGGGCGGCGCTAGCCTCTATGGCGACGCTGGGCGGCGGGCCGAGGCGGCGGACGGTGGAGCGACGAGAATGGCGATGGGAACGAGGGAAAGAGAGAGGGGATGCGGGGGAAGTGAGAGCAATTTTTGCACGGGGGTGGGAGGCGCACACCGCGGGTGGGCCCACGCCTGTTTTTTTTCGTAAGAAGCGAACAGGGCTGAGTTGAGAAGCGAGCATCTGAGCTGCTCTACTCGGGAGTGCTGAGAGGCCTTTCGGGGCCAGGTGGGTAGGGGCGAAGAGACACGACACGGGCTACCAAACACGAAAAAAACAGGTGGGTGGAGATTTTCTGAGTGCACCCGGGCAACCGAACACACCCTAAGCGTATCATGTTCTTACATGGGATACAGGAGAGTAGAAGACAAATAAAGACTAGAAACATGACTACTAGAAATGGGAAGAGTAAGAGCCACCTAGAGAGGAACAAGACATGAGTGAGTGGTGTGGTCGAGGGATCACAATACTAAGAACCAGCAACGAACCTAGTACCGTCGTCCGGCGAGCGTATCGAACTCCACGGCACAACTCTCCATCATGATAGGCAAGTGCCAAACCTAGCACCTAGCACTAACCCAGGCAGGGAGCTCCGCCACTGGAGGTTGAGACGACAAGCAGGATGGGAGGCAACAATTGAGTTGTCAATGAGCAAAGTTGAGCCGAGACGACACCAAGACCACGCCTAAGGGAAGGTCTCGGGCAAACACATCAACAGGCCGAGACCACGCGAAGTCCAGCCGAAGCGAGAAACACCGTCGTTGGTCCCAAGCTGGTCGCACCAACACCACCACACATAGCAACAGAAGCCATATTTTTTGGTCTCCAAGACGACGTCTCCAAGGAGAATGTGTTGTCGACACAACACTGTCATCCGATCCGGCAAGCGGGATCCTAGGTTTTCACACGAAGGCCAAACCGTAGGTGCTTGAGCTCTACAAAGACGCCTCCTGCGAGGAAAACGGCATCCAAAGCCACCGCTGTTGTTGGGTACGAGTTACGACAGAGTCAATTCAGGGTTCTCACTCGGAGCATGAGCACATCTACAGAGACGGTGAACGATCATTACCAACAACCGGGCTGCAGCTAACCACACCTCGCGGAGACTACTCGCGGTCATGGCCGCCGGACGCAACGCCAAGCACTGCACCCACCGAGCACCATATGCCGACAAAGACAAAGGTGAGAGGAGTGTTACCCGAGGCCGAGATCCACCATGGACCTCGGCTGCAGCCTAGCAACACGCGCCACCGCCACGGCTGCCCAAGGGCGGAAAGAAGACGTCGAAGGTGCGCCAAGCCCAACCAGGCCCAAATCGAGGAGGCCCACACGTCAGTCCCGGTACCTAAAAAACTCACCAAGCTGGATATTTCGGTCCGGAACAGTATTCCTGTACTTGGCCATTAGCAGGGACAGAGCGACAATGACACGGTGGTGGTCTGCTCGCGTCGACCTGAACCCGTATGATTGAATTGATGAGGTACGTGTCCGGTTGTGTCTCGGTGACTCTGCTCTGCTGTCAGCCACGCCAAAAGCGAGGCCTCCAGCTGGCTCCCTCTACTATTCAAGTTCGTCTTCGTCAGAGCTGAAGCGAATCTAGGAGCCTCGCCTCGCTTTCACACAACCTGTTCTCCACTTCCCCGCGGGACCCACCTGCCGTCGGTCATGCTCACGTCGCCGTGCAGCACGCTTCGCTACGCGAACTCGCTCTGGAATCGGGGTGCTACAGTTACCGTTAGAACATCGTTGCCTGGATTAGTTAACCACCATTTGGCATCAGTCACCGGCTCTGGACACGTCATTTATTTTATTTTTGTGCTCGGATAGGTAAAAAGAAGTGGGCAGCGCTCGTGCCACGAATCCGACACAAATCCTCTCTCTCTCGGAAACCACCTCGCTCAATTCCCAGCGAATTAATCACTCCAACTCCAGTAATAGTGCCCCCAGCGCTGGCTACACCGGCCCCACGGGCGTTGCGGCGGAAATATCACGCTGGCGCGTGGGACCGAGGGCGACGTGAGATGTCGGCGGTGCGCGTGGAACTGTTCTACGAAGGCAAAATTGACACCGTTGACCTCTGGGCGAAAGTCTAACACAAAATGAAACTCGACCGAAACTATTTCACGCGTCTGACTCTTTTGAGTAGCGTCCCACGATCGGGTTTTACACTCTATAGCATAGCGCCTCGTGATCAGGCTTTACATATCTTGCCAACGTGGTAACAGATCTAGAGGTGTAAAGCCTCGTTTATCAGGTGATATGGTGCAGTCAAATAGCGTCTGATCACAAGGTTTTACACTTCCGATATTTGAAAGTCGCCGCGCGGCCCGTCCCTAACCCTAACCTAGCCAGCCAGTCTGACCACCGCATAGGATTCCTGCGCCGCGACCAAACCGCAGCGGTTAGATTGGATCCCATGCCTTTTCGCCTGACACCCGCTGTTATTTCTCGCTGCGAGCCTGCAAAAGTTTACACCGGCGGCATCGTCGACTGGGCGTGCGCGCACACGAGCGACCCAAATTTAAAATGAACTTCACAAGATGCAGTAATGCTTGCTTCGTTACCTACTTTGAGCATTTTCTTGTCAATCTAGACCTACTTTGAGCATCCAAGTTTCATCCGACAAGTTGCCTAGGATCAAATCTCAACACGATAGCCCAAGATGAATATATTCTCGAAAAAGTATGATCCGTGTTTAGTAGTGCCGTAGGGGTATTCGAAAATGGCATGTAACGATTCATAGTCGTCTTGGAAATCTGAAGTTATGTGAAAGACTGAGGGCATGGGAGGAAACTCTTAACTAAAGACGATATATCTACCTTTAGAGCATCTCCACCGGCGCACCCAACTCTGCTCCCAATAAACGTTTTGGGCGCGCCGGCCCGAAAAACCACCCAACGGTGCGCCCAATACGAAAAAAGTTGCTGGCACGTCCCAATAGAACGTCCGGCAACCCCGCTTCGCGCCCAGCTTTAGGGACGCAACCGGGCGCGCGGGCAACCGCGGCAACGCACGCCTCGTCCAAACCTGACGGATGGGCCCGACGCGTCAGCGACACCGACGTTTTATTTTCCCAGTCGCGCCTGTAGGGCCTGTTATTTCAGCCCCGTCCCTGCTGATGCGCCGTCCCTGCTGATTCGCCGTCGCCGCCTCCCAGCCTCCACCGGCCGGACTCCGGTCACCCCTTTCCCCCTCCCCTCCCCACGCCGTTCTTCCCCACCACGACTCCCAGGCCTGTCTGCAGAGTCTTCGCCGTCGATCCGCTACACCGTCGCCGCCTCCAACACTTCCCCGCAAGCAAGGTGTTCGTCGCATTGCTCAGCTCAATTTGTCTCCTAGACTTTGGTTTTTTCCTAATCCTTTGCGTTGATCTAGATGGATAGCGACGACAAACTCGAGATGGCGGGCGCATTGCTCACCGCACATGCCGTCTCGAACGCCATGGTCAGTCAACAAACACTTGGCGATCATCACTTGCCTAGTTGGTTTGCTTGGGCACATGAATGCGGTGCCGGGTAAAAGGAGGAACAAGGATCGCCTACAGATGACTGGACATATAACCCTGTGGCAAGACTACTTCGCCGACGATCCTACTCACGGGGAGAAGGAATTCCGGCGGCGTTTTAGGATGAACAGGGAACTGTTCATGGTCATTCTGACGGGGCTACGTGATTACGATGACTACTTCAAGCTGAAGCGAGACTGCACCGGACTAGCTGGTTTCTCCTCCATCCAGAAATGCACGGCTGCTTTGAGAGTCCTTGCATATGGAGCTCCGACAGATGCAGTGGACGACTACCTCCGCATGGCTGAATCGACAGTACTAGAGAACTTCTATAAGTATTGCAAGGGGGTTGTTGCAGTGTTTGGGCCAAAATATTTGAGACAACCAAATGAAGCTGACATGGCTAGGCTCATGGCACAAAACGCAGCTAGAGGATTTCCTGTTATGCTTGGAAGCATCGATTGCATGCACTGGGCATGGAAGAATTGCCCATTCGCCTGACAAGGTGTTTACAAGGGTCATGTTGGAGTGTGCAGTGTCGTGCTAGAGGCAGTGGCTGACCAAGATTTGTGGATTTGGCATGCTTTTTTTTGGTATGGCAGGAACTCACAATGACATCAATGTTCTGGAATGTTCAACGGTTTTTAACCGGCTGAGTGAAGGCGAAGCTCCACCATGCAATTACGAGATTAATGGCCATGCATATGACAAGGGATACTATCTAGCAGATGGAATCTACCCGAAATGGTCTACATTTGTAAAGACCATCTCCCAGCCTCAAGGTCAAAGTCAGTCTCATTATGCAGCTGAACAGGAGGGTGCAAGGAAGGATGTTGAGCGAGCATTTGGGGTGCTTCAATCTCGGTTTTCTATTGTCAGGTATCCTGCCCAAACTTGGTCGAAAGAACAGATGTGAGAGGTGATGATGACTTGTGTGATTTTGCACAACATGATCATCGAGAGTGAACGTGCTGATCCTCCACAACATGATGATCATCCATACTATCATGTGGGTCCTCTTGCCGAGATTGATCATGCGTATGAGGGTTTGGCTGCCGACTTTACCGTTTACCTCACAATGAACGCTCAAATTAGGAATGTAGGAGAACACGAGCAACTTCAAATGATTTAGTTGAACATCTGTGGGCAATCAGAGGCCAAGCAGACGCTCAAATTGATTGAGTGCCCACTTTATTGTAATTTGAATAATTGTATGCGCTACAAGTTTATTATGGATTCGAACATTTGAATTCAGACACTCAACTTATCTTATTTGCCGCCGTTTTTTGAATTTGTCAACTGGGAGCGACCGATGGGGCGCGCCGCTCCCAATAGGCGACAACTGCTGGCAGCGCGTCCAAAAGAGCTGGTCCGGCAACTTTGCCGACGTTCTATTGGGCGCGCCGGTGGAGATTCTCTTAGTGATAGCAAGTGGCCTTTGTCAACTGAAAGATACTCTTGTATATCTCATTGTTCGACGTAATAGATGTAAAGTGGAACCTATGCATTATAGTTTCAATAAAATCTGACATAGCCAAAAGCCACACTATAAAGTCAACTCCTTGACCAAACAAAACAAATGATGACATGCTTTTGGGACGAAAAAATTAATTTCTAAAAATACGTTGCAATCTCCAAGATATGGAAAACTACATAACCAGACATACTAAAGTGGCAACCCATGACTGAGAAAAATATAGTAGTGAATACTAACTCACACAGAAACCAGACTAGCTAGTTGACATTGTAATCGCGACAAAAACATAAAGACATCATGCCGATAATTGTATGAATATAACCCCTTGTTTCATTCTAGGAGATATATAAAGGGCACGAAAGTAAAGATGTGCTTTTTCAAACATTGCATCGACGGAGCTGTCACTGTCAGATTTTTCTTATAAATGGAATTTTTGGGAAATAATTGCCAAAAATACTTCAGCATATACAATTGAAATATAGCATATCATCATACATATACAGTGGATATCCATATCAATTAGTGCCTAGAGAAGACACATTTAATAGGAAGATAATTAAGGTATCTTACAAAACTAACCAAACTAACCCATGATTGACCTTTAGGCACGGGGTCACTTAATTGCCTTATTCCAACTTAATTACTCAATAATCAAACATTGAATTAATTCTTAGGAAACTTTAATTGCTAATAATACTTTAGCATATATATATATATATATATATATATATGGAATATACAATACATAAGTAAAGATATAGAATTGGATATTTTGCCATATCTTCGAGATATAAAGCACATTTGTAGACATGTACATGTGCATATCAATATTAATGTAGTTATGTATGTCTACGGAAAACTCACTAATAAAGAAAGATTCTATTAAAGACTTATGACTAAAACCAGCCAGATAATTTGACTTTGTAGGTGCAAAAAAACAAATATACATATGCACCAAATATCTATAAGTAATGAAAATCTTATTGCACCACAACCAGAAGATATAAAGTAAACAACAAAATAAGCCGCAGGTCAAACATTACGTAACATTAGATCTCCGCGTTCATACCAATTTAGTACATAAATGAGATCTGTGCAGTGATGTGGCAATTTACAACAAATTTCACCGCAACCATAGTAAATATGAACAAAGGTAGTAATATAACATTTTAATGTTTTCTGAAGATAGAAACATGCAACAACTAGCGACATCCTACCAAGGTTTAATTGTATCAAATAAAAGGAATTGAAAAATTGCTTACTATTACAACGAAGTGATCAACAAGGACCTGCGCTCAAACAACACACTATTTAGTGGTGTAAAATGTTAACCATTTCCCAAATGCGCCCGAGGCTTGCTTCCTCCCCTACGGCTTTATCACTCAAAACTCGGAAAAATTGAAAACTGCCCCCGAACTCATATGCTCCTAGTTGTGTAGGAAAATCAAAGAAATAGGAAAACATTATGAGAAAAGTGGCAACCAACATATCCAGAGTGTACCACATATGTACATAGTTTAATTATGAAATTAAATTTTTTGTGTTCCGTCCGAGAAACTATTGGTTTAAAAATATATCTATAAATCCCATTTTAGCTACTGATATTTTATTTTCTTACACATCATCACAAATGTCATACCATCACGAAAGTTTTATAGAGATGTAGATGTGTTTGTCACTAGATTTTTCAGATTTAAAACAAATGTTTTACTCAATTTCTTTTATATTACCAAAGAAAAGTGATAGAGATACTACTAATAACCTTTAAAAAAAAAGAGTACTAGTAGTAGTAAGAACACAACTGGAAGTCTTGGAGCAGCTATCCTATCTTCCTCCGTTCCCCTCCCTCTACAGTAAAGGCGAACCGGAGGCGATCTCCTTTTCCACCGGCGACTCTGCCGCCCCCTCCTCTCCGTCGGCCTTGGTGCCGGCGGGAGGGGGTGGGGGGTCGAGTCTCCGGGTGGATCCGTCTGCTACTAGGCTAGGTTAGCTAGTTAGCGTAGTTTGGTTCGGTGCTCTGTCGCCGGTGGTGATGCTGGTGGCGGAGGCGAATAAGGTGGCTCCCGATCTGCGTTCGGTTGCCGTTTTGGCGGCGGCCGTGGTGGATCTGCGAGCAGTTTGTCTCGGCGAGGTGGTCGGCGTGGCGGTCACCTTGCTTTAGACTTTTGGTGCTCCTTCTTGGCCGCGCCACGACGGTGTCTTCTCCGGCGTCATCGCGAAGAAGGAGATTGGTGTGCTGGAGCTTGGGCTGCTGGCCTTTGTTGGCTAGCGGCGGCCTGGTGGATGCGGTGGTCCGTGCTGGGACTGCGGCCGAGGTTGGCGGATCTGGCGCTGCTCCTCGCCGTCGGCGACTGGAGTGGCCGGATCTGGAGTTTGAGATCGAGCCCGGGACGTTCCCCGACCCGCAAGCCACAGCGATATGTGGGCACTTGTGCTCCTTCTGGTGGTTCAGAAAGCCCTAGGGCGATGGGGCTCCCTCAAGCTCGGGTGTGCTGGTCGTCGTCCTTCCTCTGCGTCGTGCGGCGGCGTCGGTGTCGGACGGTGGTGTCGGCGTGGTTGTGCAGGAAACCCTAAGGACCTAGTTGTTTTTTGTTTCTTTCCAGGGTTTTCTTGCATTTTGTACGGACCTACGGTTCCTTCTGGACCGTATCTCGTTGGTATGTACTCCCTCCGTTCCACAAAGTAAGACGTTAAAGGATGGATTCCGACCAGGTGAAAACATGTACAAAAGTCATTTCTACCCCCCACACATTCCCAGAAATAATAGGTAATGCCCTCCCGCAGTACAACGAGCATACCGATTCGATTACACCATTAGAGCGAAAAGCGAACAGAAAATTTGAAATCGACGCTCGCTGGGGTTATCGCCCCAGCGAAAATTTGAAATCGTCGGGATCGTCGCCGGTCGACGCTGCCCCTCCCGCTGCAGATCCAGTGCCCAAGATCATAGCTGGCCCTCCCGCTGCAGATCCAGTGCAGAAGATCGTCGCTGGCCCTCCCGCTGTAGATCCAGTGCAGAACATCATCCCTGATTGCTCCCAGGTCGCCGGCCGCCGGCCGCCGGGGCGCCTCGCCCAGTATCAACTGGAGCAGCTCCAGCACGGACCTCTCCCAGCATCCTCTCCAGCACGAACTGAGCAGCATCCTCTGCACCAAATCCCCACCTCTCCCAGGATCGTAGCAGCAGCATCTCCGGCCACGACACGGCTCCAGCACGGACTGAGCCTGCTGAACAGCAGCTCCAGATCATCAGCTCGCTCCAACGTTCCCCAGGCAACCAGCAGCAGCATATCCGGCCACGACCACGGGTTACAGTGCATCTTCCAGGTTCTGCTGCTTGTGCTGCCTCGTCCTAGAGCTGGTCCTTTCCCAGGTGCTTATCTGCGTCCCAATCAATTTCAAGTTAGCAAGCTGAGCAGATCAAGTACTCCAAGATTAGCAAGCAGTAGCACAGCAGATCAAGCAATTGCAGAGCAACAAGCGCTAGCAGAGTAATTGCAATACCAAGGTTCACCTGCAGCTCGCTCCCAGGTTGCATCTCGCTCCAAATTCCATCACAACCTGCAGCTCGCTCTCAGGTTCCCAAGGTTCCACCTACAGCAGGAAACTTGTACTCCTAGTACAACAGCAACAACAGCGCTGCCTGGAGAACATGGTTCTCCTAGACTTGAACTTCAGTCCACCTGCATAAAATGGAGATGAATTGGATCAAGATGCAGGAGATGAAATAAATCAAGATGCAGGAGATGAAATTGTTCAAGATGCAGAAGATGAAATGAATCAAGATGCAGGAGATGAAATGAATCAAGATGCAGGAGATGAAATTGTCATGCAGGAAGAAGAAAATATAGGTCAAAATGCAGGTACAAAGTTGTAAATACTGTACTAGCAATTTCCTAATGTTTGCAGTACTGAAAAGTGAAAATTACTGTATCACAAGTTTATTTGTTCAAACAAGTTTCAGTTACTTTGTGCAAGTGAAAATCTGAGAAAAACATTTGCTTCACAAGAGCAAGTTCTTTCTACTGCTAACAAATGTTCAGATAAAATTCAGTTAAGCACTACTCCACTACTGCAAGCAAACAAAGCAAATTCAATTAGTAAAATTAAGCAAGCTTGTCAACATTACACTGAATTAGTAAAATGCAGGTACTCCTTTAACTAGTGCTTGCTGTACTTTTCATCCAAAGAATTTTCTACTGCTACAAGCAAGTTCTTTCTACTGCTAACAAATCTTTGTTTTATTTCTTGTTGTAGGTGTGCAGCAAGCAAGGAGAACAAGAAAACTGCTCACTGACGAGCAGAAATATGCTGCCTATGTGGCAATGCATTTTCTTTGCATGAGCAATGGTGGAAGATTTAAAAGAGATGACAAGAAAAAGATTGCAGAATTCTTTGGAGCTGGCATTCGAGCCATCCAACGGATTTGGAGAAAGCAATGAAACAGATTGAAAATGGTTTGCCAGTTGATGTTTCGAACAATAGGAAGGGAAGATGTGGAAGAAAAGCAGTCGATATTAATCTAGCGATGATCCCAACTATTCCACTGAACAAGAGGTCGACCATAAGATCACTCTCTTGGCAGTTAGGCTGCAGCCCCACTACACTGTTCAGAAACTTCCTTACACGAGAAATAAAGAGGGTCTCAAGTACCGTGAAGCCAGTTCTGACTGAAAAACATAAGAAGAACAGGGTGGAGTTTTGCGTGTCAATGCTCGATGAGAGAACTACAACAAGTGCAAGCCCATGGTTCAGCAAGATGCACAATATTGTGCATGTTGACGAAAAATTCTTCAACATGACCAAAGAAGACAGAAACTATTATCTCCTACCTGATGAAGAAGTACCTATAAGACAGATTAAAAACAAAAACAGCATTGGCAAAGTGATGTTCCTCACTGCTGTAGCTCGGCCTAGGTTTGACAGTGCAGGAAATGAAACATTTTCTGGAAAAATAGGTTGCTGGCCTTTTGTGAAAGAAGTTCCAGCAGCTAGGAAGAGTGATAACAGGCCTAAGGGTACATTGGAGACTAAAGCAATGAAAGTCAATCGAGAAGTAATGAGAGAGTTCTTCATAGACAAGGTCTTGCCCGCAATAGTAGCTGCTTGGCCTGATAAAGAACCTGGACAGGTAATATTCATCCAACAGGACAACGCTAGGCCTCATATTTTTCCTAATGACCCAGATTTCATGGCGGCCGTGGCAAAGACTGGACTCGATATCCGACTAATTCAACAGCCAGCCTGCAGCCCAGATCTGAACGTCCTCGATCTTGGGTTCTTCAACTCCATACAATCTCTAACAGATTGTAGAAGCCCAAGAACACTTCAAGATCTAATTAAGGGAGTTTTGGAAGAATTTGAGGGATATGATTCATCTAAGCTCAACAAGATTTTCCTAAGCCTGCAGTGCTGCATGACTGAAATCATGAACAATGGTGGAGGAAATGGCTACAAACCACCCCATATTAATAAAGACAAGCTGAAAAAACTTGGACGGCTACCTCTAAGGATGCAATGTCCCGCAGAAGTCTATGCTCATGCCCTACAGGTGCTAGGCAGGGAGATAGGAGAAGCTACCTCAAGCAACCAGTGCTAAAATTTGTTGTGTGTATGCATGTTGACAGAAGTGTACTTGGAGTACTTGGATCTCAAGTTTCAGTTCATTACTGAAGTGCTAAAACTTGTTTGTTGTGTGTATGGTACTGTCATTGTGTGTATTTCATCTCCAAACGGTGCAAGCAATACTTGTGTGTATTTCGAACTCCAAGCAGTGTGTTGTGTGTATGTGTTGTGTGCTCTAAAACAAGAGAGAGGAGAAGAGAGTAAGTTACAAACAGTGCAAGCAAGTTACAAACAGTACTCGAAGCAAGCTACTGTGTGTTGTTACAGTATTTGTGTTGTGTCATGGAGTATATGAACTTGTTGTGTGCATTTCGAAATTAAAACAAGAAGCAAGCTGCAAGAATGTTTGTGCAAATGAAGCAACCAACAAGTGTTGCGGTTGCAGTTCATTACTGCAAATGAAGCAACCAGCAAGTGCAAATAAACAATGGACATACGGGTGGGGTTTAATTATGTAATTGCACTACATAATGCAAGCAAGTTTATTTAAGCAGTACTGCAAGCACAGATCAAGCTAATACACTTGCTGCAGTACTTCAATTACTGCTTAGTCTTAGTCTTACACAAGCAGTAGGAGTAGCAGCAAACATACTGCTACAGAGCACAAGCAAGTTAAAAAATCCAAGCAGTGCACGCAAGCTACACAAAAAATAATGGAGTACACAAGAGCTACTGCACTACTCATATTAATCTTATTTAAGCAAGGAATTGCTCAAAAAATTGCTACGGGCAAGCAGTGGCAGTAGTACAAGCACAAGCATTCTACTGGATTTTCAGTTAACATGTTACTCCATCAATTCAGGCTAAACCGAAATGCACAAGAAATAAAGCAACCAGTGTAGTACAACTGCAAGTTCATGCTACACTACTACTGCAAACACTCATTTGGTTCAAGCTACTGCTACTCCTGGGCTTAACAAATCGAACAAGCAACACTCCAGGCACAAGGAACTTCAGTTAAAACAATCATGCACAAGAGGAAGGAGAAGAGAGAGGAAACAATACCAGATGCACACGCGCAACAGCGGAGTGGAGAGATCCTCACACGATGGAGCGGAGGTTGAGATGAGGCCGTTGTGATCCTCCGATGCGGCCTCCTTGCCCAGGTGATCCTCGCCCCAGCTCTAGCTCATCTGCTTCCTGATCAATTTCAGTTAGCAAGCAGAGCAGATCAATCAATTGGAGTAGCAAGCAGTAGCAGAGCAATTGCGGTAATAGATCAAGCAATTGGAGTTGCAAGCAGTAGTAGAGCAGATCAAGCAATTGCAGAGCAGCAAGCAATAGCAGAGCAACTGCAGTAGCAGAGTAGCAAGCAATTGCATAATTTTTAAACTTCAAGAATGGCAGATCAACTACAGTACCAAGCAGCGGAAAATCTGGACACACTAGAACATAGAGTAGGAAGCAAACACTGCAATATTAAATTTCAAAGGGCACGGCACGACATTGTTGCAAACTTGCAATGCATAGAAGAAGCACTAATGCACAAGCAGAAAATTGCTACTGCTACCAGAAAAAGGACGGAAGCAAGCTACTGCACTGCTACTCCTACTGCACAGTTCCGCGGCACGGAACGGCAACTCTGATAAAAATTGTTCAAGATGAACTGCTACACAAGCACAACTGCACAAGAAAGCTACTGCACTAATGTGAGGATGTAATCTGAAGATTCAACAAAGCTGGATAACAAAAAATAGCTCAAATTAATGCAGGAAAACATTTCATCTGTCGCTAGTCCTACAGAGGCAAGAGCGACTGGATACAATCACATTTGCCATCAGCACAGATAACAGAACTTGAAGGGGCGGAACCAAAGAGACACAGCCTCCCTCCCACCCCGAGGCGGCGCCGCCGCCGCCCCGGGGTGCCCCTCCTCGCCGACTCCAGGCCCTCCTCGCGCCCCCCTCCCTCGCGCCGCCGCCGCCATAGGCGTCACCGGCAAAGGCCCGCGGGCGCAGCGGCGGTGGCGGCGGTTTTCCTCTGGCCGGCGGCTGGTAGAGGTGGCGGCGGCCCCACCTCTCCCTCTCCAACGGCGGTTGTGCGGGTGGCGGCGACCAGGACGACCTCAACGGCCGGCGGCAGGGCTGGTAGGGGCGGCGAGGATCCAGGCCAGATCTGGGCCCGTTGGATCTAGATCGGCCATGGCATCTGCGCAACTCCTGCTGCCCGTCGACGATGTGGACGGTTTCCCTAGGCTACTTTCGCATGACTGAGGGTGTCCGGGGCAGCAGCTCCGGACATGGTGGTGGTGGTTGTCTCCTTCGCCGGAGATGGTCAGGTGGCCGCCCCCTGGAGATGGTGAGCGACGGCCAGCTCGGGTATTTTGGCCTCGGGCGACGGCCAGCTCGGGTCTATTGGTCTCGGGCAAGCCTCCCTTCGACAGCAGGATGGTGCGGGGCGCCTAGTGTTTCCGGCTGCTGGGCACCGAGGTGGTGCCGGCGGCCGGCAAGACGGCGGTGGGCTGGATCTCCTCCGTTCAGCCCCTGTTTTCGGGTGCTCAAGCTGAATAAGGAGATGGTCCTAGGGTTCTTCTCGCATCAAGGTTGCAATCTGCCGGATGCCTATCCCCATTGATCTGGCTGGACAATCGTGTTTCGAAAGGCCTGGAGATTGCTGGATCGGATGGTATTCGATCGTGCGCACCCGTGTTTTTTCTCTGACCGTTTGGTTTCAGAAGGAGCGTTTCGAAGCTCTGCTGGCTGTTAATATCATGGAGCACGCTTTCTCGTTCCATGGTGCTGGCGGAGAATGATATGGAAGGCGAGATCTGAGGACTAGCAATGGTGGTTTGATTCCTTGTGCGGCTGAGGAATTGGCTTGGTGTTTCATGACTTGGAGCAGCGGCATGTAAGTGGGGGCGACAACATACGTGGAGTCCTAAGTCCTACCTTTCAGGGTGAAAATCCAAGGTCTGGCCTTAATTGGTTGTGGCTGACAGTGCTCTTGCTGAAGATATTGTTTTGAGAGCGAGGACTATCTTCAGGGTGAAAACCCAAGGCCTGGCCTTAATTGGCTGTGCCTGGCACTGTTCTTCTTGAAGATGTTGCTTTTGAAGAATTGGACATCAGGTGTTGTTTTGGTGGTGGTTGTGCGGCTGCTGCAAGGACTGTAACTCTTTAGCGGGACTTTTCTTTTTATTTCTTCTTCTTATTGTCTTTTGGCTGTGTGCATCCGTAATGGCTTCGGTTATTGCGTTGTTGCAGAGGCTGGGTGCATGTTGTATCTTCTCGATATCAATAAACACTCTTTATCTAAAAAAAAAACAGAACTTGAAGAATGTTTTCCATACCTTGAACATGCGACTAAGCTGCTCCACACGCTCCATTACTAGTGTCTCCACGCAGTCCTTGCGCAGGCCGTGTCCTCCACGCGCAATTACCGGCGGCGTGAGAAAGACGGTCTGCGTCTTGGACGGCTCCATGGGGCTCCCGGGATCGATCTCCTCATCCGTCGACACGGAGAGCGACGACGACGGCGCCGGCGACGCCTTGCTCGACGGATCGAGCACCTCCGCCCACGGATCCAGTACTTCCGCCCACAGATCGAGCACCTCACCAACAGATCGCGCACCACCGCTGTAAAAATGTCACCTTTGACCCAGCGGAGTAGCAGGTGGGGTGCTAGGATTAGGAGCAACGCGGCCATGAGGCGTGGTGAGGAGCAAGGTGGCGGTGAGGGAAGGCGACGGGGAGAGGACGGCGACGGGGGGGGGGGGGGAGAAATGGAGAGGACGCCGACGGCGAGAGGGAGAGGGAGGCGAGCGAGCGAGCGTCGCGAGAGGGAGAGGGAGAGCGTCGTGGGGAACGAGCGAGTGTCGCGACAACAGAACGTGTCGGGGAGGGGTAGTATGGGAAGCACACAAAATTTTGTAACGTACGAAAAATTGTACTCCAAACCGTAGAACGTCTTACATTCCGGAACGGAGGGAGTACGTATGATGTACTATATCTGTCTTTGACTTAAATAATATACGTATTTCCTTTCAAAAAAAAAAACTGGAAGTCTTGGAAGGAAGGAGGCGAGCAACGACCTGTCACTGAAACAACGCGCTGATTAGTCGCGAGACGTTAACGCGTTTCCCAAACGCGCACGAGACCTCACCGCCCCTCCCCTCCCCTCCCCTCCCCGGCCGATACATACACTCACCCTCTGACCCTCTCCCCCCTCATCACTGCTCCACCACCAGGAGACAGCTCACCGCACGCTGCACACCACACCACACCACACCAAGAATCCAAGAGGAAGCGATGATGGGCGCCGGCGCAGCGGTGGCGCTGCTCCTCCTCCTCGCCGCCGCGACGGCCACCTCGGCGGCGCTGCCGAGGTTCGCGGAGGCGCCGGAGTACCGGAACGGCGAGGGCTGCCCGGCTGCGGGACCCACCGCCACCGCAGACGTCTGCGACCCGGGGCTGGTGCACATCGCCATGACCCTCGATGCGCACTACCTGCGCGGCACCATGGCCGCCATCCACTCCCTCCTCAAGCACGCCTCCTGCCCCGAGTCCCTCTTCTTCCACCTCCTCACCGCCGAGCCCGCAGACCAGCTGCTCCGCCGCGCCGTGGCGGCCTCCTTCCCGTCCCTCCGCTTCCAGATCTACCCCTTCCTTACCTCCGCCGTCGCGCCGCTCATCTCCCCCTCCGTCCGCGCCGCCCTCGAGGCGCCGCTCAACTACGCGCGGAACCACCTCGCCGACATCCTCCCCCCGTGCGTGCCCCGCGCCATCTACCTCGACTCCGACGTCCTCGCCGCCGACGACGTGCTTCGCCTCTGGCAAACCCGCCTCCCTGCCGCCGCCGTCGTCGCGGCCCCCGAGTACTGCCACGCCGACTTCTCGCGCTACTTCACGCCGGCCTTCTGGGCCGACCCGGCGCTCGGGTCCCGGGTCTTCGCGGGCCGGCGCCGGAAGCCCTGCTACTTCAACACGGGCGTCATGGTCGTCGACCTCAGGCGGTGGCGGGCGGGGAACTACCGCCGACGCATCGAGCGGTGGATGGAGATCCAGAAGGAGAAGCGCATCTACGAGCTCGGATCCCTGCCCCCGTTCCTGCTCGTCTTCGCCGGCGAGGTGGAGGCCGTCGACCTGCGCTGGAACCAGCACGGCCTCGGCGGGGATAACGTGCACGGCAGCTGCCGCCCGCTCCACGACGGGCCCGTCAGCCTCATGCATTGGTCGGGCAAGGGCAAGCCGTGGGACAGGCTTGACGCCGGCAGGCCATGCCCGCTTGACCACACCTGGAAGTCCTATGACCTCTACATTCCTGGGGACGGCAGCGGCGCCGCCTCGCCGGCCTCGGGGCCGGCATTGTCTGCCTGGTAGAGAGACAGGAAGCTCTAGCTCTAGTGCCATAGATACTGCAATAATTCTTTTGTTGGTTGAGCTGTTCTCGGCAGCAACGGCGGCCCGGCACCGCATTGGTGCTACTGCCGTCTCTGCTGCCGCCGTCGCTCCCCATCGGCTGTACAGGGCACTGGAGGAAGGAGGGTGAAAATCGGATAGAGAAAAGAAGAGCTTGTTCTTTTCGGTAGAATTCAGATTGGTTCTTTGGGGGATTTTTATTCTTTTTATTTAGGTAGGCGTTCTTGGGGGCTCCCAATTCGCTCGCTTGGTAGCAGTGTACAATTCGTTGATAAGCAAGACCTGGAATTTTGTTCCATTTATTGATTATTCTTTCATTCGTATACTATATATTGTGTTCCTCATCTGAGATTCTAAGTTGCCTTGAAATTGTTTGAATTGGGTGGACTGTCGCATGTATCCTGTATCTGAATCTGATGTGTGCTTTCCATGGAGTCTTGAAATGTTTGTTGAGATGCCTGAAGCTCAATCGAACATGCTGAGTCTAATAAAGAACATAGCCAGGATGCTCTGCATTTTTCATTCATATGCCGTTTTGTTCTTGATCTAAGGTTCTAAATTATCGATTTCTGTCGAATTCAACTGAATTGAGTAGGACTTCTCATGTGTCCTGTATCTCAGCCCGATATGCCAGAATTGACATGTGAATCTGGAGAACATAGCTAAAGGTATTCTACATTTTTTGTTCCAATTCAAAATCAAGGTAAGTCATGTTTTTTTTTTCAAGGTAAGTCATGTTATGCGGTAGATTGATGGAGGCATGAGGCTGAAAATGTTGAACTGTGGAAATAGTAAATTTTGCCTGCAAATTAGGCTGTTCCTGATGTACTAGATTCCCCCTCTGATTGCGAACAAATTCCTTGGTATACAGTATACACTATACACAGTGTTCATTCCACCTCTGTCAGGAATCAATACTCTTCACAGTTCACAGGAGGCGTGTGACATAGGAGCTTCGAAATTTGTTTTGAAATTTGTCTCTGCGCATTGATTTCCCTCCTGCTTCCATATCTGTTCATCTACCAATTCTCATAGCTCACTTCTACATATGTTCTTGAGCAGTCGGTACTCTCTCCGAATATAAGTGAAGAGACCATCATCATTTAGGATGTTGATTTCGCTTCTGATACAATCAAAGTAGGATTCTAGGCTTCTGTTTAACTTATCTGCATGCATGCCAGCTTTGCCTAGGCCACTACGATCGGTCCAACCGATGATGAGTTCCTAGCTCATAGCTGAAGCCTTGAAGCAACAGAATGGAAGGCCAGACAGCTCATAGTTTATATTCCACATGTCAAAGTTGACCCACCTTTACACAAACACTACCACAAGGAAGCCCCAGCCTGGAGGCAACAAACCAATGATCAGCAAGGGAACTGAAACTGCAAGGCTAGCTCAGTGCCCTACTGCACTTCCCAGTGCAACCAATCATCAGCGCCTTCTGCTAATCCTCTTTCTCACTTTGAAGTGTGATGAACTCTTCTCCACGAGCTGGGCATCGATCACCACAACTTTTTCATATGCTCCCACATGGATAAGCGAAACCCTTTATTAGGATAAAAAGGAAAGGAGAAGAAAAAAATTTGTTCCTGGGAATAAAAAAGCAAGCAATGGCGATGAACACGTCGTTTTCGGGGTATATTTTTTTCCATGTGATGCCGTTCTTCACATGAATCCTTCCAGAGCTGCTTTGTGGCCGGCGATCCATGAACTATCCATCTGCTATCGAAACAGACAGGTGATGTTGAGGAGCTATTCCGGCAGCGTGATACAAAAACATCGAATCGGAAGACCGCGGCACTAGCGTTTTTCAGTTATTATACTTGTCTAGTGATTCTTCCGAAATTGGGAAGCCACCAGCACCACGGCCGTCCATGAAAGTTACCGGGATGACTCCAACGGACCGATGCAAACGAACGCGCGTTTGGTCCGTGTTTTATCCGTTTGCGTCGGCAAACGGACAGGCTCAGTCCGCTCATGTTGGCACTGCGTCCAACGGCCCGACTGAAAGGATCGGTATGACACCTAGAGGGGGGGGGGTGAATAGGTGCTACTCCAATTTTAGTCTTTTTCAATTTAGGCTTGACACAAAAGGTAAATTCTCTAGATATGCAACTACGGTGAATTTACCTATATGACAAGCTAGCAACTAAGCACGATATAATAAGGCGGTAAACAAGGATAGAGGTAACCGAAGTCAAAGCACGCGGAGACACGGATGTAATCCCGAGTTCCTCCTTTTTAGGGGAGTACGTCTCGTTGGAGAGGTGTGAACCAACACAATGGTTCAACGGCCACAAAGGCCTCACCCTCTTCTCCGGTGAACCGCACCACAAAGGTTTGGTTCACTTCAACTATCGGAAACCTTCGAGGCGGAGTCCGGAGCCTTTACAACAACGATTTGGGGCACAACCCACAAAGGATTGGGGGCTCCCAAACAGCTACAATCTGTCACAAAGACAATCAAGTGAGTACAATAGGGGGCTAGGTTTTCCTAGTGGAAACCCTAGCTAATGGTCCCTCAAGTGAATGAGGGGGAAATGACAAACGGCTCGGTGAAGATGTAGATCGGGGCCTTCTCCTTCAATCCTCCAAAGATCAACAAGTTTGGGTGGAGGGATTGGGAGATCTAGTGATTCTTGAGCTTGCAACAATGGGGATCTTGATTTCTGGGCGAGCTGCTGGCTGGAGGTAGATGGAGGGGTATATATACCCCTCCCAGAAAAGTAGCCGTTGCAGAAAGAATCACACCGGAGTTTCCGGTCCAAGTGACCGGAAACTCCGGCCTTGGGCGGAAACTCCGGCCTGCAGGGGCCGGAAACTCCGCCCCACACCAGGAGCTGAGCAACTTCTTCACGTCTGAGACTTGGGCCAAAACTCCGGTGTACTGGGGCCGGAATGTTTGGCCAGGGGCGGAAACTCCGGCCGTGGGGGCCGGAAACTCCGCCCCACACCAGGGGCTGAGCAACAATTCAGCAGCAGAAACTTGGGCAAAGACTCCGGTGCCCTGGGGCCGGAATGTTTGGCCAGGGGCGGAAACTCCGGTCCTGAGGACCGGAAACTCCGCCCCACACCAGGGGCTGAGCAACACTTCAGCAGCTTTGCTGTTTCTTCGAGGATAAGTCCAGGGACCGGAAACTCCGGCCTTGGAGGCCGGAAACTCCGGCCTGAAAAGCTCCAGAAACTCTTTTCTCTTTTTGGTGTTGATGCACATGTTGTATACAATAAAACCTGCATCACTTAGCACCAGATTAAAACATCCAAGTGTTGTTAACTAACACACAAAACTAAGAGATCACAAAATGTCCTTTCAATCTCCCCCTTTTTGGTGTTAGATGACAACACACGGATTTGCAATAAAATTCACCATACTATCATGTTTAACAAAAGGAAAAGCTCCCCCTAGATGTGTGCATATAAGTCATTTGCTTTGGAATGCAAATGCACACATATAGAGAAACAAGTTCCACAACAAGGCGACATGATATGTAAACGAAACATTTCATAAACAAGACATATCACAAAGTAGGTTGAGCCTAGAGATAAAAACCATACCTTGTGCATATAAATGTAGATAAAACATCCATATAACCATAGCACAATAAAGTAGGTTCAACCATACATAATAGAAATCCATATGTCTTACACTCACATAGTTCACAACACAAGATGCAAATAAGTTCCAAATAACATAAAATGGACACAAGCGCAATAAAATGATAAAAGCACATGCTTGTGTCCAACCCATGCAAATCCCGGAGAGAACCTAATAGAACTACTTCTCCCCCTTTGGCATCGAGACGCCAAAAAGGGAAAAGAGCATAACTACACGAAACCCATGGAGATCACCCGGAGCTTTCTTCCATGTCATCATCACCTTCCCTTTCTTGATTGTAGTCCTCATCGGAAAGGTTCATGGGAGCCTTGCCGGTGTTGCGAGAAGAGGAGGGCAATGAAGTCACATCCGCATAATCCGACCAAGGAAAGACGTCTTCGTTCCATTTCTCAAGAGGGATAGTCTCGGCCGACGAGGAGGAGACAATAGGATTGCCATCTTCATCTTCTTCCGGAGGGGAGTGATACTACCATTGTTGAGCTTGCGCAACTCCTTGATCATGATTTGTTGGTTGTCAATGATATGCTTCTCTCTCACATATGAGGCATGGTTCTCCTTGTGAAGTGCAATATCCATGCAAAGCAACTTTCTCTTCCACCAAGAGAGTTTACTCACTTCCGAGTTCACTTGAGCCCTTCCTTGAAGATATGAGGGAGGGTCGGCATTCTTGCTTCTCCTTCTAGGCATTGGGGCCTCGGTCTCCGCTTCCTCACTACTAGATTGCGGAGGAGGTGCACGAGAGGAAGACGGTTGCTTGGTGTGCTTGCTAAGTTGGTGGAGAGTCCCCTTGGCATGCTTGGTGAGGCGAGAGGTATCGATGTTGGAGACCTTGGAGAGGATGAGCTTCATCACATAAGGTGCATAGAGAGGGTTCTTGTGCTCAAAAATGGCCCAAAGCAATTCACACTTGATGAAATCCATGACATCAACTTCTTGGCCTTCACAATCCGGACCGGCTTGGAGCACCTTGTAAGCATGGTATAAGAGATTGACAAGCCCTCCTCGAATGGCATCCACATTTCCGGCTTGAGGAGCAAGATTGAGCCGAACCATGCGAAGGAAAATGTTGAAGGTGGGGAGGAGGTCTTGATTGGTGCCAACGGATGATGCAACTGAATATAAAGGGCGCAAGCGGCGTTTGTTGTAAGCCACCCCGTCCACATGCATCCTCTTCCCAACACAAGTAGTGGCACCCTTGAACTTGTATCCCAAGCATCTTCCAAACTCCACAAAGTTAGAGGTGCACTTTTGAGAACCGGTCATCCAAGTCATGGTGATATCTTCATCATTATCAAAAACCACTGTGGCAAAGAACTGATGCACAAGCTGAATATCATAATCTTCATGAACATGGGAGATGAGCCTCTCAAGTCCAAGCTTCCGAGCAATCCACACGGCCTCTTGAAAGTAAGGTTTCTTGTCCAAGCTCTCAAGGCTCAACACTTTTTGCTCACACACCATATGCTTCTCAATGCGGGCATAAATCTCATTCATGATCAGCTGCTGCTCTCTCCTTGGAAACCTAGGATCATCGGTGTTGGATGGCAAGTCATAGAACTGCTGAGATCTCATCCGACGAAACTCGAGCTTCCCCATGCCCAAAACAGTGGTCAAAGAGTCAAAATGAGCTCTCTCGGCCTCTTCTTCATTATCAAACCCACCTAGGGCAGCATGTCTTGTGGCTTCTTCATCTATGGTACTCTGCTGTCTCAGACGGCCAGCGCTGCTGTCAAAAAGAAGCTTGTCCCTTGTTTGAGCACGGATGACTTTTCTTGGTGATTTTTCAGGATGTTTCATGGAAGCCTTTGTCCTCTGCCCACCTGTGAAATAACAGAATAGGAGAAAAGCATGGGGATAAGCTTGCATGTCCAGGAACCAAAAGAAGAAGTAACCAAAGAGTTCTGGGCACAAAGTGTCTGATCTACACCGGAGTTTCCGGCCTCAGGGGGCGGAGATTCCGGCCCTGACCGGAGTTTCCGGCCTGGAAGACCGGAGTCTCCGGCCCTGAGATGGGGAACCTCGATTTAGTTCAAGAAACTTTGTGCTGAGAATTCTAGGGTTAAATCTAGGATACACCTTGCCATCTAGAAGATTCTACACCATGAAAAACTAGGGGAACTACTCTCCAAACTTAGATCGAGGTGAAAAACCTAAGGAGAGAGAGGAGGTACCCTTTTTGTCCATGGTGCAGCCCAAACGAAGGAGAGGAAGGTCCCCGCGTTGGTGAGGAGGAGTAGGCCGGAGGCACGGCGGATTCCGGCGGCGGGGAGCAGCCGGAGCGGCACTTCGAGCGGCGGCGGCAGCAGGGGAGAGGTTGGGGGTCGGGGGTGTGTGGGAGTTGTGAAGTCAACCCCCACCCCGATCCCCTTTTGGACCCCTGCGAGAACTGCCCAGACCGGAGTTTCCGGCCTAAGCCAGAGATTCCGGGTTTAGGGCGGAAACTTCAGTCAGACCGGATATTCCGGCCCAAAGGACCGGAGTTTCCGGCCCCACCAACTCAAAAATGCCAGATTTTGTTGTTGAACATGCAAGATGCAAGAGGAGCAAGTTTTCAGAAGGGATAGGCCTGGGATGGAACACAAAGTCACTGGAAATGGTACTTCACACTCAAACTTGGTAAGAGGCACAAAGAAAACATTAAGAAGCATCATTTGAGTGTGTTTTCCATAAAACCAACGGATAGGCAAAAAGGCCATAAAGCTCCAACAAGATCAAATCTTCACAAAGAAGATGGCGGTGGCCTAAGCCACCATGTATGAGTGTATGTGGTGTGACACCGCGAAGATATATCTTGGGTTCACCGCCACTACTCGTCATTTAAGCTCACAATTCATAAAATGAACAATATAGAGACAAAATGAGTTCTTTCTATCGGCATAATGGGGGGAGGGATAGTCCAATGGATTAGGACCGCACTCCCCCTATGTCCATGCCTACACCTAAACCAAACAAATAGCTAAGATATAGGTGTGTATGCAAGATTCAAGCGACGCTCCCCGAATCGATGATATTTAGCTCATGCCTCAAATAAGTGAACCTTGCTTCATCAAGTGGCTTCGTGAACATATCGGCAAGTTGGATCTTCGTGGGAATATAGCCAAGCTCAATGTCACCCCGGTGATGTGATCACGGATGAAGTGATAGCGAATCTCAATATGCTTCGTTCTTGAGTGCTCCACCGGGTTGTGGCCAATCTTGATAGCACTTTCATTGTCACATAAAAGAGGCACTTTGTCACAATGGACACCGTATTCCTTTAAAGTTTGCCTCATCCACAACAATTGAGTGCAACAACTAGCGGCCGCCACATACTCGGCTTCGGTGGTGGAGAGAGATATGCAATTTTGCTTCTTAGAAGACCAACTCACCAAGGACCTACCAAGGAATTGGCAAGCCCCGGAAGTTGATTTCCTATCATCCTTGCAACCGGCCCAATCCGAATCCGTGTAACCGGCAAGAGAGAATGTTGAGCCTTTAGGATACCACAAACCAAACCTTGGGGTATGAACCAAATATCGAAAGATTCGAAGAACCGCCGTTTGGTGGCTTTCTTTGGGAGCCGCTTGGTACCTTGCACACACTCCTACACTCAACACAATATCGGGTCTAGATGCACAAAGATAAAGCAAAGAACCAATCATAGAGCGATAGAGTTTTTGATCAACATCCTTATCTTTACCCTTTGGATTAAGTTCAAGATGACACTTGGTGTCCATAGGAAACTTCTTCTCTTTAGCATTTTGCATCTTGAACCTCTTGAGCATGTCTTGGATATATTTGGCTTGAGAGATGAAGGTCCCTCCACTCAATTGCTTGATCTCAAAACCAAGGAAGTACTTCAACTCTCCCATCATGGACATCTCGAACCTATCGGTCATAAGCTTTGAAAATTCATCATTAAAAGCTTTGTTAGAAGAGCCAAATATGATATCATCAACATAAAGTTGGCATATGAAAAGCTCCCCTTTAACCCTCTTGGTAAAAAGAGTGGGATCGATTTGCCCCACTTCAAAGCCACGGTCTACCAATAGCTCTCTTAGGTGCTCATACCAAGCACGAGGTGCTTGTTTGAGACCATAGAGCGCCTTATCAAGTTTGTAGACATGGTTAGGGAAGTGTGGATCCTCAAATCCCGGAGGTTGCTTAACATATACCAACTCCTTTAAAGGACCATTAAGAAAAGCACTTTTCACATCCATTTGTTGCAATTTGAAATTATGATGTGATGCATATGCAAGAAGGATACGGATGGACTCAAGGCGAGCCACGGGAGCATAGGTCTCTCCAAAATCAATGCCTTCAACTTGAGAGTACCCTTGTGCTACCAATCTTGCCTTGTTCCTCACAACCATTCCATGCTCATCTTGCTTGTTCTTGAAAATCCACTTGGTGCCAATAACATTGAGGCAATCTTTTGGCTTTTCCACTAGATTCCACACTTTGTTGCGCTTGAAGTTATTGAGCTCTTCATGCATGGCTTCCAACCAATCCGGATCTTCAAGAGCTTCAAAGACTTTCTTTGGTTCCACCATAGAGATGTGGGCTTGATGTTCATTGAAATTTGCCAATTGTTTTCTTGTGGTGACCTTGTTCTTGACATTACAATGATATTTTCTAGATGAAGACTCTTTCTTCTCCAATCCTTTTTGACTCTTGCTATACGACGGGTTTCGATATCCTCATTGATGCGAGGAATTTCCGCTTGATCATCTTGATCATTTGAGTCCCCGTCTTGACCGGAGTGTTGACCTTGATCATCTTGAAGCTCATCTTCAACAAAGGAAGGAGAGGGTTGATCTTGGTCAACTTGAGGAGGGCCTTGAACTTGTTCTTGGGTAGGTGCATCATTTGCTTCCATAGAAGGTGCAACTTCAACTTGTGATGATGGAGTCTCCACTTGAGTGGAGCTAGGACTTGCTTGAGGAGGCTCATGATGGATTTCAATGGGGCGATGGAAACCAACCCCCATTCTTCTTATTGCTTCTTGAGGTTCCTCATTATCTACATCACAAACATGAAATTGCGCCACTTGGGAGCCGTCATTCTCATCGAACCTCACATCACAAGATTCTATGACTTTCCCAACGGTCTTGTCATAGACTCTATAGGTGTGAGATTCGGCACCGTAACCAACAAAAACACCCTCTAAAGCTTTAGATTCAAATTTAGACAAACGAACACTTTTGTTCTTATAGAAACACTTACAACCAAAAACTCGGTAGTAGGAGACATTGGGCTTGTTGCCGGTGAGCATCTCATAAGATGTAAACTTCTTGCCAACACGAAAGAATAACCGGTTAGATGAGTGACACGCCGTGGAGATGGCCTCGGCCCATAAGAAAAGTGGAGACTTAAACTCCGCCAACATAGACCTTGCCATATCCATGAGAGTCCGGTTCTTCCTTTCGGCTACACCATTTTGTTGAGGGGTATATGCAGCGGAATATTGATGACGAATCCCCTCTTCACTAAGAAACTCATTTAAGGTGTAGTTCTTGAACTCGGAGCCATTATCACTCCTAATGACCAAAATAGGGACATTGTATTGGCGTTGAACAATATTGGAAAAGTCGATGACGGCTTGTTGGGTCTCATCCTTCGTCTTGAAGAAATAAACCCAAGTAAATCTTGAATAGTCATCAACAATCACCAAACAATATTTCTTCCCACCAAGACTAGGTTGAGGCACGGCACCAAAGAGATCAACATGAAGAAGTTCCAAAATCCTCGTTGATGAAATAATGGTCTTGCCCGGATGGGGAGAATCATGCATCTTTCCTTCAACACAAGCCCTACAAAGACGATCTCTAGAAAAAGAAACATCCTCTTTTAGTCCAAGAATGTGGCCACCCTTGTGAAGACTTTGCAAAGTTCTCATGTTGACATGGGACAAGCGGCGATGCCACAACCACCCCACGTCGGCCTTTCCGAATAGGCATATTGCTTGAGTGTTGGTAGACCCCGAAAAGTCTACCACAAACAACTCATTTTCAACATACCCAACGAACATGACCTTTAGAGTCTTGCTCCTCAAGAGTACCACCATATCAATAGTAAAATGGACATCAAAGTTCATCTTATTAAGAGCACGAACGGACATAAGATTGTAACCTAGAGACTCAACAAGCATGACATTTACAAGGGTGATATCCCTTGCAACTACCACCTTGCCGAGACTCTTTACCTCGGCCTTTGACTTGTCACCATAAGAGACGGATGAGTTATTTAGATTTGGTCTCAACTCCGTCATAATCTCCTTGCTTCCGGTCATATGACTAGTGCATCCACTATCAACCACCCATTTCGATCCACCGGAAGCATAGTCCTACAAGAAATCATTGCTTGGATTTAGGTACCCATTTCTCAATGGGTCCTCTTTGGTTAGCAACAAGAGTCTTAGGGACCCAAATAGAGTAATCAATGTAACCATCATATGGACCAACATATTGAGCATAAACATCCCCATAATAATCAACATAAAGAATATAGTTGGGGTTGTTATGCCCCGCAAAGTCACTACGAGTGGTCTTGCCCCTTGTGGCACTACCACCCGCAATGGAAGTCTCGGCTTGTGCGGGCTTGGTCTTGATCTTCTTGTTGTTGCCCACTTTCTTCTTGGGCTCGGCTACATAACCAAGACCCTCCTTCCCTTTGTGTGGTTTTTGCTCAAATAAGTAAGCAATACCCTTATCTTTACCTTTGGGAATAGAGGTCTTGGCACTAACATTTTCTTCAATAACATTTTCATGAACACGAGGAAGAATAGATATGCTAGTTGAGCTAGATTTAGAAAGTTGAGTTTGAAGTTGCTCATGAGACTTGACTAAGAGGGAGTGAGTTGTTTCCAAGGCCTTGTGAGCCTTGTCAAGCTTCTCCATATCCTCAAGAAGTCTAGCATTAGCAACCCCAAGTTCAACTTTCTCCTTTTTAAGCACTTTATATTTAGCAACGACATGATCTCTATCCTTAATGATTTTATTAATGATATCATCATTTTTAGCATCAAGAGACTCAAGTCTTTCCTCAAGGGAACATCTTTCTTCACTCTCTTCATCAAGAGAGGCATTCAAGGATGCTACGGAAGCATTCAAAGAGGCAATGGTGAGAGAATCCTCTCTCTCAATCTTACTCTTTTCTTGAAGAAGTTCTTCGGCCGCACATAGTTGTCTCATGAGAGACTCAACATGTTCCTTAGCTTCACCTTGCAAGTTAGTCATGAAAGTATCGAAAGCAACAAGTTCTTTCTTAATCACAAGACTAGATTGATCACTCATTTCATGCATAGTCTTGGGAGAAGGAGATGATACCTCGGTGACATTAGCCATGAGGCAACGAGCATTGTTGGTGGAGAAGTTCTCATTGGGGGATTCAAAGAGAGAAGATGATGAAGTTGATACAATAGCCAATGCGGCTACCTCTTTAGTAGGTGCATCTTCATCTTCGGAATCACTTGTGGCATATTCTTCTTGTGCCACCAACACAATTCTTGGTGCCTTCTTGAAGAAAGGCTTCCTTGGTCTTGCGGGCTTCTTTTGGATCAACTTTGAATGGTCCTTGGGGATGAGCTTCCCACCATTTTGCTCTCGGTTCTCATAAGGACACTCTCTTATGTAGTGGTTCTTGTCATGACAATTGTAGCACGTCTTCCACTTTGAGGCTAGCTCTTTCTTCCCACTTGAGTTGTTCTCTTTATCAACCTTGGCTTTAGCTTTTGCCGGGTCTTGCCAAAACTCTCTTGTGGCAAGAGCTATATGACCATTTAGAGCCGGTTCAAGATCATTTGGAGCAATGTTGCTTGGGCACGCTTCAACCTCATCAAGACATACCACCTTGGCCTTCAAAGCAAGTGAGGGGCCTTGTTTCATCCCCATGGCCCTAGCACGGCTATCTTCGGCATTCTTGGTGGCAACCTTGGAGGCTTGCACTTCTTGCATAACTTCATTTGATGTCATTTCGTTGTAGTTGTGTCTTCCTTGAATGGCCTTCACCTCGATGGGCTCGGAAGGCAAGAGAGCATTCACATACTTCCTCTTGACATAAGCATCATCCACATAGGTTGCCCCCACATCAAAGAAGGCCTTTGCAAGAGTCTTGAGTCTTCCATACATGTCTTCATGAGTCTCATTGTCAAACATGTAGAAGCCTTCGGCATCATTGCTCAAAGACTCATATCGGTTTCTCTTCATGCTTTCATTCCCAAGAAATGCAACCTCAAGACAATTCCAAGCTTCTTTGGCGGTGGTGGCATTGAGAACATAATGCTTGTCACTTTCACCCACTGAAAGTTCAATCATATGGAGTGCGGAGGCATTGAGTTGCTTTTCGGCAAATTCTCTTCTTGTCACATTGCTTGGATCCGCAACCTTGTACCCATCTTCAATGATCCTCCAAAGCTCGATAGAGGCACTGTTAATATGAGATTTCATTGAGCGTTGCCAACTAGCAAAGGCTAATGCATTAAGCTTAGGTGGAGGACCAATGGGGTTTATGCGGGTGGTGATAGGTGGGTCGATAGGGTACCATCCCGGAACGTTATGGTACTCTTCCTTCCCATCTTCATGCTTGGTAGGAGGAGGAGATGGTTTAGATCCGGAGGTGGTTTCCACCCCTTCTCATTTTCTTTTTACCCTCCTCGGAATCACCTTCATCGGAGTTAGAGATACCCTCTAGTGGGATGGTTTCCGAAACCTTGGCATTTGTGAGTTTCATGAGCATGTCACGCAACTCATCAAATTTGACATTCATGTCATTCATGGACGATGTAAATGTTGTTTCCAACGATTTGATATCGGCCATGGATGCCATGGTCTCTTTGGCCTTGGCAAGATCGGCCTCATCCTCACTTAGTGTCATACTTCTCTTAGGCGGTTAAGCCCAAAACAAGAGAGCCTAGCTCTGATACCAATTGAAAGGATCGGTATGACACCTAGAGGGGGGGTGAATAGGTGCTACTCCAATTTTAGTCTTTTTCAATTTAGCTTGACACAAAAGGTAAATTCTCTAGATATGCAACTACGGTGAATTTACCTATATGACAAGCTAGCAACTAAGCACGATATAATAAGGCGGTAAACAAGGATAGAGGTAACCGAAGTCAAAGCACGCGGAGACACGGATGTAATCCCGAGTTCCTCCTTTTTAGGGGAGTACGTCTCGTTGGAGAGGTGTGAACCAACACAATGGTTCAACGGCCACAAAGGCCTCACCCTCTTCTCCGGTGAACCGCACCACAAAGGTTTGGTTCACTTCAACTATCGGAAACCTTCGAGGCGGAGTCCGGAGCCTTTACAACAACGATTTGGGGCACAACCCACAAAGGATTGGGGGCTCCCAAACAGCTACAATCTGTCACAAAGACAATCAAGTGAGTACAATAGGGGGCTAGGTTTTCCTAGTGGAAACCCTAGCTAATGGTCCCTCAAGTGAATGAGGGGGAAATGACAAACGGCTCGGTGAAGATGTAGATCGGGGCCTTCTCCTTCAATCCTCCAAAGATCAACAAGTTTGGGTGGAGGGATTGGGAGATCTAGTGATTCTTGAGCTTGCAACAATGGGGATCTTGATTTCTGGGCGAGCTAGCTGGCTGGAGGTAGATGGAGGGGTATATATACCCCTCCCAGAAAAGTAGCCGTTGCAGAAAGAATCACACCGGAGTTTCCGGTCCAAGTGACCGGAAACTCCGGCCTTGGGCGGAAACTCCGGCCTGCAGGGGCCGGAAACTCCGCCCCACACCAGGAGCTGAGCAACTTCTTCACGTCTGAGACTTGGGCCAAAACTCCGGTGTACTGGGGCCGGAATGTTTGGCCAGGGGCGGAAACTCCGGCCGTGGGGGCCGGAAACTCCGCCCCACACCAGGGGCTGAGCAACAATTCAGCAGCAGAAACTTGGGCAAAGACTCCGGTGCCCTGGGGCCGGAATGTTTGGCCAGGGGCGGAAACTCCGGTCCTGAGGACCGGAAACTCCGCCCCACACCAGGGGCTGAGCAACACTTCAGCAGCTTTGCTGTTTCTTCGAGGATAAGTCCAGGGACCGGAAACTCCGGCCTTGGAGGCCGGAAACTCCGGCCTGAAAAGCTCCAGAAACTCTTTTCCTTTTTGGTGTTGATGCACATGTTGTATACAATAAAACCTGCATCACTTATCACCAGATTAAAACATCCAAGTGTTGTTAACTAACACACAAAACTAAGAGATCACAAAATGTCCTTTCATCGACGCATCACAAACGGACACATTTTTTGTATGAAAAGATTTAATAAAAAGGCCTTACATAGGCCTTTTTCTCTCATATATAGGGGTGGGCCACAAACGGCCTTTTACATTCATAAAAATATAAACATAAAATATAAAATATAAATAAAATGCCCGTTGCGGGCATCTACTCGGCGTCGTCGAGGACGACGCCGAGATGTGGCGGTGGAACGATGGCCGGCGGTGTGGGGGCTGCTCCTGCTCCTGCTCCGGGAGGGGTGGCGCCCGCTGGACCTCCCAATGGCCGCCATTCCAGATCCAGCTCAGCCCGAGCAGGCCTGTGTTAGGTGCGGCGCCGGAGGTAGTTCCACGTCCATGACCTCCCACCATTGGTGTGGCTCCATGGCCGCGGCCTGCTGTGCCTGCATGGCCTCCTCCTGCTCCGGGCGACGTTCTGCAAGACCATCTCCCAGCGCTTGGCCTCGTCCTCGGCCATGGATTTCTTGGAGCCTCGAGCGCGGCCTCTAGCTAGGCGTCCTCGTCGTCCACCTCCATCTTCACATCTGGAGGAGGCGGCGGTGGTGATGCGCCAATCCACAGCGCATGCGGCGGCACTCGTGGTGCGCCCCGCCGCAGTGTGTGCGGCGGCACTCGTGGAGCCTGCGTGTAGAGCGCCTGCCGCCGCAGGCTGTGCTCATCGTTGAACCACGTGCCCCAGTTGGGGGACGTGGCCGCGAACGCGGGGTCGTCGTGGACGGCCCTCGGGAGACACGCGCGACGGCTCTCAATCTCCGCCTTCCGCGTGCGGCGGCTCGTCGGGATGGGCGGCACCGGGATCCGCTGCGGGTTCAGGTGCCAATGGTCAGGTAGTTTCACATCTGGCCATGCCACCGGGACCGCGTGGTTCCAGTACCACCAACAGTCCTCGACCCGCACGTACACGCGGTCGCGCCGCGCTATCTCGCCGCCCGGCGGCGCGAGGGAGAATACCGCGGGAGCGGCGCCGGGGATGAGGGTGGGGATGGGGATGGGGATGGGGTGGGAGTGCGGCGGCGGCGGCCAGAGGACGAGCCTGCCTCGCAGTCGTGCTTGGCCCTGCCGAATCCCAGCCACCGGAGCGGCATAGTGGCGGTGGCTAGGGTTTTGGTCGCCGGAGAGGGAGCGACCGTGTGGAAGAGTGGGAGTGGGGGCGGTGGGTGGGGGCTGGCCATCCCTATCCCCTGATATTAAAAAATGACTGGGCCAGGGGAGGCTGACCGTCGCCGTGTCACTACCAGGTGGGCCTGGGGAGGACACCACGCGGATGCGCAGTCAGTCCGTCGCGCGTCTGCGCCGACACATTCCTGGCCGTGTCGGCACGGACGCGCGGCGGACTGAAATCGGCCATGGTCCATTTTTGCGTCGCCCCGTTGGTCCTAGTTTTGTCCAACACGACCCAAACGGACGCGTGCAGACTCGATACGTCGCCCCATTGGAATCATCCTTATGATTTGGAGGTTTGGCCGGGCAATGCTCCGTCACCCATGTGGCACCGTGGCAGCTGCCGGAATTGGCCGCCATTAACTGTCCTTGGCGCCTCCATAATTGATGGTGGCCACCGGATTCAGGTGGTGCGGCAGGCGGCGGGAGTACATGCATGCCCGCAGTAAAACTTGATCCTTCGGTCGATGCTGCTGGTGGATGGAAGGGGAGAACAGTACCAATACGACGATCCATTCTTAGTAGAACTAAATGGAACCACGTCAAAAAAAAAAAAAAAACCAAACTTATTTTCACTACTCCTATTCCTCTCCTGCCATCATATTTTTGTCTTCTGAATTTTGAACATTTGTGCAGTAAGCATATTTCACCCAACGCGCAGCCACCGAACTGGCCACTGCTTACAGCCAAGTTCAACTGGGTTCCATGTTTCACGCGATGTACCAATATTTACTTTTACAAGTTCATCAAAACATTGTTGTCTTTCTGGCTAGACGTAAATGTAATTCGTTTTGTAACAAAATGGACCAACAAGCTATGGAGTGGAGGTCGAATCTGATCAACAAATGTCACTAATAACCTGATATCTGGTACTCTAAATCAGTTAGCTCATATGAAGAAAAACGATTCTCACAGCTATAGATAGAATGTTTGTGTTAACAGAGCTGCAAGCATGTCCAGGTGAGAAATAACACCACTGTGATAAAACTCGGACAACCTTGTAGGTAAATTGAGCGGTCGAGTCATACAAAAGCTAAAATCAGTTATTATTGTACGACATCCACACCAGAAAAACTCCAACAGAGGCTCTTATTAAAACATTCCACATTACGGATCCTCCCACTCTGGGAGGTTCCGTCTACACTCTCAAAATTGCAAGGAGAACAAAAAGATAAGAGGTGTGCTCTACATTGCCGCATATCTATATCTGGGCACCGAGCTCCAACATCAGGGTGTGGTTCGACGAGTCGCTTCCAGGGCCGCTGAACTGGATGGGACCTGCGTGGTAAGAAAGATGGATGCGTTAGTGTACTTTTTTAGCTGTTATAGTTATTGCTGGTGAGTGGTGATTTCCTCGTTACGTACCAGGGCTGATGTATCGGTTCTTGAGGGCCCATTCATCTCGCATGGAAGCAAACTTCTTGAATGGCGCGGCTGAAAATGGACAGTTCAAGAAATAAGATTATAGTTCATGGATGTGGGCATCTTAATTGTTATAGTAACAGAAGTGATGGTGCTTCGTACCATCAAGTTCCACCATAGCCTTCTTGATCACTGGCTTGAACTTGCCTGATCATATGAGAGCGTAAGAGGTTAAAATTTGACGCTTGTTAATCCACGACATAAGAAAATGGATTTTTAACATTTAGTCAAAAGTAACTTTGCTGTAAATAACCTTCATGGAGAAAAAAGAAAAACACTAGATAATGAGGTGTTCTAGAAAATTACCATGCCTCCTCTCAACGTCCATCAACGCCGTCAACGCAGTTCCTCCAACAGTCCATTCTTCCACAGGAGCAGCAAGGTTACCAACCTAAATCAGCAGAAAGGACAAAAGGTAAGACTCAAACCATGGAAGTACATATAACAATAGCTCGAAGATGATCATATTCTGTTTACTTTGTGCACTTTTATGCCATATCAAGTGATGGATATGGGGTGGAGGATGGTAGAAATATATGACAAATTGACAATGTTTGCATGATCGAGAAATGGGTCTATGCAGAATTGAGGAGGTAAATCATGCAAAAAGAAACGAGACACAAAATATAGTGAGCATACCGATGAAATAAGTCCTGTCTTTCCAAATTGGAGAAGAGCCCCAGCACCATAGCCTAGCGCATAGCAGTAGCTGGAATCAAAATTGGTGGGAAGACCACATCTTCCTTCATATCTGCAATATTAAAAAAGCAGCAGCAATGAGGAAGTGTTTGTTAACTTGGACCATGCAATAATGTGTACTTACCCAAAGAAGTGAGACTGGCCTCTGAAGTGTGCCGAGTACTTCCCCTCAGCTCTTCTCTTTTCCAATTCAGTTTCAACCATGGCAATAAGCATTTTTTCGGTTTCAATTTTGGCAACCTAAAATAGAATTTTTAAGTCGGTAGAGTTAAGCGTTTTGGAGACATTTAAATAGAAGTCCATATTATCTAAGTTAAGATGGTTCAACAATTTTCCCCGTACATACCTGAACATTGCCATGGGGGTCTCTTTCAAGCAAAAGTGCTCCTGAATGGTTTTGGGCAAGAAGTCAAACAGTTGCCTAGGCTCTGGTTGAAGCTTGCTTTTCCAAGCCCCTGCCTCGTCAACAACATCATGTGCCAGAATTTCATTCAACTCTGCAATGAGTTTCTGAACCTGGAGAAAACACAGGATGATATGGTAACACAGTTGGCTAAAATACAAAATTGCAGAAAGCGTATAGATTGCCAGACCTCTGGGATGAAATCAATCAGGCCCTCGGGTATAAGGATAACACCATAGTTGTAACCAAGTTCTGCACGTTTCGAAATAATATCGGTAATGTAGTCTGTGACATGCTTGAGTGTTTCCTTCTTCTCAGCAACCTGCATGAATGCATTAGAATTAAAAAAATGAAACAAAATGTTGAAAGACATTTAAGCAAAACAGATTATGTAACCTAAAGTTCCAGAAACTTAATCGGTTAATCTTAGAACATAACAGTGTGAGCTACATACATTAACTAAAATTTGGTAGGAAAAGATGAAACTAAAAAATGCGCATACCATTAAATATGGGTAATCTAAGTAGAAAAAGGCTAGAACGAGATTGTGATAATTCAACTTAGAATGGACTTCATATATAAACATTTCCTAACCTCTTCACCAATGAGTGCAACATTAGGGTGTGTTTGCAGAGCACACTCTAATGTAATGTGAGAAGCAGCACGCCCCATAAGCCTCACAACTGCATGGCCATAAGAAGTACAAGTGAGTGGATAAAAAATAATAAAATATATTAAAATGGAGCATCCAATATGTTTGCAGTATCAAAACATTCATGTAAATGTTGGTATCATGAATTATATACGTTTGCAGTATGCCATACAACACGGCCATGATAATGTTGGCATTGCAGATATAGCTTTGATCTTTGAAAGTAAAAATGATCAACTCAATTAAAAGTTGTATTACCTCCTCCGTTTTTAAATATAAGATGTTTTAGCTTTTTCCACATTCACATGTATTCACATGTATCCAGACATGTTTTGATTTGTATGTTCACTCATTTTAGGCCCCAATTGGATTGTTGGGTCAGATTACGGAACTTTTCAGCGCTCGGGCAGGATTTTCTACGGGGCCTGGACACCTCCGTCCAATTTTCTGATCGTTTCAGCTAAATAACGGTAATCCAAGCGGGGCCTTAGTGTGAATCTAGTCAACATGTGCTACACCTAAAACATCTTATATTAAAAAACAGAGGGAGTACTTAACAAGTTTCTTCTAAAAAAGAGATTATGATTAAAAATAGTACGAAAGTTGCAGTTACAGGATTTAAGTATGTTGTACAGCTTTTATTGGGATGTTTGTGTACCCAACAAACTGTCATGAAGTTTATTCTCAAAAAGAGATTATGATTAAAAAAATTAAGTTGCCGACACAGGGTTTATGTATGTTTACAGATTTTACTGGGCTGTTTGTGAATGCTAAGAATCTGCCAATAATTGTTTTTTACTCTCTTCATGAATTTAATATGATCAACGAAGAACTGAATAACAGTCTGACTCTGGAGTTATCTGCTGCAGCAAACAGTATTAATAAAATTTGGTAGTTAGCACTTGGCAACCATGACAACTTCATCTATTTAATATTTTTGACTCTTGGGCAAGTTGCTGAGTGTATAAAAATACATGGCATGTTCGAAGAACTGAAAGATATACTTACAGTGGTAGTATTTGCCTGTTGATCGTGCATCAGTCATCACATTGCCAATCATTTCGGAGTATATCTGAAAAGAAGAAACACATGGTCATGACATGATACAAAGAATCTTCATATGGGGTAAAATGTCCTGATTTCACATTGAACTGAGAGAATGATATGAGCGAGCCTGGTAGCTTGTGGAACTTTATTAGTACACATATTCAATACAAACTGGTGCACGTGATACCATGTCAGGGAGCAGTTAACCCCGATAGTTCCAAGTCAAAATCCCTTCATTTGAAGGCAACACAAACTCAAATAAAATCCATGCACATACTATAACCCTAGCAGCAAACAGTATTCTCTTCAAATGTAACTGATCTGTTCAAATGTTACAGTGGACATTAGTTTACTGACTGAATGAGTTCTGAGTTGGCTAAGTATCAAGTACTATTTTAATTGTGTCAACGAGAAGCTAAGAACAGTACCCTTTGACACCAATTAAATTATATCACCCTTAATGTATTGCTGCATCAGTGTAACATGGCTCCAGCAATCTAAACAGCAATTTAGAGACAGCTATGAGTTGATGCCAAGGATTACGAGTCGCTCGACAAGTCGCGGCTTGTCTAGCGGCTTGTCTACCTGTCGCAACCTGGATGTCGACAACACAGAACGACTCGACAAGTTCAAGTTATCGATCGACAAGTTACCTTGTCTACGACTAATCGCGACAAGCCCATGTACCTGAGTCGAGCGACAAGGAAAAAGGAGGACCTCGAGGCGGAGATGTTTCTGCCGACGGCGGCAACTAGAGTAGGAGCTGCGGGTGGAGGGCGTCGTCGCGCGTGGGTCCCTTGGCGGCCTCGACCAGGAGAAGGAGAAGAGGCGCAACTTGAGCTCGCCGACGGAGAAGGTCGCCGGGCGGCGCTTGGTGCTCGAGCAACGGCCGGAGCAGGGGCCCTCCTGGCCATGGCGACGGAGATGGAGGCGGAGAGGTCTGAGGGAGGAGGGTGACCGGTAGCGAGGAGGGAGGAGGGTGACCGGCCACGGCGCGAGCAGGGAGCGAGGAGGGAGGCGTCGTGTGCGTGTGTGCCTGTGCCTGTGTCCTGAGTGTGGTGGCTGTGGTGTTGTGTGCGGGGGTGTAGGTGGAAAAAGACCAGGGGAGGCTAGGGTTTCATTCCTGTTGGGCCTTAATGGGCCTTGAGCCTCTCCTAGGCCTAGCCGGCTGGGCTGCTCTCTCACCCATCCAAGGATAAAAAAATCATTTTTCAGTATTTACAGCTCCACTACATATCGACAAGTCTATGACTAGTCGCGACTAGTCACGACTTGTCTACTTGTCGGTACCCCAGCGACAAGTTGCGACTCGTCGACTCGTAATCCTTGGTTGATGCATAAGGAGAGAAAATCCAATACCTTGCAGGCAGTGTCAAATCCAAAGCTCGTTGGGACCTCCTTGCATTTGAGATCTCCATCAATAGTCTTTGGACAACCAATGACACGAGTCTTCAAGTTCCTTCCCCTATGATATAAAAATGTTGTGTTAGAAAATATCGTCTTTATTAGCATGCAAAGCAGCAGATACTCCCTATGTTGCATAAGACAATGTGTGCATGAAAAAGTAGTGATGTTTTCCTTGTTTGCTCCTATTTAAAACAATATCATCTTTGTCTTGGTTTCATAAGCTCCTAAATTTTTGTGCCCACTCGGAATATGCATTATAATTTGGAAGGGTTAACTAGAAGTGTGGTATAGAAGATACTGACTATAATCTATGTTGAGCATTTACTTGTAAGTTCTGATCTATAATTCCAGAAAAGAACATAGATTAGACATTACAGCATTGTAACGATAATAAAAAAGATATAACAGTATAAAGCTTCAGGCATTGATAGTAACTGAACGAATCCTCTAGGTGGAGAAAGTGAAGAGTTATGGATTGGGAAGCCAACCAGAAGTATTCACCAAGGAGGCATGCGTTAGTGTTTGAATCATCACCACCAATGACAACAAGTCCATCCAAATCAAGTCTGTTGACTGTGTCTTCAGCTT
Source organism: Poa pratensis (assembly GCA_947311845.1). Classification (NCBI taxonomy): domain Eukaryota; kingdom Viridiplantae; phylum Streptophyta; class Magnoliopsida; order Poales; family Poaceae; genus Poa; species Poa pratensis. Next base: position 36,759,973 of record CAMZMU010000041.1, on the reverse strand, counting down.
GCTTGAACTGCAAAAACACCAAATCGAGTTAAAACATGGATTACACTAGTGAAGTATCAGTAAGTCAACACACTATCAAATTCAAAAAAAGGAAAAGAAGGATTCAGTAAGCATTGGCATATAGGCACGCTCAAAGACAGACCTGCTCTGGTGTTTCAATCTTGTCCCTTCCACTGCAGATCATGTCAAATCCACCCTGTTGAAAAGGAAAAGCATGACCTTATGATCAACAGTACTCTCCAAATGGTTTACCTGTAAAGTTTATAACACTTTGAAAAAATTCAAATAGGCCTGTGCCCTGTAAAAGTTATGCTGACATACCTGGTTTCTGTAGGGGTAGACGAAATCAGCAGTGAGCTCGACGTACTTGCCCTTCATGACCCCAGCTGGGCCTCCTTGAATCCGTACATGGTGCTACCCTTTGCACGCTCTTGCAGGTAATCTGGTCATGGGAATTGACAAGTCAACGGCAGGAAAACTTCACAAAACCCCTAAAAACAACACAATCTAACAAGATCAACAGCTGTACAGGCTCAGTGTCTAAGCTCACTGAAGATCTTAGTGGCTCAGGAAAACTTCAACTAACAAATTATTACAGCCTCCTCAGATCTTCCACCGGAGGAAAGAGAGGACAGGCTGGCACAGTGGCTTAGTGGCACTAACCCCTCTCTAATCATAAACATCAAATTACGATCTAATTCGTCAAAACTAGTGCCAAATTTCGTCAAGCGAACGAAGAGCTCCTCCAGACATTGAGCACTCACCGAAGATGCCGCAGATCACATTGTGGCCGCCAGGGGCCTGACCACCGGAGAGCACTACGCCGATCTTGAGCGGCTTCGTCGCCACCGGCTCGGCGGAGGGGACCACGGCCGCAGACGGCTGGCCGTACAGGTGGGGGAACAGCTTGGCGATCTCATCTGCGAAAACAAACAGATCGGACCCCCGCCCGTCGTCAAATCTCAAGTTAAGCAAATCCGCGCCACCAGCAGGGAGGCCGAGATCCGGGCAGTGCGTACGACGAGGGTGGCATTACTGCTACTCACCGGGGCTTCCGGCGGCGGAGCTGGCGGCCCCGTCGGCGAGCGTGAAGTGGGAGCGGAGGACGGAGGGGAGGGGCAGCTTGTGCGCGAGGCGGTTCGTCTGCACCTCGCTGTACACGGACGCGAGGCGCCCGGGCGTCGGCGCGTTCGCCGTCGCCGCGCCCCCGTTCGAGGTGGCCACCGCCGCGGCCGCCATGCGATGCGATTAGCCGGCGAGGAGAGGTGACGGAGGTATCGTGAGATTTGGAGGAATATGCTTTGGCTTTGGGCGGAGGGACGGAGGCAGGTGAGTCGGGTGGGCGGGCGCCGGGGGTGTCGCCGCGGGGTTTTATGATGCGATCGATGTGGTCTGGTGCGGGGTGGGCCCGGGTGCTTCGCCCCTGGGTTCGTGGCCGCCTGGCCCTAAATTTAGCAGACGGTATTGGAGTGCCTCCCAAGAAGAACTTTGCATCTCAAACCAAAGAAAAAAGAACATGACAACATGTCAATATCAGTCCCAAGGAATTTTCAACATTACTTAGATGATCGATGCAATCAGCTAAAAAAATTATGCAAATATTTTCATTTTAAAATTGCCGGTTCAAATGGACCAACTGGGGTTGCATATAGTTTCTTTTTAGGACGCCACTGTTAAAAAACTGGGATACTATGATATTGATGTCGTATGAAATCGACATGTAGTTGTTGCTTTTGTGATTTCAATGGTTGGTTTTGAAAATCTTTACTATTAAGCTTGAATAGGTGGTTGTCTTGGTTGGTACATCGTCCCCCTCCCACCTCGGCCAATGTCTCTCCCAACAAAACTCATCATGTGATTTCCTCCTTCCAGATCCTTTCTCCGTAATAACATATTGTTAATTATTGCGGTTAAACTTAGTCGCTATTGTTTCTCGTGCCTGCTTAATTATCGCATGTAGTTTGCTCTTCTATACTCACTTTTTAGATTCATTTGAGGAAAGAGGAAAGAGAACATAAATCAAAACGTCGTGCACTGCATCACTTAGCGTCCCAACCTCCATGCTCGCAAAGCTACCAGCGACGGCATTGGAGAACGCTTTCTTCACCGTTCATATTTGGTGAAGAAGAGGTATTCGACATGCGCCTCTCATTTTCTGTTTCCACATCCGACCCCATTTTATTTCTTTGCACTCCATTGGCAATATTCTTAATATTTGAAGGAACGTGCTCAGATGCTTCAAATGTGGATTTACAAAGAGTAGCTGGGATCCCTAAGTATTTTTTTTCACAAGAACATTAGCTTTGATTTTTAGTCTTTAATGCATAGCAGATTTCATATGAAGAAAATAACCAACTTAACTTTAATTACTAGCTGGCTAGAGCTAAGTTCATAGGTTTTAAGGATCAACTTATGTTTATATGCATTGCTCACCGAAATCTTCGAGAATAACATACTAGCTATCATCAAGAATCAAGATGTGAGAGACTCAAGGTGAGTGTAGCTCAACTCGGACTTCATGGGACATGTGGTGATACAGCTGCCCCGCCGCCCCCTCTGAAGAATACCTCCACATATGAGATTGGCCATTAACCCGTAACTAAAAGGAGACAATTTCCACTCACTTCATAATTTTATTAATCCTTCTTTGGGAAAACCCTAGATTGGATTGCCCTCATATAGGATCATTCAACGCGACTGTAGGCTTTTGCCATATCTTGATAGCGCATGCACTGAATTTCCTTTTTTTCCTTTTCAAACAAAGAATGCTTTCATAAGCTATCAACATATTGTCATATATTAATCTGCAATGAACAAATGCTTATTAACATATGATCTCTTCGTGAACAAGCTGAAGATGTTTGGCAGAAGTTCATGGCATAACTTCTAGAGAACGTGGCATGGAGCGACTGGTCTAAGCTGTGTAAGGCCTTGGGGTTCTTGATCTTGGAGATAAAGACGACAACCGTATTTTCACCATCTCGAGCATTTCACCACCTTGTAGAAAAATTATAACCGTACCACACGCCTCAACTTTCACTAAGTCCCAATGCTTAACATAGAACACTACTATTAATGAATCCATCCGGACACGGTGAGGATTAGGTCTGCATTATGGATAGCGCATCAAGGTCTGAAATTGGACCAAATTAAGTTAACGGTACCAAATCTGCGGGATCTGAGATGGGGTAACCATAAACAGTTTTTGTGGTATGGAATTTTACGGGATCTACTACGAAATCACTAGAAAAAGGCATGGCGGTGGGAAGGTCCGGCTCACACGCTCCTAACACGCCAAGTGTCACGTTTTACCTTCTCATGTGCCCTATGATCAATAAGTGTCAGCTTCTCCTTCCGTGGAAACCCCGCGTGCATGTGCGATAAATGTCAGAACGAGAGAGTTCTGCATGTGCATCGAGTGTCAGAACGACAAAGTTTTGGTGATTCTCCTTCCAATGCGGGGTTGTGATGTTGTACGTGCATTCATTTGGACATTCAAATTTACAAAAAATAATATTTTAAACCTTTTCCCTGAATTACGAGTCTTTTTCATTTTTGAGATCTCACGTCGAGATCTGTAAAATTAGATTGTTGATTTTTTTTGTGTGTGTGGGTCTCACTGTCCAGCCATGCCCCATGGCCCATCCGAGCGCTCTTTGACCAACCGGCCCGCGTGGCGCACCCCAGCTTGCACGCAAATTCGAATTCCTCCCGAGTGCAGACCGGAAATAAGCCGGAAACCCGACCGGCCCAAAGCCTTTTTCTACCCAAACCGGCCGGCCGAACCCAAGTCGCAACCGCACTGACTCGACTCGCTCACCTCCTTCGCAGCCAAGCAAGCAAACGACTACTACGAGTCTACGACGCGTCCCGTTCCCATCTCTCTCTCCCCTTCTCTTTCTATCTCTACCTCGCCCACGTCCCCGCAGGTTTCAAACCCGCGTCGGGGCAGTCGACGAGGAGGGCCAGGTCTCCGCCGCCGCCACCGTCCCCGTGCCCTCCCGATCCGGCAGCCGTCCCCGACCCCGCGAGATCCTCCCTTCTCTGACCATGGAAGCCATGGAGGAGCTGTCGCAGCTCTCCGAGTCCATCCGCCAGGCGGCCTCGCTCCTCGCCGACGACGACCCCTCCGACGACTCCGCGCCGCGCCGCCCCTCCACCTTCCTCAACGCCGTCGTCCTCGGCAACGTCGTGAGTACCGCCCCTCCCTCCCTCCCTCCCTCGCGGACCCCCCTCGTGCCTCGATCTGATGACCGATCCGTTCCGATCTGTACGTGCAGGGCGCCGGCAAGTCGGCCGTGCTCAACAGCCTCATCGGACACGCCGTGCTGGTGAGCCTCTCAGTCCCAGTACCCAGCTCCCCTCCCCCCCCCCCCCCCCCCCCCCCCCCCTATACCTCCCCCTCCGTGGGTGTTGTTTCTTAAATTTAGATTGGGTGTGCGCGCGTGTGATGCAGCCGACGGGGGAGAACGGGGCGACCAGGGCGCCGATCGTCGTGGACCTGCAGCGGGAGCCGGGGCTCAGCACCAAGACCATCATGCTGCAGATCGACAGCAAGTCGCAGCAGGTGTCCTCAAGTCAGTAGGACCCTCACCGCCTTGATCATCGCGAGTGCGTTCTGTTTTCGGGGTTGATTGACATGGCGCTGATGAATTCTCCGTGCCTGTTGGTGGTGCAGGTGCTCTGCGGCGTTTGCTGCAGGACAGGCTCAGCAAGGCCGCGTCCGGGAGGGGCCGCGCGGAGGAGATTTCTCTCAAAATGCGGACGAGTACAGGTTTGTGCATGAGAAACTTGGTGATCTCAGTGAACCTATACCTTCTTATCCTTCCGTTGGCAATGTAAATAGCGGCATAGAGTAGTGACTGGAACGCATAGGGATGAAAACGGAGCGGAATCTTTCCGACTTTTCCGCGGAAAAACGGAAACGGAATGGAAATACGGAAACGGAATTTTGCAAAACGGAAATGGAAACGGAAACTTTTATGCGGAAACGGAAACGGAACAGCAAATTCCGGCGGAATGACCACGGAAACGGAACTTTCCGTTTCCGGTAATACGGAACTTTCCGTTTTTGCTATGCGGTGCTTTCCACATCCAGTAGGGCCAGTAATTCCAGTAGAAACATTTAGGCACATTACATGATATGAATAAAAAAAATAAAAGGATCTGAAGCTACCGTGTTTAGGCCATATATACTTGCATATCATGTCCCTCTCGAGTCGTTACCAGTTCAACATTTCAGTGTAGCACTAGTGTTAAGGACGATAGTAGATGTTTCTTAATGTTGCAAGCATATGCACACTATATTATATAATCATGATAACTCGTTATATTTTATTTCATCTTAGAAAATTGACAATTTTGTTGGTTTGATTGAGTTTTCGTGCATTATTTAAGGGGTTATTTTGTTCCGGCAAACATCTGTTTTCTGTTCCGTGTCCGCACCGTATTCGGTACATATCTGTTTCCGATAATTTTTGTTTCCGTATTTGTTTCCGGGGTTTCTGTATTTGTTTCCGCTTCCGCAAACAAATATGAAAACAAATGTGGTACCACTCAGTTCCGTCCGTATCCGCTCCGTTTTCATCCCTAGGAACGCAGGATACATCGGCATTTTAGCTGAAGTGGTCCTTGTACTTGTAGTTTGTGGAGCAGCTAAGCATTTGAATCGGGCTATGGTATTCATGCTTGTAGCATTGTACTTGCTGTGGAATACCCGTCGGTAGAATCTTGGGGTGTACTATGTAATTGCTACAGCATGGACAGTCCAATTTTTCCTTAGTTCAGTGTTTCTTTACGAAATCTGTTCTTATTGTTTCTGTTCGCCTGTAATATCTGCTATGGCGCTTTGTGGAAACTTATTAATTTCTCACTGTACATTTTTCTGTTTATGTTTCAGCTCCTTCCCTAAAACTTATTGATCTACCTGGGTTGGACCAGCGAGTTGTAGATGATTCAATGGTAAGTATTTCAATATGGATACTTTACTTGTCACAATTAGTTCTTATATAGTGTTAATGCTTAAAGATTAGAACATCAGAGTATATAGTTTACAATCGCCAATCATGGCCACTGTTCAACCTTATCAGTTTAACCTCGACCTATACATCTTATGCCATCTATGGGATTTATTTAGAACGGTATGGTTATACAGATTTTATATTGTATAAATCATATTTATGCTGTCATGTCTCCTTATATTGATTTGGAACCTTTTGAACTATTCGTATTTGCCTACTTCATGGACAGCATGGAAAACCTAGTTCTTTAGTCTCGTCATACTTGGTTACACTGTCTTGCAGTATGCTGACTAATTTCTTAATTCAGATCAATGATTATGCTGGACACAATGATGCAATACTGCTAGTTGTGATACCCGCAGCACAGGCAGCTGAAGTTGCATCATCTCGTGCTCTCAGGCTGGCGAAGGATATTGATTCAGATGGTCTGTCTTTAAACCGGAGCAAATATCATAAATAATAACATCGCTCTTTGTTCATTAGCAAATGATGTTTTTCCACTTGTTGTAGGTTCCAGAACTATCGGTGTCTTAAGCAAGCTTGATCAAGCAGCAGGGGATGAGAAAACTATAGCTTGTGTTCAGGCCCTTCTGTCGAACAAGGGCCCAAAAAACCTTCCTGACATTGAGTGGGTTGCTCTGATAGGACAATCCGTTGCAATTGCATCAGCATCATCTGGATCAGTTGTTTCTGAGAACTCGCTGGAGGCTGCATGGCAAGCTGAAGCTGAGAGCCTCAAGTCCATCTTAACTGGAGCTCCTAGTAGTAAGCTAGGTAGAATTTCCTTGGTTGACACCATTGCTAAGCAGATACGTAAACGGATGAAAGTGCGCGTTCCTAATCTATTGACTGGGTAAGATGTGTCTCATGCTTCAGTGATAATTGTAGCCAGTACCTGTTAAATTGATCCGCATAGTACAAGAAGGCCTTCCCTTACTACATTGATAAATCAGTACTGTGTTTAGTGCTGCTATTGCATGCTCTCAATTTCTGTTTTACTATTTCAGTTTGCAGGGTAAATCCCAGATGGTGAAGGATGAACTAGCAAGGCTGGGAGAATCTATGGTACAAAGTGCTGAAGGAACCCGAGCAGTTGCGCTGGAGCTGTGCCGGGAATTTGAAGATAAGTTTCTTGCTCATATTACATCCGGTGAGGTTAGTGACTAAGTTCAAAAGCTAAAGTTTTGAATTATGCTCCCCCCTCCAAGGTTCCATTATGCTTACAAGATCAGGGCACCTTTTTTCATAGGAGTCTGGTTGGAAATTGTTGCAAGTTTCGAAGGCAAGTTTCCAGACAGAATTAAACAGCTACCACTGGACAGACATTTTGATCTAAGCAATGTCAAACGGGTAAGATCAACTTCACTTCTAAGATACACTCTATAAACTCTAGCAGGCAATTTTGCACCCCTTATCCTAAGTATTCTCTTGGCTTTCTAGATTGTTCTGGAAGCCGATGGTTATCAACCATATTTAATATCTCCGGAGAAAGGGTTGAGGTCACTAATAAAAATAGTACTAGAAATGGCAAAGGAGCCATCAAGACTATGTGTTGAAGAGGTATGTTCCAGTCCATCCAAGTAATATGCATGGTATCCCTGGTCAACGGAAGTAAAACATCTTTAAATCCATGTAAATAGAACATATTCCTTTCTGCAAAGTATTGCGATCTCAACATGCTCCATTGTTTATTAAGCTCTGCGCCACTTACTCCCTGGGCCCCGTTTGAAAAACTTCCTCAATTTGAGGTCTGGTTCTGTTTGATTGTTAGCTACTGATGCATGTGCTTTGCAACCTGGTGTTAGTTTTATAATTCTAGTTGGTCAGGTATTTTCTATTGGGTGGTATCATTGCATCATTTCTTTCCTATTATATGTTGATGTAATATATTTAGCATCCATGTGCTTTTGCAAGGTTGAAGAATATTTTGATTTATCTATCTTGATTACTGCCATGCGGATAATAATATTTTCTTGTTCATGTACTAGGTACATCGTGTATTGATGGACATAGTCAATGCTTCCGCCAATGCCACACCAGGGCTTGGAAGATATCCTCCATTCAAGCGTGAGGTATCACTCATATGTTTGACAAGCATCCTTACGCTCCTATTTACTTGTTGGTAGGTTCCATGTTTGACCATTCTGAGCCAAGGATTACGAGTCGACCTGTCGCAACTTGTCGCTCGGGTACCGACAAGTAGACAAGTCGCGCGACAAGTCGTGACTTGTCGCAACTTGTCGCAACTTGTCGAGGTTTTGAACTTGTCGCTGGGGTACCGACAAGTAGACAAGTCGTGCGACTTGTCGCGACTTGTCGAGCGACACTTAATCCTTGTTCTGAGCATAAACTTTCTTTTTGTCCTTTTTCCAGGTCATTGCAATAGCATCAAATGCATTGGATAACTTCAAAAACGAGGCAAAAAAAATGGTAGTTGCTCTTGTTGATATGGAGCGTGCCTTTGTTCCTCCTCAACATTTCATCCGTCTAGTACAAAGAAGGTCGATTGTTCATGTTCCTACCCCCCTCCCCCTTTAATTGTGCAATTTGTTATTTGTCTCTAGCAGTTAATTGCTGTTTCACCCTTCTTAATGTTCCGTACAGGCAAGCTTACAAAGGCCTAGTTACATTTTTTCTTGCAATTTGTAACATCATTACTCATTTCCCATGAGCAGTTTGGCATTATAAAACTAGCATGGGGATCTTAAATTTGGTTGGCTACAAGAGGAGTTTCCCTATTTGCACTTTAAAACAGCTACATTAATTTCTATACGTGATGTCTGAACACAAGGAATTATGAAGCTTCTGTTTGAACTCTTCATCATTTTTCTCTTAGTGAGCGCCACTAGTTTTTTCTAGAATGCTGACACTTGGCCTTTTTGTTTGATTGGCAGAATGGAGAGGCAGCGTCGTGAGGACGAAATGAAAAATCGACCTTCCAAAAAGGGACAAGAGGCTGAACAATCCATGACAAACCGGGTATGGCTCATCCGCTCGTGCTTATTTTATCCGAAATACGATCTTCAAAAGTAATGGACTCTTTAGATTGGTAGACATAGCGCACATATAGACTGTGTTGATTAACATAAGTTATCATTTGGTCTTAGGCCTCCAGTCCCCAAACAAAATCTGAGCAAGCTGGCGGCAAATCAACAAAAGAGAAATCAAGTCAGCAAGACAAAGACACAAAGGAGGCACCAAATTTGCAGGTTGCTGGTCCAGCTGGTGAAATTACTGCAGGTAAATAAGGCATTAAATTTGTCTGCCCTGAAGTTTCGCCATCATGGAAAACTATATTTTAAATTTTACGCACTTACGACTTGTGCATACTGTCATCTTCTATGGCTAGACGAAATGCATGTGGCATTTTCTTTTGTACATTTCTTAACTCAATTGGCCACATCCTTGTACCTTGTAGTGAAACTTAATCCCTAGGGAACTTTCAATCTTGTCTATGTATAATGACATGCACATTGTTACAAGAAACCATGGACCATTTTGAACCACTTCTTCGAGATTTAACCTATCTATCCATGGTAATAAATTGCATGTTGATTTATGCAAACCAAAAAGTGTATAAACATATCCCCCCTCTTCTTCAGGTTACCTTTTGAAGAAAAGTGCAAAAACTAATGGGTGGAGCAGAAAGTGGTTTGTCCTAAATGAGAAGAGTGGAAAGGTTGATTTTTCACACTGTTTTGTTTTAGTAATTTTTGGCATATGATTGTTTTACTTGTTTGGTATGCCTGAGTTCAATTCACCATTTTTTTTGTCAGCTTGGGTACACAAAGAAGCAAGAGGAAAGACATTTTCGTGGTGTCATCACTCTTGAGGTGTGCAGAAGCTTTGCTTTTGTTTTTGTGTTTCTTTAATTCTACCTTGGCACTGAAATTATGAGAATATCTTTGTTTTGCGTGATTGTTACTCTGTTAGAGTAATTCAGCAGTTTATTTTCTTGCATTAACTCCACCGGATGAGCGTTTATTTTCTTGCATTAACTCCACCGGATGAGCTACTTGATGTCCACACATGTAACTTTTAAGAGTTGTATAAAATGAATTGAGTTGGTAACTTTGTATGCTTTCTTGTTGTGTAGGAATGCAACCTTGAGGAAGTAGAGGAGGAAGAACCTTCAAAAAGCTTAAAGGATTCAAAAAAGGCAAATGGACCTGATAAAGGCCCAAGTCTTGTTTTTAAGATAACTAACAGGGTTGCTTACAAGACAGTGCTTAAAGGTCGACACCCCTGAACATTGTAGCATCAGTTTTACCCTTGTTTATTCTTTTAAATAAATTGGGTTTCTTATTTTGCAGCTCATAGCGCTGTTGTATTGAAAGCTGAGAGCATTGCCGATAAGGTTGAGTGGGTAAATAAGATAAAAGCTGTAATTCAAAGCAAAGGTGGTTCTTTCAAGGGTCCAAATACTGAGGGTGGTCCTGTGAAGCAAAGCCAACCAGATGGCTCCGTGGTAAGTTCTAGCTTATGCATGGTTGGCTTTCCCTTTTAGTAACTAGCAAAGTTTTCAGTGCTATTTTTTTTCTGTCGCCTTTTAATGTGATACTAAGGGTGTTATGATGCAATTCCAGTTTCGCTTTTTAGTATGCTTGCTCCTTTGGTGCGTCAACATGACATCTCTCTCCTGCTGGCATGTGTATATTTCAGTAATTCAGTTGATGTCTCATACATATACTTTTTTAAGGAAACAATGGTGCGTAGACCAGCTGATCCTGAAGAAGAACTTAGATGGATGTCTCAAGAAGTTCGTGGCTATGTTGAGGCTGTTTTAAATAGCCTAGCAGCAAATGTCCCGAAGGTTCATATTCTAACTTTATTCATTTTATCTGACCTAACCACCGAGGAAATGTTTCCTAAAATGGAAATCTTCATTTGCTTATCAGGCTATTGTGCTTTGCCAAGTGGAGAAAGCAAAGGAAGATATGCTGAACCAGCTGTACAGCTCAATAAGGTGAATGTTATGTTAAGAAGTATAGTGTCCATTTCTTCTTATGGAGATTTTGTTCCTATTATTTCATGCTGAAGTACTAATGCCATTCAAGTGAATACAAACTTTGAAATGCATGCTACCTGCTTGATTAGCCAAATGTATCAGAAGCAAAAAGGAATCCTGATAATCTTCATGCACACCATCTAATAAATTTGGACTTAGTTCTATGGTGGTATGAATGAAAGCGATAGATTTATGACTAAGGAATGTTTCTGCACGCACAGCAAGATATTTTGAATATGTTTGGCAACTAGTATTGATTGATTCTTGAAATTATAATTTTCCGCGGACAAGTTATGGATTATATTTGTACATCAAAAACCTTCTTAGCATCTGATGATGCACTATTTCCATTTGTATATTCTCTTCATGTGTCATGCATCTTCTTGCATGGTATACTGTTGATAGAGATTAAATGCTTATATTAGTTTTAATTTTACATTACCAGTGGACAAAGCAATGCAAAAATTGAAGAACTTCTGCAAGAAGACCACAATGCTAAACGCAGAAGGGAAAAGTACCAAAAACAATCATCTCTGTTGTCAAAGCTCACACGCCAACTCAGTATCCATGACAATCGAGCTGCTGTTTCCTCTTACTCAAATGACAGTCCTGAAGCTGGTAAGCCGTTTAAAAAAAAATCTGAATACTAGCAATGGAAAATAGTTTAATAGTTCTCTAGAAGTTTCCTGACTACTGACACAACTTTTTGATGTGTGTTGAGTTGGCCCATTTCCCGACCTTGTATGTCAGAAATTGGATAAGGAAATTGCATACAAAATAAATAGACATTGATAATTGGTACCAACAGTTTATTTGAATATTTGCAGGGAGCCCACGGACACCAAGCCGTCCTGGTGAGGACTGGAGGTCTGCCTTCGATTCTGCAGCAAATGGCCCTGCTGCCTCCACTGAACCAAGGTCGAGAAGTGCCGATGGTCGCAGTCGGCGCCCTGAAAATGGAGACTCGAGCTTAGGTGCCAATTCCAGCAGCCGGCGTACACCAAACCGGTTGCCACCAGCACCACCAAGATACTAATCGTGCTGATTAGTATCGATGCACATCATGTATTCTTGCTAGGCACACGCCCTATTTCTGATTATTGGGGGAGATTGGGAGAGCTGATTTGTGATTGGACAATAGAGTGAGCGCCTTGGTGGAGATATTGCATGGCGTGTATGCGCAGGGCAGGGGACCTTGAGCTGTTTATAGAAATATATATAGTGAATCCATTATCTCTATTGGTTCATGATCCTTTTTGGCATACTGATATGTGATGCACTACCTTTCTACAGGGTTTGTGGAACGACTGATCTTGATTCGTTTTGTGTTGTCGTTCTCCTTCCATATGAAAATTTTGAAGCATTTAACTAGTGAATACGTACATGATATCATTGGGCTAAAAAAACCTACCTACACAGAAACAGTTATATCGTTTTCCCAACCAAGGTTTGCTTTGCTTTGGCCGCCTCGCTAGACTTTGCATGGAATCCAACTCATCTACGAATGGGTCTTCGATGGAGCGGCTCAATAGGCAGGTCATAGCTTGTGACATTTTTTTCTTAATGGAGTAGGAGACAAGCTCAATAGGCAGGTCATAACCTTATATATAAAGGCGCGACAAGGAAACGGCCTCTCGGGCACACGTTACTGTAGCTACAGTAGCTACAATACGAATCCTGGACGTCTGATACCAGATCAACGGCACACAGCTCCCCTCGCTTGGTGTGATGACCCAGCACACCACTGCATGTTGTAGTGTACAAGTCTTTGATGTAACACGCACGGGAGGACCTTTTCGCAAATATTACATCTCTTAGAGTAGTACAACAGAAACATAGCCGGTCCAAGGTAACACTATAGGATTACAACACTATTCAATACAAAATTTCGAGAACCTTCTTTACAGATAGAAGTAAGTCTCGTGCAAATGAAACATCAAAAAGATCCAAATCGTATCACTAAGCTGGATATCAGCTCTATCTCTAATTCCTATTCCACTACTGCTGTTGTCACAACCCTACTCTAATCCATCTGGAATATCTTTATCCAAGTTGTACTCCTTCCAAAATGATGTTGTCTCCTCCATCGGCAGTGTTGTCGTTATATACACCTGGGCAAGGTTGTCGTCATCCTTCCGTTCGTGAAGTAGCATTTGACTCCTTCAAGCTCCCCTAGGTAGGTTTGGACTCCTTGTTGAAGACCTCCTCGTCGTCATGGATATCTATCATCTCCTTGGATGTCTCCAAAAGTATAAGCAGGGGGTCAACGAGGAAAGAGTGAGCAACACGAGCGTTATTCAGCAAGTTCAAATAATATAGGAAAGAGTTTTTGTTTTGAATGCACTAGCTACTGTCATGACCAACGGTCATAGGCATAATGCAAGTTTTTGGAAAACATTTCTTCAAAAGGTCAAGTTTTACTTCAGAAAACTATGCTCACAACCTCCACGGGTCTTTAGTCATCACTTGGGATGTCTTTCCCGCAGCGTTCTGTAGTTCCTTCCGGGAACACGGATGTGACAGTCACAATTTCTTGTTGTTGACTCTGCAGAGCTGCGTAACTTTACCCATGAGAGAAACCCAGCCTTGTTGCCTTTTCGGGCGATCTTTCCCGTCCATACTTCCATGGTATGGGGCCAGGTGTGAGTCCAAAGCCAATCACCGCCCTCTCCGCACAACACATATATCCGCCCATTTGTGACGCGGCTGGTAACTAAGACCACTGGCCCGCCACCCCTCTCGAGCTTCTATTCCAGTCACCCCGTCGAGTGGGAAGGTCACGCGCTTCCACGCAGTTGGCCGCCGCAACGGACGCAACCAGGTAATAGCCTGCCGAGGATATGTGAACGAGAGAAGATACGACTGACTTTTACCGTCCATAGCAGATCTCATGGTAAACGCTTCAATTCGGCGCAAGGATCACTGTGACATTGGTAATTAATCCTAGGTATAAACTTTCCCGTACAATGGAACCTCCACCACAACATCAAACCATGGTTCCATTGCCAGCCAAACAATATATATAGCAATTCACATCATTCGAAAATAGTTTTCTTTTTCAATGCAATGATAATAATATGTTTTTGAAAATAGTTTCATAAAAATAGTTCAATAAGGATATGCAAGAATGAACTTGCCTGTGGTAGAAATGGCCGTTCAACTCTTCGGGTTCTAGGGTTTGCGGTAAAACCCCGAGTTCTGAAAATAGCAAAGTAATCCTAATAAGGAATACTGAAAACTTTAGCAGCATGTTATTATGCATAATCATGAAATGCATCGTCACCCCAAAATACTCCCGGTTGTGGTTTTTAATACTTTTTCAAGTATTTGAGAGTTTTTAATTAATTAGAGAGTTTGACAACGATTTTCATGAGGAATAAATTTAAAGTGATTAAATTGAAATAGTTCAATATAATTGAACTTCAAAACTTTATTTTCCCATATTATTTTCTTTTAAGAAAATAGTTTTTGAAAAAGAGTTTCAAGTCATTTCCACTTAAGGATCCTTGAATTTTTTTTATCCACAAAATGTTTTTCAAAACTTCAAATAAAACTTACATAAAAATTCCTCATAATTTATTGAGTTTGTTGATTATTTTTAGCTGATTTTTGTTCCTTTGGTTTGGGAGTTAAAATTCATTTAAATTTGGATAATTTTATTTGGTGAATTACCAAAATGTCCCAGGGCCTAATGGGTGAGCTTTGGGTCAAGGCCTGGCTCGGTCGATCAACACCGACCGGCCCTCTCTCTCTCTCTCTCTCTCGACCTCCCTTCTCTCTCGATCCCCTTCTCTCTCCGTGGCGATGCGCCGCCGTCGCCACCGTCCGCTCCGGCCGTTGCCGGCCGGCTCCGGCGCCGCCACGCCCCGGCACTGCTCCGACGTGGTCTCCGCCTCCGATTCCTTGCTGCATCGCCTCCTTGCTCTCGCCTGCACACCCGCGGCTAACCCTAGCCATGTCGCTCGCCTCTGGCTCGATCTCCTCCACCGGCTCCCCATCGCTGCCGCCTCTCCCGGCTCTCACCACGACGACGGCCTCACCTCGAGCCTCTGCCCCACTCCTACTCGGTCCCCAGCCCCACGGCTGCTCCGCCTCTGTGCCGTCTACCTCAACCTCGACGCCGGTAGGATGGTGCCCTGGTGCAACCCCGGCGCCCCCGGTTTGATGGTGGTGTGGTGATGGTGCGGCTGTGGTGTTGCTGTCGCCGATGGGACGGCAGTGGCGTCGCCACCGCAACCTTGGTGACCCACGGCTACCTCAACTCCATGTCCTGCCTAGGCTACAACTTCTCGAGGTGAACTTCTTCTGTGACCAGCTAGTGAGCTGATGAACTACTGGTCTGGTGCTCATGTGGTGCTTCATTTCATCCTAGTGACGAACTTGTGTGATTGTGATGTGCTCCTCACTGTCAGATGGTTAACTGAAGAAATATTCAGTTTCACTTGTTTACTTCTGTCCATTAACTTCAGAGTGAGAATTTAGATGATTTACTCATCCAGATGACTAGTGGATGTTTTATTAGTTCTTGGTTGTTAATAGAGATTACCAAATCATTTACTTCCATGATCTGATCATGTGATGGTGGTAATATGGTGCAAAGTGTGGATATCTATCATCTGGACATATTTCTTAGATGAATTGATAAGAATAAATCTTATGCTTGCCTCTGCCTATGATAGTAAATATTCCTGAGGCAATTTAAGAGTTAATGATAAGGACAAATAATTACCAAATGATTCCTAAGCTCAAGGATGATTTTATTTTGCCAAATCAGAGAGCACATAACACTCTAAACACTAAGAAGTGGGTTTGTTTGCCAGATCCTATATCTAGGGTGTGCACTCCTGGTAATTTGGTGTTTATTGTGATTTTATAGGAATTTTCTTAGTTGGCTTGATCCAGATGAAATCTTCCTTTTTCTAAAGATAAGAACAGAAGCTTTATTTGATTTCTTGGCTCTGCTAATGATGCAAAGGCTGAGGCATGTATTTCGATAAGAACATATACGTGTGTGGCTTTTAACCTCTGTGATGATTTAGCATAGCAACTCTATGCAAATCTGAGAGATACACTTCTTTCTATCCTCCTAGTTGAGATCTAGTTGAAGGGTAGTTGGAATGATTTAAAGATGTTTTCTTGGATAGATTTTGATATGCTGCCCTGCTCTCCTCTCTTTCTAGCACTGTCCTGTCATTTACAGAACTTGCTAGCACCTCTCCTCTGCCTCACACACACAAAGAATTAACCTGCTGTTGTTGAGCAGCTTGGTCTTCTGGAAAATGATGATAACCTGCGTCTTGTGGCTAGCCTGCTCCTCCTCGCTGCTTCAATGTTCCTAGGGTGTATTTATCTAGCTGCAAATTATTTCAGTGGATGTTCTTGTGTTCTTGAGCTATTCTAGCTGATCTTGGAAGATGATTTAGTTGCTGGATTATCTGCTGGTGTAGTTGTGCTGATGTGAGAAACGTATGGTGCTAGATAGATAATTTGCTGCTGTGTAGAACTTGTGGTGCGGCTGGTTATTTGTAGTTTGTATTTGGAAAGATGGATGTGAGAAAGATGTGTTGTAGTTAGCTACTGGAATGATTATATAGTACTGCCTGATTGTTGTGGTGGTGACACACAACTAGGTGACTCCTCATTTGCATGGGTGAGTAAGCTACTTGTTGTCATGTTCTTATGGATAGGCATTACTTGGGGTTCAAGTTATATTAGATATTTTGCTTGTGGATAACTCACCTATGTGGCAAGCTTATCCATCCCAAGCTTGGTCTTATCCCCTTGTAGGATTTATTCTTGGACTAGACAAGTGGCTTTTGTCACTAGATGGACTTGTGGGCTGATTCTCCTATGTGGGCTTGTGAAATATTAGTGGCTTAGCAAGTTATGAGTGGTGATCATGTGGGCTTTTCAATTCGGATTTGTGGCTTACTCATATGGCTTATTTTCTTCCTTGGTAATTAATACCATTGGAGAAACAATTTAATTTTCAATGTGGGATTTCTTTGATGAACTTGACTAGATTGGAGGGAAATAAATATGTTGCCTAAGATAGATAAATGTGGATCAATGATACCTTTTGTCCAATGCTGCCTTGTATCTTCTCAAATGGATCATGTCCCTTGTTGCCTTCTTGTTGCATAGTTGATCCAGGTTACCTCAAATGATCCAAATTGGTCCACAAGTATGATCCATTGTTGCCTTCGATTTATTATTGATCCCTCTAGTCACCAATTGGATACTAGGACAAGTTCCTAACATCCATTAGTTAAGTTCCAACATCAAATTGCCTCACCCTTGTGGTGAAGGCAAACATTTTAATTAAGAAACCTTTCTTTTGATTAAATATAGATGAAAGTGTGTGTTTTTATAATATGACATTCAATTGCTTTATGCATACAGAAGAAATCTGTTAACAAGGTTGCAAGGCTTGTTATCAAACTACTTCTATAAAACACAAATCCTTTGAATTTCACACAAGTGGTTTCTAGAGAATTTGATAAGAACAAATACTGATATGGGAGCTTCCAAATCTCAATGTTGATCATGCATAGTAGTTCTATGCAAGTCTGAGAGAAATTCTTCTCCAAATCCAATTGGTTGTATTCCTTTCTTGCTCTCTTGTGTCCTTTGTCTTGCAGGAATAAATTTGAGAAGATTGAAGATAAGTAGATTAAGATAAGTTGAGAAGATAAAAAATGAGTTGAAGATCCAGTTTAAGATTTATTTTAGGATTTCCATTTATTCTTTTGTAAATTTCTTTCCTTTTGGACGAGATATGTACTTATTCGATTAAATGTTGTAATATTCATTTATTCCTTCAAATTACACTTGTAAAGTTTGATCTTGTGTCCATTTTGTATCTTATAAAGATTTTGGACCTTTGTATTAGAAATTTGAGATGAGTGTAATGATAAGATGAGATAAGATTGAAATTGGGACATGATGTAATTGAATTGTGATATGATCATGTATGTGTTAATGTGATGAATTGAGATGAGATGATAATATAAATGTTTGTTGGATTTGTATTATCATATAGATGAGATTGTTTTGTGTCTTTTGTTAAATTGAATTATACCTTGTCATATTATGAATTGTAATCAGAAGTGTTGATAATTAGGAAAGGTCATGTCAAAGTTTATAGCACTCAACAGGATGATCTAAACCCTAATTCATCGAGTCGAGAGAAACATTGATCACTTTGTCTCGTTTCTTATTCGCGCCAAAATTTCCCGCATTTTCAGATGCATGCTATGCAAATGCACAAATCCTATTTCTACACTTTTGAGTCTCTAAACCCTAGGGTATTACACTTGGTCAACAAACGCGCGTGCTAACGTGCTCGCACGGTTTTTGGCGCACGACGTCACCTGGGTCGACCGGTCACCTCCGGTTCTCTGCATCGCGCACGAAAATTGGCGCGCCCCGCACCCGGTCACCGGCCACTGCTAGACGGTGGTCCACCGCCTCACACAGTTATTGACGCGCGCTTTCCCGGTAAACCCCCCGAAGGACTAATACGTAATTTTAAAAAATCCTAGGGGCCTATCTAGAAAAAATGTCCTCAAACCCCCCTCTTCTTCCCTTCTCTCTCCCGCGACGTAGTGCTCGCCGCTGCCGCCGCCGACGCACCGCCACGCCCTTCTGCTTCTCCCCACTCAGATCGACACTCACGGAGACCTCCGTCGTTGCCTCCTCTTCTTCCTCGCCGAAGATCAGCTGCTGAGACGCCGCACCCGCGCCGGAAACATCCTCGCCGTCGCTTCTGCCCGTCCGCCGCTTTCGCACGTCGCCGGCGACGTTCCGATGACCTAAAAGGCAGCAGCGCTGCCGCTTCCGGGTACCCCACGACCGCGCGCGTCCGACGCGTCCAGCTGCGCGATCCAGCTCGCGCTGGTTCGTCGCCGGCGACGGTCGCCGCCGCCGCGGCAGATCCGGCCACTGCTGACGTCATCACGACGTCGCAATGGGCCTGGTCTGTCACTTTTTTTTCCTTTTCCAATTCTTTTTAAAATACTAGATTCCTGACAGGTGGGTCCAACTTATTAAACAATTTTCAAAAACTACTAAATGCTGCAAAATAAATAACTTCAAATATATATCGGACTTAATTAAAAAAATTCAGAAAACTACTAAATACTGCAAAATTAATAAATTTAAATATATCCAATTGCAAAAAATATATATCAAAAATCATCAAAAGAAAAATAAATGCTGATTATTTACAACATATGATCAAAATTCAAATTTGAATATCAATTGTTCAACGATACTTATTCCGCTAAGATAAATTTAAGATAGAGTTTGTTTTCCATAATTTCCAACTGTACACAAAAAATGATCTTTATCAGATGAGTATTCGCGAAAAGTGCGGCTAGATATTGTTTTAGACTATTTAAACAATTTTCCAAAAACTACTAAATGATGCATATTTCAAATTTACATACGCCTTTCAAATCTAAGTATTTTGCAAACGTGAAAAGAATTCAAACATAAACAACTTCAAAATTATACCAATTTTTTGAAATCTAACCAATTAATAAATATAAACTTTTTTTTGAATTCCAACAGTTTTGAAATCTGAATAATTTTTTTTAATACGGACATTTTCAAACATGAATTTTAACACACGGGCGCGGCGTGTCGACGCGCCATCTTACCTAGTACTGGTTTATGACGCTCAGAAGGCAAAACCTACAGGATTTCACAAAACCGTCCACCAATTAAAATCCGACAGGTTTTCACAAAACCATCGTTCTTGTCTCTTTAGTCCACTTAGTAGGAGGTATACATGGAGAGAGGCGTTTTGACTCCCGGGTGCATATGCTCCTGTTATATGTTTCAAAAAATTTAAAATATGAAAACTCTTCGGAAAAATCTTAAAACATTAGGTAGAAACATATACAAGTTTGCAACATTCGTGCAAAATTTCGGAAGAAAATAACAATTTTTGTGGTATGTGCAAAAAGACAAAATCTGTGCTTTGAAAAATGTATTTTTAAATCTCATTTCGGCCAACGATTTTGTCTTTTTTGCACAGACCACAGAAAGTTTCATTTCCTTCCGAAATTTTTCGGGAATGTTTCAAACCTATACTCCCTCCGTTCCTAAATATAAGATGTTTTAGATTTTGTCCACATTCACATGTATATAGATGTATGTGGACATGTTTTATCTTTTCTGTACACTCATTTGGGTTTGCACATAGCCAACATTTAAGCTAGCTAGAACATCTTACATTGTGGAACAGAGGGAGTATATGTTTGTGCCCAATTCTTTCCAGATTTTTTTAAAAGTGTTTTTATTTTTTTTAATTTTGAAAAACACAGTAGGAGCATATGCACCCGGGAGTCAAAGTGAATTTCCACGGACACGAGTGTTTTGGCCGAGTATCTAGTCGAGAAACTGCAAGTGGCTCCCTAGTTGTACTCTTTTTTGAAAAAAAAATAGAAATCGGCATTTTTGAGTTTCAAAAATTCTCAGATGTAGATAATGTCGAAATCTACAAACATGAAAAATTTTGAACTCAAAATTAATTGTAGTTTGGGATGCACAAAAAAGACAAATCTTGAAAAATTCAAGTTTTTGAAACCGTAAAATTGCACGATCATATCATTATATACATCTGAGATTTTTCTCTTGATATTTGCAAATTTAAAATATCATTTTTAGATTTTTTTTTCTTCTCCAATGTGTGTTCCCATAATGTTGGATGCATTGGACACATACGTTGGCAGCGTTTTTTTGTTGTTGCAAACGATGACATGGTGTTTTACACTTTGCTGCAACCGAACGAGGGATTTTTAGCATTTTACAAGCGCAGGTTAGAAATGGTGCGGCCTGTTTCACAACTGTGACATATTGATGGAAAAAAAAATGTTACACTCGAATTATTTTTGTTCAACAATCTTGCATTGACCGAACGTGCCAGATTTATCTCAAACTTTGATCGAGTTGGCTAGCGATCGGTTGATCGATCGGGATGGAGATTGGAGAGAGTTCATTTAGGATTAAAATAGAATTGTTAGGAGTAGCGGGGTTGGAAATGTAAAAACAGCAACCCTTCGCCTCCCTCCAGATCGCGTGTGTGTTGCTCGTAGTTTCCTGCTCAAAGAGTCATGGTGGTGTCCACCCCTCCTCCATGGATGTAAGCCGCACACAACGCCTAATCTTTGCGCCCGCTACCCCACTCCGGGCCTTCGCCTTCATCCAGTCCAGATAACATGCTATTCCAGGTGTAGGTAGAATTACTTCGTGTGGTTACCTCGCTCTCTGCACTTTGATTCATGGAGATGATCCTATCGTTGCCTGTTTTGCTCTAGTTAGACTTCGTTGTGACGATCGTTAGAACTCTCTTGATGCTCGGTTCGTTACGGATGCGCTCTTTCCTGCTTGTGCTTCGTAGATGCCTCAATTACTTGACCGTGATTACTTCCTTTTGTTGGATCCTGTTTTGCTGGGTGATTACAGTTCGATTCGTGAGATCCTGTTATGCTGCATGAACTCTCTTGATGCTTGGTTCGTTATGGATCTTATGGATGCTCGCTAATTACCTCCAATGATTACTTTCTTTCGTTGGATCCCGCTTTGATGCTGTTGTGCAATGATGGTTGCTCCGATTGCGTAATCAAAATCCTTCTTTTGCTGATGTTATGGTTATGATCGATGGGATGAAATCTTTAGAGTACGTAGCTGCCCGGTCCTGGCAAGCTGTTTTCCCGGCAGCGAGCCCCCGCATGGCGACGGCCACTCGTTCCACGTTGAGGTTCGCCCAGCTGATGACCCCCACGACGGCTCGCCGGTTCTGTTCTCTGCCATCATTCCTGGCCTGGTTCGTGGCGAGCAAGATGATCTCGCTTACTTCGCCGTGCCGCGCGACCTGGCGTGTGCCCGGGCGCACATCCATCTCGTCACCGGCGTCGTAGGTGTGGTGGACAAGGTGGGAGTGACCAAGGGCATTGTTTTCGGTAGTGTCCGTGCGAGTTATTGCAGACGCAGTGGTGAACGCCTCTCCGCTATATTGGGTGCCATTCCGTGGCGAGGTCCGCCGCCCCCGCGTCGCCGCCGGTTCAAGCTCCGATGCTGCCCCAGTGCACTGCAGTGCTTAGTAAGAGCGATGGTCCTACTCCGGCGGCACCGCGCCCCAGTGCCCGCCTTCGCGCCAAGAAGGAGGCGCTGTTAGAGAGCGTGTTGCAGGCTTGCAGCGCGTGGTGAGGCTCAAGGCGATCAAGTCTGGTGATGACGCTGCGTCGGCTCCCTGTGATTCACTGGCTGGTGCATGGGTTTGTAGTGTGCAAAATTGTGCTAGTCAACGGGCTTCAACTTGTGTAATCAAATACAGTATGCATTACGAATTCCTTGCTTGAACTAATGTTTGATGGTGCTCGATGCTCTCGCGGATGACTGGTTTTAAATAAGAGTATTCAGACTAAAATCACACGAGGCCAGTTTTGGACGCAGGCCGCCACCGTTTCGCTGTTACTTGCATCACACCATTTAACTCAAAATTATTTGGCTTATAACTATGTTTTCAGAACAATGACAACAGCGTTCGCTGATCATTTGTGTCTGACGACGATCTAACAGCCATCCCAGAACTGCGGACTACAGAAATGGGTCAATCTACCTATGTACTCTTTTCCCGTTTGCTGTTGCTGTGTCCCTGAAACTTGAGCACTCTGGCTACTGTTGCTCAACGGAAGTTCTTACCTGATCAATTATTCTGCTGTGCTATGAGTTCAAGAGTCCGGAAAGCCCCAGAAACTCGATCCATACTCACTAGTTTTTCAGAAAATAAAGATTGGCTTCTAATAATCTCTAGTCAGTGATAATTTGTGCAACACGGTGTGCATGACCGCTCAGTCCTCGCCCATCAATGGTGATGGAAGTCACCTAAAACCCATTACCTCTGATGGGTGGGGTTTAAGCATCCGTTAGTGTCATGTGGCAATACAATAAGCTTTGGGCTAATCTTTATGTGACATATGGGCCGATTTCTATGTAGTCGTTGGTGTTTTGCTCGTAGGCTGCGGGGCGACGGCCCAAGTTTGCCCCTAGAAGTTACGCCACTGGCAGCCCACATCTCAACTGGGCGAACTATTTGTCACTGTTGCGTCAAATAGCGGTTGATCCGCGCTCATGTTTTACTTCTTCGTGGTCGCATTTGGGCGGGTACATTTGTGTTTTCTGCCGTCTTTTCAGCGCCTCCTCGTCTCCCTTTCACCTGATTTTTTTCGTGTCTTTTTTATATTTGTTTTCATTTTTAGTTTACTTCAATATTTGTGTTTCTGTTTTCTTCTCTTTTTTATGTTTCTTTTCATATATTTTTTCATTATATAGAAATATCTTTTATTTTCTCTTACTTTATTTTTACTATAAATTTATATCTTACTTTCTAACAATTATGTGAATGTGTTTAACAAAATTATGAATATTGTGCCACATATTAGTTTAAACGGTATGAACAACTATTTTTATGCTTGTTAATACATTATCTTAAATTGCATGAATATTTTTGTCAATCTTCATAAACAACTATGTTAATTCATGAGAACATTGTATTGTGCCACCTTAACCATTAGTTTGGACAATAGGAATATTTATGCTGATACTCACAAGAAATTATCTTGAACTTCAAGAACATTTATTAAGACTGTCACGACCAATTATCTTGAACCGATGAAAGTTTTTGTATTGTGCTACATTTTTTTCACGGTATGAACATTTATTTTGTTCATCGTGGAAAATTATTTGAACTATCTTTTGAACCGATGAACGTTAAATTTGCTCCTTAGGAACAATTATCTTGGAACACCTTAATTTTTATTCAAAAACCTTGTAAAAAAGTTATCTTAGAGGCCATGAGCATTTATTTGAGTTGTCGTGGTCAATTATCTCGAAAGGAAGAACATGTTTTTATTGTACTACATGAACAATTCATTTGGATGATAAGAACATTTATTCTCTTCCTCGTGAAAATTATTTTGAATTGTGTCTTGAGCAAATGAACATTTATTTTGATCCTCGTGAGAAATTATCTTGAACCATATGAACATTCATTTTGAACCTCGTGAACAGTTATCTTAGACCGCATGGCCATTATTTCAGTCGTCTTGACCTATTTATCTTGAACCGTTGAACACTTATTTTGATTCTCGTGAGCAATTATCTTTATAC
This sequence comes from Poa pratensis, assembly GCA_947311845.1. NCBI lineage: Eukaryota > Viridiplantae > Streptophyta > Magnoliopsida > Poales > Poaceae > Poa > Poa pratensis. Next base: position 36,735,766 of record CAMZMU010000041.1, on the reverse strand, counting down.
CGCATCAATATTTTATTTTCAATCTCATGAATTCTATTTTATTTAATTTTTGTTACGATTACTTAAAATGTAAAATCTCTAAATCTGTTTTGCAATTGCATGGATTTCCTATAAATTCAAGAAAAAACTTTTAATTGTGTCTAACTCGAATAAGCATTTCGGCATAAATGATATATATATATATATATATATATATATATATATATATCTCATTTCTTACATACTAGATGAAACATTGAAAACGTACCGAAAGGAATAAAGAAAGACACAAAATAGGCTCTCTTTCAACAGTTTTAGGAAACTTCTAGAAGCTTCCGGTCGATTTTTTGTTGTTTCCTTTATTTGGGTTTATCGTGTTTCGCTCATATTCTTTTTATTTTTATTTGTTTATAACATCCATGAGCTTTTTTCAATTTTACATATAAAAAATCGTGATGATTTTTTCAGTTCATGAACATTTTTCAAATCCACGGACAATTATAGAAACATGAACATCTTTTAAATTGATGTATATTTTTAAATTCACCAACATTTTGAATTCGTGACAATTTTTTGATTGCAAAAATATTTTCCAGTTTGTGATCATTTTTTAATCCAAGGCTATTTTCAATTTTGTGCACCTTTTTAAGTTCACGATTTTTAAAAAAAAAATCATGAACATTTGTAGTCCGTTAACATTTTTAGTACATTATTCTGGGTTTTTTAATAAGAAAGGAAGCAGAAAAAAATGAGCACAGAGAAAAAAGTATTTTAAGGTTAGACGGAATAGCGATCGAAGTATTTTCTCCAGATGTGGCTATTGAAGTTGTTTGCTGCCAGGAAACGCGCACGAGATCCAATAACAACATTGTGAAATTGAAATGTACTAAATCGGCCAAGCCCACAAAGATCAGTGGGTACGTGCAAGCTTTCGAAGCTAAGCGGGTCCTATAGGATCTCCCGTATAAGTGTCATGTGAGAGTTGTAGTACTTAGCAGGAGATTTGGAAAATAAAATCGAATTATTGTGAGTATTTACGGGAGTTTGGATTAATACTCACCCTGTTCACTAATGTAAGCCATTTTAGCTATATCAATATTGACTACATACACACTCTAATATGTCTTACATTAGTGAATGGAGGGAGTATGAAACTTTAATACTAATTTATTTCGCTGAAATTTAGGGAAATATAAACACAAATAACTAGCAAAAGTTGAAATTGAAAAATAGACTAAAATCTTGAACTCCATAATGCTTAATTAGATATACATAGGTAAGATGATAGATCGGTTACAAAAGATAGTGGTGGGTAATTCTTAATGTGGAGTGCAACAAGACGTTAGTCCTCGGCTTCAATCTCCCTTATAGCTTCCGTGAGGCTCGGCACCAAGTTGCTGAGCGCGAGCCTTAAGCCAGCAGAGCACGGGCGCTCGCTGCTCTCCTCAGTGGGGCAGCGTCACTAGTAAGCGTGCCGACAGTGCATCCCTGCAGGTAAGGCTGTGCACGGTTAACCGAAAACCGGAAAACCGAACTGAAAAAACCGAAACCGAACCGAAATTGTGGTTATTTTGATTTCCGGTTAAGGTTACTGTTAGTAAAATAGCTAACCATATGCCTTGCGGTTAATACGGTTAATAACCAAAAACCGAATGGTTAACCAAAAAAACCGAAATGCCTATTAACTTTTATTAATTTGCTACTTTTATTGACTTTTATTAACTTTACGGGTTACTTGTAGCATGTGATTTGCTACTTGTATAGACTTTTATTAACTTTATGGGTTATTTGGTTACTTTGGATCATATGCCTATTAATTTTATAGTCTATTCCGTTATTTTGTAATATATGGCCACAAAAAGAAATTGTCATTTTAAAATTCGCGTCAAGTTAGGTTAATTTGGTTATTACCGAAACCGAACCGAATTTAACTGGTTATAACCGAAACCGAACCGTATTCTCGTACAAAACCGTATTTACCGAAGTATTGAAACCGTATAAATAAAAAACCATATAAACCGAACCGAATTAACCATATTAACCGAACACGCAGCCGGACCTGCAGGTACGCCTCACATGCCTTAAGCACAAATCTTCCCGACGACGGAAGTGGTCATTGACAAAGTCCTCGAATCCCAATGGTGGACGACGTAGCAGCTGGAGCATTGTCTTGAGGGTGAGCAGGTAGGCCTTCTCACTCACTGTAAGGCAGCGCATTGCGGCGGCCCTCAGGCGTGCCGAGCAGTTCTTGATAGCCCGCCTCGTTATAATATGGCTGGTTGTTGAGGACCAGCCCCTGGATGGACACGACGACGTCGACGGAGACCAGACCTCGGCACCCTCTCAGCCGAACGTGTTGAGCAGGCTGAGGCACACCGTGCCGGAAGTGTAGAGGTTGGGGTTAAGACGGAGGCCAAAAGAATGGTAGTATACCTGCGGTGGTACGGCTGGATAGGACGGTGGTAGCTGCAAGTCGAAGAAGAAAAGCCCGTCGCGGTGGTATTGCTTAGTATATAATTACATATGAAATCTGCACTGAACTATTTCACTAACCTCAGAGTTGTCGCTAGCTAACTAGTAACTATATTTTTGTTACTTTTCAAATTTGAGTGCTGAACGTTTGACAGTTGTGCTACAAAAAATAGCCTCAGATACTTGTGGAAATAACTTATTTGGCGAGTCAGAGTGTACCTCCAGGACCATAGTTTCAAGGTAATGGTGATCCGACGGGCTCTGCACTATATCAAAGCATGGGAAGCGGAATGGACTACCAGTGGCGCCATCCGTGGGCTTCTCCGCATCCGAGTCCTGACTACCGGCAGTTGCATCGCAGCTTGTCACCTCAGCAACGCTACTGTCACCACTTCCAGATAAAGGTAGAGGCACGGGTGGCAACTCTGGCAATGACCACCTCGCAAGATACGTCTTGCCTCGACCCAACGTTTCGCCACCTGCCAATTGGGTCATTAACCGGATGACACCACCCAAGCCCCATGTCCACGTCGTAGCATGGCCATCAGAACCATCAGCGCCTTCTATGTTGCTATCTACTGGGCTGTCATCCTGAAATCGGATATAAGCAACATCAATTATAATTGGTTAAGACATGACAAAGTGTAGATTTAAGCTTGCCAATTAAGGAGATAATTAATGTTTGGTTGGTACATTATCCAATAAGTCTTCAGCGCCGTCATCCTCGACCCAATCGCCCATTTCAGCGTGCAGTGCCGTGTAGTGGTCACCGTTGACGACAGTGATCTCATGCGGTAACACCTGAAAATCGAAACAGCTATGTCTTACAGATACTCTTCTCTGGCGGGCTGTGAAACAGGGTGCAGGGCAATTCTACATACCGTTGAAGTACTGCCGTCGCCCCACTTGACTTGGACGTAGCCGTCAGGAAGGTCGATCACACGGCCGACCCATGAAAGAACAGACGTAGCGGCTCTCTTCTTGTGACCCCGAGCAAGTGTTCGTCCGCCGTCGGTTAGTCGTAGCGGCACAAGGCGGATGACGACATCTCCGTAGAAAGCACAGTGGTCACAGTCCCTTCCCAGATCATATGCACTCACGGTATCATCATCGCACGCGACCTCGAGGCATGAAGCGGACGCCGCCTTGAACCATGACACGCGCACCGTCTGGTCCTTGCAGTTCAGGCTTCTGACGACACCCAAGCGTCCGACGGTCGAGCCATCTGGAGTACTAGGAGCGTTGTCGACGACGTACTGCCCGGGAAGAGCTCGTGCTCGTTCATGATCTCAAAGGGCACGACGGAGGTCGACGGCGCGCCATGCTGCAGCGTGCCGTCCTGCCACAGCACGTCCACGCTTGTGCGCGTGTTGGAGACGCTCATGGGCAGCTCGAACTTGGTGTGGCTTCTATCTTCTCGCCGCGTTCGCCTGTGCCCCACGAACAAGAATTTCCTCATCTGCTTCCGGTCCGACGTCCTCTCTTCTTCTTCTTCTTCTTCTTCTTCTTCTTCTTCTTCTTCTTCTTCTTCTTCTTCTTCTTCTTCTTCTTCTTCTTCTTACTTACTACTTTACTAGCACTGTATGCGCATGATGGTCGTCACCTGTCGTGGAAGACGACTCGTCCGGTTCTTCTTCCCAAGAGGCACTTGTGGTAGCTGCACCGTCCGGAGGCTGGAGAACGTTAATGCTATCACCGGGTGAACAGATGCGTGGTGCTGAATCTCATGGTCATCGCTGTGGGCTTCGGGTGGTGCCCGAACGAAGCAGCGGTCGGCTACCCGCCTACCCTACCCCCCAGGCACAATCGGATGCCGGGCAGAAGAAAGTGAGATTCTCGGGATTCAGAAAGTTTCGTCTAACATCCACTCCAATCTCTTTTTACAATTTCTTGGTGGAATCTGTTGGAGAGAGACCTCCGGTCCGACTGGACCAGTTCGGCACTTGCAGCTAACCTTGACGATCAAGTCAGAACGGCTAGATAGAGATCTAATTGATTTGTGCATATCTTGTAACCACCGCAACTTGCACTCCAAGTTTGCTCCTTGTACATCTGCCTATATATAATGAATACGATCTGTGGAGGAGGCCATCGAGCCTTCCAAACTTTCATGGTATCAGAGCACGTTCGCTCCTAAAACCTCCTCCTCCCCAAAACCCTAGATCGCAACCTTTCCCCTAGCCACCATGACTCCCGACGACCTAAAAGCTCTTGAAGAAAAGCTCCAGGCCCGCGCCGCCGAGCTCGATCGCCGTGATGCTGCACTCACCCCCAACACCGGCAACACCCCTTCTGCTCTCCTCCTCTCCAACCGGCTTGATTCTCAGCGAGTGGATCCGCGCGTGAAAGACTGGATTGGCAGTCAAGTAAGTGGCACCAAGGTTGTCGCACCACAAAACAGGTGGCCGAGCTTGCGGAACATGAAGCTCTCGGAGAAGAGACTGAATCCAAACAGCTTCTGCAGTTCCATTCGCTAATGCTTTATATTCTGCTTCGGTTGAGGACCGTGAGACAGTGGGTTGCTTGCGAGCACTCCATGATATCAAACTTGGGCCAAAGAACACAGCGAATCCTCCAGTGGAACGCCGATCGTCTGGATTGCCGGCCCAATCTGCATCCGTGAACACACTAAGCAGCGACGAATCAGATTTGCGCAGCCGTAGCCCGATGTCAACTGTCCCATTGATATACCGTAGTATTCTCTTGACTGCTTCCCAATGCACCGTAGTGGGGTTGGCGAGGTACTGACAGACTTTGTTGACGGCGAAGGAAATGGCAGGCCGGGTAAGAGTCAAGTATTGGAGTCCTCCAACAGTGCTGCGATAATCAAACACTGCATCACCCATAAGAGGAGTTCCTTGATCAGCAGCCAGTTTATCTTGAACAGACATGGGGGTGGAAACCGGCTTGGATATGATCGTCTTGGTGTGGCGAAGAAGGTCCATATGGCATACTTGCATTGCGACAGATTCATTCCCCCTGGATCACGAGCAGCCTCAATGCCAAGGAAATAATGCAGGGTCCCCAAATCTTTGACAGGGAACATGGTACCAAGACGTTGTACCAGTTTGGTAGACGCATCAGAACAGGAGCTGACAAGAACTATGTCGTCGACATAAACCAGCATATACATGGTGATGCCCGCATGAGAGAACACAAACAGAGAGGTGTCAGTCTTGGCGGCAACAAATCCGAGCTGCTGGAGCATATCACTAAGCCGGGAGTACCAGGCACGTGGGGACTGTTTTAGACCGTAAATAGACTTGTGCAATTTGCACACATAGTCTGGATGAGCTGAATCTTCAAAGCCAGGGGGCTGCCGCATATAAGCTGTCTCCTCCAACACACCATGCAAGAACGCATTGCTCACGTCAAGTTGTCGGACAGCCCAATTGTGAGACATGGCAATGGCAAGAACGAGACAAACCGTAGCTGGCTTGACGACATGGCTGTATGTGTCGAGGTAGTCGATGCCGTAACACTGAGTGAAACCCTGAGCAACTAGCCTGGCCTTGTACTTGTCGAGGGAGCCGTCTGCCCGGTGCTTGACCTTGAACACCCAGCGACTCCCGATCACATTCTGACCCGGTGGACGAGGCACGAGTGACCAGGTGCCGTTGCGAAGAAGAGCACTGTGCTCATCCTCCATAGCAGCCCGCCAATGAGGGTCTGCAAGAGCTCGCCGATAGGAAGCTGGTGCCGGCGTGGTCGCCGTGAACGCGCGGCGACGAGGATCGTAGATGATGGTGCCATCTGTTGGAACGAGACGCTTGACAGTGGTGTCACGGGTGCGTGTCAGCATGGGGTGTTGTGGTGGTGCTGCAGCAGCAGGAGGCCGTCGAGGAGCCGTGGCGCGAGACGGCGAAGGCGACGCACCCGACGGCGCGGCAGGAGACGAGTGAACGTCAGAGTCCTGTGCCGTGGTCGTTGGTGTGTCCTGGGCCGTGGCAGACTGTTGCAAAGTCTCGCCCGCGGCCGGAGATGAAGCAGCCCGATCGGAGCTCGCCGTTCGTGAGGGGGTGCGCGGGGAGCCCGCGTCCGTGTCAGCCGTCGAGCCACCTCCAGAGAAACCTGCATCAAGGGAACTGCTCGTAGCAGATGTGTCAGGCAACAGATGCAAATCATAATTACGCATACGATCGTCCTGTATTACTGGCTCAGAAATTGGAAAGACCGTGGGTGTGGAGGGTGGTGGAGAGGGCTTGTCTGCAGGCTGTGGCGTGGCATAGGGAAACAGGTTTTCGTCGAAGACGACGTGGTGAGAGATAAAGATGCGACCTGTAGTACGATCGAGGCACTTATACCCTTATGTTGCTGACTATAGCCGAGAAAAACACAAAGGCGAGATCAAAATTCTAATTTCCTGTGTTATATGGGCGCAAGTTGGGCTAGCAGGCGCAACCGAAAGAACGTAGAAACGAGTAATCAGGACGCTCACCGCGAAGGCATGCGATGGGAGTAGAATTCTGGAGATTTCGAGTAGGCATGCGATTGATTAAATAAACAGCGGTCAAGAAAGCTTCATCCCAAAAACGAACAGGAAGAGAGGAATGAGCGAGAAGGGCAATGCCTGTCACGACAATATGTTGGAGTTTCCTTTCGGCAATGCCGTTTTGCTTGGATGTATGAGGGCATGTGCGGCGGTGCTGGATGCCTGTTTTGTCGAGGTAGCGAGAGAGGCGACGGTACTCACCGCCCCAATCTGATTGCACTATACGGATTTTAGTTTGAAGTAGTCTCTCGACGTGGGTTTGAAAATGATAAAAAGATTTGTCAACATCCGATTTACGCTTAATGAGATAAATCCAAGTATAACGGCTATAATCATCGACAAAAATCACATAGTACCTAAACCCTCCCACAGATGGTAGAGCTGGTGTAACGCCCCAATTTTGGGAAGCTAGAAAAACACAGTTTTTAGAGAGCCAAAAATCAGGGTCAACAAAAACTTTTTGAAATGCTTCACTAATGCTTGTGTTTCACTTCTGATTGCTCTGTTTGACCTTGTCTGCTTTATTGTTTGAGTTAACAACCACGAAAAACACTAAGCCTTTGAACTCAACTAATTCAACATATCATTTCATTTTGGTGATCATGTCATGACAAGAAGAATTATCCATACATCTTCTCCAATCTTATTTTGGCCAACCTCTTTTTTTCAAAGATGTCTTGATTTTAACAACAACCCAAAAACCTACTATTTAAGAAAGTAAAGTATTTCCAAAACAACATGTTTACAAACTATTGAGGTCTATATAATATCTGCTACCAATTTCCAACTCAGTTATTTTGCAAGTATCAACATCCTTTTTCAAAAGTCCTATTTTAAACACCTTTTGAAAATGATACAAGTGGGAGATATATTACTCCTATAATTCTTTTTATCAAACATTTTGAAACTATAAAGTTATGAGTTGAGATACTTTTGAACAACATCTTGTCATGATAATGTGTGATCACTATATCACTTAATCATGTTAATTAAGGTTTATGCAATTTGTTGATTGATATTGTTTGATCACCATCTCGCCAACTCTTTGAGTGTTCTGATATTGGTTGTGATATTAATTTGCTTGATTTCTTTGTATTGTTGAATGGTTTGATATGTATTGACTTGCTTGTGTTAAATATTCTTACTAACTACTTTCCAAAAAGGCTAGATTTGGTTATTAAAATACTTGGTGAACAAAAGTGTTTCCTAAAATCTTGAGATAAATCCCTGACATGCACATGGTCATGTGTGATCTAATTGAACAATCACCCCCACCTTGCCTAATTCAAACTCTTGAAGAAGCATGGCAAAAACCTTCCCCGGACCAATCTTCTTGTTTGTTAGAACATAGCTAATCTAGAGCCCTAGCTTAAGCAACCCTTGTGTTATTTTTGAAATGCATCTTGACCCTCTTGGTCCGTGAACTTTTTATTTTTAGTTTTTGCCTTGTTTAACTTTTTGAAAACTTGGTTTAGCATAAAACTATCTAGGTGTTTAGGCCTACTCAAATCAGTGACCATTTGGTCATTTTTCACAACTTGCAAATATTTTAAAATTCTTTCTTTATCTTTTAGTCTAGGAACCTTTTTGTTTCTTCACCATTAGGTCACACCACTCATGTTTTTGCCTAGCTCGAGGTGTTGATCACTTCTAGCCTGATTAGTAAAATTAGTAAATCAAATTAGTGTTAGCCTAAAACTCTAAACCTAACCCAAACTAGCCCTCCCCTCTCTAATCCATCGACTCCCCTCTCTCCTATCTGACCAGAGGGAGTGTCCTAGTCAGCTAGGGCCCACTGGTCCTTCCCCCCCCCACCACCTCTCATCTCCACTCACCACTCTCCCTTCTCCACCGTGGCCAATGGAGCTCCACCCCCTCTCCTCCCACTGGCCAGACCACGTCTCCCGACCAGCTCCACCCTGCCCACACCTCCACCGCCCCAGCACGCCAATGGACAACCCCCCACGCCACCCCACTGCCCTCCTTGTCCGAAAACCCTAAAAAGGGTGAGCCTCGTCCAACACTCGACCCCGACCTCCCCTGCCCCTCTCTCCCTCCCAGAACACGCACACCACACCCCTCTGCTCTCCCATGAAGCCACGCCCGAGCTCAAGCCCTCTGCACCTCTTGAGAAGAAGGTTTTCGTCTCGGTGGCCGCCAGCTTCGGGCAGCGATTGCCAGCGCCTCTCTCCACCTTTCTTCGCCATTGTTGACTTGCCGAGCTCCTCTCTGTGAGACCTAACCCGTCCCCCTTTTCTTTTACACAGAGCCCACCCGTTGGCGTCACGTTCGTCCTCGACTCGAGAAGCTCGAGGCCGCCGTCGCCATGGATTCCGGCGGTGCATGCGGCACCTGAGGTCACCGCCGAGCACGCCATCACCTTCTCCCCCGACCCCGACCTCTCCTGCAGCCGCGCACAGCCCTAGGTGAGCTCCCCGCCGTCGCAATTCCTCCCCCGCTTCTGGTTCTTCTGCGCGCGCGCCGCGTCGAAGACGACGAAGGTGAGCCGTAGATCCGGCGATCTACGGCCCTGTTTGAACCCAGCCCGGCGCCGGCCGTTTTCCACGCGCGCGCCGCGCAGCTCAAGCAGTTGGGCCGGCCTGGCTCGCGTGCGGCCCAGATCCGCGCTGACCGCGGCCAGATCTGGCCCATGACTGTTTTTCTCTTTAATTTTATTCTTTTCTGTGTAGATCCATTTCTGTGCTGTAGCTTTAATTAAAAATAAAATAGTTAAACTCTGTATTTGTGCAAACCAAAAATCACAGTGATAAATGAATGAGTTTAGAACCACTTCCAACTTGCAGATCTTAAAAATATTAATTTGTGTGTGCTTGATAATTACTGCACTGACACTGGCTTAAATCAAAGAATCATTTTTAGCTTGAGTTATAGGAATCCAAAATGGATAAATACAATTGATCTGGAATGCTTGTGACTGTAGCTTTCGGTAGAAGTTAACCTCATGTGTTTGTGATGCGTAGATTTGATTTGGCATGTGTTTGTAGTTCAGACCAGTAGGGTTTTCTAGCATTTAATTAATTTTCTGTGAATAAGATTTTGGACTAAATCCAATTGTATTAGTTTAAAATACTTACATAGAACCTAAACCTATCTTTGCATAACTTTTTGTTGAACAGAACACCTTGGACTTAATAAACTCTAAAAATGGTGTTTTCTGCCTATTAAAAGTGATAAAATAAATATTTGGTCCTTTATGAAATTGTTGCTTTTGTTGTTTGTGAAATGTTTAGGTACTGTAGATCACCACATAATGTTGTTCTTAATATGTTAGTACTGTTAGTGCTTAAGTAAAAACAAAATGAAGTTAGTTGTAAAATGCTATTAGTGCCTAAGGAAATAAAATGAATTAATCATGCTTGTTTGCTTAATTACATGATTAATGAAATAAAGTAAACTTCACTAATAAAGTTCTTCTTAGCTACTGGTTTTTTAATTTTATTAGTGATGTTTAGTTTTACAAATTGAAAGTGATCCAAAAAGGTTGTCTAATTATCACCTTAACCTTATTTTGTAAATAAATAATAAATTGTATTGTAGTTGCCAAACATGTTTGTGTGGTTTAATATGTTTGCTGTGTTAGTTAAACTTGGTAGTCTTTAAGTTTAATACTAGCATGAGTAGTTTGTTAATGTCTCTATCTTAGCTTGGTGAAATAATTTAATAATAGAAAATAATTAGTAACTTAACTTTTGTCTGAAGTATTTCCTGAAAACTAGGGAGATACTTTTGTCTGAACTATTTCCTGAACTATGGTAGCAGCCCTTGTTAAATGACCTAATTGCTGTTTAAATGACCTAATTAGTAACTTAAAATGGAGATACTTTAGGGTTTAGTTAAAACTACCTATTTAACTTTAGGGTTGTTGTGTATACTTTTTTAGGCGTGTTTGATGTTTGTCTTAGCTTTATGGACTTGTTACTTGTTGTTGTTTAACTAAGTGAATTGCTTGCTTTTGTTTGTTAGCTTAGTGTCTTGTGCAAATGCTTGCTGTTTGATATGTCCTTGTGGTATTGTCTTGTGTTTTGAGTATTGTTCTTTTTCCTGTTTACGACGTTAGATACGATCGGGAAGGAACTGGAAGTGAGGAGTGAAACCGAAGAACCTCAAGATAAATACCAAGGACATATTGCTGAGCCAGGCAAGCCACCTCACCACCCTACTGAAATCCTATTATTTATACCAAGCATGTTTTGGTTTTCAACCCCAAAACTATTTTACAAAATATTGTTTGGCCAAAGATATCTACTAGTATATAATAGGTTTTATAAAAATAAGTCTTTACTTGAGAAACCTTCTACTGAAGGCGATATCAAGAAAATTATATTTTCTATTAGTATATCCTTATGATCTTACCTCAAAACTATAGGATGGGAGCCTGGTTTTTGACGAAATGTTTTCGAAAGAAAACCCGAGTCGCTGGGAGCGATCGGCGAGAAAGTATTTTATAAAACCCATGTTGCTGGGAGCAAATGGAGATGTTCATGAAAACCCGAAGTGCTGGGAGCATTCGGTGAGTTTACGAAAACCCGAGCTGCTGGGAGCAGTCGAGATGGAGATGTTTTTGGAAAAACAAAGTACTGCCCTAGCGGCCGCCCGAACAATTAACCCGTGCAACCACATTACCTGAGATGGGTAGGGCTTAGCCGGAAGCTTGTCCATTTTAGTACGGAGGATCTCATACTTCTATAAGGGTTAGAGTCCCTCGAAGCCGGGTTGCCGTATGTACGAGGCAATACACATGTGGAGGATCCGCGCCGGACGATTACGTTGGGTCCCCTGCCGTGGCGGTGTGGCATCCCGAGAGAGACCAGGGGTCTAGGGGAGCACACGGTGCCGAGGGGAATGAACCTATCGGGAGACCTCTGTACTAGGGTGTATTAGTGGAACGCTTTGATCAGGTTATCCGGACCCCCGCATACTGTCTTATGACGGGCCGTGGCAGACACGGCGGAATGACCGTTTGGTGTGGTGAAAGTGCACCACCTCTGCAGAGTGTAAATCTATTCGAATAGCCGAGTCCTCGGTCATGGACGGTTGGAAAGGTCCCCGATCTAGGCGTACGGGCAATTTTTTTATGTTTTCAAAAGAAAAGTGGTTTTCTCGGTGGAACAAAGAGACATCAAGAAGGTATCTGGGAGGTACGAATTTTGGGAGACGATGGTTGGTCTCGGGGAGACAACTCAGTCTGATCTCGTGGAAAGGAAAAAGGGGTATTGCCATCCTAGTGACTTTGAATTTTTTTACAAAGTGTTTTACAAAGAGGTGGAAATAGTACATGCTATTCCTACAAGAGAGAATTCTATCTCTAAATGTTTTGGTTAACAAGGATATAGAGATGTTGTAATCTCTATGTCAAAAAGCATCGTTTGCGAAAGCTAAGCCCTATAGTATTATGTAGCAGCTATCCCAGTTTTCGAAAACGTTTTATTGCATTACCATGAAAAACTTAAGCCTTGAGGTGGTTTTGCGAGTACGTAAATGTACTCATATGGCTGTGTCCCTGGATATTCAAACGTCCAGATTTCAATGAGGAGATGAACGATGAGGAGGAGGAGTACGCCTACGACTATGCCAACTGAGTGTCACCGGTCAACTGCTCTGTGGGAATGCGTCTGGTTGTGACGAGGGCCGACCCTAGCCGCAAGCTTCCGCTGTGTCATAGTTAATTTCGTCTTGTGTGACGCTGAATGCAGACTTGGTCATGTGACCACTATTCATTTGTGTAAGACTTGTATGTACATTTGAATGATGTAACTTTGTATACCATGATGGTTATGTGATCGCGATGCACTGATCATTGGGATCGTGATCTATTTACATAACGTGGGCACCTCGGACTGGGAATCTGAGGGGTCCTTACTGCTGGCCCCCACACATCGGAGTGCACAAGCTCGAGAGGTGAATTGGTAACATGTGATGACCTAGAGTAGGGTAATTGGTGCACTTTGGCACGCTGACACGAATCACAAACTGAAGACTGTAAAGGAGGTGCACAAGCGATTTTATTTGTTCTAAAAACGAACTCGATGACACTAATCGAAGGATGTCCTAGCCGATGATGCCAGTGGTTGGCGGAGAGCTTTGTACTGGCAAGACCATGGCGATGCGTGATGGAAGACGAAACGAGGTCGCTTGGCACTGGATAGAGTCCCCCTTGGCATCTACCCTGAAGAAGAAGGTCCTTCGTTGCTTGGTCCTTAACAGAAAAATGAGAGGGGTAAAATTCAGCAAAGGCATGATTGTCACGAAGAAATTTGTGCACAGATAGCAGGTTTTTGGACATTGAAGGAACACGAAGGATATTTTTCAGAAAAAGAGGTCTGGATGAGCCAGCAAATTCAGAATGACCAATATGAGTAATTTTCAGACCTGCGCCGTTGGCGACCTGAACGAAGTCCTTCCCATGGTAGCGCTCCAGGATGCTGAGGCGGTCGAGGTCGGACGTCAGGTGGTCCGTGGCACCGGAGTCGAAGTACCAGTTGCCGCCGCCGTCAGAGTTGGTGGAGTTGGCAGCGTTGGCGTTGCGGAGACGAGGCTCGTCGGGCTGGAACGCGTGGTTGAAGCGGTTGTGGCAGTGCAGGGCGTCGTGGCCGTACTTGCCACAGACCTGACAGGTGACATGGGGCCACCTCCCCCGCTGTTGCGCCCATAGCCGCGCCCGCGGCCGCCGCCACTGCGGCCGCCATGATCACCTTGTCCTCCGCCGTTGTGGCGTCCACCACCACGTTGTCCAGCATGGCCATGCCCGCCGTTGCCACCGTTGCCGTGGCGAGTGTCAGCCGCATTGCCCGATGGATGGATCTCTCCGTCAGATGCTTGCTGCTCAAGACGGAGCTCGGTGGTCAGAAGATATGCATAGAAGTGATTGAGAGTCACCGGGGTGTCGCGGTTGGTGATGGAGGCGACGCGGGGCTCGTATTCCGGTCCAAGACCGGAGAGGATGTAGCCGAGGATCTCCTCGTCACAGAGCGGCTTCCCTGCAGATGCCATGGCATCCGCATAGCCCTTCATCCGGTTGAAGTACGCGGAGGCGGGCATGTCCTTCTTCTTCTTCAGGTTGGAGAGTTGGTAACGCAGTTGCATCACCCTGGTCTGGTTCTGCGAGCCGAACATGGCGTGGAGAGCATCCCAGACGCCGGTTGACGTGAGGACTTGCGTCAGCTGCCCAACAATGTCCTCATACATGGACCCGAGGAGGGCGATCAAGACCAGCTGATCCTGCTGGTACCACCAAAGGAACTCCGGGTTTGCCACCTGCTTGGCGGCGGCACCAGTGCCCGCGGTGACGGTGGCCGCCGGCGGCGGGAAGGACCTGTCGACGTAGCCGTACAGGTGGGCCGCGCATAGCGCGCGTGTTGCCTGGGTTTTCCAGAGCAGGAAGTTGTCGTGGGTGAGCTTGATGGTGATGAGGTTGGAGATGCAGGAGATGGTCACGGTGGTGCTCGACCCGGAGGCGACGTCCAAGGCCGAAGGTCCCGTCATGGTGGCGAAGGTAGATGGGATCTAGGCTCTGATACCAAGTGAAGTTTAGGTTTTGCCGTGGTATCAACCCACCGGCCTCAACATGTATATATAGCCCTCAAAGGGATAGATCGATCAGATCTATCGTGTACAGATACGATACAGCTTGCAGTCCACGCTAGGGTACAATATAACTTGCAGTCCACGCTAGGATCTGCGATTCTACCTAACTAGCTACGATCATATCTAGTTGGTTTACAAAGGCTACCGCTGGATCAAGATAAACTATCTCCTAGATCCACTCGCTGTATTTTTCTCGGCTACCCATCCCGTCACAAAGGCTACCGCTGCCTCGACCTCACTACCCGACGCATTATCATCTCCCGTCATGTCATCTTCGACAAAAACACCTTCCCCTATGCACCCACACAAAACACCACCAGCCCGCTCCCTCCCTCCCCTGATATTTTCGCACCAGAACCTGATACACCACTCCACCATCCAACCTTCACGTCGATCACACCTCCACCCGCTATGCATGCGCCCGCGACGTCGCCTGTTATGCATGCGCCCGCGACGACGCCCGCTTCGCCATCTCCGCGCGGCAGCCCGTCTCTCCCAGCCGCCACCAATCCCCCACCCCAAAACCACGTAGCCTCCATCAAAACTCTCGTTCCAATCACTCTTGATCTCCAGGACTCCAACTACGCCAAGTGGTGCGAGCTCTTCCTCGCTGCCTTGGGCTGCTACGGCCTCACCTCGCACGTCCTCGCCACTGAGGGCACCGGACCCTCCGACACCTCGCCCACGTCCGATTGGGGGCGTGACGACTACACGGTCCTCACATGGATCTACGGCTCCATCTCCCTGGAGCTCTTCGGCATGATCATGGCCCCTGGCTCCATGGCACGCCAGGTCTGGGACGCCATCGACGGCATCTTCCGCGACAACAAGAAGTCCCGCTCCATCGCCCTCGACGCCGAGTTCCGCAACACTCCTCAGGGTGACATGACGATCACCGAGTACTGTGCCAAGCTAAAGAACCTTGCTGATGCCCTCTCCGACGTCGATCAGAAAATCACGGATGAGACCCTCGTCCTCACCATGCTTCGCGGCCTTAACGAGCAGTATGCTCCCCTCCGCTCTTTTCTTCCGTTTCAGGTGCCGTTCCCGACCTTTCTGCAAGCACGGTCGGTGCTGGTCCTCGAGGAGGCCCAAAAGAAGACTGACGCCAAAAACTCCACGGCCACGGTGCTCTGGGCGTGCGGACAGAGCGTCCTCCCCAACGCCGGGGCGCCCCGCGTGCTCCCTCTCCACCCGCGCCTGGACGCGGCGGCTTCATCGACAACCGAGGTGGCGCTCCGCGCGCTCCGCGTGGCTTCGGTGGCTACCGCGGACGCGGCCGTGGCACTGGTCGCGGACGAGGCCGTGACGCCTCGCCGTGGATGTACAATCCCTGGACAGGCCTCCCCACCCGCGTCAACTCCCAGCAGAACCAGAGGCAGTGGTCATGGCGCCCTCCCGCGCCGGGTCTCCTTGGTCCTCGTCCTGGCACGGCTCCTGCACACGCCTATCATGTACAAGGCCAGGCGTACCATGCACACGGTCCATCACCTCACCTCGGGCCTCTTCCGTCCAACCAGCAGCAGCAGCTCGACCCCGCCCTGATCGCCGCCCTCAACCACATGCAGCTCCCCAGCAACTCGGAATGGCACATGGACTCTGGCGCCTCGTCTCATATGGCATCCGATCCCGGTAACTTGCTCTCCGTTACACCTTCCTCTCTTCATACTGTCACCGTCGGCAATGGCGCTTCTCTTCCAATTACACACATCGGATCCCAAACCCTCTCTTCCCTCTCTAAACCACTTTATCTTTGTGATATTCTAGTTGTTCCACACATTATTAAAAACCTTATTTCCGTTCGACAATTCACCATCGATAACTATTGTTCTGTTGAATTTGACCCTCTTGGTTTCTCCGTGAAGGATCTTCGTACCGGGACCGTGATTCTTCGATGCAATAGCTCGGGTCCTCTCTACGCTTTTTGTCGATCTCCACAAGCTGAAGCCCTCCTCGCATCCACTCCATCCACGCTATGGCATCGCCGTCTCGGACACCCCGGTCATCACACCATGTCACGCCTCAACAGCGCCACGAACATCACCTACAATAAAGAGGGCTCTCATCTTTGTCATGCATATCAATTAGGCAAACATACTCGTTTACCATTTTTTAGGTCTCAAACATCTAGTTCTCGTCCCTTTGCATTATTACATTGTGATCTTTGGACATCACCAGTTCCTAGTTCGTCTGGCTATTTATATTATCTCATTATTGTGGATGATTTTTCTCATTATTTCTAGAGTTTTCCTCTTCGTCGAAAATCAGATGTATACTCTACCTTTACTGCCTTCCACGCCTACGCTCGAACGCAATTTAACCTCCCTATTATGTATTTTCAATGCGACAATGGTCGCGAATTTGACAACACCAAAATAGATTCTTTCTGCTCCCTACATGGCATCCTTCTTCGTTTTAGCTGCCCATATACTTCCTCCCAAAACAGCACGGCCGAACGAGCAATCCGCACCGTAAACGATATTGTCCGTACCCTCCTCATCCAAGCTTTCCTACCTGCCCCTATGTGGGCTGAAGCGCTCCACACCGCCACCCATCTCATCAACATCCGTCCTACTTCCGCTCGCTCTTTTAAAACACCTTTCGAAACACTCTATGGCAAAGCCCCTAACTACAATAATCTTCGAGTCTTCGGATGACTATGCTACCCTAACACCACGGTCTCTTGCAGCAGTGCTGAAGCCAAATACAGGGCCGTTGCCACTGCGGTTGCCGAATCATGTTGGGTACGACAGCTGCTTCAGGAGCTCTGCCGTCCAGTACACACAGCCACCATCGTCTATTGTGACAATGTCAACGCAGTATACCTCTCTGCTAACCCAGTACAACACCGCCGCACCAAACACATTGAACTAGACATTCACTTTGTACGAGAAAAGGTTGCGATCGGTGATGTTCGGGTTCTTCATGTGCCAACAACATCGCAGTACGCTGACATCTTCACGAAAGGGCTCCCGTCGACATTGTTTGCTCAGTTTCGTTCCAGTCTTCGCGTCGCTTCGCTCCCCAGTTCAGCCTGCGGGGGCGTGTTGGAGAGAGACCTCCGGTCCGGCTAGACCAGTTCGGCACCTGTAGCTAACCTTGACGATCAAGTCAGAACGGCTAGATAGAGATCTAATTGATTTGTGCATATCTTGTAACCACCGCAACTTGCACTCCAAGTTTGCTCCTTGTACATCTGCCTATATATAATGAATACGATCTGTGGAGGAGGCCATCGAGCCTTCCAAACTTTCAGAATCAAACAAAGTTTGGTACAAACCAAATCCTATAGGATTGGAATGTGCATGACATAGCAATCCTATACTTTTACTATTCCTATGTCTTTCGTACCCTACAAATCAGACAAGCCCATAGGTTGTATAATAATCCTTCTTTGAAACTTCATCTCGTGTCCACAAAGTAGAAAATAGTTGCTTCTTTCCGGCTTCAGTATATCAGCATGTATTTTTTCTTCTTCTACAGAACAAAGAGGAAACCCTCAAAAAAAAAAAAAAAGAGGAAACCCTCGACACCGTGTCCTAGGAGTAGAGATAGCTGTTTCTTTCTATCACATTGTTACACTAGCCAATTATCGTACAAGTCCAAACTGATGTAAAAGAGCTATGCAATATATTTATATCTTAAGACTCACTCTCACGTCTAGGCTATCTTAGTCCTTAGCGTGGGTTCGGTGCAAGCCGCATAATTTTCTTTAATACCGTGTGAGCAGGTTTTGAACTTGAAACCTCTTGATTCTGATACCATATTGAATTGATGCACAATATATTTATATTCAACACTACCCCTCACGTCTAGTATATTTTAGTCCTTAGTTTGCGTTCAGTGCTGGCCACGATTTTTTTTAAAATACCGTGTGAGCAAGGATTTAAACTTGAAACATCTTGGCTTTAGTACCATATTGAAGTGTTGCACCAGCCAACTATCTTAAAAGTACGAACTGATGGAAAGGCCTATGCAATATATTTATATTTTAACACTTTCCAGCTTCAGTATGTACATTTTTTTACCAAGAAAAGAGCAAAACCCCAGAATCTGCGTCGATTGATGAACATATTCGTTCATTTTTGTGTAGTATCATTTGTTACAGTAAAAACAAATCATACACTCGAAAGAGCTAGGCCGCCGGTCGTGATATCTGTTCTAGTTGAAATAGAATGGCTGCACCCATAGTCCAAATTAGCCAATGCCTCCAAATGCTGAAGTATGGATACTGTTCTATCTATCTATCTATATATCTATCTATCTATCTATCTATCTATCTCTCTATTATTATTACCTATTCTATTATATACTAAAATCAAAGATTGGATGATCTAACACAACCACTAGATTGAGCCACATCATCCTAATTTATTTAACAGGTTTGTGGCTCGAGTTTAATGAGAGAGAGCCATATTTATTTATCAGCCGTGTAAATGTTAACCGTTTAATCTATATTGGACTCCCATAGTTAACTCGTGGACTAAAATGGCTGCACGGTAACCTGACATTGACACTGATGGACATGAGCTAGATGGGTCATCGATATGTCTTTCACCTACCATACAAAAGTTGTACTCGGAAACATGTTCAAAATTCAGCTCTGTAATGCATGCATCAAAACATTGTGAGGAAAAAAATGAGATATCTTCACAAGGCTATTGGCGATGCCTTCGTGCATTGGCACCTGAGCAAAGTAAAGTTCAAGAGTTTGAATCATTGTTGGAACATCGTTTCTAAGTGTGATCAATATTCACCCACCAGATGTAGCAAAAAAAAGGAGTGGTAAAAGATTGAAAAGGGGTTCAGAACAGACACCGAAGAATAAGAAGAGGTAAATAACAAGCCTTGAAAAAATATTGATGTACTTTCTAGGGTTATATTAGTGTTGTTAATATGATTTTCCTTACAGATCAAAAGGAATCCAAAAGGTCCAAGATAAGTAGATGCTGGCTACCAGATTTGACACGTTTCTTTTGAAGCCCAAATGGTTTAAAATGTATTACAATATTATAATGTTACATTCTAGTTTAATCGTTTAGTTTATTGTTTTTTTAACCGCCAGGCAAAAGCTTTGCCCGTTAGTTTAATTGTTATTATAATGTTGCATTCTAGTTTAATCGTTTAGTTTATTGTTGCAGCAAGAGCTTCAAGATTATTTCAACAAGCCTATGTATTCCATCATCTTGAAGACTATACGAGTAGTCTCTGGCGTTAATCGTCCGCTCTCCCTCCGAAGTATACCTCTTGTGTAGACTTGGTATAATGGGAACCAATCCATGCAAGTGCATTTGCGCTTCTATGTCCTTTATGCAATTGGAAGCCTTAAGTAAAAAAGCTAACCATATGTATGAAGTTCATTGGTAATTCCAACTGTATGGGACGTTTTTATGTAATTGTATTGCTGAAGTGATTTGTTTATCACCTTTGTCATGCATAATCATTTTACCTTTCTTGAGACCGCTGAGTGAAGTTGTTAAATTTATGCATAGCAAGTACGCACATGTGCCTTGGAGATAATATGTGCTAGCTGTGTTTTGATCACCATGACACAGGTAGTACTCGAACTAGATATGTCAATCTGTTCAGATGCTTTTTGTGACATGGTTGATCCTACCATGACGCTGTTATTCACTTGTTGCAGTTCCTTGAAACAGCTACTCGACATTGTGTATAGCCAGGAAGATGAAATCAGCAAGAAGGGTCATAAATCCTTCTGTCCAGCTACCATAATAGACGCAAGAATGGGCATGCTGATACAAGAATCTGTGCTAGAGGGATCTTGAAGACTGCCATTCATCGCATAGTTAAACAGAGCGCCGGAACAGACCAATTGATTGTAAATTTTTGAGCAGTATGGGAAATAGAATCCAACATTATTGGAGGAAACTTACTTTAAAACTCCTCCACATTTCTGATGATTGTTATGTCTCTATATATATCGGAGAGCATACAAGAATATAAATAAAACATAGAGATAAATAAATGAACAACTTGATCATAACTTCAGAATTCATCGGATCGCAGCAAACACAACATGTAGCATTACATAAAGATGATCTTGATCATGTTAGGCAGCTCACAAGATCTAAACATGATAGCACAAAGTGGAGAGACAACCATCTAACTACTGCTATGGACCCGTAGTCCAAGGATGAACTACTCACGCATCTGTCCGGAGGCGGGCATGGTGGTGTAGAGCCCTCCGACGATGATCTTCTCCTTCGACAGGGTGCCGGGAAGAACTGCAGAACCCTCCCGAACTAGGGTTGAAAGCGACGGTGGCGACGGAACTTTTCGTGGAATTGTGTTCAGGTGTTTAGGGTTTTCAGGACGAGGTGAATATATAGGCGGAGGGGAGATGCGAGGAGCCACCCGAGGCGGCCAGACGATCCCCCGTCACGGCCCCACCTTCTGCCGCGCCGGGGTGGCGTCTGGGCCCCCTAGGTCGCCTCTTCGACCGCCCTTCGGCCTTCGTCTTCGTGTCGGTGAAAAACTGGTCCCCGTTGATTTTCGTCCAATTCTGAGAAAAAATTCAGACTAGCTTTTCTGAAACAAAAAGACAACAGAAAACAGAACTAGCACTGTGGCGTCTTGTTAATAGGTTAGTCCCGGAAAATATACAAAAATGATATATAATGTAAATAAAATATGTAGCAATTGGTATAAAACATGCATGGAACATCAAAAATTATAGATACGTTTGAGACGTATCACGCGTGTCAGTGGATACATTCTCTGGAGGCAGGCTTTAGCATCCTGGTACATCTCGTCCTGCATCACCGCCGCTGGTCGCTGCACACGCTGCCACTACTCTGACCAAATGCGAGAGTAACTATATTGTCTTTTTGATGCGTCAAATTTATACAGTGTTTTTCTTTATGTTGTTACTACGTAGAACTAGAGATTTCAGCATTTTATCGCGCAAGGGCATACTTTTATGTCTATGCACGTAGGAAGTCAAAATATTGAAAAGTACTTTCATATATGTTATTTTTACTATGTTTGGAATGAAATATGATGATTAGGAGAACTTAAAGTCTTCCATGTTGGAAAACAATTCACTGTAAATAAAGAAGAAGAAAAAGGGCGAAATAAAATGGACATAAGCTTTAACGAGTCGCGGTATGGTCGCGCCCGACCGTACCGCCTCCAGACAACCGCCTCGTCCAGTACTTTAAGCCAGTGGCCTCAAATTTCCAATTAGACGAGCACAACAGCCACCATAGCGAAAACAATATAGAAAATCTAGCCTCTGAAAGGGATCGAGATGGGGAAACAACGGGATGTTGGAGAGGTATCCCTAATAATATTAAGTTATTATTTATCTTCAAATTCATTATAAGTTTTATATCTTTTGCTATAAGAAACTGATGTGGTACTTGAATAGTGAGTATTTTGAAGGAAAACCCGCATGCACGTGTAAGATTAGCTCTAAGATTAGCTCGTATGTTGTGTGATGATCACGTTTTACTAATCATGAACTTTGTATAAATCAAGCAACTATAAGAGCATATTGTTATGATAACAATAGTACCGAAGCCACACAAGTATATGATCTTGCTAAGCGATATGAATCAAAAAATGTTGCAGTAGGGGATTTTCCCCTACTGTTTTTGGCGTAAAAAAAAGTATATGATCTTGCTAAGCGATATGAATAATTGTTTTTAAAATAAGCGAAGTCTTTATGAAGTTTTTATTAGCAGCTTATGTCCCTATACCGTGAGAACCTCTAGTTACCGCACATCTTGACACTTATATTCTGATTGTCATCAACCGTCTATCGTAACAGAAGATTATAATGGTGATTTTCAGGTATAATCTGGGAACTTAATCCTCTAGACAATGAAGAGATGCATACTCAGTAGCACCGATATCAACCAATCGTTTGGATACACACAGTCTAACTTATCACAAGGATATCAGAGATATGACTGAGAAAAAGAGAATGATATCGATAAGAGTTCATAACAAGTGTCGCAGTTTTGAACTAAATGGCAGTTTAAAACCGTGATATGTATTTTGTATTGGAGGGAGTATTAAGTCTGAATATGTGAATATGTGTTAGATTAACATCTGGAGTAAACCTTGCACTATTTGGAAAACACCGGCGACATCATTTATCAACGCACTAAATTAATAATGGTTAGCATCTTGTACATCATTTACCAACGCATGGATCTTGTGCAGACAGTTTTTTTTAATCCTAAATGCAGTATCATAAGCAAATGGCCGCTTTCAAAAAAGTTTGTGTGATGCCATCCTTGTTTAGATCATATGTGCAATACGACTGTCGCACAAATCGTGTTTCATTCTTGCATGTGACCGAATCGGGCTTCAATATGAGTTGGGAACTTGGGATGCGAACAAATGGAAGTTTTCTTTTGAAATGCGCATGGGCGTAGCTTTATGCAAGCATACACACATTACATGAGTACGTAACGTAATTCTTTCATTTTTACATGAGTCCTTAGGTTAAAAAGAAGGTGTCATTTTCAGAACGTTCTCTGTATGCACTCAAACAGATTTTGATCCATTTTTTCACCCCTAGGGTTTGACATACCGCCAAAAAAGTTCGATTGGTTTTCATATATCGTTTATTAACCTTGTCCCTAATTACATTGCTTATAAATATCCGTACATGCGATCTCTCGTCTTACCTCTTATTTTACAATCTCATATCTGCATGTTGTACGTGCCCTTTTGTAGATATACAAGTTGGAGGGCCTTTTTTTTTACAACTGGTGTTCGTCTGGGATTAAAGGACATAGAATAGGGAGTGCTCTTTCAAATTGGTTTGCTAGGAGATGGTTGAGAGTGCGTGGATGAACCATCACCATTTTCAGACTAAAACCCATGGTAAATATAAATGCGTTTGATTATGTATCTGGAAGACACGTAACCTGAAAATAACGACGAAAAAGCGAAATGGAAACGAGCAGAAACTAGTGTTCCATTCTGTGGTCATCAGATGTACGAATGAAAATACGGTGGGGCGTAAAAGGAAATGTTTCATAGGGTTGCTAGTGTAAAACTCCGTACCAAACCCATGTACGATTTTGACATATTAATGTATATTTTGGGTCCCAGGAGTGTGCGGCCTCGCATGTCATTGGTGGCGACATGAGAGGAGAGAATTCTCAGGGTGTACAATGTCTTTTGGGCCAGGTTAATAGTACTCGGACAAAAGGTCGTTCCTTGCACCATCCCCTCTGCCACGCAAACCCCAGGCTTTAAGGGACCAAAAAATTTGAACTAATTTTTTTTTACTTCGTCCTAAATAATCCTGATACAACCTCTGATCAATTGTCTTGAATACTACTTTTTAGGTATAACTGCAATGATCAACAACTCAAACATGCTCATGTATATTAAGATACACATTTCTATCAAAGGTTTAACTTATATCACTAAATTCGTTGTACAATGGTAGATGTAAAATGTATTACATCGCAACAAATGTGTTTTTTTTAGTTTGGAATGATTGGGTAATAGACTTATTATAGATATCAAACAAGTAGTATCACATTACTAAAAATGCAATATGTTCATGTATTGCAATGTTTTTATATGCATCTTTTTTTTTGAATCCTTAAGTATCCGAAAGACAGTTGGCAAACTGTTCTATAGAGTATGATTGCGGCAAATAACTTGGTAGATATTTGTGAAGTAGAAGGCTATCTAGTTCATGTATTACTAATTAGATAGTTCAAGATTCCGCGTGACGTGTCAATGTTTTTCCTTCAATCCTGTCTTTCTGTAACAGTTTGTTGTGGTTTTCTTTCATTGGTCAAATTTTATGAATATTTAGAATCCGAACTTGTGTAAATTTTCTCTGTGAGTTTTTGCATCTCTTTCAATATTTTTCCTCGTAAAGCTTCACCTCCTTCCTCACGTGATGTTGTCCTCTTAAACTGTCCTCCCAAGCCTTTTGTCCTGCTCGGCGGCCCGCCTCATATATGTCTTTTTCCACGATGAAGCCTTCCCGTCTTCACACACCAAAGAAAAACGTCACCCGTTTAGCACCCGTAGTCCACCACCTCGTTGTTGTCGTCTCGCCGATGGACAGCCCCTTTTCCTCTTCATGGCCCTCCTCGTCTTTTCTCTTCTTGTCGCGTCGCCCCACTATGTCTCCCATCATCCGTACACACATTAGAGTACGCTTATAGCAAAGACACGTGTTAGATGGAACATGGAACATGACACGGAGACTGTTCTTGTCGATATCCTCAAACACATGGCATGTAAAACGTGGCACGACTAAATATATCCTAACAGAGAGTGTGAGAACCAACCTGTTGTTGGATGGTTATAAGGGTGGTTGTACCCCCAACCCATCAGTTTCAAATCTCAGGTTTGACACTGGTGTCTTTCATTAAGACGGATTATTCTTGAGTGGGAGGCGACGTTCCCATCAATAGTGAGGCGGTTGTGGTGACTTCGCCAATTTCAAGATCCGACCGCCGGCTCAGTGATGACGTGAAACACATGTTCGTTGGGAGACCTTAAGAGGAAGGTATGAATCAGTGCAGCAGCAAGTTTCCCTTAGTAAGAAACCAAGGTTGTCAGATCCAGGAGGAGTAGGAGCACTTCAGAAGGTTGTTGGTGGCACCGTTGCTCGATCACCAACGTGGAACCTGCACACAACACAATCAAACTACTTTGCCCCAACGAAACAGGAAGGTTGTCAATCTTCCCGGCTTGCTGTAACAAAGGATTAAACGTATGGTGTGGAAAATAGTATTTAATTGCAGGAAGTAAAAAAGAACAATTGTTTGCAGTTGGTGGTTTTATCAGTGTAAAATAATGGACCGGGGTCCACAGTTCACTAGTGGTGTCTCATGCATGTAAAATGCATACATGAATTTTGCATTATTTTTACTTATATTCCAGTCATATTTGCATCATATAAGGGTTATATCACTGTTTTATAATGATTTTGAGAATATTTGACATGTTTCTATTTTTTATGGAATTAACCCTGCGCAGGCAGAAAACCCTATTTCTATATTTTAATGTTTCAGGGACCCAAACGACGTCCAAATGACCTGCAAATTTACGGGCGTCAATATTTGGAAGGAAGAAGACCTAGGGGCGAAGGAAGCAAACAAGCGGAGGCCCGAGGGCCCAGATGAGTGGGCCCATGCGGCCCCTGTACCTAGCCGTGTGGGACCCCCCAACTTTGGCCCTCGGAGCTCCGT
This sequence comes from Poa pratensis, assembly GCA_947311845.1. Classification (NCBI taxonomy): domain Eukaryota; kingdom Viridiplantae; phylum Streptophyta; class Magnoliopsida; order Poales; family Poaceae; genus Poa; species Poa pratensis. The sequence goes on along the minus strand of CAMZMU010000041.1, from coordinate 36,710,017 downwards.
TACCGTCGATCTTTCCTCCACCGACTCCGTTTTGACCTAAAAACGCCTATAAAAATAGTCACCCGACGTTCTCTGGAAGGAGCGCCGCAGAAACACAGAAACACCGAAACAGAGACCTGGAGTTGCAGATCGGAGGGGGAAAACTCCGGCGGGGCGCTGCCGGCGTGGTCTCCATCTTCTCCAACGACTTCTCCACCGTCTCCATGATGAAGAGGGAGTAGTCCACCTCTGGACTATGGGTTTGTGGAAGTAACTTATGTATCTCTCTCTCTCGAGCTTCACTAATTAGTACCGTATGAGCTGCTGAACATGATTACGGTCATCTATGTAATATCTTTGTGGTGGATCTTTTTATGAGTTAATATATGTTTGAGATTGCAATGGTTTTGTTTCAGTTATGAAAGTAGATGCATATTATGTACCCCGTTCTTATTTACTTGTTATGATCAAGCATGTTTTTGAGAGCGTGTGAGGGGGAACGTGTGCATTAGTTAGAGTAACGGGGGGGGGGGTGGCTAGTGCGGTGAACGTGAGAGAAAGTTCCACGATCCACTTGGGTGTTTTACCTTACTTTGTTGCCTCACTAGGGATAAAAAGAAATACCATGCTACCGGAGATGTGGGTGTGACCATTGCCACTTCCTCCATGACTATCTAGCATGTTCTTATTTTAACTTCACGACATGATACTTATTGCTATACTCTGAGTTATCTTAATTACTGAGGTGTTATGATTTAGTTCGCATCTTGGTGGAGTATAAGAGAGACTAATAACCAAAAGGTCTCTATGTTAGGACGTGATGCCCATATAATTATAACTTGTCATTAAACTGTTGTGTTGCAATCTCATATGTCAACTCTAGTGTTCCATTGTCTACCACTTTATTAAAGAGAGAGTGCATTTGTGAAACCATGAACCCCGGTCCATTTTTAATCATAAGAAACACCTTTCCAACCACTTTTACCACTTTTCCATTTTCTGCCATTTTAAATCCGAAAATACAAAAACACTTTTACATCTTGCATTCATCATAAAAACCCAAAAATATCATTTATCATTGCTACCACCATCCTTGCATATTTATTTACCACCATTGCATATTTATTTCTTGTTTGCATTGCATATTATCTTGATATCATTCTCACACCTTGTGCTTGACAACCACTAGGTGAGGTTGAGGACCAAAACATTTACTTTGTTTTGTAGGTAACCAAAAGAAGGATAGGAAAGATAAATCTTCACTACTGATTCCCCGAGAGTTCGATATTAAACCCTCGAGTCACCCTCGTGGGGAAAACACGTCTTCCACTTACTACACACTCTGCACTTGGAGTCTCAACCTAACCCATTTACTTTTCACACAGGTAACTACGTGAAGGGCCATCAAGAGTGCTTTCTGGCGCCGTTGCAGGGGAAGATACGAAGCTTCCTGCAGAATATTTTTTCCGTCAACTACACGCCATCAAGACTGTTTTCTGGCGCCGTTGCCGGGGAATCATTGCTGAAAGGTTTATCCAAGGATATCTCACCAAGTCAACTTCATCACCAACTTGTGCTAACACCTAAGCTTGGGGAGGTTGCACCTACGTGAGCATCATCTTATCCATCTTTACCTTCAAAGCAATTTATCTTGTTTTGTCATTGTCTTGCATATTTATTTTTAGTTTTGCATAAAAAATTAAAAAACACATAAAAACTTGCTAAAATGGGAGAAAGAACTAAGTTGTGTGATTACACAAACACTCCAAATGATCAATTTATTGCTAGGCCCATTGCCACACCTAAGATAAATGCTGAGAGTTATGAAGTAAGTCCTAGTTTGTTGAACTTGATAACTAGGGAACAATTTGGCGGTAGTGCTATGGAGGATGCCTCTATGCATCTTCATGATTTTGTTGAAATATGTGACATGCAGAAATTTAAAAATGTGGAAAGTGATATTCTAAAACTGAAGTTATTTCCTTTCTCACTTAGAGGAAAAGCTAAAGAGTGGCTGCATTCATTACCTATTGATAGCATTAAAACTTGGGATGATTTAAAAGAAGCTTTCATTAAGAAATACTATCCTCCTGTTAAAATTTTGCAAAATAGAAACAACATTCTTTCTTTTAGGCAAAATGAAAATGAACATGTTGCTATGGCTTGGGATAGGATTAAACTTATGCTTAGAACTTGTCCATCACATGGGGTCAACGAATGGACCATATTACACTCTTTTTACAATGGTCTAAATTACATGTCTAGAAATATTCTTGATTCTGCTGCTGGAGGTGCTTTTATGGGAAAAACTATAGTAGAAGCTAAGAACATATTGGAAAGTATTTTGCAAAACTATAGTCAATGGCATACTGATAGAGCACCTAATCCTTCTAAGAAAGTGAACTCCATAGAAGAAACAAATGATTTGTCATCTAAAATGGATACTATTCTTGCTTTCATTAATAAACAAAATATTGAAAATGTGCCTTTGCAAGAACTAGTTGGTAATAATCCTGAAAATATTGATGTCAACTTCATTAGGAACTATGGTAATAATGGGTATGGTAACAACAATTATAACTCTTATAATAAACCCCCATATGTTCCCAACAACCGTCCTTCTATTCCATATCCTAATGCTAGTGATAATTGGAAGCCTATGCCACCACGTAATGATAATTTTGAGGCTAATAAAATTCTTATGGAACAAATTGCTAGTCATAATACCATGATACAAGAGTTGAATAAGTCTGTTGCTTCTATTAGTTCTGATATTAAAGGCTTACAACTCCAAACTGCAGGACTAGACAAAGCCTTGTCAAAACTAGCTGATAACCAAGCCACTTTATTGAGTATGTCTGCAGGGAAACCACAAGCACCACCTGTGGTTGGAATGAATTCTATTAATATTGCTGAAAATGTTCCTCTTACTTTGGAGGAAACTCTTAATGAATTATTGAACTATCCTGAATATTTGTTGCCATTTATGTCTCAACTTGTTGGTTTAAAAGAAGAAGTTAACGAAACTGAACATGATGAATCTCTTATGTTATTGAGTTAGAAAAGAAAGTTGAGGAAGTTAAAATGCTTAGTGAAGTAAAGGATCCATTGCTTGACTTAGAGAATTGTAGCTTGCATGAATTAATATCTATCTTACAAAAATTTGCAAGTGATCCTTCCATCAACATAACCAAGCAGGTTTTGGTTCTTATATTGCTAATCATGTCTTGAAAGAAAAGATTGCTAGGTACAACCAAGAGGCTATGATACCACCTAAGCTTGGGGATATATGGATTCCCAAAGTCCTAGTAACCATTGGAAAAGAGACACACCATGCTATACTTGATCTAGGATCTAGTGTCTCTGTTTTATCTAAAGAACTATATGAAGTACTTGAATTGAAAAATCTTGAAAAATGCTCTATTGAACTTGCACTTGCTGATGATTCCATTAAACATGCTTTAGGAAAAGTAAGTGATGTTATGGTAGAGTTACATATGACATTTGTGCCTGTTGATTTTCTAATCATGGATATGGGGAATAAAACCTCTAGTCCAATTATTCTTGGAAGACCTTTTCTTCGTACTACAGGTGCTATCATTGATTCAAAAGAAGGGAATGTGAAGTTTCAGTTTCCACACAAGAAGTGCATGGAACACTTCCCAAGGAAGAGGGACACCAAAGTTCAAGCTCCCTCATGAGCTTCGTCCACAATAAACATCAAGTAAGAAGCCTAGCTATATGGCTATAAAGAAAGCGCTTTACGGGAGGCAACCCGGTTGTTTTTATTTGTGATTTTCTTTGTGTCCTCTTGCTGTAACAAGAGACTTAGTGTTTAGTTTAGTTTCTGGAATTTTTAATAAAGTGCCAAGTTTTACTCATTTTGGTATGAAAAGTTGCTTATAGCGTTCGGAGATTTTATTCCTGCACGAATCTGTGCACGGTATGATTTTTAATTCTTATTCTGTAACTCCGAATGAGCTCATATTTAAACTGTAGTGCAACTTTTCATCCTCTGTATGCATGAATTTTTTCGGAATTTTCGACAAAGTTAAGTAGGGTAGAAAAATACGTTTAGCTGCTGCTGTTTTTCTGGACAGATTCTGTCCCATTTTGTTTGATGCATGCTTAGAACTTTTAACATGAATCTTTTTGATCCAATTGAGTTTATGAGTAGGCATACAACATTATACATTTCTGGACATTCATATGAATTTTTGTCTAAGGATTATATGCAGCAAGAAATCTATTTGTTTATCACTACTAATGTGCCCCACAGAAAAAGAAATGGGAGAAACGGTGTTTTGAAGTTTTTTCACAGGGATTAGAGGAGATGCACCAAGAGCTATCCAAGGATGGTGAAGACCATAAGCTTGGGGATGTGAAGACAACCCCACTGGACCTACACACTCTCGGTTTGCACACGTCTAACTTCTGTTTTTCGATCGAAACACTTTATCGCATAAACTTGGAGCGTCTTTTTGTTTGTTTAGGTTAGATTTTTATTTTGTGAGACCACCACACTATCATTTATATATGAGAGAGCTACTGGAAATTTGGGTTGAATTATGTTGGATGCTATTATAAGATTGGGAAAAGGGATGTTGAGTTAATTTTAAAAGATACATATAATTGCATGATTCATGAGCTTGTTAATGAGTAATAATTTGCAAATATTTTATCAAGAGCTATCTTTTATTCATGTTTTGATGCTAAATGTTATTTACCTTGTTTTAACATGGATTAGTTAGTTCTATGGACACTCATGCATGCATTTAGATGGTCAACTTTCTCCCTCTTGCTAGCCCAAAAATTCCAACAAGCAAAAACTTGTTTCCAACACCTTCAACCAAAGTTTTTCCAGTGAGTCCACCATATCTACCTATTAGCTTTATGCTATTCCGAGTATGTTTATCATGATATTTGTGTTATCTATACCTCTGAATGAAAATGCTTATGTTGTTATTGTTGTGGGAAAAGTTGGTTATATAGCTCTCTCGAACTTGATGCACACTTTACTTTCATTGCATAAATAAAATATGACCCATTGTGATTAAAATTATGAGTTGTGGACTTGACAAATGTCTTTGGTTGAGAGTTAGCTCATATGTGCTGTCACATGGCAAGCTTTCAACATTGCACTCATCTCATTTAGTTGATATCATGTACTTTTGTTTATGGATGCTTACCATGGGTGAAATAAATGGGAAATGAAGTGAGTTTAAATGAGTTTGTATAAATGGTTAGAGAGACGCCTGGGCCGCTAATCTAAGCCATGCATCATTCATGGTGGAAATTTACTTACATGCTATGGTGAACCTTCTGTGATACACCTTACAATAAAAAGCTATCCAATGGTAAATAAAAAGGGTGTTGAGATTGTTCATTGTGTTTGTTTGTCTTGTCATTTTGATATGGGCTTGTTCCATATCCTGGGACAAGAGGTACCCCAGTTGACGCTCTTAATGATACTATTATTACTTACAATGATATTTAACTTGAACTTGCTTTGTTTTCCAAGTTGAGTAACACATGGAGTAGGTACTTGTATTCAAGGGGCATGAGACTTTCAACCTGTACTTTGTCAAGCACACTACTCGTATTGCTTTCACTTTAAACTTAATCATTCAAGATGCTATGATAGGGGAATGAGAGCTTGACACCAAGGATTACCATATTACAATCATTGACTTAAGTAGAGAAGTTCAGAAGTTAGATGAAATTTATTCATGCTTTACCTCTACTCATATATATATCTTTCCAAAGTGTCCACCTTTTATATTCAGATTTTCACCAATACTCTATGACCATTGTAGGATGTTCTTACTTATTATTATGCATACATGTGGTCCATAGTACTTCTTCTCTTATGTTACACTTTGTGAATTATCATTGAACATCCTTGCATTGAATACTTGATATCACTTCATAAACTATCTTGCATATTGCTACTCCTTATAAGAATGAATCATTACGGCGCCTAGGCCGCCCACAACCTGGTCCAGCGGAAGATCACCACTCGACACGTCCGCAGAGGCCGGTGCTCCAATAGCTTCTGCACAATTCAAAAAAGGCAAAAGTCATTTCATGACACTCGACAGTTATATTATCATATCAAAAGGAGAAAAGATTACTCACCTCCCATGGCCTGCGCAAGTGCCGCGAGTTGGTCAGCATATCCTCGCTCGCGTGCAGCGGCTGAGTTGGTGGTGGCAGCCAGTTCTTTCTTCGATTCTTCGTGATGTGCGGCGAGTGCATCTTCCAGCTCCTTCTTCTCGCCTGGCCCAGCAAAATCACGTGCATTCAATACTCGACAAAATCAAGCATTGCAAAAAGAAATTCGGCAAAACAAAAGCAAAAAGGAGAACTCACGACTGAGCCGCTCTAGCTCGGCGCGCATGGTATCCCTCTCCTGCTCCACCTGGACATAAGCCTTGGCGGAATCTGCCAAGGTGTGGTAGAAGGGCTGCGAGCGCACGAGTTCAGCAAAAATTCAAACTTTCACAGACCTACAACTAAACGGGTCAAGCAAAAAGCTCCTTACGTGGTTCATCCACGGCTCAGGAGCCGCGACTGATGTCCCGATATCTAGAGTTGCCGCCTTGGCTGTCTCAATGACAGCATCAGTGGCCATCGGCTGGGCAGCCTCGTTTCCAGTCGGTGCAGAAATCGACTGCTCCAGGGTTGGAACATTTTCGACTGGAGGAGTCCCAGACTGATTGTTTTCAGCGCTGTGGGCAACACAACAAAGCAAAAAGACGGTCAGCACAAATATGTGACATCACAAAATTCTCATATCATACTCAAAAAACACATACCTGTGCTCCTCATCTTCCTCATCTTCGGAGTCGCCAAAAATTGGTCCCCCAAAGGCTGGGGTACCACTCGACTGAAGAGGAAGAGTTGAGCTTGTTGAGCACGCATGCAAAGGAGCGGCTTGGAAAATAGGTGGTGAGCCTGATTCCTCGTCATCCTCCAAGCCCTGCTCCCTCGCGGGTGAACTTACAGCAGAAGGCGCCTTCTTGGCCAGTCGACGCCGCTTCGGTGGCGCGGTATCGACTTCTTGGTCAGAGGTGGCCTTGTCTTCAGATTGGACCTCTTCTGCTGCTTCCTCCTCGACTTCCTCCACATGTGAATTGGTGGCAGAAGGGATGGGCGACTGATCCCCTTTCGGGTCCACCACCTATGCCTGAGTTTCTTCAGTCTCTCCATTTCAGGCAGAGGAGGAAGGGAGGCAGCAGTCGAATGACCCTGCATAGCACACATCACAAATTGCAAAGTCAGAATCAAAAATCACATATCGCAGAAACTACGAGTGGCAAACTATTAAACTACAGACATACCTCAAGCAAAGGGTTTTCTGCCCCGTATGGCGTGACGGGACAATCGATGTTGCAAGGGTCGGTTGTCGTCAGGCTGGTGATGTGCCGCACGTGCGTCACAAGCTCGTTCCTTGACAGTTCCTCTGGGCTCATCTGAGTGGAGTCACTCGCGCCCTCATACGCCCACATGGGGTGCGCTCGGGCGCGGAGGGGCCACACTCGCCTCTTTGCAAAAGGTGGCAATCAAGTGAAGGCCTGTAACCTTTCCAGCATTCCGTCGATTCGAGTCAGCAAAGGGCGCGCTTCCTCCATTTCTTCGGCTGAGAGCTGGTGATCCCAAGCCTTGGTCCTGACGTAAGCCGCAGTCGAGAAGGTGGTGACTCCGTCTTGCTCGACACTTGCATAAAACCACCCTTTCCTCCAGCCTTGCGCGGAGTCGACGGTCTTCAGGCGGAAATAGCGGGTGTCGCTGCGCACCTGGATGCCGCAGCCGCCCACGGGGTAGGTGCGACCACCTCCTCTGTTGGGTCGCACCATGAATATTGTCTTCCATAGCGCCCAGCTGGGTGCGACGCCAAGGAAGCACTCGCACAGCGTGATAAAACACGCAATATGCATAATACCATTCGGGGTGAGATCGTGGATCTGCACCCCGTAGGCAAAAAGGAGGCCACGAACAAAGTCGTGGAGGGGAAGAGAGAAGCCCCTAGACACAAACTCCGCAAAACAAACACGCTCGTTGGCGCGTGGTTCGGGGAGTACCTCCTTGGGCGACGGCGCGCGGACGGCGAGCTGCTCCGCGGGTGGCAGATACCCTTGCTCGCGGAGCTTGATCAGATGGGCGTCCTTGACGGTGGACTTCGCCCAGTCCCCGCTGTTCTTCTTCAGGGCAGCGGTGGACGCAGATGTACCCGCCATGGTATTTTTGCCCTTGGCCGCATCGGTCGCGGCAGCAGCGGCGGCACCACGCTTGGAGCCTCCACCTTTCGCCATTGCAACGATGGATGAGGGTGGAGAAGAGAGCTTGGGCGCAGAACAATGGGGCAAAGTGTGGGGAAGAAGATGAGACGAGGGGCGGCGCAAAGAGGCAAATGGCAAGTAAAAAATTCTGCCAGCGCTGTATCCCCTATTTACCACAGATCGCAAAACGATCGCAACCGTCAAAACAAAGGCATACGCTCTGCGCGAAATCTAGCCATACACGTGGCAGCCGCGGAGGGCAACCGTCGCCGGCCACTCCGCCCACTACGCACGGGAAACTAGGAAGCCATCATCACGCCCCGTGAAAACCGCGCCATAACGGTCAAATCAAGTCCACGCGGCGTCATCCCTGGTCAGCTCTGCAAAAATGGGCCCACAAAGCAGGGTCACGTCTTATCAAACATTACCAAGCACGCCACCGCTTGTCAGAGATGGCAGTCGCAAAACAAAATGCGTCATTGCTGACGTTGTTTCATCCTTCAGAACTGGCATAAAAATCACTCGATGATATCTTCGGGTGGTCTCTCGCATAAGTCTCGGTTGGTTCTTTAGCAAAGATCATAGATGCCAGTCGAAATTCTTTCGACTGCAGTATCATACTCCCATCGGGAGCGTATCAAAAAAATTCTTTGACTAAAATGTGCAGGGTAAAAGATTTTGAGATTATCCTCCATTGCAAGCAATAAAGCACAATCTCGGGGGCTACTCCCATCGGGAGCGCTGTCGCGCACCCGATAGAATAATGGCAAAAGTGTCAGTCGACGAAACATTCGACTAAGTTCATAAGCAAAATCACACTCAAAATATTCCCGAGTTGATCCGACGATCCTTGGATGCTGCATGCATAGTGCAAAGGTAAGACCCACCGATCAGTCGAGCTGGGCTAAGGACCGCTCCAGCAGCGTTATCCTTAAATTTTCCGTGTCAGCAGACATGATGAATTATCCCCGACGGACGCGTTGGGTTGATTCAAAATTATACTGCAGTTCGATTCCGTAAGACCTCAATGGCTGTTTCGAGTCTGTCCAGTTTGTTCCAGATTCGAGTCCGGGACTCGAGTTTGATTGAAAGCTAGTATGGTTTTGCCACAAATGGTAGTTAACTGGCCCCGATCCGTCGTGTGTGCCGGGCCTGCTAAGCTAATATCCCTTGACTATCATAAGCAAAAACTCATAGTCGATGAAACACTCGACATAGCCAACATGTGCTATTTCATAAGAATTCTAAATACAGATGTAAAAAATATAACGTGCATGATGTTGAGTCCATGCCCGACTCTTCGAATCAGACAAGTACTCGGGGGCTACTGACATGGGTATGCCTATCGGGTACCCTACCATGAGGGTACCTGGTGCACGTATCGACTAGGCCCAACTATCAGAGCCTACATGAAGCCATGAAGGGAGGCCCACGAAGATGAAGTATCCTCCAAGTTTGGCGAAGCAATAGTCGGTTTAGAGTTTCCTTACTTGTAAATCGAGTCGGTTACGAACACCCGAGACCCAGCCTATTATTTAAGGACTGGGAGGGCCATCGAACCAGACCACGTACTTTCAGAGCCACCAAAACCCTAGCGAGATCGACATCTCGCCGGGACCTTGTAACCATCATATTCACAAAGCAATAACAGACAGGCAGGACGTATGGGTGTTACCTCCACACGAGGGCCCTGAACCTGGGTAAAATCTTTGCCCTGCTTGTCAGCCGACGATACTTCCAGCTCTACCACGTTCTCTCCCCCATATTCATAACCTAGGGACCTTAACCATGGGTCTTGATGAGTCTACCCCTCGTCAAGTATCATCCTTATTTTTCATGAAATAAGGCCAAACTCTCCTAGAGTAATCATCAATAATGGTAAGCATATAACGAGCACCACCATAAGAGGGCTTACGAGAAGCCCCCCAAACATCAGCATGTACATAATCAAGTGTACCTTTTGTGGTATGAACGGAAGCATTATACTTAACTCTTGTGTGCTTACCGAAAATGCAATGGTCACATAATTGCATCTTACCCAAACTGCAGCCTTGCAGTAACTCTCTCTTGATCAATTCTGCCATACCAAGTTCACTCATATGCCCAAGACGCTTATGCCAAAGGTTAGTTTTACTAGCGTCATCATGAGAAACATCAGCAACAGTACCAGACAAAGTGTTACCTCTAAGGACATATAATTTAGCAGAATTGATATCACGAACCATAACAATGAGAGAACCTTTTGATACCTTCAGGAGTCTGTTCCCGCCGGCATACTTGTACCCGTCACAATCAAGGGTACGGAGCGAGACCAAATTTCTCGCCATGGTTGGTATGTGTTTCACTCCAGTCAACGTGCGTGTCATACCATTATGTGTCTTGATTTGAACAGACCCAACGCCAACAATGTGACATGGGTTGTCATTACCCACACGCACGAAATCTCCAGTCTGCACTAACTCATAAGAACTGAACCAATCTTTGTTACAGCAAATATGAAACAAACATGCAGTATCTAGAATCCATTCATCCTGACGAGAAACACATGCAGCAAATAGAGCTAGGCATTCGCCATCAGAACTACCATCAACGACATCAGCCTCACCGGTTTCATTACCTTCATCTTTGTTTTTCGGTTGGTAAGTGTCTTTTCTTTTCTCCTTGTTCTGCAACTTCCAACAGTCATCAATGACATGATTAGATTTCTTACAATACCTGTAAAACTTGTCTCGTTCTTTGGACTTTGAGCGACCTCTGTCACCCTTTCTCTTATCTCTGTTGTTGTGGTTGTAGTTGTTGTCTCGCTGCTCAGGCCTGCATCGGACCTGCAAAGCATCACCCTTGGAGGAGGACGACTCCTCCTTCTATACCATACCCTTCATCTTTTCCCTCGTCATGAGGGTCTCATAAACTTCAGTAGTGGTTAGTTCATCATGGCTCAAAAGTATGGTATCATGGAAATGTGCAAAGGAATTTGGCAGCGAAACTAGAAGTAAAAGTGCTAGATCTTCATCCTCATATTTTACCTCCATCGACACTAGGTCGGAAACGATCTCCTTGAAGATCAATATGTGATTCATTACCGAACCACCTTCTTGCAGCTTGTGCGAGAACAACTTTATCTTCACATGCATCTAGCTGGTCAGATCCTTGGACATGCAGATCGATTTCAGCTTAGCCCACAACTTTGCTGCGATTTTCTCCTGCAGTACTTCTTGCAGAATATCATTAGATAGAAGAAGTTGAATCAGAGACGTAGCCTTACGGTCTTTCCCCTTCTCATCAGCGGTCCAATCGGCCGCCGCCTTGTCGCCGAATTTCTCCAGCGCCTCGTCAAGATCATTGGACTGTGCGAGGATCGCACACATCTTGACCCGCCACAACGAGAATCTCGTCTTGTAGTCCAGCAACGGTAGATCAAACTTCATTGATGCCATCGCGAAACCCTAATCTGAAAATAGATCTGAAACAGGACTCTGATGCCACTTGTTATAATCGATAGCAACAAAACGATGAAGTAGCGGAAAGATCAAACAAACGGGGACATGAGATTTAACGTGGAAAACCCCTCCAACAATGGAGGACAAAAAACCACGGACGCCAGCCAGCAATACTTCACTATATCGGGTGAGGTTACAAACGCTGCGGGTTTACAATGTATAGCTTTTCCCAAACGGCGGCTTACAAGATGTATTTATGGTAGTAAAACCCCTAAGTCGGCTACAGTCCGACTCGAAAACGACGTGTACCGTTTCCGCTTCGTTCTGAAGTTAGCCTCTCACTTTATATCTTCATATGAATTTAAAATACATCAAAATAACAACCTGATGGTTACGCCGCTGTGATCAGCTCCGTTTAGCCCTCCGATCGACGACGCTATGCAACGGAGACATGGACGCTGGACACTGAACTATTGACCGGGAGAGAGCCAGGCAACAGATATCTTACGAAGTGGGTCACAATGTGGCAAGTGCTAGCTGCCAGGCAACGGTAGTTCCAGGAAGGAAAAAGTCCATTTTGAACCCTGAATTTGTAGTGGTTGGACGAAATGAACCCTGAACTTCAAATCCCTGAAGTTTGTACCCTGAACTTGCGAATCCCGGTCTAAATTAGACCCTGGAATTGTTTGGCACACCGGGAAAGCAACAATCCCGAACAGCGAATCACGGGTCGTTTCCTTCCTCCTGCAGGACGGGAGGGCATGGCGGCAGCGCATGCACGCACGCACCCATAGCTAGCTAGCTAGCTAGCCCCCAGGTGCAACGATCGCGGCAGCGCACGGCCGCACGCACGCCTTAGCTAGCTAGCCCCCAGCCCCAGGTGCAACGATCGCGGCAGCGCACGGCCGCACGCACGCCTACCACATGCTAGCTAGAGCTAGCTAGCACGCGCAACGAACGCGGTGCAGCGAGCGCGGGGCCGTGGCGAGCAGCCGACGAACGCGGCGCGGGTGAGGAAGAGGGGCGCGGCGCGTGGCCAGTGCGCGGTGCGGACGAGGCGCAGGAGCGCTGCAGGCGGCCGGCGAACACGGCGAGTACGAGATGTAGGGGTGCAAACGACGCGCAAGAGCGCGGTGCCGGTGTAGACCTCGTGCCGGGCGCGGTGCGTTGTCGGTGAGCGCGTATGACGTGCTGTGGCGCGTCACACGGCGCGTGAGCACGGCGACGCGACTGTGGCAGTGCTCGGCGCGTGCAGCCGCGAGCACGGCGCCCCGGTGCGGACCTCGCGCAGGGCACGGTGCGCGCCCGGCGAGCATGTACGACGCACGGGGGCACGACACGTGGAGCGACAGTGCTCCGCGCGACGGCGGTGCTCGGCCACGAGCTCGGGGCGAGGTTTGTCTGCGGGGTGCGGCGGCAAGCTGGGCTCTGGGACCGTGAGCAGGGTCACGGTGGCGCAGAGGACGCGCGCGGACGGCGATGCGGCTCGGCCAGGGAGCATAGCGGGAACGGCCAGGCTCGCACACGCACGACGGCTGCCACGCTCTAGTAAGAGGTGTGTGTGGTTAACTCGGAGAGACAAGTATGACATGTGGGCCAACTATTATCAGTGAGAGCACCTAATTATTTAATATGGGATTTAATTTTTTTTCGTGCAAAAAGTCTCCAAGGTCTAATTTAGACCGGGATTCGCAAGTTCAGGGTACAAACTTCAGGGATTTGAAGTTCAGGGTTCATTTCGCCCAACCACTACGAATTCAGGGTTCAAAATGGACTTTTTCCTTCCAGGAAGTGGAGAGACTATTGGCAAATGCTGTTAATTAGCGAATTAATTCAGGCACAGGTCGCTACCCATGATCTTTGTTGCTGTTTTGTTTCTATTTCTTTTTCTTTGGAGGAATCGTTTAGTTGGTTGTTTGGTAGGTCCTGCCATTTCCCTTCATTGACATGATATATATTCAGGGACAGATCGCCGCCCACGATCCACATGATCTTTTTTTCGAAATGCATCCATATGATCTTTGTAGATCGCTTAGCTAATTTTGGAGGAACCGTTTAGTTGACATTTTCCCTTCCTACTAGCTAGAGACCTCTGGATGTAGTAATCCCTGCAGAATACATATATACACTCTGAGGGCCACGTCCTTATTAGAATCCAGAGGAGAGGAGATGGTGACCACCGCACGCTCGCACGCAGAAGTCGCAGCACCACACCGAGGCTCGAACACACACTGCAAGCGCAAGCGGGTCAAAGCGTGTCTTAATTGGTCACACAGATCAATACTGTATGCATGATGCCAAATTAGTAGAGTACTAGTAATACTCCCTCCCTTCACAAAAGGATTTCTCTAAGCATGGCAATGGGTAGGGTATGAGTCGGGTAGAGCAATACCATACCCATACCCGTATAGTCAATGGATACAAAACTCTACCCATACCCGTACCCACGGGTATAAAACTTTACCCGTATCCATACCCGACGGGTACCCATACTCGTTGGGTACAAAACGGTAGATCAAATAATACACATGTTATACATAATTTTACATTCATCGATAAAACATTGATAAAAGACAAACATTTCTCTCAACTTAATAACATATATTTAAGTACATGACAATTATCTCAAATCAAGTTAACAATTGATGACAACTTTACCATATGTTCACAAGCTAACGAGAATGAATGTTGTACCTCCACGTGTAAGGTATAATAATGGGCAGGGTATGAGTATACCCACGGGTACGAGATTATACCCGTGCCCTACCTGTGACTTAACGGGTAGGATATGAGTACTACCCATGGGTATAAAATTATCCCACCCATACGGGTACGGTACCCGCGGGTACCCGTACCCGTGGATACAATTGTCATCCTTAGATTTCTCAATCTATCTCAAATTTGCATGTATCTAGATATAATTTAGTGTGTAGATATATGTAAATTTAAGCTAGGTTAAGAAATCCTTTTGTGAATAGAAGGAGCAGTATATTAGCTTAGCTAACTAATCGAGCAGCAGCTACAGCGTGGGGAGGCCGGGATCGGGGAAGAAAGAAGCTTCGGAAAAGGATGCATGCATGGCCGGCAGGTTTGGTGCGAACCGCCGGAATCCATGCTGGCGGCCCTATCCACCTCCTCCGGCGTCTAGCTTAGCTACCAACTGCTGCATCATATCACAGATTACTACTGTTGACATACCAACCTACGGGGTGGTACTGGTACATTACACGCGATCGAGGAAGCGTCGGAGAGTCGTCGTCGCCGTGCGGCCGGACCGCCGTCGCCATCCGGCCGATCGCCACCGGACTCGACAGCGACGGCGGGTGGTTACGCCGCTGCGATCATCAGCTGCTATATATCACTCCGGCCGACACTCTACATCGGAGATGACAGGATCAGAGACCGAGAGGATCCGGACATGAAGAAACAAGACGAATTTGCAGAGGAAACGGATGGTTCGCCAATGAATGCAGGCGCAAGGCTGCCCACGATACGATCCCTGTGGTCTCTTGTGGATTGATCGATCACTAGGTAGGTGGTTGTTTGGTAGCAAGTAGCATGCATGGTCGTGTGTTCATATCCCTTCCTTGACACTGTTTACTCTCATGCATGCATGTGACCACACGTCCGGGTGTTTTTTGCCACACAATACTGAGAATATCATTTTATTTTTCATTCAGCACGTAGTGGCTGCAAGCTGCTGAAATCAATTCATAGTTCCGAGTTACAAGATTCACGAATTTTGCACATCCGCCTCGCAAAATGATCGCGCCTTTCTCCATCGCAGTGAAAAACGAATCCATAGTTTACCAACTTGCCTCGCATGTGCACGCTGATCACCAAGTCATATTTTATCAAAATTTGTCCATCATGTTACATCGAGTGTGCATCGTTAGTCATTCCGTGACGACGACGCTGTCAGAACCGTTATGTGGACACGTTAGAGGCATGTTGCAGTGTTTATTTTAACAAACCGCGTTGTTGGTTTAATTTGAAAATTTTGTCATCGTCTACAAAGTGCGGCCAATGGGGATGTGCTAATCCCCATTTGCAAAATCGAGAAGGAACCCAAAACTACTGAATCCCCAATTCACATAGGTTGGCGAGAGGAGCTTCCCGAAGGAGGTGTTCCATCGTGGTGAGCCGAATCTTAGGCCAAAGAAGTCGTTCGAGGAGAAGTACCGAGGCCATGAACTCGTGGCGAAGGTAGACTTTCCGCATCTTCATGTGTAATCGGGTCACAGGTGCCAGCACCGGAGCCTAGTTCCGCGTTGGGAGAGGGTGGGGGGGGGGGGGGGGGGGGGGGGGGGGGGGGGGGGGGGGGGGGGGGTGGGGGTTCGTGAGCGAGTTAATCATTCCGCGCAGGTGCATGCCCACCTCCTTCTCTCATTGTGTCGTTGATGCAGACGGAGAATCAATCTTGCTCAACGATGAAGCCACGCCCCATCCGCTGCCATCGTCAGGGTTATGTCTTCTTCATCATTGAAATTGCCTAGAGTCTTCTCTTTTTTTGGCAATAGGACAGCATTGCCCTAGTCTCTCTGCATCGAGAACGATGCACACAGTCAGGTACATCATAATGCGAAGAAGAAGAGATCATATGGTTCTTTTTAGCAAAACATGCCTCCATCAACGGCTCCGTCAGCTGACAGAGTACCATGTCAGCAACTTCCGTCGGTTTTGACAGTTGCCGACACGTAGTGACCATGCACTCGAGGCAAGTTTAAGGCCCAGTGTTGGAAAAATGCGACTTTGTGACCAATGTCCATATGCCGGGCAAGTTCATTGATCACGGATGTGTTTTTCTCTCAAATAAGCCTGGGGAGTATGTGTGAACGAATATTAAGGGAAAAAGTTTGTACCCATTTGCTTGCATGAATAGGGTTTTATTGCACTGTCCACTGCAAAGTCAAAGTCCAATACTCCAATGCATTATTTTTCGAATTACTCCAATGCATTCAACTTGTTCTTAAGAGGAAAAAAACAGACTTCACAGTTGAACATCGCCCCAGGCTCTGTATCGAGAACGATGCACATAGTTTGAGAGTCTTCTCTCTAACCGGCATTCAACTTGTCCATAAGAGGAAAAAAGCGAACTTCACAGTTGAACATCCACTTCCACTCCTAAGACAAAGATCTCTTTTGATGGTTAATCTGAAGTTTGTTAGGATCTTTTTCGATCTCGTGGGGCCGTACAACTTTTTTTTTTTGACTATGACTACGGCGGGCTCTTAGAGCCAGCCTGAACTTCATTACTCAAAATATTGCTTATGAAGCTTTGCAGCTTCTACAAGATAGGTTCAAATGAACCAGACAGGGGGATACATGAGAAGGGAAATAAAAGAAAAGAACACACAACGACAACACACAAGAGAGGGGTCACTCTGAGAAAACACTCGGAAACAGTTGATTGATGAGAATCTCATCACGACCCAAGCACTGCGATCACAAAGGAGGAACCACAAGACATGACAGCAGAGACCCCAACCACGACACTGCACCATCGACATAATCGAACACCAACACGCATCCGAGGCCACACAACGCGCCGACACCACCTGTGTGGGGGCATGGCCGAAAGGTCGCACGCGACAAAGACGACGCCACGACGCCTGTGTGTCGCCGGCTGAAGTTGAAGGGCATCGGAGATACCCTCACCGCAACGTGGGGGTCGCCGCTGCACTCGCAAGGCATAGCACCACCGAGTGCAACCCCAACCCCATCTGGGTTCGATTACCCAAAGGGTGGGCTAGCCTAGAGCACGCCCGAAGCCCACCCACGCAAGTCACGCCAAATCCTTCGACAAGGATCCGACGCGAGGGTCTAGAAACCGGCAAGGAGTAGCTCCCACCACCTCTGCCACGGCTCGCCTCGCATCGGAGAGGAGGCCGCACCCATGGCCGCCATCTGCAGAACCATGGGGCACATCAGTACGACACTGATGGCGAGACAGAGGGCTCGACACCCAGCCACGACGGCCCCCCATGTAGGGAGCACATCACCACCATGGCCGCCATCTGCGAAGCCACGACACCAGCCATCCCCAACGCGCCCCGCTGCAGGATGATGGCCAAGTGTAGAGGAAGACAACCCCTGCAACCACCGGAGAGCACCGCATCGGCCACAAGGACGAACCCGGAGAACGCCCGCGCCGGCAAAACCGAGCACCGTTGAAACCGACGGCACCCCCGGGGCCAGGATCGACGGCCAGACCACCGGGGCGCGGCGGGAGCAGCAAGCCTCCTAGAGCTGATGATGAACGGCGCTACGGCCCGCCAAGCCCATCTGGGCCCAGATGGGCCTGGGCAGCAGGACGCCGCCATAGCCACGCCGGCAAGCAGCACGGCCACGCCCAGCTCGCCGAGGGGTCGCCGAGGGCAGGCGCAGGTGCCCGTGAGGCGGGGAAGCGCGGAGGGGTGATGAGGCGGCGGCGCACCCGCACGGCGGCGGATCGACGCGCGTGGAGGCGGAGGACGGCCCGCGCGTGGAGGCGGAGGAGGCGGAGGGCGGGCTCGCGCGGGGAGGCGTTGGCTGGAGGCGGCGCAGGATGCGGAGGCTGGAGGCTGCGGCGGGCTTCAGCGGCGGCGGACCTCCATATCACCGTAGAAGCCGCGGAGGGGCGAGACCCCGCCGCCCCCTTCACCGTTGCCGAGCGGCCTTTGTCCGCCGGCGGCCTCGAGGGGCGACGAGGGGAGGGGGGCTGGTGGGGAGGCGGCGGCGGCGGGGGCTAGGGTTTCCGCCCCCCTGTCGCCCGGAGGAGGCGACGAGGAGCGGGCACGGGTCATTCGTCTACTTCCTAGGGCCGTACAACTTTAGTCTACAAAATATTAAATTGTGAGGAGAATCCTTTTTGCCGTGTCGAAATGGTTGATGTTCCTCACCAGATGCTTAATCATTGCAGGAGCTTCGTCCGATGCATGATTAGAAAGGCTTGATGTTCACTTACCATAATATTAGCAATCATTTTGTCTGAGCATAGTATATGTGTATAAAGAACACTGAACTGATATTAGTAACCTTTTCCTCTTATATTTACCGGGAGGCATTTTGCATTTGCTTGTCAAATGCCTCCGCCCTTTTTTCTTTCTCGTATACAACAAATAATTTCCTGCGAAGAAGAGGCTTCACATCTACTAGGAGTAGAAAAGAATGAATAAAAGAATTGGAGGGGCAAAAATTGTACAGATCCCCTGCGCTGCACGTACCGCTCTACCTAGTACTGTATAATTTTTTACAGGAGCCTTCACGCCGCCGCCGCAGTAGTAGTTGTAGTACTGCTCTCGGCCGGCCGTTGCTCCCGCGCCACCCGGTTGAGCATGGCGAACATGCCGACCATGGGGGCGGTGTTGTACGTGCACGCCTCCGTCTGCATGTAGTTCTGCCTGTCGTCCCGGAACCTGTCGCGGCGGTCGGGCCCGCCAACGATGGCGCCGACGACGACGTTGGGGTTGGCGCTCCTCCGGCCGAACCAGTCGTCGAACCCCTGCGCGCAGCCGATGAACTCCTTCCTGTCCTTGTACGGCACGATGGAGGCGGCGCGGTGGTGCACCCTGGCCGGGAACTTGGCGCCGTAGCCGACCAGGTAGCTGATGCCCCTCGGGTTGCTGCCCAGCACGTAGTCCACCTGCGCCCTCGCGTGGCCAAACACCTCGGCGGCGCCAACAGCCTCCGCCGCGCACGTGACAACAGCGGCGCCCTGGCCCGAGTCGGAGAGGTAGCCCGAGTAGACGGAGAGCAGGAATGCGGCGCTGGTGACGTACTGCATGTTGTTCCACTGGCGCACGTAGAGCATCCCGCCGGGGCTGCGCTCGACGTTGTCCTCGGCGGCGGCGTTGCGCCCCATGCACGCGCACACGTAGTGCTCCGCCTTGGCCCGGTAACCCTCGAGCGTCGCCCGGTGCCGGTCCGAGTGGTCCCCGCTGAGGAGCAGCCTGGTGGCGAGCACCTGCACGCCGGCGTACTTGACGTCCCAGCTGAACTCGGTGATTGCCCAGCCGGTGCCGCCGAACTCGTGGGCGTTGTCGACGACGTAGTCGAGGTAGGCGGCGCGGCCCGTGGCGCGGTGCAGCCAGAGCGCCGCCCAGAGGAGCTCGTCGTGGTAGCCGCTCACCGACGCGTAGTAGCTCTTCACCTCCGCGATGCTGCTGTCGTACTTGCCCCTGTACTTGTCGGCGAACTCGAACAGCTGTGGTGGTACAGAAGAAAAGCAGAAGGTCAGTACTTTCGCCATTGATTAATAAAGCTAACCAACCAACTAACATTCCCCTGATAATCATCGATCGTTGTAAGTACTGCTAATCGCGTGGGTTTCTGGAGACGATAACGTGAACGGAAATGTGGTGGTTACGTTAAGTTAAGTAGGCTGTCGCAACAGGCATTGTGTATCGCTAATTGGGCCCACATGTCGGTCTTTCTACACCGACAGAAACTTTGGCGCGGTAAATTTGTTTTTGAAGAAGATTTGCCAGCGACTGGATGACGTCACGTTGACAAGTTGCCACGTGGGGCACGAGGAACAAGGGAGAACACGGTTCCAATGTGAACCAGAGGAAAAAATTCGTCCTGCTTTGACTCCGGCTCATCGAAGCCAATGTGAACTGAAGGTGATTGTTAATTACCTGCTGGGCGTGGTGGAGGAGGAGGTGGGCGTAGTGCGGGTTGGTCTCCCGGAAGGCCATGGAGGCGGCGGCCAGCGCGGCGGCGGTCTCGCCGGCGACGTCAGAGCCGGGGCGCTCGCGGTCGACCTTGTACGCCTGCCGCGACGTCGTCATGTCCTCCGGCCGCTGCCAGCAGTAGTGGTCTGTGTCGCCGTCGCCAACCTGCATACACGATCACGATCGATTAATCATTCAGGCTCGATCACATTTGTCAAAGCCATGGAGGTGGACATATGTATGCATGATTGCTAGCTAATCCTCCATGTGGCGATGCAGAGGTTGCAGGTGTTGGTGTGTGAGATTTGCGCGTTCTCGACTGCACCGCCGCACCTTGGCTTTGCTTGTCCTCTACCTCCACCTAACATATGTTCCGGCTTTCAAAAAGATTTAAATAAAGTTGTTTTCTTTTCTCGATTTGCCAACCCACAGCCAATGGTGGTGCATGCATGTCGATGCTGGATCCTTCGTTGAAATTGTCGACTGAATGATGATGAGGACGGTGATTGCGAGTGTGTTACGTGAATTGGAAACTGTTAAAAAATCGATGTAATTTACCTCGGCCCAGAGCTCGTCGGGCTGTGTGTGCGCCTTGATGAAGTAGTCAGTGCCCCACTTGATGGACTCGAGCGCGTGGGCGAGCTCGCCGGCGGCAGCCACGTCGCCGCCGTACTCCAGGAGGCTCCAGGAGAGCATGGTGACGGTGAACGCCATGGGGAGGCCGAACTTGACGTGGTCGCCGGCATCGTAGTACCCGCCCACCAAGTCCACCTAACCAAGACAAGATCCATCCGTGTCAGCTCCTGGATCATCTAGCAAGAAGAAGAACAGAGACACGGCGTGATTGGTGATCGAGGCGCGCACCCCTTGCTCGAGGCCGTCGGTGAGGCCGGAGTGGTCGCGCCAGGCGACGCGCTGACCGTGCGGCAGCCGCCCCGACCGCTGCGCCTCGAAGTAGAGCAGGCTCTTCCGCAGCGCCTCCTCGTAGTCGTGCGGCACTGCGGCAGTGGCGCTGGCCGCCTCCGATGTCAAGAAGAAGGCCACGGCCACGCCGAGAACCCAGGCCGCGGCGCTGCCTCTGCTCCTCATTGTCATCGCTCTTTCTCTCTCGCTCTGTCTCACCGGCAGCTGTATATACTACCACTTCAAGATCCTTGGCGTGTATCGATCAGCCAGCTAGCTAGCTTCCCGGTGCGCGGCCGATTGCTCGCCGGCCGGAGCTTGATCGAGCAAACACGTAGCTGTTGGAGGGGCTTCTCTGCCGGCGCGGTTGTTCGAGCTCGCTCGCGGGCGTTGGATGATTCGGTGGAAGGAGGGGGAAAGTATCGATGAGTAGCTGGGCGCGGTGGTGGGCTGTCGACTCTACGGGGGACTAGCGTATATGTAGGCGGCGTGGAGGGAGGTTGGGAGCGCGGCGAGCTGACCCGCCGAGGACATGCCATGCCGTGTTGAATGGGTGGGGCCGGGCCTGACCTGGGACTAGGAGGGTTAGGTGACTTTGGAGCTTCGGTTCGTTCGGGCCCATCATCATGGTGCGCCATGGCGAATATAGAAAGCGGCACTCGCGAGGAGGCCCGGGGAGGGAAATAATGTGGGGATGCGCGGGATTTGTTGAAATTTTGGATGGTGGATGGATGGAAGGCAGGAGGAACAAGGGGTACTATACTGGACTAATGAGTGAGTGGATTGACCGAATGAATAAAAATGCACGCAGCGTGTCTCGGCGACAATTATCGTCGTCAAACGGCTGGTGACAACGGCTTGTTGCCATATATTGACTGTGTACATGATATCTGGAGATATTATTATTTTTGAACAGTTATCTGGAGATCTAGGTGATCCATATATCAGCTTGGTGCTTGGCCATGGAGAAAGAGGAGCGCAAAGGGAGTGTCGCGGTTTGTCATTGGGCAATCCATATATATCTACTTTTACGAATTCGAAAAACATTTTACTTCATTAGAGCATATCCATCGGCGCGTTCTGAAATGTGTCGGGCACTCCTGAATAAAAATGTCCTCTATACGAGGCCGGTTGCCAACAAGGGAGTGCCCCAAATGGGCCGGACCAGTCTTAAATCCACTCACCAAATTCATCTACACCTAGAGAAAACACTTTGAGTTTCGATAGCCATGCAAAAATATATTTTATTACAGTAGCCAACATGACATAGATTTTTATTTACAGTAGCCAACATGACATAGATCAGATTGCTCCAGGTGCTAGAGTGGGTGGCATGTGGGCTCGCTCGATGTGGCGAGCGTGTCCGGACATGTCTTACAGCCTCGATCGAGCCGACCCTGGAAGTTGAGACGGACATGGGGGCGCTAGACAACATTTCGAGATGTCCAGACGGATAGGGGTGGGGCGACGATTTCGTGTTCGGACCCTAATGGACCGATGGGGAGGGTTATCAGGGGCGCGCCGGAGATGCTCTTAGACCGGAAATCTTAAAAATCATAGATTGAACTTACATGAAGGCAAGCCCATTTTGTGAAACTTAGCCGAGCTAGTACATTCCGAGCTTTGAAAAATACACACTCAAGTCAAGATTTGCCCCGCTGCATCAGATTAAAGTGGGAGCCTTATCCCCAAGCTACAGTGCAGAGAGAGGCGAAAAAGGGCGATCGAGGTTTCGCCGGCGTTGTCGCCGCTTCCCTCCGCCTTCGGCGCCTTTACGGCGTTGTGAGGTGGGGGGAAGCTCCGGCCTTCTGCTGGTGAGTAGTTTAGGTCTAGTTTTAGGTCCTCTCGCGCCGTCGGCTGGTGGCGGTGGTGGGGTTTGAAGTTGGTGACGCCGGCGAGTCCGCCGCTTTTCTTCGTCTCCAGCGCCGTCGGTGCGTGGCGAGATGGACAAAAGCTCTGGATCTTGTCCGTGCGGGTAGTTTAGTACTAGTTTTTCTAGTGGTTAGTTGCTTCGCCGGCGGCATCGTGTCGGAGACGGTGGCGGCGGTGGTGAAGAATAATTCCTCTCCCTCCCTTCTCCGGCTCGGCGATTCGTTCGCCGGGGAGGCTGAGTTGATGTACTCCGTGCAGGGTGCTGGCAAGGTCAGATCCCGGCCGGGACCATCCTGTACGAGCGTACTGGGTGCGCGCGGCAGAAAATAATTTGGAAACGAAGCACCTCCGCTCAACGAACGGTCGCTCTATCTGCCGGATGGCGACGGCGCTCCGGCTGGCCGCGCGACTCCGACGCTTCCTCGATCGCGCGCGGCCGTGTCTTAGCCGTGTGTACTGTGTAGTCTACCAGCGGTCGTCCCGTACGTTGGTATGTCAACAGTAGTAACCTACGATCGATAATTCGATATGATGCAGCAGTTGGGTAGGGCCGCCGGGATCGATCCCGACGACGGTTCGCACCAAACCTGCCGGCCGGCCATGCATCCTTTTCCGAAGCTTCTTTCTTGCCGGATCCCGGCCCTCCCCCGCGCCGCTGCTCGGTTAGTTAGCTAAGCTAATACTTTCTCCTTAGAATGCTAAGCTGATACTAATTACTAGTACCCTACTAATTTGGCATCATGCATACTGATCTGTGTGACCAATTAAGACACGCTTTGACCCGCTTGCAGCTTGTGTGTGTGTTCGAGCGTCGCCTGCGACTTTTGCGATCGTGCGTGCGGTGGTCACGATTTCCCCTGGATTTTAAGGACGTGGCCATCGGTTGTTGGGACTTTTCTTGCGTAATGCTCTTGCTTTAGCTCATTTTGTTAGGGATTTGGGTGGACCGGACCGGGTCAGGGCATATATGTATTCTACAGCGGCTGGTGCTCCTCCATTTTTCTCGTGCTGGCAAGCAGAGGCATCCTGGTTTTATACAGACCGGCCGGACGGGGCGCCGTCTCGTCGTCAGACAAGAACAAGAGCAGAGCGGAGTGCGGACGCGATAGCGCTATGTTTTGTGCAGTTTATTCATGCCGATCGTTAGTTAATCCCGACCCATCAATCATACTGCCGTCTGCACACCAACGTACTTAGATCATGTAGCAGGCCAAGCATCTTCTGAGCACTCTCAAACTATTTAGCAACTCTTCCATTTAAAAAAAAAAACAATGCATACATCCAAAGCGACGCTTGGGCGTCGTATTCCCCTTGGGTCCTCGTCTTGCATGTTTCGCCAACAAGAGGGACCCGTGGGATGTTCGGTGGTCAGCGGTGACGATTTTCTCGTTTTGAGCTAGGTGGTGCGCGGGCCTGGTGCTGGCGTGGATGCCGGAGCGGCGGCTCTGCTCTCGCCTCCGCTGCGTCGCGTTGAGATACATGGGTATCGCTTTTCCTGCTTGGGCGGTTTCATCGTCTACCTGTATGGAGCGTGGCCTCTGGCCAACGTGGATGTTGGAGCGGCGGCTTCAGGTTTCGCCTCCGCTGTTACGTTAAGGGGTAGGGGTGTCGGCCTTGACCGCTTGGGCAGCTAGGCCGTCGACTTGTGAGGTGCCTGGCCTCTGGGCCGGCGTGATGCGTTGTGTTGTTATATCCGGTTTTCAGCTAGTTTTCTTTATAATTGGCCAATTCACTTATTCTATATCAACTAGCAAACGTGCCCGTGCGTTGCTACGGTTTGATTTTCATTAAACATTTTAGCATATGAATAACTTGTTGGATCATTATTTCCATTAGTTGCAAAGATAAGAAAAATCTAAATATCATACAGTATTGTGCATCAAACGGGAGCCAAAATAGCAAAATTATAGAGCTGTGAACAAACATGAGTAATAATGAATTAACCAAACAGCTCCCAGGCCCCTAATCCATGTTGTGTTAATTCAGTGGTACAGCAGTGATCTTGGGAATCAAGATGAGTAGTTGAAAAATGCGTTAGCTAGAAAGTTTGGTCTGTATTTTTTATGTGCTCTAGCTTACACTGTATTGGGTGAAAGGCAAGCCCGATTTTCTTCCTGGTGATGTTGCTGCTAGCTCGTCCGTGGTTCGATGGTGCTGCTTGCATGGCAATTCCTGCACCAGCACTTGATGCCGCCGCCGACGACCATCCAAAGCGGGACACAGAAGAGGCAAATCGGACCAGACAAAAATAACTGAACAAGCTAATGGGCCCCTCCTCGAGCTCCACCTGGAGCAGCTCCCTCTCAACCATACCATGGCCGTGGCCACCGATACGGAAAGAGACCGCGCGCCGGCAAGGGAAGGCGATAGGCACAGGAACTGCTTGGTGTCCCGGGTGGGAGGCATTTTTTTTGAATGGTCACCGGGGAGGGAGAAAACCCTCCACCTGAATTTGTATTCAATTTTGCCTATAAGACTTTGCAGCCTTTTACAAGATGGGGTTCAAGTGAACCAGAAATTTACAGGAGGAACCAGAGAGAAGACAAAACAAAAACAACGCACATCAACACACACACAACGGGGGTGGGGGTGGGACTTGAGAAGCACTATCAGGCGTGCTCGCATGACGACTATCACCAGAAAGACGGGCAGGACAGTGCGTCCGACGCCATCGAAGGGCATCACAATCCCGAGACATTGCAGGCAGCACCACCACCTGCTTGCATGGCGACTACCCACGAGTTGGCGAACCAGGAGCATACGGGGACCAACGAGTGAAGCTGACGTAGCCGAAGGGCCTCACTCCACCGAGAGAGTGATGCAGACACGAAGCTCGCGCGGCTGAAAGTGCCAGAACTGCGAGGAGTTTCTGCCAACGCCATCGAAGGGCATTGCAAGACCGAGATTCCACCGGCGTCACGAACCTTGACCCCGAGCTCAGCCAAAGGGGCAGCCCCAAGCACTCCGCGAGGTGGGGAGGCGACTTCGCCGCCGAAGGGGGCTGATCAACCGAGACCGCACCAACAACACGAAGCTCGCGACAAAGCCACTACCATCCCCATCGGATATTGCCAAGCTTGCACAGCCAACAAGAGCAGAATTCGAAGGACGCCAAGACAACCCGATTGCCGCCACCGGACAAGCAGCACGCGGTTCAATTACGACGCCTTCAACAAGGAAATGGCACCCTCAGGCACCGTCGTCGCGGAGCTTTCGCTCAGAACCACTGCAAGAAGCTCACATGTGGTACATCTCCCAAACCACGCCCCCAACGAGGCATAGCGACGCCATCAGCGTCGTCGTTGCCGTCCTGGTACAAACCAGAGCACGGATTTCTCCGGGGATACGCACCTTGAACATGACAGAGCTCGCCGCGCGCCTGGGAGGGGCAGCAAGCTCCACCACACTTTGCCGAGATGGGAAACTGAAGCTCACCAGAGAGAGGAGCAGCAGGGCCGCAGGGCCGCCGGCGCAGCAGGGTGGATGACGAACGGCGCCGCGGCCCGCCAAGTCCATCTGTGCCCAGAAGGGCCAGGGCAGCAAGTGCGCCGCCACAGCCGCGCCGGCGAGCAGCACGGCCACGCCCAGCTCGCCGAGGGCCGCCGAGGGCAGGTGCAGGAGCCCGAGGGGCGGGGGGAGGTGTGGCGGCGGCGCACCCGCTAGCAGCAGCCTCCTCAAGCTACGGGAGTGCTCCGCGAGCGGCAGGTTCCCGCCGCCCCCTTCACCGGCGTCGCGGGCTTTTCCCGGCGGCAGCCTCAGGGGACAGCGAGGTAGGGTGACGGTGGGGGAGGTGGCGGCGGCGGGTGGCTAGGGTTCCCCTCCCGTCGCCTAGAGAGGAGGCGACGCGAGGGTACGGGTTTCGACTCTCCGTGGGAGGCGTTGGACCACTTGAGCCGTTGGACCACTTGAGCCGTGCTGCTCGCAGCTGTCGCCGCGCCCGCCTGCTGGCCTGTGTGTGCCTGGATCTCACGACGCGGCTACCACACCGCGGAGGAGCTTGAAGCTCCCCGAGTACCCTGACCCAGCGGCCCCGTTGAGAGGCCGCTCGAGCGGCGCGCGGATTTTCTGTCGAGATTGAGTGATGGAAATTGACAGGGGAGCGCGGCTCGATCTGGGCACCTTCCCCATGAGGCCACGACCAAACCACCTTCTTCCCCGTGCGGCCACCTACCTGCGCTGGGCACCTCCGCTCGCCGGCATCCTGTCCCTGACCTCCCGCCCCGGGCGCCTCCGCTCGCCGGCCTCCCATCCCCGACCTCCCGCGCCTCTGCTCGCCGGCCTCCCATAGGAATCTCACCAACATAGGAATGTTGAAAGTTGATTAATTGAAACAATAATAGTACATGTAACTTCATCATTTTTCAAGTGCAAGGTCATAACCACTAAATCAAATAATCTGACCAGATGTCAATCTTGCACTGTTTCTGGACTAAGACTTACATAATTATAGATTTCAACGACACCAGGGGTTGAATTTGACGAACAGAATGAAACCATCAGAACGATTGAAAACATTAACAAATGTGATATGATAAATACCAGCAACGCAACTCCAGTGGATAATTACTCTTTAGAATTTAAACCTTTCTTCTTTACCTAATGTAGAGAAATTAGTGCTCCTAAATCCTTCGACGCTCACAACTCTATTCCATCTTTCTCAAAAGCAAAGCATTTGAAAAGCATCATCATAAACAGCAACGACATTAGGAAACTAAAGCTATTTTTTTGAATGCCAGCAAGAGTTTTGTACAAAGTAAAAAGGATTATACTCGAGCAACCGAGTTAGAATCATTCTTCAGGAAGTTTGCTCGATAACAAGGTGATTTTAACACCATTAATAGATCAGATGCCACAGACAGGAAAGATAAGACTTGACAATCTCGCATGCCAGGGAGTCGAATTACGAAGGTAAGAACAGCAACTTTGGAGCCAACTAGAAGGAGAAGGCGCGCTTCGCTGCGCCGCTTTACCGGGTTGCATTAATCTACTTTTTTTTTGCTTGATGCAGTTTGTTTTTCTCCGAAATATACCTTTTTGTTTTCCCCTTGACATATTAGCATACTACAGATAACAAAGCAATATGTATCTATATGCACAAAAGAAACTACAACAATCAAACACCATAGTCCGCCCAAAGTCCAGCATAGTTTGAATCCTAGTGTGTGATTAGCATCCACACTCCACAATACACATAAAAAAGGAAGCAACACTTATGTTAATCGTCTGACGAATCAAAATCTGACATCAACATGTTTTTTACCCTGAATCTGATGTCAACATTTTTAACCCTCAATCTGATATCTACATTGTTGACAATTATAATCTACAAAGTATTACATTGTTAATTGATACCTCTTGTTAATTCAGCAAAAAAAAAATCTAATATAGACATCCAATTAATTATATCAGGTGTGTCTATACAAAGCATCAAGGAAGAAGAGTAGACACACGAGAGTAGCTCACAGCTTATTGCCCCCAAAAACCTCTTCTATTTTGGTCTGAATTTTTCCTTCCGTTGTGTGGACGACGCCACCAAATCTACCAGCGCTTGCGAGATCAGAGCCGAGTACAGGGAATCTGAACAACGCTACATTGGATGATTGGCGTTGGATCGAAGAAACAAACTTGACCCGACGACAGTTAGGACTGAGTTAACGGTCAAAGCTTGACCCGACGACAAACGTCCAGTTTGACATGTTGTGAGCACTTCAGACAAGCGAGTGGGGAAAAGTGAGCATAAGCTAAGCTCGTGGGGAAAAGTGAGTACAACTAAGGAACCAGGGGCACAGAAATAAAAATCCCTACTTTTATTTCCCAGTTTCAGTTACACGTCTAATACGTTAGGCCATAACCATATAATAATTACA
Source organism: Poa pratensis (assembly GCA_947311845.1). Taxonomy (NCBI): domain Eukaryota; kingdom Viridiplantae; phylum Streptophyta; class Magnoliopsida; order Poales; family Poaceae; genus Poa; species Poa pratensis. Next base: position 36,681,020 of record CAMZMU010000041.1, on the reverse strand, counting down.
TGTTTTCGGAACCCATGAAAAATGCCCTGCATTTGAGAAGCCAAAATGTACTGCAACCTGCTATGTAGAGCGATAATAAATCAATATCAACTAAGCGGGGAACAAAATCAATCAGCTCATGCCACGGTGTCATCTAGTATATTTAAGATCGATGAAAAACCGTCAACAACAAAAATTAGGCATCGAAACTGAAGTTTCATTCTCAAGTCATAGTATGCGCCAAAAAATTCAGTCATGGCAGTGTGCATGTTTAGCAAAGAATCAAATGGACCAGCCTTCAAGTACAAATTTGCTGGCGATAGGATATCTAGTACGGTGGTTTCAGCTGAGGAAAATCCGTTAATCAAATAAAAGTCGACTAAGTTTCTGTAGAACCCCACTCCAACATTGATTTCAGACAAACATGACTAAAATCAGCAACAGAGGTTAAATGCAGTAGCGAGAAATCCACTGACGGCAATTTACTTTGAGCACACAAACGAAGTTGAGCTCAGCTGTAAGCAGATGGACATAAGGAAGTTGAGCTCAGCTGCAAGCAGACATCTCCTATGATTTTTTTTATACTCCAGTACTCTACAGATCATCATTTCTGTTTTTCAATTTATAGAAGGCCCGCCCAATATAGTACTTTTTATGCCTGATATAGCAAAAACTGAACATAAGATTTTCAAGTCCAGTATGATTGCATACGTTAGAATTGGCAAGACAAAAAGGAACAATTTCTTATATATCAGTCTTGAGGGTCAAAATAGATGCGCTGAGAGAGAGAGTGGGGCTCCATTTGGCAAGGTCATGACAGATACTATCCAGATCTTCCCGATGCAATCTGCACCTACACCAAGAGTCACCCACCGGCCATTACCGCCTCCAACGACCAAGTTCACGTATGAACCCTAGCATGAGGGAAAGGGGAAAAGCAAGAGATGAGATTACTGCACCTTGGCCGGGGATGAAGACGACATTGACGAACGATACCGGCCGAATCAGTGCGGCGGTCGACCTCCGCTCGAAGAGCTGCGACGACGACTGTTGTCGACGCGATTCGCGGGGAGGGGCAGAGGCTGCGACGGCAAAACGGAGAGCTCAGGACGGACGCGAACAAGAGAAGTGCAGCGGCGGTAGCTGTGGCGGCATGGGTGGGGAACCATAGCTCTCCTCTGGTTCGCTGTTTCTTCGTGTTCCTGGCAGAGCATCCGCATGCTGAATCCCTTACGACATTACTGGTACGAGCTTCCAGATCCAACAGATGGACAAACGGACCTGCAAATCAAGAGGAGAGGAAATATCAGAAGAAGAACAGGAAGAATACAAGGAAAAATGGATCTAGACGCCTACCAAGATGCGAGCCCAAATCCACCAACGTGAATAGAACCAGAGAAAGAGAGAGAAAAATAGCTGACGTGAAACAAAAGCCGCGAGATTAGGGAGAAGATCAGGAAGAACACACCGAAAAACAAGCAGAGATGACGCCGGAGGCAGAGAACAAGAAGCGGCGGCGCTGCAACGAGGACAGTAGCGAGACCAATCTAGAAGCGTAGAGAAGGGAGAGGAGGGAACCTGTCCCACACGCGTCTCCACCGAAGGACGAACCGACCCGAACAGGTACGCAAACAAACGACACAGAAAACTCACACACACGCGCGCATGCACTGGCGACGACAAGCGGGCCCAAAATTTTCTTGGCCCACTCGCAGTGAACGAGCGTAGGCAGCAGAACGAATAGAGCAAACGAGCTAAGCCAATGACTTGTGGGCCCAAAACATGGATGAACCACAGAGCAGAAATTCCAGGGAGCTTAGATATGTTAGAGATTTAAGAGAAGAGGAGGGCGGGCGGGTGGACCTGGAGGAGCGCCGCGATGCCGGACTCGACCTGGGTGAGGTTGACGAGCAGCATGACGAGGCTGCGCTTGACCATCACGTCCATGGCCGCCGACACGCCGCCGAGCACCACGAGGCGGGCGGCAAGCGCGCCGTCCTGGCTGAGGTTCACGAGCGAGTCCGCAGCCGCCTCGCCCGCGGTGGCCCCCACGGAGGCGAGAAGCCGGAGCAGCGCCGGGAGCGCCCGGTCAGCGCGCCGTGAGAGAGCGCAGGCCTTCCTCGTCTCCGGTGAGTCCCCACACGATATCCGTCTCGGCGCCGCGCACCTGCAAGGAACGAGCACGGAGGAGCTGGTTAGAGGAGCTAGCTAGCACCTGCGGGGAGATTGGGGATTTAGTGACGCAGCGCGCGCACCTACGGGAGCTGTTGGAGAGGAATTCGAGGAGTTCGTCGGATTTAGTGACGCAGCGCGCGCACCTGCGGGGAGCTGTTGGAGAGGAAATCGACGAGTTTGTCGAGCTCGTCGGCCATGGGCTCCTCCGCTCGCCGGCCTCCCGCACCGCACCTTCCCTCGTCGACCTTCCGCGCCGGGGTCCGTGCCTAGACCTCAGCCGACGCCGCAGGCCGCCAATCTCCGCCGTGTACTGACGCCAGACAACGCCGGCGAGGGAAGAAGCGTTTCTTCCGATGGGGAAGAAACGATTGGGGATCGCTCGGGGAGAGGGAAAGAAAGAAGTCAATCGTTTTTTTTAACTTACGAATGGCATGGTGGGTAATTACCCAGCAATACAAGGGTAAAATTGGAAATATAAAAAACGTACCAACCATCACCTGAAGGCATATTATATAGTAGAGATGGAACTGCAAGTCTCTTGCCGGTTTTTTTAAAAAGTTCACACATACATGATACGTGCAAGGTCTCTAGCTAGGAAGGAAAAATGTCAATCGAGGGAAACGAGACGACCTACCAAGAAGCCAACTAGGCGATTCCACTAAAGAAAGGTTAAGCGATCTACAGAGATCATGTGGATCGTGGGCAGCGACCTATGCCTCACTCAATTCTCTGACAGCACCTGCCAATAATCCGGCTTGGAAATATCCGTTGCCTGCCTCGATCTCCCAGTCTCTGGTCTTGTCCAGAGTTCATGTTTCCGTTGGGCTAAGCTAGCTGATCGGAGCGGCGTAACCACCCGGCCATCACTGTTGAGTCTGGTGGCGACGGCGAATTGCTCCCGACGCCTGAACACACGACGTGGATAGTGCGGTCCGCCGGCCAGGTGTGTGCTCGTTTTCCCTGCCTAGTCAGTTAAGCCGTTGCTTCTGTTCCTGAGTCACCAAGACGACCGTTAAATCTGAAGTCTGAAGCGCGAATTGACCTGTCAGTTAGCTAGTGGAATTCTACTAGTCGGTAATTAGCTGAGTGTTCAAGGTGTCGGTGCGGTGTGGATCGTAACGATCGGAACCATGAAAAAAAATAGAGCGCTATATCGTTGCTAATAGCACGCTATAGCATTTTTGAGAATTGTCTCGCTAGATAAACTCGTGTATAATATCTTGCTAATAGTATGTTATAGCACGATGTAGCAGAACACGACGTCGACGTACGTTGGGATTCTTTGATCCTTTTATTTGGTTCCAACACCCTAGCTAATTTTGACGTGATGCTATCTGCTCCGCGTCGAATGATTTCCGACGGATCATACCACGCGGTTGTGTGCACCGGAAAGCTGCTCGCCGGTCATATTTTAAAGGATTTCAAAGATCTCTTATTAACATTGTTCGCTAAGGATTGGTGGAGCTCAATGATCCGTGGGCATACTACTACTTTGTTTGCATCGACCGAATCGATCGGAGAAGACAAGAGGGTATGGGGTTTTAAATGATAGCAATGTACTAGCACAAGCCTTTGTACGCACATTCTCTTATGCGGGTTTGTTCGTTCGTGTGTATGTACACGATCGAGTGTCAAAGTGGTTGCCAACTTAGCGCATTCGCTGGCAGAGTACATCTTGCGATGTGAGACGAGATGCTGTCGGATCGGACTACCAAAGCGCGTCCGCCCGGAGAAAGCTACTCCCTCCATTCCACAATATTCGATGTTCTATTAGTTCACATGTTAGTTAGGTGCAAATCTAAATCAGTGTACATACACATTAAAACATGTCCACATACATCTATATAAATGTGAACGTGAACAAAACTAAAATATTTTATATTTAATAACAGAGGGAGTACTAGCTAACAGAGGCGGCTGAAAGAGTGGTTAGCTCTGCCCTGCCCTGCATGCCCTGTTCGTCCCTAAAAATGGCAAGTAGCCAAGTAGTACGTGTACGAATTGTTTATGATCAAAAAGTACGGTTGTACCCGTACGGTTGTAAAAAATATATACATCGAATGAAAAGGATGAAGTGTGATGGAGGGATCGACCTAGCATTTTGTTCCTGCTCCGGTCGATGATCCTGTATAATGGGGCAATGGCATGTGCAGGGGCGTTATTGAATAGTAGATCCACGCCGCCGCTCGAATATAGATGTATTTGTACATATAACATGTCTAGATACATTCACATGTGGACAAATGAAAGTCAATTATTTTAGAACGGAGGGAGTACGTGTGTCGCACTCGAGCAAAGAGACGTTCACATTGACTACCAGTGTGCCTGAATGAGATACGTACACGTGGCCATGCATGCATGCTGCCGACCATAACGGAATGTGCACGTAGCTACAGTAGTAGCCACGTACCCCCGTTGTAGAGCTTCATTCCAATGCGTTTCAAGCTAGAAGATGCTCGATCTAGCTAGCTAGTAGCCACGTACCCCCGTTTCTAATTGACACTTGAACAGCGGCAGTGAGTGGACAAGAGAGAAGGAAGTGACCGACCCAGCTGGTAAAGGCTGTAAAACAGGGTCGGCATGCAGGCGAAACGTGGCACGCCCTACGAGCTCGTAGTGACCGACCCAGCTGGTAAAGGCTGTAAACAAGTGGATGCCACAACCTTTTGAGTTGGCTGTTTCGAAACTTATATTTCGCGATCTAATTAGTTTGAGTATTTGACACAAGTTAGGTCCCACGTAGCATATATAGAAGGCAGTTCTCTCGGTTTATTCTTCTGCGGATTAGATTAGATTTGAACCGAATCATTTTGAAAGTTTTTACAATTTTTAAATTTGTAATGAAGTTACTTAAATTGTTCAAGAAAATTTAAGAAAATCCAGTAATTCAAATTAAATGCAATCACTACGGGAAACCGTCAAAACGCCGACGGCCTTCCTGTACGCCGACGGCCAAATCTCGGGGCCGTCGGCGTACAGCACGGGCTAGGGCAGACGACGAACAGGCCGTCGGCGTACGAAGCGCCGTCGGCGTAGAATTACGTCCCCGACGGCTGCCGTCGGCGTTCTAAATCCCGTCGGCGTACAAAGGGCGAAAACGGAACCGCCCAGCGTCGTTGATACGCCGACGGTACACGCGATAAAAACACCGACGGCTGCCGTCGGCGTTAGTAGTTTTTTTTATTTATTTTCGTATATAATATTCATTTCTTTATTTCTCTATATAATATTTCATGTAGTTGTAATTTATATATATATTAGACCTATAATTGCCCTCCCAATTTCAGTATCCCACCCCCGTAAAATAACGGTTTGAGTTTCCGGAACCCAACCCTACAACATATACATGTAAAACAAATAAAAACTTTTCCTGGCTATCTAGAGAGAAAGTGATGCCGGTGATGTCGGTCACACCTAGGAGTAGATTCTTGCACATTTACAACACACAACACACTTTTATACATATGGTATGTCACAACCTAGGTTTGGGTAGGGTTCCGACGCTCTGGGGCCCCGCTTCGGTGAAACCCTGAATCCGCTGGAAAAATCCTAACGTTTCCGTCTACCCCCATAGACGTGCGTCGAAAGGGGGTAGCCCAGTGGACTTTTTTGCTTGGTTGTGTTATGTTAGGCCATAGGAACATGAGAAACCAAAGTCTACCCCAAATCGACACACGATTCCATCCGGTTCGCCCGAAAGGGGAGTTTTCACCTCTAAGTGCAGAAACTCACTAGAGAGAAAGTGAAGTCGGTGATGTCGGTCACACCTAGGAGTAGATTCTTGCACATTTACAACACACAACACACTTTTATACATATGGTATGTCACAAGCTAGGTTTGGGTGTGGTTCCGACGCTCCGAGGCCCCGCTTCGGTGAAACCCTGAATCCGCTGGAAAAACCCTAACGTTTCCGTCTACCCCCATAGACGTGCGTCGAAAGGGGTAGCCCAGTGGACTTTTTTGCTTGGTTGTGTTATGTTAGGCCATAGGAACATGAGAAACCAAAGTCTACCCCAAATCGACACACGATTCCATCCGGTTCGCCCGAAAGGGGGTTTTCACCTCTAAGTGCAGAAACTCACTAGAGAGAAAGTGAAGCCGGTGATGTCGGTCACACCTAGGAGTAGATTCTTGCACATTTACAACACACAACACACTTTTATACATATGGTATGTCACAAGCTAGGTTTGGGTGTGGTTCCGACGCTCCGGGGCCCCGCTTCGGTGAAACCCTGAATCCGCTGGAAAAACCCTAACGTTTCCGTCTACCCCATAGACGTGCGTCGAAAGGGGGTAGCCCAGTGGACTTTTTTGCTTGGTTGTGTTATGTTAGGCCATAGGAACATGAGAAACCAAAGTCTACCCCAAATCGACACACGAATCGTGTGTTTCCTCCCAGCGCTTCTGAGCCGTTGGATCAGCGGTGTGTTTCTTTCGCTTGATCCAACGGCTCCCAAGCTCTCGAAGGAAACACACGATCCGCGTACTTGTTCCTGATTGGCTAGCTGGAGGGAGTCACTCGAAAGGGCTTGTGAGCTGTAGTATGCCCAATCAGGAAGAAGCACACGGATCGTGTGTTTCCTCCCAGCGCTTCTGAGCCGTTGGATCAGCGGTGTGTTTCTTTCGCTTGATCCAACGGCTCCCAAGCTCTCGCCAAATGCCGCCACCGGTAGTTCTATATAACCCAGTCGAAGGTAGGCATGGTACTCACTTGAGCGCAAGCATGGTGTGTATTGGTCCTTGCGAGAAGTGTGTGTCTGGGTTTCACATTTCCGCATCCGAGCATCTCGCTAGGCTTTCAAGCAATTTGAAGGTAGATGGTAGGGTAGTTCCAATTGAAGAAATTTTGCACACTGAGAGTCATCTCGCTTCACTCGGGGCGAAGCTATGCCGCGATGGGTTTCCGTATAGGACCCCGCTCCAAATTCGTGCAGAAATGCTCAGGCTTGCAGATAAGTTTGACAGGAAAGTTACGAATAGTCCGTTCTACCGAACTGAAGCTGACCGTGATTCGTACGGTCGTTCCTGTCTCTGGGTAGTTGACAGCGATGATGACGACGATTTCATGCCGTCGTCAAAGGAAAGGAGGGTTGAAGCACTGAGCAAGAAGGCTGAAGCTTCGTCCAAGGGCAAAGGCAAGAAGGCAGAATCTTCGTCAAAGAGCAAGGGTGGCAACACACGCACGGCATAGGGTGGAGAAGTTTGTTAGTTGTTCATGATTGTTGTAATTTGTTCTACATGCATGTTTACTTGTTTCTTAGTCAATTATGTATCGGCGGTTCAAGAATGTTCTCTGTGTAATTTATGTTGTCACTGTAATTTGCATGGTTTGTTTAACTTCGGAGTCCCACCTCGGAGTCCCGAGATCAACAGAATCTTGGGCACACTAAAATCTTGCAAACTTACAATAAAACCATGCAGAAGCAAAAATTCCATCAACAGGGGCTGCAGTGCATTCAAGAATTGGAGCGCGTCTCCAGAACCCACCGCTGATCCAATGGCTCAGAAGCGCACGAAGGAAACACACGATCCGTGTGCTTCTTCCTGATCCAACGGCTCACCAGCGCTCGAAAGAAACACACCGCTGATCCGACGGCTCAGAAGCACACGAAGGAAACACACGATCCGTGTGCTTCTTCCTGATCCAATCAGGAAGAAGCACACGGATCGTGTGTTTCCTTCCAGCGCTTGTGAGCCGTTCGATCAGCGGTGTGTTTCTTTCGCTTGATCCAACGGCTCCCAAGCTCTCGAAGAAAACACACGATCCGCGTACTTATTCCTGATTGGCTAGCTGGAGGGAGTCACTCGGAGAGGCAGGTCTATATATAGCCCACCTCCTCAGACAGGTTACTCATTCACACAAAACATTCTAGCGTCACTCGGAGAGGCATCTTTGGGCAACCAGCGGCAAGACGTCTCTGATGACCTGCGACCGTTCCAAACGGTTGCAGATCATCAGAGACGTCTTGCCAGACGGTTGCAAATCATCAGAGACGTCTTGCCGCTCCGTGGATCGAAGGCCGATTTGCAGGAGAAACCGTGTGTTTTGTTCTACCTTCGCCACCGAATCCAATGGCTGGATTTAGCCTACCTGCTGGCATGTTCCCTGGCATTATTGTGTTCGTCCTTGTTCACCGGCCAGCCATTGGAGCCACCTCCTGTAGGTCGGTGAATAAGGACAACACAACGACGCTGTTGGAAACACAAGCCCGCAGGTAGGTTGAATCCAGCCACTGGATTAGGGTGACGCAATGATGATTTGCCGAGGAGGTGGGAGTGGTGGTGGTGGAAGTGGTAGTTCACGGAGATAAGGTGGATGACTAACAATATCTTCGACCTGATCCAACGGCTCACCAGCGCTCGAAAGAAACACACCGCTGATCCAACGGCTCAGAAGCGCACGAAGGAAACACACGATCCGTGTGCTTCTTCCTGATTGGGCATACTACAGCTCAGAAGCCCATTTCTCACTATATATATGTAGTCACGGCCTCCATTGGCATAGCACATCTAAACTGATATCTGATCCCTCATCACGATCCCTCATCACTCTCCCGTGGCGTCACCACCGCGTGTGCCGTCCGCCATGCCAAGGTGCTGCCCTCTCCCTCCCCTACGTACCTAGGTTGCACGCACCTTAGTTGTTTGATCAAATTCCCCACTCATTTTTTCAGATCTCGGCGGGAATCGATGATGACCACCGGCCATTTGTTGGACACAGGCAGTGTCCGGGACTGGGCTCCGCCGGGCTGGCACTGGGAGGTGTCTTCCGGGACGCGTAGTTTGGTGAGGAATCCGGGTGACGTCGTCGACCCGGATCTTGTTTGGTGGCCGTCGCGTGGGCCAGCCTCGGTGCAGAGGCCGCCGGCCCCCGAGGTGGAGGTGCGTCGCCGTATCAGAGAGGACGACGAGCACGTCCGTCGCTACCTGGTTAGGTTGGATACGCAAGCGGTGCATGACAATATGTGGTATACACTTCATAGGGATCCTCCTCATGTGAGTATTGCCCCAGTGATGGTTCCTTATCTTTGGGTGCAAGCCGCCGGCCGCTCAGCACCTCGCGGCTTAGGACCCGGCAAAAGTTAGTTACATTATTCGTGATGTATTATGGATTAAATAAAGATGTAGACTGGTGGCTATAAGCACATTCCTACTAGTGCAAGTTTGGTGTGATATTTTCTGATCCTAGAACGAAGAGGTAGTCTCTGATCCGAAGGATAAAGGGACCAGTGACTGGCTACCCCCTTTCTTTAAAAAAAATAGAACATAATAGAAGAATTGAAAAAAAAATTAAAAAATTAATTGATTTCTTAAAAAAAAAGCAAAACCATACGCCGACGGCGCCAAAATGGCCCGAAAGCTTCGCGCGCCTTCACTCCAAAAAATCCCCAAACCAAATCCCTCCCCGCGCCGGCGACCTCCCCAATCCCTCCCCGCGCCGGCGACCCAAGCCCGTTCTAGCTAGGGTTTCTTTCCCCGCCGGCGCCGCCAGCTCGCAGCAACGCTCCTGCCGGCGAGCGGGCCGTCCCCCACGGCCAACTTCCTCCCCGGCTCACTGGTCCCCGCCGCCAGCGGCAAAGTTGTCCTCGCCGTCCCCCGACTCCTCCAGGTTCAGGTTTCTCATCGCCGAGCACCTCGACGTCAACGCGCAGGACGTTCAGGTAACTAACTGAATCCGCGGAGGCATGTGCTTGTCGTTGAATGGTCTCCACCGTTGCTTATATCATTGAACATGACATGCTGGCAATTTGTTATAAAACCGAGACCTATAGGTAAAATTCAGTCAACAACGTTGTCCAACTGTAATTGGAATTGGGTACCACAGCGGCTATGCCGACGGTTACGTATACGCCGACGGTTATTTGTATACGCCGACGGGCTGCTACGCCGACGGAAATACGCCGACGGCTAGGTCTACGCCGACGGCAAACGTGCCTACCCCGACGGCTTCTGGCCGTCGGCGTATCGTGGGTTTCCCGTAGTGAATGGTACAAATTGGCATCTTGTTCAAATTTCCAAAAAAAAAAATTCAATTTTTTGGCAGATGTACACCTTGAGAGCGACGACAAGACTCGCTCCGAGGCAGGCCTGACATGAGTCATGACCATCACGTTCAGCTGGGAGACACAAAGGCGCATCCGAGGATATATATAGCTAGATTTGGCCCTGTTTGGTTGGCCTTATTTTCTGACTTTAGATTACGGCTTATATAAGTTAAAAAATATCTAAAAACAGGTATTTTTGGCTTTGGCCTGGTCTCGCTCATCGCCACGTGTGCCAAAGGTGGGAGAGGTTAAATTTGGCCCGCTGCCTAGGTGGAGGAGTACGTAGATACGTTTGTTGTGGACTGTGGTCTGCGTCATGCATGCTTTTTTCTCCGTATGCATGTAAACACAACAACGGAAAACACTTTCCACGGTTCTGAATCTTTTTAGGCCCGGGCATATTAAGTTGGGGTATAGCCTCAAAAGAAGCGTTCAAATATCAGCCATCCGACGTGCCTTTTGATAAAGCCTAGCTAGGCTTCCAAGAGTTTCAACTCCATATCTATATGAGTGACTTTCAAGACGCTCCCGACTCTTCTTTCCCCTCTCGTTCTTATCCTCTTTCTTTGAGAGTCACCACCGCTACCCCGGCTCCTTTCCCCCTCTTCTCCGGCGGCCTCGCCGGCCGGAGGGGAGGTGGGGAAGGAGACCGGCCCCTGTTTATAGGCTAGGTCCTAGGTTTGGCGTGATGCCGTGTTTTGGCTGTTTGCCGGAAGTGGGCTTGATGCCCGGATGTGGAGCTCTGGATCGTGGCAGCCGGATCTTGGCTCTAGGGCTCGTTCTCGGCGTTCTCAATCTCCTCTGGTCGGAGGTTCTGGCGGCGACGAAGGCCACCACATCGTCGAATAAATCGGTTGCGGGCTGCTTCCTCTACCTCGCTGTTTCTGCGTTCTCCCATCTCCTTCCGACCGGCAGTGGTTGCGAGGGGATTGAGATGGTTGGCGCGCAGAGGCGGGGTTCTAGACGTGGCGGGAGTTTTTCTGCCCAGGTGTGTGCGCGCGGCGCCGGGCGGTTGTCAGGTCCGCCAGCTTCATCCTTTCGTCCTCTTTCGACCGGCTGTGGAGGCGAGGGGAACGAGGAGGGGATGAGGCGGCGAGCTGCGAACTCCCCTTTCATCAAGCGTGGCCTCCATCCACCTGGTAGCTCCCCTACTGCACTTGTCCACCTGGCCGGCCGTGGCGGCGAGGAGGAGGAGAAGGGCAGGAGGTGGGCGGCTGGTTCGGTTGGAGGCTTTCAGGAGCTTCTGGAGCTTGTGCTCCCTCGAGCGGAATCCATGGCGGCAAAGTTCGCCGCCGTGCTCTTTGGCCGGAAGGGCGGCCCTTTCTCAACCTCCTATGTGGAGGCCCTTGTTGAATCTTGCTGCAGGAGCTCGACCACTCCATGTCCCCAAGTGGTTCGTCCCCGGGGCCGCGGTGTTGGCCTGTGGCACTGGTTCCTCGCCGGAGAAGGCTTCGCATCGAGCGTTCGGCGGAGCGCTTTGGATCTCGGCGTCGGCTGCGTCAATGGAGCGGCTTGTTCTGCTTCCGGAGTTGTGGCGGATGCCTCGAGGTCGCCGGCGGAAAGTGGCGGAGGAGGACACCGAGCACTTGTTTGCTTTTCTTATCTCTCTTCCAGGGTCCTTTTAGTTCTTTTGCAGGCCTTATCTTTAATTTTTAGGTTCCTCTGTTTGAGTGTTGTAAAGGGCCTGCTTGCAAATTTGTACCCGTCACTGTATGAATGAAGCTCCTCGGCCCCTCGGGGCCTTTTACAAAAAATAAAATAAAATATATATATATATATATATATATATATATATATGAGTGACTTTTAATACATTTTACAAAACATAAGAATGTGATTTTTTTTCTATAATTGCAGGACCATGACTATAGGCTTCGCACCAGCAACCCCATGCATATGTCAAGAACACGTGTCATCCATTAAAAAATCTCACTAATATTTTATTAATTTCACACTTCGTACACAAAATATTCACACACTGCGACAAAATTGTCAATTGCATCATCATAGATCTCCTTAACCCGTGACAAAGTTTGTGAAAGAGAGACAATGAAACATGTATGAAGCATAACAAGTCCTACGAGGACTTGAATTCAGAACAGCCATCCCCCATCCAAGAGAGAAGGTTAGGTATAAATAAATTATGAGACGGAATTGTCAACACACGAGGTAAACTGATCCAAGTTAAACGATGGAAACTCATGAACAAAGTCAGCAGCTATGTCTTCTCAAACAGAGACAGAATATATCATTTCCTTATCCCGTTAGTTAATATCAGTTCCGTTATTTGAGACACTAATTAGATATTAAGAAGTTCATTTATGTATATTCCAAGACTAAATATCCCTTGACCTCTTGCTAGCATGATTGGAAAAAAATTAGTACTAAGAGAACATTTTGTTTTATATCGGGAGAGTCGTCAGAGTAGAGTAGCCAACGGCCATGGATTCCACACCTGTCTACAAGGTGGCCGTTGTGCTGCCCATGTCGAGCTAGATGCATGGAATTCAGAACAGTCGGTGCAATAACTCCTTGACACTCCTTTTGACTTTGTTTATAAAGAAAGTAGGCGAAATTATGTCCGCGCAAGCACACTTCATACGTCCACAGAACGCAGAGATTTATTTTATGAAGATCTGCTATGACACCGCAGGAAGATATAGTTGAAATTAGTGTCGTGCCTGAGAGGTGATTTTGTGTTGACAAATGGTTTGTATAGGTAATACACATTAGTAGTTAATCATTTAGCCAATGTACGTCAGAAGCCTCACATTTCTCTATCCATGTCAAACTTTCTGAAAAACATCCGAGCCAGCTACACGTACATTGTTCTTTGAAATGAAAAAAAATCCTTATTTTTTTTTCGAGATTGACGGGGCGATTTTAAAAAATCCACACTGCTTGTTTCATTCATCGAAAAGAGCCTGGCGGGTCATGTTCTTACAAATGGATGGAGATATTACAGGGGGATACAAGGGAGAGAAAACAATGAAAATACAAAAAAAAATACAACTAGAAAAGAATAGCAAGAGCCACCATGAGAGACACAAGAGGTGAGGGGTGTAGTCGGGGATCACAATGCCAAGACTCGGCAAACTGCCTAGCGCACCACACCGGCGTGCGACTCGTCCCCCAGGCACAACTTAGGAGCACCACCATCATCATCAGCGAGTGTCAAGCCTAGCACCTAGCACGAAAACCTAGAAAGGGAGCTCCGCCACGGAGGTCGAGACGATTAGCAGGAAGGAGGCATCAGTTGAGTCGTCATTGAACAAAGAAGAGCCGAGACGCCACCAAGAGCCCGAAACTCTCCACACCCCGACGGCGACCATGGGAGGCTCTTGGCAAGCACATCACGGGACCAAGACCCCGCGAAGGCCAGCCGAGGGGAGAAACACACCACCTCGGCCCCCAAACTGGTCGCACCAACACCAACAACCGCAGCACCAACATCAGCCTACCCCAGCCACCAAGAAGCTCACGAACCACCCCTGCTATCTCCGGGTAGCGCCTCCACGGAGGGAAGCGACGTTGCAAAGCCGCCGCTGCCCAAGCCGAGACTGGGTTTTCACCCGGCAGGGGGGTGGGTGATGGGGCTGGAACTTCAACGAAGCCTCCGAGGAGGGATTCGGCGTCGGAGCGTCGTCGACGTCGTGGCCGCCACCGGCCAAGGGTTTCCCCCAGTTCCAAGCACCACACCACCATCCACCCGTCGAAGGATCCGCTGAGGACGAGGCCTCAAGCACCAGGGACGGGGGAGAGCTCCAAAACGGGACGGGGAAGCGAACCCTACGGAAAGCCACGACATGTCTTCACCAGGAGCCGCCGCACCTTGCGGCCACACCATTAGGGGAGAGGCCCATCACCACGATGCACCAATCCGTGGACCTCCGCGATGCCAGGGGTCCGCCGCCACAGGAACAAGAAGAGGAAGCCGCGCCGCCACGGGAGCCGCCGCCGAGAGAGGGGCCGCCGTGCGCGGAGAGAGCCCGCGCCGGCACCGTCCACCGCAGGGCAAGCCCGACGGAATCCTTCGGCGACGGAGCAGGAGGGTGGGTTTCGGCGGAGGGGCGCAGCCGGGCCACCGTAGCCGCGCCGAAGGGGCACGAGGAGGGCGGATGCCTGCATGGCAGGCGCGTGCCGACGGACCGCCGCCGCCAGCGAGGGAACCCCGAGCGAGAAGTTTTACCTCCAAACTGCTCGATGGGGAGCCGATGGCGCGGCGCAGATCCCCGCCGCCCCCATCACCGGCGCTGCACGGCCGTGTCCGGCAGCCGCCTCAGGGGGCGACGAGGGGAGGGGAGGTGGGCGAGGTAAGTGGCGGCGCGGGGCGGCTAGGGTTTCGCCCCTCGGTCGCCCTGAGGAGACGACGCGAGGGACGCCTCTTGTTCTCCTCCTACCATACAAAAGAAGACTATAAATCCTTATTTTCTCATTAAGCGAACCGACAAAACAGATAAAATGGCATTGAAAAATGTGTTACGTTTTCTCCCTGAAGACATGCGTGGTACTATTGCAACATACAATTTGATGCAAAAACCTGTCCGGAAGTGGTATAAGTGAGAACTGGTCCGGAGGAAGATATTGATACCCCTAGTATGAACAATGCTTTATTTCCTCTTCATTTTCCACCACCAAAGGGACATGAATCTTTAAAAGCGGTGTACACACCAGCATCACATAATTACTGAACTTTCTCCCCCCCCCCCCCTTTTTGGACAATTTGCTGAGCTATCTACCTTAGCTTTAGTATGACCTGAAAAAATGCGAATAAAAAGTGGAGCAATTAGGACTTTGCATGCACTGGCTTCAACTAGCCAGGAAACAGCTTTTGGCTGAATTAGGGCATGTACAATGGGGTGATGTCAGCCTTCTCTTAGCATTGACACGTAGGATATTTGTCTAGTTGGAGGAGAGAGAATGAAGAAAGTGGAGGCTGCCTTCCCTTAGCTAAGAGATGATCTCTTACGAAACAAGAGAAGACTATTTTCTCCATTGTACAATACGCCTTCCCTTAACAACACAATTTCTCACTAAAACATAATTAATTCTCATTAATTGTTTGGTATGATAATAAGAGATAATGCATTTTTTAGATAAAGAGTGTTTATTAATATCGCGGAGATACAAATTACATCCAGCCTCTGCAACAACGCAATAACCAAATCTATTACGGATGCACATAGCCGAAAGACAATAAGAAGAAGAAATAAAAAAAAAGTCCCACTACAGAGTTACAGTCCTTGCAGCAGCCGCACAACCACCACCAAGACACCACCTGATGTCCAATTCTTCAAAAGCAACGCCTTCAAGAAGAACAATGCCAGGCACAACCAATTAAGGCCAGACCTTGGGTTTTCACCCTGAAGATAGTCCCGCTCTCAAAACAATGTCTTCAGCAAGACCATTGCCAGACACAACCAATTAAGGCCAAACCTTGGATTTTCACCCTGAAAGGTAGGACTTTAAACTTCACCTGTGGTGTTGCCCCCACTAACATGCCGCTGCTCCGCCTCGTGCAACTCCAAGCAAGTTCCTCATCATCGCAAAGCCTCCAATCACAAGTGGAGACAGGGTTTTCTGTCCCGGCCCGTGAGGGTCTTTAGTCCCGGTTTGCGAACCGGGACATGACAAGCGGGACTAAAGGGCAAACCTTTAGTCCCGGGCCTGTTACCAGCCGGGACCAAAGGCCATCCACGTGGCCACCTGCGGGGCGCGCTGGGGGCAACCTCTTTAGTCCCGGCTCGTATAACGGGCCGTGACTAAAGGGTTTAGGGTTTCTTTTATTTATTTCTTTAGGGTTAGGGTTTAGGGTTTCTTTTATTTATTTCTTTAGGGTTTATTTGTTTTCTTTTATTTTCTTTCTTCGAGCATACAAAGATAATTGTTTTCTTTTAGCGGTATTCTATGCTATCACATACCGTACACGTTCGTGCATATATATAAGATAACTTGTCTTACGATCGAGCATATACAAATATATACAATTTTGATAGTTACATGGAGATCACAATTACCGGGACTAGAGCCCGTCTATTCGATTACACGGCTGGGGATCATCAGTAGCGCCTATTCACACTAAATTCTCCGGCGTCGTCTATCATCTCTTTCATAAAAATCCCGCCAGTTCCTCTGCAATTCCTAGTAGGCGTTGCTCTGGTAGGAGTTGTTCCCGCATTCTGTCGAACTATATAAGAAAAGGAGATCAATATGAACATCAATCATGATAACAAAAAGTGACGGTAATAAAATAATGTTGTGAATGCATTGCTTACGTAGAGTCTATAATCATTGTGCTCAGTGGTAAATGTGCGAATGAACTCGCAAACGTAGTATCCACATAGATTCGTCCCCGGTGGCTGCCTCGCGCACTTTACGAGAATAGAATTCAATCAAAATAATAATCTAGCATCATAATTGTATTGAAACTAGAATTAAAGAGATGCGCGGACATATCTCGTACTACTTACCGTGACCGGAGTAAACGTTAGCTTCTCACTAAAGGAACCCGCCACCAGACTCCTGAACAGGTTCCAAACCCTGCCCGGCAAAGAAAATGAATTAATGAATGAGTTACTCATTACCTGATATCTCATGAAATCAATGAAAGAGACCGATATAGCGCGAAAATTACCTCTGGAGCATGTCCTGCATGTCGCGGAACTCTTCCAGGTGTCTCTTTAATGGGTCCATGACTTCAACTTTTCCCTTATCAACTTGAATGTCTAGCAGAATCCAGTGGAACCTGCACACGTTTATATATACGTCAGTAACTCATCAATTACACTTAACATCGAGTAAGCAAAAGTGAATGTGTACAACAGAGTAAGACCCTCACTCGAAGTTGTAAGGAAACCGTATGTGGTCACAGAAATGTTGCTCCGTTAGAAACCTTAGAAGGTTACTCGCCGTCTCGTCGGGTTTCATCGTTAGCGAATATATATGTACTTTATCTGGGTCAATGAACCCAACACTATAGATCTTTGTTTTACATTCTGTCGTGGTGGTGTCACGGCAGATGCCATAGGATGGCTTAAGTTGTGGGCTCGCTAGGACGTTGGGGGATCCGGGGAGGGTTTGCGCGCTCACGAAGCACGCATGGAGAACAACCAAGAACTCGCAAGAACAAACAAGAACAAGCAGAACCAAGAAGAAGCAAAGAACACCACGATGTACCCTGCTTCGGGGCCCTCTTGTGGAGGTAACACCCCTACTGCAGCACTAGCCTACTCTCTTTATATCTCAAGTGGTTACAAGTACAGAGTGCTCCTTGAGCTGTATGAAGAACAATGGTGGGAGCTCTAAGAAGGATGGAGCTTGGGGGGATAATGCCTTTCTCTTTTGCCGTTCTCTCCCCTTCCTCCTCTCTACTGGAGGATTTGGTAGCTTACTTATACACTAACCGAATTACCATTTTGCCCCTGGCTGGAAGTGATAATGGCATGGACAAGAGGAACAGGACAAGCCTCTGCCCCCTGTCAACCCAACGGCCGGACTGTCAGGCCCTAGCAGGCCTATCTTGCCACTTTGGGCAATGGCAGGTGTAGCCCACCGGGTCTCGGTCATATCCTCTTTCCCGAATTGGCCGGGTCAGCTCCTAGGTTGCTGCGCTCCCAGGAATCCCGTGACCTGACCTGGCCGTCAAGTCCCTAGCAGGCCTATCTTGCCACTTTGGGCAATGGCAGCCGTAGCCCCCCGGGTCTCGGTCGTATCCTCTTTCCCGAATTGGCCAAGTCAGCGCCTAGGGCCTTGCGACCCGGAAAACCTGCGACTTGACCCGGCTGTCTTCTCAGCCTCTGGCAGGAGACACCCGTGAACCTTTCTGACATTACTTGGCCCTTGTGCAATATCCGGATTACCTTATCCGGGTCCTTCCTGACCAACCCGGCTAACTTAACCGGTTTCCTTCCTCTGATTCGGTTAAGCTTTACCGGATCCTCTCTGGCATCTTCTCGCACTTTAGCTTGATCAAGTGCTAACCGACTCTCACGAGAGATCCGGCCCAAGTGACCCGGCTATATGTTGATCCGGCTAGCTCTTTGCAACACTTAACACCACATCTTTGCCCTACCCGGGGGCAGCCCCCCGACAGTAGTCCCCGAAGCTGGTGCGGTTCTACAGCCTCGGCTGAAGAGCCGTAGCAGGTTAAAAATAAACATCACTAACCGAATCTCATATCATATAATCTTGTCTCAGGATTTCCCGGGACACTTGGCAGTGAATCTCTGCGCAAAGCCCCATAATCCGGATCTCTGATCTGACATGCCACTGACAGCACCTCATCCGGATTCTCCGGGTACTTGAGTGCATTTGACCAAACGACCGCGTCTTCTCGTTTTCTCCGTTGACCGGCACACAGGATCCGTGCAACTGCTTCCAATTCTATGGCCCAACATGTGCTTGGAACACACGGCCACAGAGGTGGCCACAGAGTTCCAGGATGCAGTTACCGTGCGACGCTCCGAAAACCGTGCAGTAGTGCGCCCGTTACCGCTGGGCGCTATAAATATGGGCGCAGGGGGTTTCCTCTTCTTCTCCGCTCGTTCCCCACTCCGAAAACTTCCATCTGCGCCACCGCCGCCGCCGCAATCTCGCCCTCGTAACCTTGCCGCGCCGGAGACGTCCTCAACGCACCGGAGGAAAACGACCGGGGCCGCGCACCGTGCCCAGCGCCGCCGTTCCTTCATCGAGCTTCTTCCCCGTCGCGTCATCACCGTGAGTTTTCTTTTTCTCCGGTCATGGCGAACTCGAGGAGTTCATATGCCACGGGAAACTCGCATTTGTTTCTTGTAGATTTATCCGCATATTAGTCCGTCGCCCAGCCTCAGTGCATCTAGTAGATCTCCTGTCTAGATTTTGCACTACACTGCCCTAGTTTTGTTTGCCACCGTATGAGCAGTTCAACCATATTTTTACTCTTGATTTCCTTTCTTTTTTACTGCTGCAGTAGATCTTGTGTAACCCTAGACCTTTGCGGAAGGTGTTTGTGATTGCCACCCGAATCACCTTCTCTGCTGAATCCGGCTAGTTTCATCCGGGATAATATTAGCCGAATCACTCTAGATCTGGTTCGATTATACCATTATCCGATTCATTTTGACTCGGCCCTATCCGACCTCTTGCAGGATTGATCCGGATATGGCGAAGCTTC
Organism: Poa pratensis; assembly: GCA_947311845.1. Lineage (NCBI taxonomy): Eukaryota > Viridiplantae > Streptophyta > Magnoliopsida > Poales > Poaceae > Poa > Poa pratensis. The sequence continues at coordinate 36,661,669 of CAMZMU010000041.1, read as the reverse complement.
CTCCCGGCAGATGGGAGGGTTCTGATGTGACCAAGGACGATCTGGAATGGCTATTAAGCACCCGGCGTATAACCTCTCAAGTTATATGCCGCAAACCGGGGAAGGAACTCGTCCCGGTTCCCGAACCTGGTGAACGTGTGGTGTTTCTAGCGCATTTTGAGCGCGGATTCGGATTGCCGGCGAGTGATTTCTTCCGGGCTTTCCTGGATTTCTTTGGCCTACAGCCTCATCACCTCCCGGCTAATGCCTTCGTTTCTCTATCGGCTTTTAGCTCCTTTTGCGAGGGCTATCTCGGTGTCTGGCCGACCGTCGATATTTGGGCAAAGTATTTCCACCTCCGCAAACATACTATTCCAGGCACTAAGCCGAAGCTGATGACTGCTTGCGGTCCGGTTAGCATCACGCCAAGGCAGGGATCCATCTTTCCCCGTATCACTGGCCTAGACACTGTCAGAAGTGGCAAAGGTCTTTCCTTTATGTGAAGAGTGCAGAAGGCCATGACGCCCTTAATCTGCCCGAGTTCACGATCGAGCCACCCACAGCCGAATTGAACTTCGGATACAATCCGGCCGAGACTATTGTAGAACTTCAGACTGTACATGAAACTCTGGAGGACTTCTGAAGAAGGGCCTGGCCTCGGATGATCTGCTCCGGACCTTCATCGGTCGCCGGGTCTGCCCTCTTCAAAGACGTGAACACAAGATATGCCACATGGGTGGTGTGCTAGATCCTACCCGGATCAGCAGGCATGACCTTAGCAAAGTCTCCATCAGGCGACGGGTAAACGCCATTGCCGCCACCGAGATGTCGGATAAATGGCGGTGGGGCGTAAAGCCGTTTTTCCGAGAGCGCCTTCCACCACAGGTTAGTTCGCCATTTTCCGAATCTAACCATATTTCGTCAAAATGGCATCGGCCTAATCCGGATTTGCCCCGACTTTTCTGTAGCTGTTTGATCGCCAACTTACCGAAGATGGAGACCTCTCCACCAAAGAATGGGGACCGGATCTCAGCCCGCCGCGCGAGGACGAAGAAGATCCGGATACGGATGATTATCTGCCTATCCCGCGCGCCAAGCCAGTCCGCAAGGGTAAGCAATCAACTATTCACAACATCTCCGACGAGGAAGATGATGATTGCAGGATCTTAGATCCCATCGACGCTATTCCGATTTCATGGTCACCACCTTGTGTTCCAGCCAAACAAGATGCTGAAGGGACATCTCGGAAACGCAGTGACGCGCCCGGATCTGATTCCCCTAAAGCCAAGAGAATAAAGAAGTCTGGCTCCAAGTTGAATCGCGTCAAGCCGATGCCTACCACCAAGGGGTAATACTGACTTAACTTCATTTGCTTTCTTCCTCTGTTAACCGAGTCATATCTATCCGAGTTAACTGTTTGCTTTGCTTTATGCAGTGATGTCCTCATCACCGCGCAGACTCATTCATCCATCTCTTCTCCCATTCCTCCGCTGGATACGGTCATGGAAACCCAGTCTCCTGATCGAACTGCCACCTCACCAATGCGTGTCACCACTGCCAATATTCCTCAGCCGACTCCCATTTCAAAGCCGGTTATTGACTTGGAGAGTGAGGAAACCTCGGCTCCAATCCGAGATTCAAGTTGGCCACGCCCTCTCAAGGAGCTGGAGAAGGAAAAGGCCAAGACATCGGCTACATCCTTGCCTAAGCCGGATCCTCGCCCTACTCCCGCAGCGCAAACCCTGCTGAATCAAGAGCAGCAGAAGAAGAAAAAGCAGAAGCAGCAACAGCAACAGCAAGTTTCCGAGAAGCAGCACAAGGAGCCACATCCGAAGCAGACTCCGGGTGCGTCACCGCAACCCAAGCCGACTCAAGGTGCCTCTGGCACACCTCCAACCACCTCGGATAAGCAGGTGGTTGCTAGCAAGAAGGTTTCTGCCGCCCCATCAGCGATTCGATTCGGCCAGTCCCTGTCGAATCCCCGCCCTCCGAGCAGCGATAAGCTCGAGTCCGCCAAGCAATTCATTGAAGCTTGGAATGATGCTGACCTCGCCAAAGATTTTTCTACTTCAGCGCCACATCCGGCTGGGCCTAGTCGGATGTTTCAATCATTACACTCTGTACAGACCTCGGTCACTGAAGCTAACCGGGTGTTTGAGGTAAATTTTTCCGAATCTTGCTTTTATTTCAACATGATCAAATAGTACTATACCCAGTCCCCGAGATTCGGGTCGAACGACTGATACTCCTCCGAGTAAGAAAGTCATTCGGCTTGAATCTCTAAAAAACTTATCATGAATGTTGCCGTAACCGAGGACACCGTGGGACTTCCAGTCCCCGAGTCTCTTTTCCAACTGATTCGGTTAATCTCGGGCCAGTCCCCGAGATTCTTTTGACGCCATTTGCCTGTTTTCTTTCAGGAAACCATGACCGCTCGCGGCAAGCTCTTTAAGCAGCTCGCCCATCAGCATCAGAAGCTCCAAACTTCCTTTGATGGGCTCTGTCTTGAAATGGACAAGAAAGAAGAAGAGCACAAGCGCGCTTTATCCGAGGAAAAATCAGAGGTGACTCGGCTCCAGCGAGAGCTTGACCGAGTTGAAAAAGTGAAGAACAAGGTTAAAGGAGAGCGGGATACGCTGAAGCGTGAAAAAGACACAATCCAGAAGGAGCGGGATACTTTCAAAGCCGGACTTGCGGAGCGGGCCAAACTGGACAAGCAAATTCAAACGAACATTGCCGAATCTGAAGCCGAAGTCAAAGCGGCTAAAGAAGAACTGAGTGCTCACAAAGCGGCCAGTGCGAAATGGCTTGCTGCACTTGCTAGCCTTAACGATGACATGGATCGTAAGTTCACCGAATCTCCTCTTTTCTTTCTGCTCTTAACCAATACATATGCTTGTGTTCCTTCTCGCTGAACTCAGTATTAGCTTATTTGTTTGTAGGAGAGTTTACTAGCATCCGGCTTCAAGCCGCCAAGGCTGTGAGAAACGCCCGAGCTGAGAGAGCTAAATTAACCGAGGCTCCCCTACCAGAGACATGGGACATCGAAGATCATATTACAGCACTTAAGGCTCGGATTGCTCCTTTGAAGGATTCCCATATTGGTCTGCTCAATGCAAGTCTCAAGGCTCACCGAATCTTGTTTCCTGAAGCGCGGCAAGTTGTGCCTGTGGAGGAGCTGATCCGAGACCTGGATCAAGCAATGACCCGGTTACAGCAGTGGAGGTCTTCGTCCGCCCGCGCTGGTGCTGACGCAGCTTTGCTATTCATCATGTCCTGGTATGAGCTAATTGATCTTGCCAAAGTGCGCTCATTTCGCGAGGGTTCTCCGTGGGCTACAGACCCTACCCGGATTAAGATCCGTGAAGAAGCCGCCAACTTCATGGCCGAATTTGCACGCACCAAGCATCTTGATCTGGAGGCTCCGGTCTACTCGGATGGAGAAGAAACTGAAGAAGAGGAATCGGACGACGCCTCCGCTGAAGAATACGCCGATTCTGAGGGCGAGTCTGATGATTCGGCTAACTCTGCCGAACACGCTCCTATCAAGATCCCAGCTTCTGACTCGGCTAAGAATACCGAAGCAACTCCGGCCCAGACTTCGGAGATACCAGCAACTGATTCGGCAGAGATTACTAAACAAGCTCCAGCTGATCCGGATACCTCCGAATCCGCCCAGCCTTCAAGCTCTCCACGCAAGGTTACCCCTGAAGTTCCTCCATCTGAGCCATCCTTGCAACCGAGCCCCCTGCAACCGAATCTACTCCAACCGAAGCTCCTGTAACCGAGGCTCGCGCGCCCGAGGTTCCTTCAACCAAAGCTCCTGCCACCGAACCTGCTACAACCGAGTCTGCTGCTTCCTGAAGTAACTTAGTGAAAAAACGTTAAATCCCCGGTATGCCGGGAGCAGATGTAATAGACTATTTTAAGTTCTTTCGAGACTACTTTAAATTTGCTTAACATGATCCGGACGAGGTTTATGTTGGATCATTTTAAACCGAGTCCCCGAGTCTGTTTTCTTGTTTACTATTTTTGCCGAATCTCTGCTCTTGTCTACCTTTTAGGTGTTTGACAGTCGAGTCACAAGATAGGAATCATAGCATACAATACTTGAAACATGCGAGTTGTGGTTTAGAATCATTCAACATAAACGAAAAATAAATAACAGGGGTTAGTAAACGACATGTGCCGAATCGGTTTTGGACCGAGTCCCCGAGTCCATTTTCATGTTTCCCACATTCCTCATCTCTGCTCTTGACTACCATTTTGGTGTTTGTCAGTCGAGTCACGAGATCAACAACACAACATACATTACTTGAATTTTGGGACGAGGTTCAAAGCAATTCGGCACACGAACGGTATGGACAAAACAGTAAAAAACACATGCATGAGTACGAACAGTCCCCGAGTCCAGACTCGGATTGCTGCAACTTCATTTATGATAAACTGAAATACATACATTGCGCCCCTTAGAGTAAAAGGGTCGAAGCAGAGCTACATTCCAAGGTCTCTTAGTTTCTTGTCCGGGTCTGTCCAGGCCATCCTTCCTTGGTTCCTGTGCATCTACAAGGTAGTACGAGTCATTGTGCATAGCCCTGCTCACAATGAAAGGTCCCTCCCATGGAGGTGACAACTTGTGTCGGCCTTTGCTGCGCTGCACCAGCCTTAGCACAAGATCACCCTCATGAAACACTCGAGGGCTGATCTTTCGACTATGATATCGTCGTAGATTCTGCTGGTATATTGCTGTCCGAGATAGAGCCAATTCTCTTGCTTCCTCTAGCAGATCCACTGCATCTTCCCGAGCCTCTTTTGCCTCGGTTTCAGTATACATTGCCACCCTTGGTGCATCATGTTCTATGTCTGTGGGTAGCACAGCTTCTGCCCCATAAACCAGAAAAAATGGCGTATAGCCAGTTGACCGATTCGGCGTGGTCCTTAGACCCCACAGTACTGATGGTATCTCGTCTATCCAGCATCCCGGAGTTTTCAGCAATGGTTCAATGAGACGAGCCTTGATGCCGGCCAACACCAGGGCATTTGATCTTTCCACTTGCCCATTAGACTCCGGATGTGCCACCGAGGCTATATCTAGCCGGATTCCCTTATTCATGCAGAACCGAGCAAACTCTCCGACAGCAAAGTTTGTGCCGTTATCCGAGATGATGCTATGAGGGTATCCGTATCTCAAAATAATTTCTTTCAGGAAAGTCACAGCCGAACGACCATCTACTTCCGGATTGGTTTCACCTCTATCCACTTGGTGAACTTATCCACCATCACCAGCATATGTGTCATGTTACCCCTAGCCGGCTTGAAATCTCCCACCATATCTAAACACCACACAGCAAATGGCCAAGTGATCGGAATTGTTTTGAGCGCTGATGCGGGTAAGTGTGTCTGCTTGGCAAACCTTTGGCATCCTTCACATTTTCGGACTATGTCCTCTGCATCCGCGTGAGCAGTGGGCCAGTAAAATCCATGCCGGAACACCTTAGCCACCAGGGCTCTTGTACTGCAATGATGTCCACATTCACCCTGATGTATCTCAAGGAGCATCTCCTTGCCCTCGGCTGGCTCCACACAACGCTGTAGCACCTCGGTTGCACTCCTCTTGTATAACTCCTTGTTGATGATGGTGTAAGCCTTGGACCTCCTCTGCACTCGCCTAGCTTCGGTTTCATCATTTGGCAAACTCCCCTCCGACATGAACTTCATGATTTCTTCAGCCCATTCCGGTACTGGATGCAAAGGGAATAAGTGCTCATCTACTTCCACTGGTTCGGCCGCCATTATTTCTTCTATCAGCTTCTGCCCATTCCCTAAGATTCGGTTATCACCACCTTCTTCTCTGCTCCTCTTTCCTAAGATCCGGTTAGCAGTCCCCGGGTCTCGCCATGCAGTCCCCGGGTCTTCCCCAATGTACTCGACATCAACATTCATAGGGACAGCCTCAGATTCTTGCTTTGGGATAAAAATTGACTCGGAATCAGGCGAAGGTTTGATTGAAGGGACCCTTAGGTGATTCAAGGATATCCCGGGTGGAATTGCATCCCTAGACGACCCGAGTTTTGACAGGACATCAGCAGCTTCGTTCTCCAACCGAGGTATGTGCTTGTACTCGCAGCCTTCAAAAAATCCTGAAATTTTCTGGACATGAAACCGATATAGTGCCATATTGGCATCAAGAGCATCCCAATTTCCAGAAGATTGCTGCACAACTAAATCCGAATCACCAAAACATTCTATTCGGCGGATGCCGATGTCCCTGGCCACATTAAGCCCATGGATCAGTGCCTCGTACTCGGCCACATTGTTTGATGCTGAGAAATGAATCTGCAACACATATCGCAATTGATCTTGCTTCGGTGACGTGAGTACCACCCCAGCACCTAATCCGATTTTGGTTTTGGAGCCATCAAAGTGCAACTTCCAGTAATTGTAATCCGGCTTGGGTGGCTCATACTGCATTTCGGCCCAGTCACAAAGGAAATCTGGTAAAGCCTGAGATTTGATAGCATCCCTTCTCTCATAATGCGGGGTGTAAGGAGATACTTCTATTGCCCACTTGGCAACCCGGCCAGTCGCATCTTTGCACCCAATGATTTCCGCGATTGGAGCTTCACATACCACGGTAATCGGGTGTTCTTGGAAATAATGTTTCAACTTTTTGGCCGCCAGGTATACCCCGTATGTCATCTTCTGGTAGTGGGGATAATTTTGCTTTGAGGTTGAGATCACCTCACTTAAATAGTACACCGGTCTCTGCACGGATTTACCCTCCTCTTCTCGTTCTACCACTATGACCACACTCACGACCCGGTTAGTGGCCGCAATGTAAAGTAGCATTGGCTCATTCGGCAAAGGTGACGCCAGAATTGGTGCAGTGGACAACATCTTTTTTAATTCGTTGAAAGCCGAATCTGCCTGCGGGGTCCACGTGAACCCGGTGCTCTTTTTCATCAATTGATACAAGGGCAAGGCTTTTTCTCCTAGCCGACTCACAAACCGACTTAACGAGGCTAAACACCCTGTGAATTTTTGTACATCTTTTAGACATCTAGGCAATTTCATTCTTTCTATGGCTCGGATTTTAGCCGGATTCACCTCAATACCTCGGCTTGATACAAGGAAACCGAGCAACTTTCCAGCCGGGACACCAAAGGTGCATTTATCCGGATTCAATTTCAACCGATATTTTCTCAAGTTCACAAATGTTTCCTCGAGATCCTCGAGGAGAGTGTGTTTTTCTTTAGTTTTGATGACGATATCATCGACATACACCTGCACATTCTTGCCCATTTGGGAGTGTAAGCATTTCTGCATACATCTCTGATAAGTTGCACCGGCATTTCTCAAACCGAAACACATGACACGATAGCAATACGCCCCGTACGGGGTAATAAAAGCAGTCTTTATTTGATCTTTAGGGTTCAGTGGTATCTGGTGAAAACCAGAGTACGCATCAATAAAAGACAACAACTCACACCCGCAGTAGAATCGATCACTTGATCAATCCGAGGTAAAGGAAATGGATCCTTCGGGCACGCCTTGTTTAGGTGTGAAATCGATGCACATGCGCCACACCTTGACCACCGCTGGTTCGTCCTTCTTCTTCTCTACCAGAACCGGATTGGATATCCAGTCTGGATGCAACACCTCCATAATGAATCCGGCTGCAAGCAACTTAGCCAGCTCATCCAGCACCACTTTTCTTCGATCATCTGAGAGACGCCGAGTCGGTTGCCTCACCGGTTTTACATCCGGCCTGACAAATAAAGAGTGCTCTGCCAACTCCCTCGGAACACCAGGCAGGTCCTTAGCCGACCATGCAAAGATATCCGATTCTCACGGAGGAAGTGACAGAGCGCGCTTTCCTATTTCTCATCCAGCCCGGCACAATGATGGCCATGCGCCTCCGGTTCTCGGGTCAATGGGATTCTTCTTTGTCTCCTTGGGTCATCTCAATGTAGGTTGCAACCTCCATCCGGATTGGTCCATAGCCAGCACCACCGAGCTAGCAGACTTCGCCATTTGCCACCACCTCATGCATCTTGCTCTTCTCAGTTGGATCACCAATGATTCGGTCTAAGGTGGACACCGATTGTGGCACACTGTATGGCTTTTTTGTAATCTCCGCCACTAACAGTGATAATACCATTCGGGTCCTGGCATCTTTATCTTGAGGTAGGGCACATGGTGTGGATATCATGAACTTGGCTAACGCAGGCCTGCAAGTAGAGCTATGGTATGGGCTCTCCAAATC